>CM067088.1:23342756-24066088 GCA_034008185.1 Gorsachius magnificus | reverse complement strand
CTAGCGTAAGCAGCTAAAAGTTAGGTCAGAAAAGTCATCTTCTAGGGAATATTCAAGGATAAGTTCTGTAACTTCGCATATTATACCTGTGATCTGAGCTTGCAGAGAACTTCCTACAGACAAGGTCGGTGCACGTTACCCCCGAGGGGAGCATGGAAGCCTTCCTTCTGAGGCACAAACACCCCTGAAGTAACAAGCTTGGAACTTCAGAAAACAAACTGCTGGTTGCTGTTGCTTGTTAATACAGCCTTCTCCTTGAAACAAAAGAAAACAAGGAAATTAAACTCATCCTATTGAACTACCCTCCCCAAGGTCAAGCCCTTCAAGACTTATACTCATACTCAGGTCAGAGGAAGAACATAGGAAGGAAAAAAAAAAATTGAGCCCTCCTGGAAATAGCATGAAAACCTCCTTTTTCAACCAGCTATACTGCAAGCTCACAAAAGGTCCCTTCTATGGGCTAGAAAAGGCAGCATGACAAGAACCATAAGGGGTTATCCAGGCTGTCCACCACCTCCTCTTTGTGAGGACTTGACTCTTGACAAGTCCTGTTGTAATTTTGGGCCACAGTTAGTTGCTGTCACTCATCCTGAAGGAAAATGGTTTAGCTTGTTCATATGCACTTAATGTCTTAAAATTAATGTTTTATTTAAAAATACATATTGACCTATTTTTAAAGAAGTTTGAAGAAGTTTAAAGTTTTTTTTTGGAAATTAAAAATATACAAACCTGGTAAACTCCGGAGAGAAACAGTCCACAAGATGCTTGACCATAAAGATAACATTGTTCCGTTTTCTTTGACAGCATCAGCCCCTATTAGAAAATGGTGTTTATTAAGTTCATTTGGACTATATTAGTTTAACGTCACCAGGTTTGAATAAGAAACAAGAAATCCCCTGTTGCTCATTAAAAAGTTGAAGTCTAGCAAAACTCTTTCTCGAAGACTATTTCTCCTATTAGCCACCTGACGACTGTTCAGGGAATTAACAGCAAGAAAAAGCTTGTTACAGTTTGCTCAGTCTATTGAGCCCTTGGGTAAAAATTATGCAGTGTGAAGGGCAGTCACAGGAGAAAAGTTTCCTGGAGCTTTAATGGGGCCCGCAGAGGCTGTTAGGGATGGAGCTGTTGCAGGACGTCTGAGTGACCCTCCCAGAGCCTGGTTACAGGAAAATACAGGAGGGAATAAGCGCTTTCACCGAGCAACCCCTCTGACCTGTCCTGTCAAGGAAAAGGGTCGGGTGCTGATTCCCAGCAGGACCTTGTCAGGCCTCATCTGCCTCAGATGTCTTTCTGGTCAACACAGGGCTTGCAGAGGATACCTCTGGGCTCTAGGGAGGCTGCAGCGGCTGCACAGCAACGGTGCCTGAGCAAAGGCATCTTGGCCTGGCCCAGCCATTGCTGCGGGCCCAGACCGGGGGCTGCCCAGAGCTCCCTGGGCTCAAGTGCTGGTGCTCATCCTGAAACATGGCCCTCACCACATCACTTCTCCCAATGCCCCTCTGGCCCAGCCTGCAGGCCCCCAGCAGCCCAGCCACATAGCGGTTCACCCAGTGTCTCCACTCGGAGTCCCTCTGGCCCTGGAGCAAATCCCGGCCCCACCAGACCCCACTGCTTCTGTGGTGTGTCACAGGCTGCCCCTGCAACCCCTGAGTGTCTGTGCTCTGCAGCCCATTCCCTTGGCTTTCCAGAAATGGACGGGTGTTCTTCAGCCATGATGAAGAGCATCTTCTCCCTGGTGGTGACAGCTTACAGGTCCCAGTTGTCCCAGCCCTGCCTCCAGCACTGTTCAGAGGGTGTCCAAATTCCCACTCTCAGTATCATATCCTTGTCCCCATCCCAAAGCCTTGAGCAATTCCATGAAATCCTACCCCTTCCGATGTCCCCCACCTCTGCAGTACTCATCCAGGTCACCTGTTGTCCCTCACTGAACTGCCATCACTCTTGTATGAGTGTCCTCAGTGGGATGTTCAATAGAAATTATTCTGTCACAGCCTCATTGTAACGGTTTTACATGTCTGAGATTGAGGTATGCGTTCGTCTCTACCGAAGAGAGATGTTTTAACAGTAAAAGGCACACGTATTCATGATGTCAGTGCTCAAAAACTACAGTTTTGCTGTCACTGTCTAAAAGTAGAGAGAAATGTCTGTCCACAGTGTCTTTGAGCCTGGTTTCACAAACTGTAGGAATGCACACATCAAATCACAACCTCTGAGAACCAAGTGAAACCCAGCCTGTGTCACAAAAAAACACAGAGATGGCCTGAAATGCATAAACAGAAAGGAGGAGGGAGTAGTTCAAGTTAAACTGAATTATTATCTCATCTTTTGCAGATGCTAAACATGTCTTAACTAAGATAAGTTGAAACATGGTTGCAGCTCAGTGAAGACATCTCAACCCAGTTTGAAGTCTCTGGTGCTCATGGGTATCTGCCAAGTGCCAGCCTATACAACAATTCTTGGGTTATAGCTATTATGATTGGATTAAGTCCTCATAAAGAGCAATGCATCATTACTGTTTTCAATTGTTGAAAAAGTAGGCAAACACACACACTGTCGTGGTTTAACCCGGCTGGCAACTAAGCACCACGCAGCCGCTCGCTCACTCCCCCCCCGTCTCAGTGGGATGGGGGAGAGAATTGGAAAGAAAATAAAAGGTTAGAGCCGAGAGCTGAGATAAAGACAGTTTAATAAGAAAAAATAATAATAATAGTAATAATGAGAAGGATAACAGAATATACAGAATATACAAAACGAATGATGCACAATGCAATTGCTCACCACCCACCGACCAATGCCCAGCCCGTCCCGAGCCGCGAGCAGTCCCCGAGCTGCGAGCAGTCCCCGAGCAGCGAGCAGTCCCCCCGTGACCGACCGACCGACTAACCCCCCCCTGAGCATGACATTATATGGTTTGGAATAGCCCTTTGGACAGTTTGAGTCCTAGCTGTCCTAGCTGTGCTGTACTCCCAGCTTGTTATGCACCTGGCCGAGCAGGAGAAGCTCAAAATGTCCTTGAGTAGTCTGAGCACTACTTGGCAAGAACTAAAAACATCAGTGTGTTATCAACATTCTTCTGGCACTAAATCCAAAACCACAGCACTATGCTAGCTACTATGAAGAAAATTAACTCTATCCCAGCCGAAACCAGGACATTATCCACCCCTTATTCTGTACCATTTACGTCATGCTTAGGTCCTACCCTTACAATACATTCCAATTAATCACCACCACTTTCCCATTATTTGATACATACACACAGATATCATTCCCTTAGTCTATGGACCATCCCTCTGAAATGTCCATTGGGTTCATTTAGTCCACGGTTTTGGGTTCCATCTGTTGTAACAGTCTTTCAGGGCAGGAGAGATGGGGTCTGGTGTTGGGTTGTTGCTTGCTGAAGTCAGTTCTGGTTCCATCCGCTGCACTTCCTTAGTTTCTTCAACATTCATTCTTCTTAATCTGGGTGATCCTTACTGTTATACCATTGATATGACATACAGCAATAGTAAAAATAAAGACATACTATATTACACAGCAATTAACATTATACAATTCAGTTCATTGGCTATTTTCACCCAAAATCAAATCCCTTTGAGGTACACATCGGACTTCCCCGTCCTTCCGCATCACCCACCAAGTAGAGCCAGGTCCTTGAGCAAAAGCAATCCCACGGATGGGTTTGCCTTTACCTGAGGCAGGAGTAACCCAGACTGTCTTCCCCAGCATATTTTTTACATGCACTACAGGGACTTTATCCCCTTCTACAGTACGTAAGAGGCTTGATTGGGCAGGGCCAGCTCGGTTGGCAGATCCTCTAGTGTTGACTAACCAAGTAGCTTTTGCTAAATGTGTATCCCAATGTTTGAATGTTCCACCACCCATTGCTTTCAGTGTAGTCTTTAACAGTCCATTGTATCATTCAATTTTCCCAGAGGCTGGTGCATGATAGGGGATGTGATAGACCCACTCAATGCCATGCTCTTTGGCCCATTTATCTATGAGGTTGTTTCGGAAATGAGTTCCATTGTCTGACTCAATTCTTTCTGGGGTGCCGTGTCGCCATAGGACTTGTTTTTCAAGGCCTAGGATAGTGTTCCGGGCAGTGGCATGGGGCACAGGGTATGTTTCCAACCATCCGGTGGTCGCTTCCACCATGGTGAGCACATAGCGCTTGCCATGGCGGGTTTGTGGGAGTGTGATATAATCAATCTGCCAAGCCTCTCCATATTTATATTTCAGCCATGGTCCTCCATACCAGAGAGGCTTTAAAGGCTTGGCTTGTTTGATCGCAGCACATGTTTCACATTCATGGATAACCTGTGCAATAGCGTCCATAGTTAAGTCCACCCCTCGATTACGAGCCCATCTGTATGTTGCATCTCTTCCTTGATGGCCTGAGGTGTCATGGGCCCACCGAGCTAGAAACAATTCACCCTTGTGTTGCCAGTCCAGATCCACCTGAGCCACTTCAATCTTAGCAGCCTGATCTGCCTGCTGGTTGTTTTGATGTTCTTCAGTGGCCCGACTCTTGGGTACATGAGCATCTATGTGACGTACTTTTACAACCAAGTTCTCTACCCGGGCAGCAATATCTTGCCATAATGTGGCTGCCCAGATGGGTTTACCTCTGTGCTGCCAGTTGCTCTGCTTCCATTGCTGCAACCACCCCCACAGGGCATTTGCCACCATCCATGAGTCAGTATAGAGATAGAGCATTGGCCATTTTTCTCTTTCAGCAATATCTAAAGCCAGCTGGATGGCTTTCACCTCTGCAAACTGACTTGATTCACCTTCTCCTTCAGCAGTCTCTGCAACTTGTCTTGTAGGACTCCATACAGCAGCCTTCCACCTCCAATGCTTTCCCACAAGACGACAGGACCCATCAGTGAACAGGGCATATTGCTTCTCATTTTCCGGCAATTTATTGTACAGTGGGGCCTCTTCAGCACGTACCACCTTCTCCTCTGGTGATATTCCAAAATCTTTGCCTTCTGGCCAGTCCATGATCAATTCCAAGATTCCTGGGCGACTGAGGTTTCCTATTCGAGCCCGTTGTGTAATCAGTGCGACCCACTTACTCCACGTAGCATCAGTTGCATGATGTGTAGAGGGGACCTTCCCTTTGAACATCCAGCCCAGCACCGGCAGTCGGGGTGCCAGGAGGAGCTGTGCTTCAGTACCAATCACTTCTGAAGCAGCTCGAACCCCTTCATATGCTGCTAATATCTCTTTTTCAGTTGGAGTATAGTGTGCCTCAGATCCTCTGTATCCCCGACTCCAAAACCCTAGGGGTCAGCCTCGAGTGTCCCCTGGTGCTTTCTGCCAAAGGCTCCAGGTAGGGCCGTTCTCCCCGGCTGCGGTGTAGAGCACATTCTTTACATCTTGCCCTGCCCAGACTGGCCCAAGGGCTACTGCATGCACTATCTCCCGTTTAATTTGTTCAAAGGCTTGTCGTTGTTCAGGGCCCCATTTGAAATCATTCTTCTTCCGGGTCACTTGGTAGAGAGGGCTTACAATCTGGCTATAATTTGGAATATGCATTCTCCAAAAACCCACAATGCCCAAGAAAGCTTGTGTTTCCTTTTTGCTAGTTGGCGGAGACATAGCTGTTATTTTGTTGATCACATCCATTGGAATCTGACGACGCCCATCTTGCCATTTGATTCCTAAAAACTGGATCTCCTGTGCAGGTCCCTTGACCTTACTTTGTTTTATGGCAAAACCAGCCTTCAGAAGGATTTGGACTATTTTCTTCCCTTTCTCAAAAACTTCTTCTGCTGTATTGCCCCACACAATGATGTCATCAATATATTGCAGGTGCTCTGGAGCCTTACCCTGTTCCAGTGCTGTCTGGATCAGTCCATGGCAAATGGTAGGGCTGTGTTTCCACCCCTGGGGCAGTCGATTCCAGGTATACTGGATGCCCCTCCAAGTGAACGCAAACTGTGGCCTGCACTCTGCCGCCAAAGGGATTGAAAAGAAAACATTTGCAATATCAGTTGTGGCATACCACTTGGCTGCCTTTGACTCCAGTTTGTATTGAAGTTCTAACATGTCCGGCACAGCAGCGCTCAGTGGTGGCGTGACTTCATTCAGGCCACGATAGTCTACTGTCAGTCTCCACTCTCCATCAGACTTTCTCACTGGCCATATGGGGCTGTTAAAGGGTGAGCGAGTCTTGCTGATCACTCCTTGGCTCTCCAGTTGATGAATCAGCTTATGGATGGGAATCAGGGAGTCTCGGTTGGTGCGATATTGCCGCCTGTGCACTGTTGTGGTGGCAATCGGCACTTGTTGTTCTTCAACCCTCAGCAACCCCACAACCGAAGGGTCCTTTGAGAGACCAGGCAAGGTAGATAGCTGCTTAATTTCTTCTGCCTCCAAGGCAGCTATACCAAAAGCCCACTGGTACCTTTTTGGGTCCTTGAAATACCCTCTCCTGAGGTAGTCTATGCCAAGGATGCACGGAGCATCTGGCCCAGTCACAATGCGGTGCTTTTGCCACTCATTCCCGGTTAGGCTCACTTCGGCCTCCAATACAGTCAGCTCTTGGGATCCCCCTGTCACTCCAGAAATACAAATGGATTCTGCCCCTATATGGCTTGATGGCATTAGAGTACACTGTGCACCGCTGTCTGCTAGAGCTCTATACTTCTGTGGGTCTGACATGCCAGGCCATCGAATCCACACAGTCCAGTAAACCCTGTTGTCCCTTTCCTCCACCTGGCTGGAGGCAGGGCCCCTCTAATCCTGGTGACTGTTGCTCATGATTTGTGTGTATGAGTCAGAAGTTCCTTCATCACAATCAGAATTAAGATCAGCCCTTCTATTTTTTATGAAAAAACTACGATCTACCCCATCTCTGGAAATTGGAGCAACAAGTTTCTTGGAAGAGCCCCCTTTTGTGTTTGTTTTTCTTTGCAACTCACGTACTCGTGCCTCTAGGGTCGAGGTAAGTTTTCCATCCCATTTCCTCATGTCCTTTCCGTGGTCACGCAGGTAAAACCATAGAGTGCCCCGTGGTGTGTACCCTCGATATTCTTTTTCTTGAGCAGAAGGGCGCTTACTTCTAATGGCTGAGATACTGGTCTGTACAGGAGAGGAGTAGGGTATACGCTTTTCGAATTGTTCAAACTTCCGGGACAGTTTATCCACAGCAGAGATGAGGGAAGAAGAGGTACTTTCTTTGTATTCCCGGAGCTGGCTAGCCAATTCATCCACTGTCGGTCCCCGTCCAGCTTCACAGCTCAGCATTGCCCATGTGTTGGCATACGATGTTGGTGCACTCCGTAACAACTTCCGCCACATGGGTCGTGTGCACTGGACATTATCTGGATCTTTGGGCAACTGGTCATTGTCCAGGTCACTATAAATCACCTCCAGGACAGCTAATTCCCTCAGGTACTGGATACCTTTCTCCACGGTGGTCCATTTACCTAGGCGATATATGACATCTTCCTTGAAGGGATATCTTTCCTTCATGGCTGACAGTAGTCGTCTCCAGAGGCTGAGGACTTGTGCACCTTTTCCAATTGCTTTGTCAATGCCCCCTTCCCTAGAAAGGGATCCTAGTTGCTTGGCTTCCTTACCCTCCAGTTCCAGGCTGTTGGCCCCATTATCCCAGCATCGGAGTAGCCAGGTGACAATGTGCTCACCTGGACAACGGCTGAAATCTTTTCGCATATCTCGCAGCTCACTCAAGGATAGAGATCGGGTGGTTTCTGTCTCGTTTATGAGCTCTTCCTCCTCCTCTTGTGATGGCCCTGCTTTTTCATCCTCCCTTTCTAAACGAGTTGACTTTCGCTTCCAAGATTTCTTCTTTTGTATAGGGGCGACTGATACTGGCACGGGTTGGTTCCCTGGTTCAGCCGCAGTGCCTGTGGCCTGGGTTGGAGTAGCCGCAGTGTGTATCACCGGGGTTGGAGTAGCTGCAGTGGCTGTGGTCTGGGTTGGAGTAGCTGCAGTGGCTGTGGCCAGGGTTGGGGTAGCTGCAGTGGCTGTGGCCTTGTCATCAGATTCAGAGACTTTCTCTTCCCTTTGGATGTATTGAATCGTGTTGAACAGGGTTCGGTAAGCATGGGCCAGGCCCCAGCACATTGCAGTGATTTGTGTTTGCTTAGAATTGCCAGGGTGACAGCATACCTTTTCCAAATACTCTACTAGTTTTTCAGGATTCTGCACTTGTTCAGGAGTGAATTTCCAAAACATTGGAGGTGCCCATCGTTCTAGGCGTTTACCCATGCTACCCCAAATACCCTGCCACTCATAACTATCCAGCCCTGGGGCAGACATCTGGATGGTATTATTAAGTTGCTTACCAACTTTGGACAAAACTGAAACAATATTCCAAATAGATATCAACAGATATATCTTCACTATCCAAGGATGTTCAAGATACTGAAAAGTTATTGTAATGAAGGAGGAAACATCATCAAAGAAGGCAGAGAAAGTGCCATTCTGTATTTCCTCCACAACAAACTTTCCAGAGTCCAATGTATAATTGCTAATTTCCCCGGCAAGGTGGTAGCCAAAGTGCAGTACAGACTTCGACATGAAACCCAAATACCAGATAAAGCTCAAGGTCATTGTTTTAATAACAAGTCTCCCAAGCAAAACATGTTTAGTCACCGCAGAGCATAGCAAACTGCAAAAACCAACACCAACTTTTAACAAGTATAGTGAAGGAGGGAGCATGGTGCAGATCGGATAAAATAAGATCAAGAACAAGTGAATCCAATCACGACCCACAACAGTTTAAGAGATATAAATTCCTTAATATTCTCTGGTTAGTCTGTCATTATCTCAAGCCCTTATTGCCCCACGTTGGGTGCCAAAATAGGACTGTCGTGGTTTAACCCGGCTGGCAACTAAGCACCACGCAGCTGCTCGCTCACTCCCCCCCCTCTCTCAGTGGGATGGGGGAGAGAATTGGAAAGAAAATAAAAGGTTAGAGCCGAGGGCTGAGATAAAGACAGTTTAATAAGAAAAAATAATAATAATAGTAATAATGAGAAGGATAACAGAATATACAGAATATACAAAACGAATGATGCACAATGCAATTGCTCACCACCCACCGACCAATGCCCAGCCCGTCCCGAGCCGCGAGCAGTCCCCGAGCAGCGAGCAGTCCCCGAGCGACCGACCGACCGACTAACCCCCCCCGAGCATGACGTTATATGGTATGGAATAGCCCTTTGGACAGTTTGGGTCCTAGCTGTCCTAGCTGTGCTGTACTCCCAGCTTGTTATGCACCTGGCCGAGCAGGAGAAGCTCAAAAAGTCCTTGAGTAGTCTGAGCACTACTTGGCAACAACTAAAAACATCAGTGTGTTATCAACATTCTTCTGGCACTAAATCCAAAAACACAGCACTATGCTAGCTACTATGAAGAAAATTAACTCTATCCCAGCTGAAACCAGGACACACACACAAAAAAAAAAAATCCAGAGTTCACGAAATATGATCAGTGCTAATCCTGGAATTGTATCCTGGGAATCCACAGAAGAGAGCAGTGATTATACACACGTATTTATCTATCCATGTTCAACCAAAAAACAGCAGGCATCTGGTACCTGAATATCCTCCAGGAACACCCCTCCCTTGGCTTCCCGACAGCCAGCTTGCCCTGAGGACTCTACACCAGCCCTGTCAGTAAACATGTAAGGCCTATCAGATAGGACACTGTTTTCTTAGCCCTCTGACTCATAGACTCTTTGCAGCTCCCTTGGGACCAGATCCTTTGGGAACCAGGACAAACCGGTCTCTGACTGATATACTCATCCTGGTTGTCGAGGCTTGGCTTCCTCCTAAATCCTCACCTAGCACGTATCATTCTGCATTTTCTAGAACGTTTCAGTGACATCAGTTTCCTTCCTTTTTTTCCTATATTTTTTAATTTCCTTATTTAGGAAGTTTCACAATGTTTACATTTCAGCAGGACACAACTATTTTCCCCCTCCCAATTAAAAAGATGTTCTTCAGTTGTAGATTTCAAATTTCCATCAGATATATTCAAATTACAGCTTTCTATTTCATTGTGTCTATAATTTTTTTCTTAAGTGGAATAGGATTATAAATTCAGGTCGTATGAGAGTTAAGTTCTACAGTAAAAATTTTGGTTAAAGAATCTCTGATTTTTCTACCTATTTATACCCTGATTCATTACCTCGATTTATCTCTGTTGTTAGAGGAAAGCATTTCAGAAAAGAGAGAAAGAAATAGGTCATGTTTATAGGATATTAGGTTCTCTCCCGTCGAAAACCCAAATCACATCCTCCAGGGTTAAAGCTTCATTAGAAATAATAATAATAATGAACTTCTGGCATCTATAATTATTCCCAAAATGCATATGCATGAAATGAGTGAGAGGCAGAAGGAATGGGACTCTACAGCAATGTACAGCATATACTGGAGTACGTGAAAGAAATTTTAGCAAACACAGTGAGGACTCTGTTAAAGAAGATGATTTCAGATATGTACTTAAGGATGAGATTAATCACACCCAAGAAGTGACAATGTCTTTGTATTGGCTATAAAGGGAGTCTTCATATCCACACAGCAGAATGCCGCCGTCAGCTGCACCCTTCCACACAAGCTGCTCGCTGGTGTTTGCATGTGGCTGCCTCTTTAGGTCATGCCGTGGTGGCTGATGTGCCTGATAGATGAGATCAGCTTTGCCCTTTGTCGTCTGTGGAGTGAATAACAGCAGTCCTGAAGATCCCCGCACACTGGCTGGGTTTGACCATAGCAAGAACAGCTGACATGCGATGCACTAAGATCTTGGCACAGTTATTTCAAAAAAACTGCAAAATTCAGAGTAACAAAGTCTGCATACAGAAACATCTGCTGAGGGTGATGCCAGGTTCTGGATTTCAGCATCCACCATCTGCCCTTGCAATGCAAGTAAGAAGCTGTCTGTGCCAGCTTTCATTCAATTGGGAAAGGAATTGCTTTGTTGCCACCCACAAACCTAAGACAAATTTACAGAGAATCTGAGCAGACTTCACATCCTCACACGCCTACATGCAATGTTTCTTGTGCCTGTAGCACGCCCCTTTCCTACCACACCACCCTAGTTCAAACCTGGCAAACCAAGACAAACTCTCAATATTAAGTGGAAATTATAGAGACACTTTAATTATTAAAGAACCTTTAAATCCCTCAGGCCTTAAGACAGGTTAAGGGAGGTGTCAATGTTAAGGCAGGCTGGCTTTTGTGCTGAGGGATTCAGGCACACTTGAAATAAAGCCATCTGAATAACTAAAGGATATCCAAGAGTGAACTGTGTTTCAGAAGACATTGGGAGCCAACACGCAAACTTGGAAACCACTGTGTTGCAGTTAGTGTTCAAAAAAAGCTAATAGCGCAACAAACTGGGGGATAAACACAGCCCAGGGTTGCAGTGAAGACATTGCTTGTATGGTAAAGAGGGAGCTGGTTGTAAGGAATGTTGACAAAGTACCTCCTGCATATCTACCAAAACCTTTGGTATTTAGGCAGCTAATAAGCAGCAACAACAATACAGGAAACTGCTTTGGAGAATTCATTACACTCAATTCCAGGTGTAGGTTTACAATCAATGTGAAAATCAGGGCTTTAAGATATCTTGGCACCCATGACTCCGCAGTTGCTTGTCAACTCTTTTAAGAAGTTACAATGGGATCAATCTTTCTGGAGACACGCCTGTTTCCAATCACAGGGATGAGAGAGGCAGTCTAATTTACTAATTCAGAAAAGTTTATTTAGTTCAGTAAGGCTATGGATAGCATGGGTGTCCATACCTGGCCCTCAGCCAGACTTTTGCTGGACTAGGTAAAGTCAGTACGGTGAGCTCAACCTGGAATACGAGTCATCTCCTCCCAGAGAAGGCATGACTTGATCATCTCATTTCACCCTGAAAGTACTTTTTTTCTGACAGCTGGATATTAAGAGATATTAACTCAGGTGTTAATACATCTATTAACTTACATGAACATCTACACAGCCGATGTTTAAAGTTTATTGATATCAGTTCCAGTGTTAATTTTCATTTAGCTCAAAGCAACACAAATGAACCCTTTCCCAGCCTAAGCCAAGCACACTGTCTCCGCGTTGACGCATCGTTGTAATACACAGGAGAAGAGAAATTAATTGGAAATGTCTCTCCATTCACTGTACAAGAAGACGGGTACGTTCAATAATGATATTTGAGCAGTGATTCAGGTGCCCAAACAGAGGCATCTAGTGCCATTCAGGGTGACCTAGGGCATCACTGACATCAGAACAGGGTTGACCAACGTGATCAACAGACCCTACAAGATATCTGCAGGATCCCTTAATGTATCTGAATGAGCAACACACCCCTATCTTTAGGCAGTTATTTCTGCCTTTTGGTAAAGATGCCTACAGTCTAGATAGTAAGAAGTTCCTAAGGCATGGCTAAAACTTAAGGGTTGATGCTACTCATGGGTGTAAGGTTGTATTCTTAGATATAAATACTGGGTATGCAAGCTCCGAGCTAGTCATCTAGCCTGGTAGAGTCAGTGGATATAAAGAGAATCTCTGACCAGCAGAACAGACAGGAGAAGACTGTTCCCCACCAGTGGTCATAAAGGGAGCCCAGGGAACCAGCATAGCTCAGAAGCCGAACTTTTATATATAGAGCTAGGCCTTGTGAACCCTGTTCTCAGTCACCTTTCTGTTGACATAGGAAAACAGTGCAGTGGATTGAGTGTCCCACACTGCTTTAGGTTTATGATGGGAACTGTTAGGAAGGAAGAAGGAGGAAGGACTGTTATAGTGTAAAATGTGAAGTGGAGGATGACAGTGAGGACTGGGAAAGGCGTGACTGTAGTGCACAACTGGCCCTATAGGGTAGCAGCAGCTCAGGAGGGCAGAATGGGCACCCTTTCTGCGGCGTGGTTATTAGAACACAGCAGCACACCAGGCTTAGATTATTAAGATTATTAGGTGGCACAGTAAGTGGTGAGCAAACTCCCACCCAGCTGCCAGCTCACTTTCCCACTCTCAGTGGGATGGAAGGGGGAGAAAACAGGATGAGAAAGCTCATGGGTTGAGATAAACACAGGGAGATGGTTTATCAGTTAACACCGTGGGCATAACAGGCTCAAGCAGGGGGAAATTAATTCATTTATGGCCAATTCAAATAGATTCAAATAGTGAGAAACAAAGATAAGAACTAATCCACCACATTTCATCCCTACTTTCCCAGGCTGAACTTCACTTCTTCACTGCAGGCTCCTCTGCTCCAGTTCTCAGGCGGTGCTGGGGAGCACATGGGGCTAGGGTCAGTACATAGCAGCTTCTCTCTGCCGCTCCTTCCCTCATTTACCCTCTTCTCTGGCATGGGTCCTCCATGGGCTACAGTTCCTTCAGGAATAGCCACCTGCTTTGATGTGGGTCCTCCATTGGTTGCAGGGAGTATCTGCTTGGGAATCATGGAGCACCCCTTCCTCCTCCATCTCTAATCTTGATGTTACCTCTGTTCTTTCTTGCTCTTTTTGTTCATGCCTTTTCCCTCCATCTGGCATTTTCTGCTCAAGCAGGATCACCCAGAGCAAGGTGCACGGGACATCATCCAGGCGGGGCTTGAATATCTCCAGAGAAGGAGACTCCACATCGCCCCCTGGGCAGCCTGTTCCAGTGCTCTGTCATCCTCAAAGTAAAGAAGTTCTTCCTCACATTCAACCGGAATCTTTCATGCTTCAGTTTGTGCCCATTGCCCCTTGTCCTGTCACTGGGCACCACTGAGAAGAGTGGTCAATCTCACCGCGATCACAGTACACCATTTGTGACATCAGCAGTGTGATAACAAAGCTGATCATAAAAGCACTTACCCAGGCCCCCACGACTAGTGCTATGCGAAGCTTGCAAGGGTGATGGAATGTAAAGGCTTGCATACTGTTGCGTATCCATCATAAGACATCAGTGCCAGGAGATAAGGGTGTGAGTGGCTGTGGAGATGCTGAGTAGCTACCACTGACAGGAGAATGAGAATGTTCCCCATCATTGTCACCATGTAGGTCACCAGGAAGAGTAGGAGGAGAACAACCTGGAGGTCAAGTAAATCACCAGATCCCAGGAGGATGAATTCTGTAATGCAGGTTTGGTTTTGCTTTTCTGCAGCTTGAGGATTTGCTTTTCATGCAGAATCTTGGGGAAAGCAAATACTAAAATTTAATCTGAAAATTTAAAAACTGTTTTCCATGCATGGTAGTAAAGATGCACTATTCTGCTTAATTCTTGGATCCAATCCCTATGTCCTGATAACTTATTTAAAATTCCAACTCTTAAAGCATTTAAGCAATATTTTCTATGAAAAAGCAAATTGTCTTATCTCTGCTTCAATCACTGTTGGTATGCCTCAGGGACAAGACAATTTTCTTCTTTTCTAAGAGGTATGGATGGTTACATGACATTTTTTGGCTTGGTGTCCTGGCTTGTGTCCCTGTCTTGCAGAGGCATACCCTAATCCTTAATTTTTGTGCTCTGGATATATATTTATACACTTATGCTCCTTTGCAGCTGCTCCAGCATGGGGAAAGGTGTTCAAAACTACCCACACCTATGGCATTAGCCCGCGGTCACATCGGATTAGGTTCTGCAACCAGGCAATCTTCACACAAGTTTTCTTCTATTCTGCATCTTGGGTGACCCAGTGGATTTACAAGGTAGGGAAACGTTGGGCATGGGGAGGACCATCTACACAGTTTGTTCAGTTTGTTCAACGTCTTGTGACTTAAAAATATTGGGGCATTCAGATAAACCTGTGACTGGCATAATAAAATTATGTCAGTAACTGATGAGCCTGACAGTTTAGCACATGGGCAATTATTTCCACTCATGGAAAAACACAGAAAGTCAGAAATTAATCTTATCATCAGCCCTTCATTCACTCTCTTTCCAAGTCTGCACACTCCCCCTGGTCAGGCTTACACCCATGGTAACCTGTCATGGGCCGGGGTCCCTCCAACACCTGCCCACACCACGCTGTGGGATGCAGCACAGATTCTGCAGGCTATCTTCTCTTTTCACAATCTTTGTGTGAAAGCCAAGAACCTGTTCTTTCCAAGTATTTGCTTTGTCTTTAATGTCCAGTCCTTATGTACTGGAGTCAAGACAAACTCAGAAGTCCCTTGTGACTCATTATATGCTCTTGAGTATGAACACAAAATCTCCTTTGATAATTTTGCTAATGGAAATTTTAAATAATTTATCAATTGGGTAGAACCTTCCCCATAATATTCTTGATTAAAGTTTAGAATATGCTAATGCTGTACTGAAATTTCTAATAAATTTTGCTTTCTCCATCCCACACACATATTATTTCCAATCATATTCCATTTTCCAAAGGCATCTAGGTACCTAATGAAGACACTGTGAGCCAGGTATCTGTCATATCGAGTAGGAGGGGACTGTATCACAACCCACTTGGATGGTGTCTTTATAACATCCCTTTGATGCAGGCACTCATGTATGGCACGAGGTTGTGCAGGAGCATTTCAGAGCACAACCTCTGCTGGGCCACACCACAACTGGTGCTTTCCACAGCTGGATTTCTGACCTGAAACAGATGATGAGAACTACTGTGTCAATATTGCCTGAGTTCCTCCAAAGGAGGACCTGAAGCAGAGCTCCAGAAAGAAGAGGAGAAACATGGAAATAGGTGAGGATTACAAGAAGGACCAGCACCCCGAGGTGGAAGGACAGAGTAGGCCAAGTCAATGGTACACACAGACTATTAGCATGGGTGCCCTGGCAGATACCAGACCCTGAGGTGCTTTCTTCTCAGTCTACATCAGAGGGAGAGTTCAGCATGATCTGGGCTAGACCCCAGATCTCTTGAGTGCTTTTGCCACTTGACTTCAGTATCAAGCACATGGCAAATATCAGGCAGAGGATAAAAATGGGGCAGAAATTCAAAAAAGCTGTAGTGTCTTTTTTTTTTCCTATAACTTGGTTTTCAATTTTTTGTCTGACAGCAAACTGAAATGATTCCAATACTTAAGTTGTTCACATGCCACATGCATCTTTTTAGCAACAGAGATCTATCTTCTGGTGCATCTTCACCTCTAAACTAAAGCCTCTAGATTATACACAAAGAGACCGTGGCAACCATGAAGCTGAGACTACCTGGTTGAACACAGCATTTTATTTCTATCATGGAACGGACAGAGCAGCTACTTGGTGGGGAACTAAGGGTATCCCATGTGAAAGTCAACACATAGAGTTTGTATTTTTGAGACAGGTTTATTCCATCTCATGTTAGCAATCAAAATGGATGGTATTCAGTCTCTGCAGTTCAGCTAGGACCAGCTTCTTCACCCGCACAGGCCGAAGCCACCGTGATAAAAACTGATGTTTCAGATTGTTTTGACTACACTCCCATCTAGCGGTGTTTGCATAATACAACTTCCCCTTCTACTTTTTTGTGACTTCACTGTTTCCATGTCGTCTTTGAATTTCCCCATGTTCTTAGGATTTTTTTTTCTTTTTGAGGCTCACCAAGCCAATGCAAAGTTGCACTTTGCCAAGACATTTATTCATCAAGCTGTTTCTGTCTGGTCTTGGAGACTAAGCAGTCTGAACATTGACTAACATCACATTCTACCTGGCCTTCCTAAAGGCAAGCTAAGAAGCTGAGATTAAAAACCCAGGACCTGGAACAATCTTCTCACTTATTTGTGATTCCACAGGTAGGAACACAGTCCCCCTGCAGAAAAAGAAGATAGAGCAGCATCTCCAGAGGATGACTGAAATAGCTGGCACTCTAGTAGCTGCCTGGCATTAAATCCAGGCCCTAGTTAGTTTTAGATGTCAACACATCTGTAGAAACCAGTGCTGACTTGATAGCCATGATGATCATCACAGTCATCTGTCACTCGGTTGTCACCCTATCTGTCAATATAATCCCATCCAGGCCCAAAAGTAATCAAAATGTAGGCTAAGGAAGTGTGTGCAAGAAAGGAATGTGCAGATGAGGTTGATGACAACGACTTCTCCAAGGCTTTTGTTTGCTTGATTATCACCTTGGGTGTTTCACTTGTCTCAGCTCTGAAAAGGTTTCTAAGGAGTGAGGCAAAGGGAGGAAAACTCTCCACCTGACAGAATGGAAAGGAAGAGCTGGTATATTCGGTTGGCTAAAAAAAAAAGAAAATATGGTAATTATTTGGGGGGGCGGAGCTTTGCCAAACAAGGAGCTCTAATTCTTTTTCCTTTTTTAATGACACAATCGAGAGCTTTAGAAGAAAATAAAGATGGATGCAAAACCTTGTGAGGTAGAAGATTCTTTAACTGGATTTCAGTGTTCCTGTGGTTTTAGGTAAGAAACAGGGTTGGTCTGAAAGGTTTGCTGATTGACACAGAAACGGGGGACACTTCCAACAATTCAGTTGTCAGGTGTTGACAAACAGGCTAAAAATTGGGGGGTTGAATGAACAAGAATTTAAAGGAAAAATTGAAGTTAGATCTGTGGAAAGAAATGTGTATGTATCCCAAAGTTATGCTAAGTGGTCCAGATGCAAGTTACTGCATCGGTGTCCTTACACAGCCCTCACTGCTATAGTGTCTTGTCACCGCCCCAAGTGTGGTGGGCAACACCAAAAAGGGGCTGCAGTCTGCATGGCAGAGCCTGACTTCTGAGCTAATGTCTAAACTTCTGCTATTGTCAATGGAAAGAAAGAGATCATTTCCTTAGAAGATTTAGCCTATAGAAAGTAAATTTGTAAAACATACTGTATGGATCACAGTTCAAAGCACTTATTTCTCTCTGCAGACTGTAAGAAGAGTCTGAGGTGGGTGCCCTAGATGCAAATGTTCCAAGTTAGGTGGCATTAATCCCACTGGAGACGGTTCAAATAGGTGCTGCTAAATCGGAGTGCTAGATCTGAGGAGAGAGGGGGCTGGGAAAAAAACTGCCCCAAAGTTGTATTGGTAGAGGGGGGTATGTTTAGGGAACCCCGGGGCTGAAGACTGTCCCTCACAGTCTGTGAAGGGTCATGGATGGAGTTTGTGTTGCCAGGTGCATGGGCTTGAAAAATGCACCCCATTAATGTGTTGCCAACAACTCTCCCAACTACATGCACATCTGGATAAAAAAAGAGCTGACAAGAAGAGTCCATACAGACGAAAAAAGAAGTAGGTGCTTTCTGTTCAGTTCCTTTGCTGGTACAGCTTTAACCACAGTATTGTGTCCAGTTTGGGCCACGGTATATTTTTTTTAGTGCTTTTGTACTGAACAAATCCAGAAAAGATCAGCCAAAGCCTCAGGAGTTTTGGAAAATGGGGTTTGTAATTTAGAGAGCAAAGTGGCTCGGTACATGAGAGGAAGATAAAAAAGAGCACTATGACAAGCAGTAGGGTTTATCTAAACTGTATTTTTCTCATTAAGGGTCTGGCAACAGAATGCTCTGTGAGTTCTCAGTGACAAGAAAGAGACACTGTCACAAGATGATTCGTCCCGCCTGTTTTAGGGTGAATTAAACTCCTTAAATCTGGAATCCTCCATTCTACCCATTGACGAGACTGAAGGGTGAGAGAACTGGAAGGTGCTTCTGGGTGTGTTTGGGGGTTTTTGGCAGGGCAAGCATATGCTGAGGTTGGTATAGAAGCTCACACTTATTTTGACTGGTGGGAGGTGGATTCTTTTTCAGCCTCCTTCAAATAAGAAAAGTACCTGCATTGACGGTCATGCTACACACTGATATATAGTGAATATATAATACGCATCAATGCATATTAGCAACAGAATTATAGCTGTGTCACCATTCAAACAATCAGGCCAAATTATTTTTTTCATAACAGAAAGGAATATGGCAAAACTTGTGATAGCATCTAATGAAAGGAGTTGATTTTTAATTTTCTTGCACAGTCTGGAAACATGATAGAAAGCACCCTTGTGCCAGAGAAGCAGCCCAGGCATTGCTTCAGCTTTAAGTGGAGTAATACGCAATATGACTCTTGGTATTGTGCGGAACCTTTATAGAAATTGGGTGACAGGTCTGATAACAGAAAGACTTTCTTACTCTTTGCTTCTCTATTCTGTGAAGAAACTTTCACTATTTGAGTATGAACTGCCAAGGTCGTCACCGGTGCTAACATTTCCCGGTTTATCACTAGAACAGAAGTCATGACGAAGCAAGAGTGGAAAAACACAACGGCTGTTACAGAGTTCATTCTCCTGGGATTTGGGAATGGCCCTGAGTTGGATTGTCTTCTGTTCCTGATGTTTCTGTTAATCTATGTTGTGACCATAACAGGAAACATCTGCATCATCGTGCTGATGGTGGCTAATCAGCACCTTCACACCCCAATGTACTTCTTCCTGGGCAATTTGGCCTGCTTAGAAATCTGCAACAGCTCAAATATCTTGCCAAGGATGTTTCTTGACTGTCTGGGTGGCGACAGATGCATTTCAGTCAACAGGTACTTTATGAAGTACTATTTCTTTGGTTGCTTGGCAGCCGCAGAGTGCTATCTCCTGGCTGCAATGTCCTACGATAGGTACCTCACAATGTGCAAACCATTGCACTACCTCTCCCATATGAATGGCAAGCTCTGCTTCCAGCTGGGTGCTGCATCTTGGATAAGTGGCTTTCTGTCTAATTCTATACTGACATTCCTCATCTCGAGTTTAGATTTCTGTGGGCCTAATGAAATTGAACATTTTTTCTGTGACTCATTCCCAACGATAAAACTTTCCTGCAGTGATGTTCACATGGCAGGACTTGCCACTTCTGTTGTGGCAGGTGTGTGCTCACTGCCTCCCTTTCTGTTTACCTTCTCATCCTACCTTTACATTGTCATCACGGTCATGAGAATTCCTTCTGCCACTGGAAGGAAAAAAGCCTTTTCCACTTGCTCCTCACTTCTTTTTGTGGTGATTCTTTTTTACTGGTCAATATTAACTGTCTACATCCTTCCCCATCATGATACCCAAATATCCCCCAACAAAGTCTTCTCGGTTTTTTATACCACTCTCACTCCCTTGGTCAATCCTCTCATCTAAAGTCTGAGAAACAAAGAGGTCAAGGAAGCTCTGCGAAAACAGACGTGTAAATTGCTGGCCTTCAGAGGACTGCTTCCCGTTAAATAAAAAAGGGGTAACAATCCTTAATGAGCCACAGGTTTAGGCACAGTTGTGTGGCATGTGAATATAGTCAATCTGAATAAAGCTTAGCAATATAGAGCTGTACATCTTAAAAATAAATAAGCAGATAACCAAAACAGGTAAATAACCTTGCTTTCATTTGCAGGATGGTATGGAGAAACAACCTGAATGTGTAGTGAGCACTGTAAAGTAAGGAAAATAAATCCACTATCATTACATTACATAGGTGTTATTGATAATGAATATCATTACATAGGTGTTATTGCACATGGTACCTTCTTGCCTGCCTGCTTGCTTTCTTTTTCCTCACTACAGCCAAATTCAGTTCACAATAAGTTGAAACTTTATTAATGTTTAGAAATCCTCAGTAGGTTATGGAATTGATTGCTACGGGCGTTCTTATATTTAACATGGTTAACAAAATAAAAGAAATTTTGGTTAGCGAAGTTTCACACTGCACTGAAGTGCCTCGCAATGCAGTAAGCAGCAGAGAAGAGGCAGTGTAGGAACAGGGGTGGCCATCACAGTAAGGAAATACAGCTTGTGAAAGCAGTTAGCAGAGCAAGAAATGGCTAATGGGAATCATCCCTGGGATCTGGAGGAGGGAACAACTGGAGAGGGGATCAGCAAAAATAGGAAGGAGTAGGTACCACTTGCCACACAAAGCTGCATGAGGCAGGAAAAGCTTTCTTATGCTTTGGCTAGGTTTAGGCAATTAACTAGAGCTCCCAAACCCAAGAACACACAGCTATCTGTCCCATAGCACATATCTATGATAGGCCAAATTAACCAGGTCCAGAAATGCCTATATTGCTTTATTTACTCCAATGGATTTCCATTAACACTTAGACATCTGCAGTACAAGCTCTGCATGGGTGTTGGTCACGTAGTTTCCCAGCATACTTGCTAAATGGAAGAAGGCATTTCTACACTGTGACTTACCTGCACAGTTTGGACTTTTGAGGCTACAATGAATTACACCTTAGATGTGTCTGCTCCTCTCCTTTAATCATAGAGCAAGTGTCTATGACAAGCCCAGATGTACACATTTAGGACTCAAACCACTTGACAAACAGAGGCCTTCAGTGCCTTTTGAGACACTGCGGAGCATCTTAGCTGGTCTCCAGTCATGTTCCAGAAGGACAGGTTTCCTCTGGATCTCCATCATATTTGCCAGCAGATATCTTGGATACTCTAAAACATTTTAAAAGTCACTATGTATGTCAACAACAGTTAAACCACTGGATTACAGATGTCTGAAGTTAGGTTTGGTGAACCTCTCTTTGACTTGCTACCAGGTTTCCTTACCCTGCACAAAATACTTTGTTCAATGTGGGCCTAGGGCATGTTTCAAAAACTAGTTTTGGAATTAGCTTTCCTCCTCCCATTACCTTCATACAGACAATTGCACTTTGTTACTTAAACTTCATTTATTTTTACTCATGTGAGATTAAAAAAAAGTTAACTGTCATTAATTTAAATTTTTCACAGTCTGCTACAAGCCAAGGAAGATACTTTGTCTTCTGAGTATAGTTGGCAATGAACCCAGAGAGGGGGTTCCAATCTCCGGAAACATCTGAACCTTGCTCTTTCCTGGGGGTCCTACAGGAAACTATTCACCATCCTGAAGTGTTGCCAAAGGGCAGAAGAGGGTGATGCAATATCTGAAATCATCAAGGGCACCATATCAGAAACTCTGGATTGCTTCTCATGAAAACAGAGGTACACCAGTATTTCCTATACTATTTGGTAATGAAAATTGGCAAGAAAAATGCTAATTAGTATAGATGGCTCAAGAAAAAAAAAAAAAGTAATGTTTTTAAAGGGTAGAAGAGAATGCACCTGGGAACTCCAGATGTCTGCCCTGTACACAGCGATGTCTGAGCTGCATGTGAAGACTTTCACAGGGATTTAAGAGATTTAAGCACTTCTAGCACTTAGGTTGTTTTAGATTACTTCTGAGGAACGACCAAAAGCAACATCTGGGGGTTATTGTTGCTAGTCATAGATTGTCAGGGAAGCATAGACAGGCATCATCTCAGCTGCTGATGGTTGCCACATGGCTGTTTACAGAAACAACGCAGAAGCTTTTCTTGATCATTCAGGAAAATATTTCACTTGTAAAAATATGGATTTTTTTTGTTTGTTTTTAAACCTCCTCCCTGCTCTGAAATGGGTCTTTTTTTAAAGAAACAAAGTAGTTGCACAGTTTGGGAAAGGGAGGTGCTACCCACAGTGGCGGACAATCAAGTCACAGAGTACTTCAGTAAACTGAACCCACCCCAACCTATGGGAGCAGCAGAAGGTGCTGAGGGAAGTAGCTGATACCACTGCAAGAGCAGTATTTGTCATCTTTGATAAACTGGGGTAGGTTCCTGTAGAGGAGTTTCTTGAACAACAATGCCACAAAATATTATGGGACTGTGTGGACAATCCAGGGTTTCAAGAAAATAGTGTGTCTTTCACACACTGATAAAAGCAGAAAGCTATGTTGGGGAAAACAACTAAAGAAAAACTAAGGCAAGATGTGCTGACTGCAAGGCAAACTAAGATAGCTGTGTGCTTTGTTGCATATATCCAATCACCATTTGAGGAGAAGTGAGTGGACAGTATGTTTAGACCAATGAAATTATTGTATATGCCACATGAACCCTGCTTTGTACTATAAGTATACCCGTACTTTGCAATAAAGTTGAAGCATTCACCATATTCCTATGGAGACTGTGTCTGCTTTCCAGAGCTCCCCTCTCACCTGGTAGCCCTATCAAACTGGTCGCCCTGTTCTTCAGGTTCCCAGTGACAGAAAAAAAGCAAATGTGCCTGACTTCAATATGGCCAAGAAAGATTTGAGGAATCAGCCTTACCTCAGCCTCAAAGAATATGGAGCAAATCCTCCTGGAAGCCATGTCCAGGTGCATGAAGGGCAGGAGAGGATTTGTAACAGCACAGATTTACAGAAAACACATCATGCCTGACCAGCCTGACACCTTTCCATGATCGGATGACTGGCTGGGAGTGGGTGAGGGCAGAGTGGTGGATGCCATTTAATGACTTCAGCAATTCTTGACATAGTAGCCTTGAAGCCAAACTGGGAAGATCTAATCTGGATAGGAAAACATCAGAATGGTTTGGACCATCAAGGCTTTAACAGGTAGTGGTCAACAGTCTGAGTCTAGCTGGCAGCTGGCCATAAGAGGCATTCTTCATGGGCTGATACTGGGACTAATGCTGTTCCATAGATTCATCAGTGACTGGGAGGATGTCAGTGACTGGAAGGATGTCATGGAGAACCTCCTCAGGAGTTTCCAAATGACAGAAATTTGGGGACAAGGGAAGAAGGCCACACACAGGAACTTCATGAAGGTCAAGACAAATGCCAAGTCCTGGCCATGGCACAAAAGATGCATGGGTATAGATTGGGACTGACCACCTGAGGAGCAGCTCTGCAGAAAAGGATATGGGGTTCCTGGTGGATGGCAAGCTGGACGTGAGCCAGCATGTGTCCCTGCACTGGAGAGAGGACAACTAGCCAGCTGTGTTAGCAAGAGTAGAGACACTGGGCAATACAGGCGAACTCAATCTATTAACACGTGGCTCCGTGACTGGTGTCGCTGCCACAACTTTGGATTCTTTGACCATGGGATGGCCTACATGGCACCGGGCTTGCTGGCGTCAAATGGGAGCCAGCTCTCTCAAAAGGGGGAGAGGGTCTTTGCCCAGGAGCTTGAGGGGCTCATTGACAGGGCCTTAAACTAGATGTGAAGGGGGAAGGGGAACCTATCGGGCTTGCCAGCGACAGGCTAGGGGATGATATGCAATGGTTAGAAGGACCAGGGGCTAGTATGAGCCCTCAACCCGCTGCCCAGCAGCGTGCCAGGGATGCTGCAGCAAAGTTGAAGTCTGGCGGAGGTGAGCCAGAGGCTCCTGAGGTAGTAGGAGCCAACAAGGAAAAGCCTGTGAAACACCTCAAGGGAAACGAGGGGTGTTCTGCTATGAAGGTGACGAGGCTGACAGCTCAGATGAAATGCCTCTATACAAACGCATACAGCATGGGAAACAAACAAGAGGAGTATGGAAGCTATCATGCTGCTAGAAAGCTACGGCCTGATTGCCATTACGGAAACTTGGTGGGATGAATCCCACGACTGGAATGTAGCTATTGATGGCTACAGCCTGTTCAGAAGGGACAGGTGAGGAAGGAGGGGCGGAGGTGTTGCCCTTTATATCAAGAAATCATTACAGTGTGAAGAGCTGTCCCCGAAGAATAGCCACGAGCAGGTCAAAAGCTTATGGGTAAGAATCAGAGAGAGAGGCAACAAAGGGCACCTGGTGGTTGGTGTCTACTACAGGCCACCAGATCAAGAGGAGCTGACTGACGAAGCTTTCTTCCTCCAACTCCGGGAAGCTTCACGCTCACAGGCTCTTGTCCTACTGGGGGACTTCAACCACCCCGACATCTGCTGAAAAACCAACTCGGCAAGCTGTAGGCAATCCAGCAGGTTTCTCGAATGCATTGAGGACAACTTCTTAAGCCAGGTAATAGACACTCGTACCCGAGGGGATGCGATACTGGACCTGGTGGTCACCAATGCAAGTGAGCTTGTCGGAGATGTCAAGATCAGAGGCAGCCTGGGCTGCAGTGATCATGCACTGGTGGAGCTCACACTCCTGAGGGAAATAGGAACAACAAAGAGTATAGTCAGGACCCTGAATTTTAGAAAAGCAAAATTCCAGCTCCTCAAGGAGATGGTCAGAAGGACTCCCTGGGAAACGGTCCTCAGGGACAGGGGAACAGAACAGAGCTGGCAGATCTTTAAGGAAGTGATCCACAGAGCGCAAGAGCTCTCAATCCCTAGGTGTGAGAAATCGGGCAAAGAAGGGAAGAGTCCGGCGTGGTTGAGACAAGAGATGCTGGCCAAACTAAGGAGGAAGAGGGAACTGCACAGGCAGTGGAAGCAGGGACAGGCATCCTGGGAAGAGTATAGGGATGCTGCCTGGTTGTGTAGGAATGGGGTCAGGAAGGCGAAGGCTCAGCTGGAGCTAAACTTGGCTAGGGATGCAAAGAATAATAAGAAGGGTTCCTACAGGTATGTCAGCCAGAAAAGGATGGTTAAAGAAAACGTACCCCCGCTGATGAGCGAGACTGGCAAGCTGGTAACAGCAGATGAGGAGAAGTCTGAGGTACTCAACACCTTTTTTGCCTCAGTCTTCACTGGCAACCTCTCTCCTCACCCCTCTCGAGTTGATGGATGGCATGAGGGGGACCAGGAGGGTAAAACCCCTCCTGCTGTAAGAGAAGATCAGGTTCGTGACCACCTGAGGAACCTGAACGCACATAAGTCCATGGGACCTGATGAGATGCATCCCAGAGTCCTAAGGGAATTGGCCGATGTAGTCGTCAAGCCACTCTCCATGATATTTGAAAAGTCATGGCAGTCAGGTGAAGTCCCTGGTGACTGGAAGAAGGGAAACAGTGTGCCCATTTTCAGAAACGGTAGAAAGGAAGACCCTGGGAACTACTGACCTGTCAGCTTCACCTCTGTGCCTGGGAAGATCATGGAACAGATCCTCCTAGAAGCTATGCTAAAGCACATGGAAGCCAGGGAGATAATTCGAGATAGCAAGCATGGCTTCACCAAGGGCAAGTCCTGCCTGATGAACCTAGTGACTTTCTATGATGGTGTGACAACGACAGTGGACAAAGGAAAACCAATGGACATCATCTATCTGGACTTCTGCAAAGCCTTTGTCACGGTCCCCCTCAACATCCTTCTCTCTAAATTGGAGAGCTATGGATTTGATGGGTAGACTGTTCGGTGGATAAGGAACTGGCTGGATAGTCACATCCAGAGGGTAGTGGTCAATGGCTCGATGTCCGGATGGAGACCGGTGATGAGTGGTGTCCCTCAGGGGTCCGTACTGGGACTGGTGCTGTTTAACATTTTCATCAATGACTTGGACAGCGAGATCGAGTGCACCCTCAGCAAGTTTGCGAATGACACCAAACTGAGTGGTGCGGTTGACACACCAGAAGGACAGGATGTCATCCAGAGAGACCTGGACAGGCTGGAGAGTTGGGCCTGTGTGAACCTCATGAGGTTCAACAAGGCCAAGTGCAAGGTCCTGCACCTGGTTCGGGGTAACCCCCAGTATCAATACAGTCTGGGGGAAGAAAGGATGGAGAGCAGCCCTGCCGAGAGGGACCTGGGGGTACTGACAGACGAAAAGCTGGACATGAGCCGGCACTGTGTGCTGGCAGCCCAGAAGGCCAACCGTACCCTGGGCTACATCAAGAGAAGCGTGGCCAGCAGGTTGAGGGAGGGGATTCTGCCCCTCTACTCTGCTCTGGTGAGACCTCACCTGGAGTACTGTGTCCAGCTCTGGAGCCCTCAGCACAAGACAGACATAGAACTGTTGGAGCGGGGCCAGAGGAGGGCTACTAAAATAATCTGAGGGCTGGAGCCCCTCTCCTGTGAGGACACTCTGAGAGAGTTGGGCTTGTTCATCCTGGAGAAGAGACGGCTGAGGGGAGACCTGATTGTGGCCTTTCAGTACTTAAAGGGGGCCTATAGGAAAGATGGGGAAAATCTTTTTAGCAGGGCCAGCTGTGACAGGACTAGGGGTAATGGTTTTAAACTAAATCAGGGTAGTTTTAGACTGGATATAAGGAAGGAATTCTTTACAATGAGGGTGGTGAAACACTGGCACAGGTTGCCCAGAGAGGTAGTGGAGGCCCCATCCCTGGACACATTTAAGGCCAGGTTGGATGGGGCTCTGAGCAACCTGACCTAGTTAGCGGTGTCCCTGCTCACTGCGGGGGTGTTGGACTAGATGACCTCTAGGGGTCCCTTCCAACCCAAAACATTCTATGATTCTATGATTCTATGATTTGGGGCTCCCTCTACACAAGAAAGAGATTGACAAATAGAAGAGAGTCCAGAAGAGGACCACTAAGATGATCAGAGGGAACACAGGTCGGGATAACATACTGAAGGTGTTGTGTGTTATAACAATGCAGACTTGTAACGTCACTTCACTGTGAAGAAACATAGGAAGGTCAATCAGTGCTGATGATCAAAGTGCAGGCTGGAGGTGAGTTAACTGCAAACTGTTGGGGAGGACCCTTCCCAGCTAACACCGCTTTCTGCAGTGAAAGATTTCTGGCTTACCCTGGTAGCTGGCGTAAAGACGCGCAAACTGAGAAGGTAATGTAAACGTTTACCTTGGCTATGGTTACCTACCTTGAAAATACTTAAATACAGACAGGTAGAACGCAGATGGTCTACAAGAGAAAATTTTCTTAAAATACTGAATTCATAAGCAACTGTCCAGCGGCACTGAATACAGAACAACGATATTTTTTAAAAAATTATTAAATTAGCAGGTCAGTATTTTACATTTTAGTGGTGATAAGACCAAACAGTAAAGCGTATCTTCTGGCCATCCTTCAAGCTTCAAACATATGGCTGTGACATCAACAATTTTATTCTTCTTTATTTGAAATCTGTGTATACATATATATGTGTGTGTGTGCGCGCATGTGAAAATGGGGAAAATCTTTTTTTCCTAAAAATAGAGAACATAATTGGATTTCAGTTCTGTAGGAGGTGAATTTGTATTTTGCACACTGCAGATAGAAGAGCTGAATTGCTGATGAAAACATATTTCAGAAAATTCCCACTGAACTGAAATATGGAGTAGACATGGCAACATTTTGGCTTAATTGAAAGGGAAAACAGACAAACCGTAAGGAAAATGCTAGCTCATCTGCACCGAAGCTCACTGGTTTTTCTTATTACCTTGTTTTTATCATGAGTTGCTTTCTTTTAGTGTGCCTCTCAAAATATTATTTGCCCAGCTGTATTTGATCGCCCCATTTAGTAAATCACGAAACCCATTTCAGAGTAGCTTACTTTTTCTCCTTCATCCCTACATAAAGACTTTTCTTCTCGTGTCTTCCTCGGTGGCTTGTATATGCCATGTTGTTTCTCTCTCACATGGAAGCTGTTGAAGCACCAGAGCTCAGAAACCAGACGTACATCACCTTCCAGGCTTTCTCCCACCTCGCTGCCCTTCAGGTCTTCCTCTCTGAGGGAATTCTTCTGATGTTCCTAAGCACGATGACAGGGAACTTTCTCGTCATCACAGTTGCAACCACTGACCCTGGCCTTGCACACCCCCACGTACTATTTTCTGAAAAAACGGGCTTTAATTGAAATTTGCTTTACACTAAACATAGTGCCCAAGGTGCTTGTGGGTTTGTTGTTGGAGAGAAAGGTCATCCCCTTTTCCACCTGTGCCCTACAACTTGACTTTGTCATATCACTGCTGAGTGTTTCCCCTTGGGTTCCATGGCATATGGCTGATACGTGGCTCTATGCCATTCCTCGCACTGCACCATAAGGATGAACAGGAGCGTGTGCCTCCATGTGGTCATAGCGTGCTGGATTGCTGGTATCCCACCTTCTGTAGGACTCACTGGCTGGCTATTTGGCTCCCCTTTTGTGACTCAAAGGAGATTGGACATTTCTTTTGTGATATTGCTCCCGTTCTGGGCCTGGTCTGTTCAGACACATTTGAGCTTCTTGTGTTCATTGCTGCTGTTGTCATTGGTTTGATCTCATTTATCTTGACCACAGCCTCTTACATCCAGATAATCCACACCATCCTTCAAATGCCATCTGCCGAATTGCAAAGCTTTTTTCACCTGCATTGCTCACTTGGCAGCAGTGGCACTGTCCTGCTGCATAACTGGCCTCATACATTCAGAGCCAAAGTCCAGTGTCTTGGCAAACAGCAGGGAACTGTTGGCTCTTTCTCATGCAGTAGTAACTCCCGCGCTGAACCCAATCATCTACAGCTTACGAAACAAAGAGGCAAAGCATGGTCTGAGGTGGACATTTGGGAGGAGGCAATTCTTCAGCAAGGTCCCTCTGCCTAAGTAGTCTCACTGATTTTCTGAAAACTGTTCACACCTGAAAGGCTAAAATTCAAAGACTTAATGCATTCCTCCAAGTCTGTAAAGGGTTTGGACATTGTAGCTGTCGCTGGAGAATACTGAGAAAGGTACATAGTCTGTATAATGCATAAGTGAATATATTCATGTAACTGTCCAAAATGTGGCAGAGACTGCAGAAATAAGCCATAAAATGTGTACACGAACTACAAAATGTTTTGTCCCTTCTTCTACATAGCAGTTAGCTGTCAGGCGTGTCTAAAATAAATCACTGCCATAAGGGCACAGGACTCCAGCAAACCTAACTTGTAGCAAAATTCCAGCAAAGTTAGAAAAAAAAAAAAAAATGTGCATAATTTCAGGAAAAATGGGCTGACAGATTGCTGGCACATTGATTAAGTTCATCCCCTGCTGATCATTTCCTCCCACCAGAAAGCAAAGAGTAAGGAGAGAGATTCAGTCGATACAGGAATAGGCTTCAGCTGAAGATTGTGACATCCAGCTGTAAGTGTCAGCACATAAGTCAGCACCTCCTTGCCCCTCAAAGCCAACGGCAATCCAGCCAGTACAACCAGGAGCATTAAAGGTGTGAGCAGCTGAGAGGAGCTTGCTGTGGCTGCTTGAGCACAGGTAATGAGTGCTGCTGGACTTATTTTGGTTCCAGGGCAAAAGAAGTCTGAGTTTCCCATAAGCCTGTGTTGTATCTACCAAGCCAAATGTAGCAGATGATCCAGGGGACTGCAGGCAGCCAAGGATGATGCAAGTCTCACCCATGTTGCATCTTAGTCAAGGGATGTGCACAGCGGTGTGCCCAAAGGACGCCCAGCCATTCCACAAGAGTGCCAGGAAACTGAATCCAGGGTCCGTGGCTCTGTCTCCATTATTTTTCTGGACAGATGGGTGTGATACACCTCCGGCTGTGTGTGGGTGGTTAGGAATCCCACTGCATGATGTCACAGAATCACAGAACGTTTGAGGTTGGAAGGGACCTCCAGAGATCATCTTGCCCAAGCCCTCCGCTCAAGCAGGGCCACCTAAAGCCAGTTGCCCAGGATCATGCCCAGATGGCTTTCAGATATCTCCAGGGTGATGCCACAGGCTGTCAGAAGCAAGTATTGCTATTTGCAACTCTTTGCAAGGCAGCAGCAGGAAGAATTACTACAGAACAGCTCAAAACCGTATCTGAGAGGTACAACCCTAGACCCTAAGGGGTACAACCCCAGACCCATCTGTGCAGCATGGGACCAATGGGTAAGGAAGAAAACAGTATTTCAGGATGCAGATAAAATATGAAGTACCTCCAGGAAGACTTGCCTTAAAAAGGACTCCTTGAGAAGGATTTCCCTGGGCCATCAGGCTGTGCCATGGGAGGGCAGTGCAGCGGGGGCAGGGAAGGACTTCTGGTTGGTGGACACATGGGTTGGAAATGCGAGTGCATACCCATTTCCTCATCCCTGTGTTCCCAGCTCTTTCTAATGAGCCTGGCCTCCACTGTGTGAGGGCCAGGAAGGGAGGGAGTGCTAGGAAAAGCCCAAAGCAGGGCAAAAAAAAAGAAAGTTTAAGAGAACAGAAATCATTTTTTGAGATGTCTGCATTGGTAAGTAGGTGTCAGGATGTGCTGAGCGGCCAGAACATTGAGCAGGGATATTTGGAGAGAAGTGAGGTTTAGGTATGGAACTGGCAGGGGCTTTTGGGGAGGGAATGGGTTGGAGAAGGGACAATTTACATGAAAAGCATGGAAATTTGGGGAATTTCCCACATTTTGAACAGGAAATACAGGTCCTTTCACTTCAACAAATGCCTCTCCATGTTGTGTGTCCACCTTGTCAGTCTTGAAAAGCAAAAATTGCAAAGGGTGACTCAAAGCTAAGCTGGGGCTACCACTCCAGCAAAGGGAAGAAGTGCAGAGGAATGGGGAATGTGGGGAGTGTCCCATGGGGAAGAGGCAGGGCAAGCACCACAGTTCCAAGGGAAAGGTATGGGCAAGGGCTGCAGGAGCAGGCACGTTCTGCCAAATGCCACAGGTGAGCAGAGCATATGGACACAGCTCTTGAGACAGAACAACCCTGAGATGAGTAGGGGGGCCCAAATCTTGAGTCTCACCTCATCCTCAAAGCAGGGTCAGCTGCTGGGGTCAGACCACATTCTTTTGGGATTCATACAGTTGGGTCTTGAAAACTTTCAAGCTGCACAACATCCCTGCATGACCTGCTCTGCTGCTTGACTGTGTTCAGGGTCAAAAACTGTGCCCTTGTATCCCATCTGCACCTTCTGCAGCAGCCCAGTTCTCAGACTCAGACATGGCTCAACATGAGAGGTCCCTTTGGCCATGGCCGCAGTACACGCCTCAGTGCCACTGTGCAAGGTGCAGACCCTCACCACACAGGAAGCAAGTGCCCCACTAGCTGGGCTAGCCTGGTACCCCTGCCAAGCCCTTGTTGGGCATTTGGCTGCCCTCCCTGGGAGACCACAGCAAAGCATTTGCAAGGCAGTGCGTTGCCACTGCTTGTCCCAATGCCTTAGCAGGTCCTGCTCACCCAGGTGGCTTAAGCCGGCAGGACCAGAGGACAGAGCTGTGGCTTGTGACAGGCCTGACTTCAGCACCAGTGCAAGGTCTGGCTGTTACCCCACTGACTGGATGCTAGTAGGCACATCCATCAATAAAGTCCAACAAGACACCTGACGCAGAGATGTGCTGCAAGGCAGGAACATGTTGATGGGGTTGGCAGCTCTTGGGCACTGCCATCCCAGGACACAAGAAGAGGAAAGGCATTAGCCAAATGATCCATGTGCCACCAACATGGCCTAACAACGGCTCCCCAGGAGGGCCGCCCCACTTCCTTGCACCCATTGGAAATGGGATGTGGGAGGGAGAAAGACAGGTGGTCTGTGCCAGAAACCACCAACAAGGCCAAATGGGCTCTGCGCTGGGTAAGGATGTGGGTGGTGGCCTCGGCTTCTCCTCCAAAGCAAGGAACCAAACCCCAGCACTGACAGGGCGTCCTCCTTTTGCGCCTGAGCCTTGCTCCCATGGGGCCACTGTGAGCACACCGATGCAGTTTGAGAGTTGATGTGCTCAGTAGCCCAGGTCCCAGGCTTTATGTTTGCATTTTTTCCCCCAAAATATTAAAATCTCCGAACCGCCAGCACTTTTGCAAACAAAATTTGTGAATAACTTGTGCAAAAATACACCCACCTTCATTCTTTTATGTTCCCCATGGGATGGTTGCCTGTTTTCCCAAAATCTTTTGCATAGGCTGTTGTACCCAGCCGGTGAGTGGCAGCTCCTGTGAGTCTGGCCAAAAAAGGGAAGATTCCAGATGGGCTTTTCCTCTGTTCGGCTTTCAGCAACACGGCGGGGGACTTCGTCTCCAGCCCCCAGGAGAAGGTCAGAGCTCTTCAGATGGAACAGCCACGCACCGTAGCGCATTCACTCATAGTCCCCCTGGTTTGGGTGTTAACGTCACCTCCCGTGGGATGTGCATGCTGTGGGGATGCGGGGTGCAGCCACTGTGAGCAGTTGCGGCATCTCCCAGGGCTGAGGTGCAGGCAAAGGCCCCCCCCCGGGAGCACCCCCGGGGCTGGGGGGAGGGTGGATGGGGACGCGTCAAGAAATTATGTTTCAGCTGCAGCAAAGTGGCACAGCGGGAGCGTGCTGGGCCCATAACCCAGAGGTTGATAGATCGTAAACCATCCTCTTCTAGGCCGCTTTATTTCTAGCACGCCCTGCACTTTTTTGTCCGGGGCAGCTCTGCACTCCTGCCGGGCGCTGGCCGCAGAGTTGGGCGCGGGGCGAGAAAATTGTTAGTATGGCCGGTTAGCTCAGTTGGTTAGAGCATGGTGCTAATAACGCCAAGGTCGCGGGTTCGATCCCCGTACGGGCCACAGCGGTTTTTATTCCCCCTCCGGGTCCCCGTTTTGTCTCGCCCAGCGCCGAGCAGCGGTAGCATGGGGACCCACTGCGCCCTCGCCGAGGTCACGCAACCCGGGGCCTGCGAGGAGGTCGGGGCAAAAAAAAATCCCTAAGGGGATCAGGGCAGGGAAAAGAAATGTTGTTAGCAGAGGATGGTTTCGATCCATCGACCTCTGGGTTATGGGCCCAGCACGCTTCCGCTGCGCCACTCTGCTCACTGCTTGTTTCTCTCCATGCTGCCTACTTAGAGGCTCTAGTGGGTGCCAAGGCCCTGCCCAACCTGGGATCCTACTTTCCCCACCCTGTTTTTTGTTTGTGTTCTAGGATGAACCTCGCAGCCCACAGCCCCCGCGGAGCCCCGAGGATCAGTCGCACAGCAGCTCCACGGCGACCGGCCCACTCGCCGCACGCGCCGAGCAGCAGCATCACAAACGGGGACACGCAAAACACCACAAACGCATCGTCACCGCCGCCGCCAACACCGCCACGGCCCACTGCCCCGGAGGGGAGACCCAGCACCTGCGGGAGCCGCGCACCCGCCGGCCCCCGCGTCCAGCGTTCCCTCCCCTCCCTCTGTCTCTCCCTCAGCCTTTGTTTTATTGTTTTTGCCCATAACAAACGTTGGCTGTCAGGGCCAGTGCACGCCCGCAGCTACTGGCGCTGCTTGAGGTCCTGTGCACCCGCCGGCCTGCACAGGCGCCTGTCGTGTCCCACCCGTGGGATGCTCTGTAAGGTGCTGCCAAATCCAGCACGCTAGCACCGCCAGGGCTCCACGTCCCCAGCTCCAGTCAGCAGCAAGGCCGAGTGTGTACCCCCGGGAGGCACACACACCCCAAACTGGGAGATGGGTACTTAGATGGTTGATACACAGCTGCTCCCATGGCCTCATCCCTCTGTTTTCCCACATTTGTGGCTCCCCAAACTGCCTAGATCCCCCCTTTCCCCTGCCTCTGGTTCCTCCCCCTGAACAGCCCATAGATAAGTCTTGTATGATCCCCAAATGCTCTTCCCCCGCACCCCACGATGTGTCCCTCACCCCTAGGCAGTCAACCCCTCAGTCCAAGAGGTGACCTGGAGAGCAGCCCCCATTGACCATCATGATGGGTGCCACCTCCTGGCCCATGGACAGCCCTGGGAGCAGCCAGGCTGGGGGATCACTGTGCACTGTGGAGTTCCCCAGGGTTCCCCCTCCTTTCATTGTTCCTCTGCTCCTCTTCATTCATGGAGACAAGCCCCCGCCCTGGGGGTGCTCCCAGTGGGAAGCCAGCCTGCATCCACCAGCCCCAAGGGCTGCGCCCACAGAGGGTGCTCTGCATCTACCACTCCACAGAGACCCTTCTGATAGGAGGAGCGCTCCCTCCCCAACACACCACTTCTTTCTGCAACAAAGCCAGGTCTGATCCCTCCCTCACCCCACTGCAGCTGTTTTGGGAAGGAAGCAGTCAGGAAAGACCAGCAATTAGCCCCTACCCCTACCAGCCCTGGCCAATCTTGCTCCTCTCCATGCCAGCCCTGGCTGACCCTCCCCTCCCCTCCCCTCCCACCCCGCCCCACATCCTGTCCCTTCCAGGGTGCCCATTGCACCAGCCTCAGGAGACCCACAGGCCCCAAATGTTGGCCAGGGCTGGCACTGCCTTGGCCCCTGGTACCCCAGGACCCCAAGGCTATGGTGCCATTGTGGCAAGCCCCTGCCCGGGACGCTGCACCTCGTGGCAACCCTGCAGGAGCATCTTCAGCTCTGCAGGGCCTGGAGGAAACGAGGATGAGGTGGTGAGAGGGGTGGGATGCAGGCTGGGGGGGCCAGGCATAGGGATGTGGCTCGAAGAGGGGGTGTCAGGGATGCAGCTGGAAGTCAGGCACGGGACACAGCTCTGGATTGACAGGATGGACCACTCGAGCATGGAGGTGATCCTTGAATATCAACCTCCTTTCTTGCGCCCCTCTTCCCTCCAGGGCCTTAATCCCATGGGGCTGTATCAAGCGGATCCCTAAAGAGCCCAAAGTCTGTTCTCCTGAAGTCCAGTGTTGTGATCTTGATTTTTGCCTGGTTGCCTCCCCTCAGTACTCTGAATTCCACCATCTCATGGATGCTGAAGCCAAGGCTGCGTTTGACCTTCACATCCCTGACAAGCCCTTCGTTGTTGGTGAGTATGAGGTCCAGCAGAGCACCTCTCCTCATTAGCTCCCCTATCACTTGGGTCAGGAAGTTGTTATCGATGCTGCCCAGGAACCTCCTGGACTGTTTACGCCCTGCTGGGTTGTCTCACCAGCATGAATCAGGGTGGCTGATGTTCCCCATGAGAACCAGGGTCCTGTGAATGCGAGGCCGCTTCCAGCCGTCTGTAGAAGGCCTCACCTGCTTGTTGTTCCTGGTCAGGTGGCCTATACCAAACATCCACTACAGCGTCACCCATACCGGTCAGCTTTTTAATCCCGACCCATAAGCTCTCAGTTGGCTTCTCACCCATCCCCAGGCAAAGCTCCAGCTGCTGCCTCACATAAAGGACAACTCCACCTCCTCATCTTCCTAGCCCATCCTTCCTAAAGAGCCCATGCCCTGGAGCAGGCTCCCTGGCAGCTGTTGGGAGGACCCACGCCAGAGCAGGTTGGCCACCGCAACCCATGCGGGGGACATTCCACAGCAGCCGCCCGCAAGCAGGTACTCCTTGAAGGAACTACAGCCCATGGAGAGCCCACTCTGGAGCAGGGCTGCAAGCGCACCATCCTCCCCAAGCAACAGCAGCCCTGGAGGCAGGGACGCAATAAAAAGACTAATTACAATATTGTTCAAGAAGAATCTACAAGGTAGGGTTATCTGAGCATTATTCCTATTCCGCACAAAACCGGTGCTCTCTGCCTTTTTTTCCCCCTCTTGGTCAGGAATTTTAGCAGCTGCTGAACCAGGCTCCCGAGACCTCCCTGAGCGGAGGAAATGCCACCTCTCTCCCCCAAAGAATGGAGGCGCTGACTCCTAATGAGGGAAAGGGATGTCACTAACAGCTCCGGCCCCACCAAGGCCACCGCAGGCCACCCGCTGCCCGGGTGTGCTCTGAAACAACAAGCAGCAAGACCTCAGTAATAACAAACCCGCTCACCTGTTTTAGCCACTTGCACGGATCTTACACCAAGTGATGAAGTAGTTCTCACCCTCATCTGGCACGATCCCCTCATTCAACCTGGCTCATTAGGCAAAGGGTTCTGCAACACTTTATACATGAGTAAGCATCGCTGGAAGGCCTAAACCTTGTGTGGTTATCCTATGGGATGGGTCAAACTGCTTTTCAGATTAAGGTGCTAAAGCCCATATAAGCAGGCACACAAAGGGAGCAGGGCCACCAGTTGCAGTACAAGACGATATCCCCACCGGGTGACCAGGTTCCCAGTGCAAGCCGCAGCCACCACAGGGCTCAGTGAGGCCAAAGCACAACCTCCCTCAGTGCTAATCACCTCATAACTCAGCCAGCCAGGCTTCCCGCTGCTGCAACTAGCACAAACGCAACAAGACGGGGCTTAGGGAGCGAGGCAGCAAGAAGCACCGGCTTGTGAGAGGAGTTGTCACTTTTCTGGGGCAACCTGGGCACTGCTGCAGGCTCCTCGAGGCTTCCCCACTCTTTCTTTGCCCCAGCTGCCCTCAGGTAACCCCCAGCAGCCTGCGTTGCCAAAGGAAGCTTTGGAAATAAGGAACAGCTCTGTTACGTGTATTACAAATCATGTTTGTCAGGTTAACACGCACAGCACAAGCAGTTTTAACAAGCAGGGTTTATACACATTGTCAATCGTCAAGATACACCGGTCCCCAGGACCCACTTAGGTACTATTGCCTCCTCCACTGTTCTTTCCAGACGCTCCCACTTTCTGCAGCCGGCTCACGCTCGGCTGCCGAGGCATCCTCTGCGCAGATCCTTCCCGGCTGCTCCTTTCTGCCAGAACCTGGCTCCCGCTGACAGCAGAACTGGTTTTATTTCTCCCTGAATAAACAAACACAAACATTAGTTTTCAAGTCCCAACCCCACATGCCACCCACAGAGCACCTAAGCTGCAAGCGTTCCTTAAGGCATCATGCAAAAGGCAAAACTGTATTGGGTGTCACAGATGTACCCAGCATCCAGCACAGAAAGCGAGTTTGTGAATTCAGCTCAACAGGTATCAGGGCCACAAAACCGAACCAAGTCTTAATTTTCATCAGGTTTAATCTACGGATTAACCATCCACTTGGTTCTTTAAATGCTCACTTTCGTTCGGCACAGAACACCAGCACTGCAAACAGCACTTCAAGAAGAATGCAAGAGCATCCAACACCTCGAGGCTGGGATAAGTGAACCCAGGTGCCAGTGTCTATCCGCTTCTGAAGCTTGCACTCACGTTCCAGACCAGAAACCCTTCTCTTCATGTCACCTCTGTGTCTTGATAAGCAAGTTTGGATTTCCCATCCCTTTCTGGGCTTTCCAGGAGCTCAGACTCCTGGACAGGAGCTACTCGCAGGTTTTCCTACTGTGTTCGGAGGAGTTGTCCTTCTGTAGGCTCGACTGACAATCTCCAAAACACAATGTGACAGCAGAGAGAAGCAATGGGTAGAAAGGAGCAGAGGGAGGCCAGGGGCATGCTGCTGGATCCAGCTAGAGGAGAGAGGGGCAGACTAAGGCACGCTGCAAGCAAACTATGGAGGCGGCGATAAGGGGGGGGGACACACTGACTTCTCCTGGGGCTGGAGAGAACCACCTAAGGTGAGAAGCAGGACTTGCATTAGGAAAGATAACAAAAATAAAGGAAATACAAGGCAGAAGGGAAGGGTCACAGCTTTTACTAAAGGTAGCAAGCTCCAAGAAGCATCCCAAAAAATTAATAGCAGCAAGGAGGAAACAAAAAGCAGGAATAGAGCGAGCTGCAGCTACATGCGTGCAATTAAAATGAGGAGCAACGTTTTAGCCACCACTATCAGAGCAACTTCCAGAACACCAAAGGCCACTCCACACACTGGAGTCTCCATGGGCATGATTTGCACACCATCATCATCTTGGATCATTTGGGCATGGTTTGGACACCATCATTATCTTGGATCACTTGTGCTATGGACAGCGCACGGACTGGAGATCAGTCTGTTGTACTTACCAAACCGTCCTGCCTCCTTGAAGCAGCTAAGAACAGGACTCACATCGGTACCACCAGTTAACACCTTGTAGCACCAGAAAGACAGCCTGAGAACTTCCAAATAAATGGGATGTGGTCCCTTCATATCTCTAAAATTTGACATTCACTTATCCCAGCTGAATCCAGTGCTTGTGAAAGAGTCTGTTATTGTAACTCACGCTGCTGATCTGCCCGTGGCTCTCAGCCCAAGCCAGCCAACCAGCCTTGCAGTCTCTCTGTGGAGCTCAAGCACTTCAAGTAGTTTCACCAATGCAAGTATTGTCCATGAAAACAAACAAACTGCAGGAAGACAATCCACGATTTCACGGTATTTGAGTGAAAAATTGGCAGGAACTTGAAAAGCATTATAGTTCCTCATGATGCTTTTAGCAACCCAGGACATCCCTGTAGGGGAATGCCCTCCCCTTCCTCACATGCATCTCTCTGGCAAGGGTGCAGGTCCTCAACCTGGGCACAACTCTAACCACGTGCACGCACAAAACTTTCATTGAGCACTATGGGGAGCCAGGCCCTTGATCTTCTGACCTAGCTGAAGTGCCTTGGGAAGAAAGGATAGCTTTATTGAAGAGAAGCTGCGCTCAGACAAAGCACATGCCCTCCCATCCTCTTAGCCTCAAATCACCATAAAACAAACCAGTTACCTCACCAGCATAAAAAAAAACTGTATTTTTGGAAGCATCCTACCTAGCCCCGTGGCCCAGTCAAGAACAACTCGTGAAATGCACAAGGATGGGCACAGTTTGTGCACTTCTGGCACTTAAAACACTGTCAGAGATAAGCAGGGTCAATTAATGCAAAGCACGAAAGACGCTGAACAAACACAAGCTCTCGGTAATTCAAGTACTACGGACTAACAGGCAGATTCCACTGGTATTTTCCTTGGTGACACAAGATGTCCTCAGGCTGGATGCATCCGGCTGTTGCAGAACAACTGCAGCCCCAACCGTTAATAGTCAAGCCCCTGACTCCCAGAAGGAGACAGACAGGCTGGAGCGTGTCCAGAGAAGAGCAAGGAAGGTGGGGAGGGGTCTGGAGCCCAAGGCTGCTGGGGAGCATCTGGGGGAGCTGGGGGTGTTGAGCCTGGAGAAGAGGAGGCTGAGGGGAGACCTTATTGCTGCCTACAACTGCCTGACAGGAAGGGGGACCCGGGGGGATTGGGCTCTGCTCCCAGGGAACGGGTGATGGGACAAGGGGAAATGGCCTCAAGTTGTGCCAGGGCAGGTTTAGGTTGGATATTGGGAAAGATTCCTTCCCTGAAAGGGCTGTCAGGCACTGGAAGGGGCTGCCCAGGAGAGGGGTTGAGTCCCCATCCCTGGGGGTATTTAAAAGCTGGGCAGAGGAGGTGCTTAGGGCCAGGGTTTAGTGGTGGGATGGCAGGGTTAGGGTAACGGCTGGGCTTGGTGATCTTAAGGTGATCTTAAAGGGCTTTTCCAACCTCAATGATTCCATGATTCCATAAGCCAAAAGAGAGAGCCTACTCAAATACCCCCCTCCCCAACGATGACACCTAAAGCAGCAGCTACGTGTTTACCTCCTCGGTTTACCTGTGCCAGGCACAGTTTGAGAAGAGGTACACACACACAAGTGGTGGCAGAAGCGTGCCCTACCCTGTCACTGACAGCTAGCTCCCCCCATTTAAAAACAGCAGCACCCACTGCGATTTGGCTCCTCACTGGACACATGAATGCCGATCATCTCTGACAAAACCCAAGGCCAAAAGGCTACAGCCACCTCCAGGAGAGGACCACCACCACCAGCGAGAGAGGCAGGAGTCTGCAAGGTGGCACAGCACAAGAAGAGAAAGCCTGCGGTAGCAGAGGAAGAATCACCTTCTTGTGCCAAGCAGGAGGCAAGCCAAGACCCATCAGGCTTAGGAAGGAAACCCTAGCCCCAAATACATTTTCAGAAGTGGAAATCTGAAGCTACTCTCTTTCAATGTCCTCTCTACTCAACCTACTGCCTTCTCCACAGGATCCTTTCCCACCTCAGAGCAGTAACAGGGACCACAGATTTTCCTCCCGCTGGTAAAAAATTTTTTTAAAAATTGCTATTGGTACATTTACTCGTAACACAGTCGGGGATATCAGGGCTGCCACAGTCTCAAGGTATCTCCCATGATGCCTATTGGCAGTGACTATGGGCTGTAGCAGCCACAAGAGGAGATTTTAAATTCTCCAAAATCCTGCTCCTGTTTCTGCCCCCCAGCAGGGCTTGCCCCAGGTGCAGTAAGCCAGCCGGCCTTTCTAGGCAAGCAAAGGTTCAGTTTAGGTGCGAATAAAAAAAGTATTCTAAGAGCAGATGTCCGTCGTCCTTGCAATCAGTCTGTGTTACTGCAAGGACCGGGGAGACGCCTTTCACCCAGTCACCAGAGATACGTGCAGGGGTGGGACTCACTTCAAGTCTCATCACCTCCTGACCACAGAGAAATCTCGGACACAGCTAGGCTTCACCCTCTGAAGCCGTCCCAGTACGTGAATGTGCCTCGTTGTACTCCATCCTTCGCCAGACTGCCAGGTTTGCCTCGCAGCCTTGCTTGCGACCCTAGGTAAACATCACGAGTCCTCTCCTGCAGCACAAACTGGCAGGCTCTCAGGTCTTCAGAGCTGCTGCCATACCCTTAACAGCCCACGCACACAGGTGGCATGCCAGACACTCTGCAGGGCCAAAGCATCACCCCTGCTAGAGCAGCCTCCCTGAGAAGACAGAGTAAAGACACCATGTAAGACTGGCAGAACACGTCCCAGCAAATCCAGTAGAACTGTTCTGAAACAGAGGAAGAAGAAAAAAAATAAGACAACAGTTTTCAGATGCACCTTCCAAAGCAGTTACCCAAGACCTTAAGTACACATTGAGCAGAGGGTCATTATTTAAGCACATTTTCTCTTGCAAACACTTATCTCAAGAGGAGGATTTAGAGAAAGAGGAGAACACAAAAGTCGAGACCTACAGAGGCCCACAAACCACTTGCACAGCACCTATGGCCTCATCGCCTCTCCAGCAAGCCCATTTCCTCAGAACAGGCCAGGCATTCAACAGCATTATGAGACACCCAACAAAAGCAAGCTTAAATCAGCAAGCCCCAGATCCTATACAAGATACTGATGAACCTCCTTAGTCACGCAAACATCTCTGTTTAATGCATCGGGCAAGAAGCCTCCAAACAAGATGTCTGAAGGTGGTCCTTAAGGTGCAGAGCGATTCCCAGAGCAGAGGGCTGCACTAGTCCAAGCAACCCAAGGCAACTCTCTGAAATACTACTTCATTCTCATCTAAGTGACGGAGGGATGGATTCTCCCCTACTCCAGTATCTACATTACCTTGGGAGGCTGCCAGCTTAACCACCTATGAAGCGCCTGGTTTACCGAATACAAGGCTTTCATCCATCTCCCCCACTCTTTTGGGAGATGGCTCCCTTCGAGGCTGCTCAGCAGAGCCAGGGGAACTCCTCTCCCATCCACTCATCCACACACCAGCCTTTCCCCTACAAACCCTCCTGTGTTACTGGCTGCTCCTCATTTTATGTTTTCCCCGCGATGCCTGGGATCGTCTCATTTCTTCCCCTCCTCTTGCACACAGATTACAGGAAGATAGAGAAGACATCCCTCGTTTTTCTCGGAGAGCTCTGTGCAGCCAGGGCGGAGAACAAAGCAGTTGTGTCACTCAAGGACTCACACTCCTTGGCTCTGCCACAAAGACACATGTGACAAGCCTGGCATTTACAGAATTCCTCTAAATCCCTTTTCTTTCTGTCAGTTCTTGCCTCGCAGAGCATGAAAAAGAAAAAAAAAAAAAGCCTGAAAATCAGCCTGAAAAGACACACTAAAAAAAATTTTTCCAGTGCAGTGTTTAGCTCAAATCCCCACGAGAGAAGAATCATAGAACCGTTCAGGTTGGAAAAGCCCTTTAAGATCACCAAGCCCAACCATTACCCTAACCCTGCCATCCCACCACTAAACCCTGGCCCTAAGCAACTCATCTGCCCGGCTTTTAAATACCCCCAGGGATAGGGACTCAACCCCTCTCCTGGGCAGCCCTTCCAGTGTCTGACACCCTTGCGGGGAAGGAATTTTTCCCAGTGTCCAACCTAAACCTGCCCTGGCACAACTTGAGGCCCTTTTCCCCTCGTCCCATCGCCCGTTCCCTGGGAGCAGAGCCCGATCCGCGCCTAGGTCCCCCCTCCTGTCAGGCAGTTGTAGGGAGTGATAAGGTCTTCCCTCAGCCTCCTCTTCTCCAGGCTCAACACCCCCAGCTCCCCCAGATGCTCCCCAGCAGTCTGGGGCTCCAGACCGCTCCCCACCTTCCTTGCCCTTCTCTGGACACGCTCCAGACCCTCCATGTCCTTCTGGGAGTCAGGGGCCCAACCCTGAACCCAGCATTCGAGGGGCAGCCTCCCCAGTGCCCAGCATAGGGGCACGGTCACTGCTCTGCTCCTGCTGGCCACACCACTCCTGATACAAGCCAGAATGCCGGTGGGCCTCTTGGCCACCGGGGCACACTGATGGCTCATATTCAGCCGCCTGTCAACTTTTCCGATGGGCAGCTTCCCAGCCACTCTTCCCTACGCCTGTAGCGTTGTGTAGGGTTGTTGTGACCCCAGGGCAGGACCTGCTTTTGGCCTTGATGAACCTCACCCAATTGGCCTGGGTCCATGGATCCAGCCTGGCCAGGTCCCTCTGCAGAGCCCTCCTCCCCCCCAGCAGATCCACACTCCCACCCAGCTCGGTGTCATCTGCAAACTGACTGAGGGTGCCCTCGATCCCCTCGTCCAGGTCACTGATAAAGATGTTAAACAGAACTGGGCCCAAAACTGAGCCCTGGGGGACACCGCTTGGTCACAGCCTCAGGTAAACCTGCAAACCTTCCACCAGGAAACGGTGACAGGAGAGACCCCTACACAGAGACCGACAGCCCTCTCTGCTACCTGCTCACGTTGACCACACGGCCAACGCCACCCGAGTCCTGGTTTTTGCCACCCCTCCACATTAACCTGTCTGTCACACCCGGAATGTACACAAATTCATTACACAGAACCACCCCGGCTACTGAAGGGATCCCAATGCCGCCGAGGAATACATCTACACACCATGCTTCCTCCTCCCGAGCTGCAGCTGTTCAGAAGCCACCAGCTCCTCTAAGGGACGCAGCCACACATGCGTAGCAAAATCGTGGCACATTCACCACAGGCTCCCACCACGCGCACAGTGCTGCAAAGAACACAGCATGCTCAACAGGGAAAAAAAAGGAGCATGGAAGAAGCGTGTGCCCCTTGAATAATACATTTTATTCTCTTAAAAAAGTTACCTAGACAGGAGGAGCCTTGAACAGATTCCTCCCTATCCTGGTTTTGGCTGGGATAGAGTTAATTTTCTTCACAGAAGCTAGCATAGTGCTGTGCTTTGGATTTAGTACTAGAAGAATGTTGATAACACACTGATGTTTTTAGTTGTTGCCAAGCAGTGCTCAGACTACTCAAGGACTTTTTGAGCTTCTCCTGCTCGGCCAGGTGCATAACAAGCTGGGAGTACAGCACAGCTAGGACCCAAACTGTCCAAAGAGCTATTCCATACCATAGAACGTCATGTTCGGGGGGGGTTGGTGGGGTCGGTCGGTCGCTCGGGTACTGATCGCTGCTCGGGACGGGCTGGGCATCGGTCGGCGGGTGGTGAGCAATTGCATTGTGCATCATTCATTTTGTATATTCTGTATATTTTGTTATCATTCTCATTATTACTATTATTATTATTTTCTCTTATTAAACTGTCTTTATCTCAGCCCTCGGCTCTAACCTTTTTCCCCTTCCCGATTCTCTCCCCCATCCCACTGAGGGAGGGGGGGAGTGAGCGAGCGGCTGCGTGGTGCTTAGTTGCCAGCCGGGTTAAACCACGACAGTCCTTTTTGGCGCCCAACGTGGGGCCTGAAGGGCTTGAGATAACGACAGAGTAACCGGAGTATATTAAGGAATTTATATCTGTTAAATAGTTGTGGGTTGCAATTTGACTCATTTGTTCTTGATCTTAGCTTATCCGATCTGCACCATGCTCCCTCCTTTGCTGTACTTGTTAAAAGTTGGTGTTGGTTTTTGCAGTTTGTTATGCTCTGCGGTGACCAGACATGTTTTGCTTGGGAAACTTGTTATTAAAACAATGACCTTGAGCTTTATCTGGTATTTGGGTTTCATGTCGAAGTCTGTACTGCACTTTGGGTACCACCTTGCGGGGAATATTCGCAAAAAGGAAACACAAGCTTTCTTGGGCATTGTGGGTTTTTGGAGAATGCATATTCCAAATTATAGCCAGATTGTAAGCCCTCTCTACCAAGTGACCCGGAAGAAGGATGATTTCAAATGGGGCCCTGAACAACAACAAGCCTTTGAACAAATTAAACGGGAGATAGTGCATGCAGTAGCCCTTGGACCAGTCCAGGCAGGGCAAGATGTAAAGAATGTGCTCTACACCGCAGCCGGGGAGAATGGCCCTACCTGGAGCCTTTGGCAGAAAGCACCAGGGGAGACTCGAGGCCGACCCCTAGGCTTTTGGAGTCGGGGATACAGAGGATCTGAGGCACACTATACTCCAACTGAAAAAGAGATATTGGCAGCATGTGAAGGGGTTCGAGCTGCTTCAGAAGTGATTGGTACTGAAGCACAGCTCCTCCTGGCACCCCGACTGCCGGTGCTGGGCTGGATGTTCAAAGGGAAGGTCCCCTCTACACATCATGCAACTGATGCTACGTGGAGTAAGTGGGTCGCACTGATTACACAACGAGCTCAAATAGGAAACCTCAGTTGCCCAGGAATCTTGGAAGTGATCATGAACTGGCCAGAAGGCAAAGATTTTGGAATATCGCCAGAGAAAGAGGTGGTGCGTGCTGAAGAAGCCCCATTATATAATAAACTGCCAGAAAATGAGAAGCAATATGCCCTGTTCACTGATGGGTCCTGTCGTCTTGTGGGAAAGCATCGGAGGTGGAAGGCTGCTGTATGGAGTCCTACAAGACAAGTTGCAGAGACTGCTGAAGGAGAAGGTGAATCAAGTCAGTTTGCAGAGGTGAAAGCCATCCAGCTGGCTTTAGATATTACTGAAAGAGAAAAATGGCCAGTGCTTTATCTCTATACTGACTCATGGATGGTGGCAAATGCTTTGTGGGGGTGGTTGCAGCAATGGAAACAGAACAACTGGCAGCGCAGAGGCAAACCCATCTGGGCAGCCGCATTGTGGCAAGATATTGCTGCCCGGGTAGAGAACCTGGTTGTAAAGGTACGTCATGTAGATGCTCATGTACCCAAGAGTCGGGCCACTGAAGAACATCAAAACAACCAGCAGGCAGATCAGGCTGCTAAGATTAAAGTGGCTCAGGTGGATCTGGACTGGCAACATAAGGGTGAATTGTTTCTAGCTCGGTGGGCCCATGACACCTCAGGCCATCAAGGAAGAGATGCAACATACAGATGGGCTCGTAATCGAGGGGTGGACTTAACTATGGACGCTATTGCACAGGTTATCCATGAATGTGAAACATGTGCTGCGATCAAACAAGCCAAGCCTTTAAAGCCTCTCTGGTATGGAGGACAGTGGCTGAAATACAAATATGGAGAGGCTTGGCAGATTGATTATATCACACTCCCACAAACCCGCCATGGCAAGCGCTATGTGCTCACCATGGTGGAAGCGACCACCGGATGGTTGGAAACATACCCTGTGCCCCATGCCACCGCCCGGAACACTATCCTAGGCCTTGAAAAACAAGTCCTGTGGCGACATGGCACTCCAGAAAGAATTGAGTCAGACAACGGAACTCACTTCTGAAACAGCCTCATAGACAAATGGGCCAAAGAGCATGGCATTGAGTGGGTCTATCACATCCCCTATCATGCACCAGCCTCTGGGAAAATTGAATGATACAATGGACTGTTAAAAACTGCACTGAAAGCAATGGGTGGTGGAACATTCAAACATTGGGATACACATTTAGCAAAAGCCACCTGGTTAGTCAACACTAGAGGATCTGCCAACCGAGCTGGCCCTGCTTAATCAAGCCTCTTACGTACTGTAGAAGGGGATAAAGTCCCTGTAGTGCATGTAAAAAATATGCTGGGGAAGACAGTCTGGGTTACTCCTGCCTCAGGTAAAGGCAAACCCATCCATGGGATTGCTTTTGCTCAAGGACCTGGCTCTACTTGGTGGGTGATGCGGAAGGACGGGGAAGTCCGATGTGTACCTCAAAGGGATTTGATTTTGGGTGAAAATAGCCAATGAACTGAATTGTATAATGTTAATTGCTGTGTAATATAGTATGTCTTTATTTTTACTATTGCTGTATGTCATATCAATGGTATAACAGTAAGGATCACCCAGATTAAGAAGAACAAATTTTGAAGAAACTTAAGGAAGTACAGCGGATGGAACCAGAACTGACTTCAGCAAGCAACAACCCAACACCAGACCCCGTCTCTCCTGCCCTGAAAGACTGTTACGACAGATGGAGCCCAAAACCGTGGACTAAATGAACCCAATGGACATTTCAGAGGGATGGTCCATAGACTAAGGGAATGATATCTGTGTATGTACCAAAAAGATGAGAAAATGGTGGTGATTAATTGGAATGTATTGTAAGGGTAGGACCTAAGCATGACGTAAATGGTATAGAATAAGGGGTGGAATGTCCTGGTTTCGGCTGGGATAGAGTTAATTTTCTTCACAGAAGCTAGCATAGTGCTGTGCTTTGGATTTAGTACTAGAAGAATGTTGATAACACGCTGATGTTTTTAGTTGTTGCCAAGCAGTGCTCAGACTACTCAAGGACTTTTTGAGCTTCTCCTGCTCGGCCAGGTGCATAACAAGCTGGGAGTACAGCACAGCTAGGACCCAAACTGTCCAAAGAGCTATTCCATACCATAGAACGTCATGCTCGGGGGGGTTGGTGGGGTCGGTCGGTCGCTCGGGTACTGATCGCTGCTCGGGACGGGCTGGGCATCGGTCGGCGGGTGGTGAGCAATTGCATTGTGCATCATTCATTTTGTATATTCTGTATATTTTGTTATCATTCTCATTATTACTATTATTATTATTTTCTCTTATTAAACTGTCTTTATCTCAGCCCTCGGCTCTAACCTTTTTCCCCTTCCCGATTCTCTCCCCCATCCCACTGAGGGAGGGGGGGGAGTGAGCGAGCGGCTGCGTGGTGCTTAGTTGCCAGCCGGGTTAAACCACGACACTCCCCAAAAGACAGCAGCGCGGGTTGCATCCCAACGTAGAATACAGCTCTTCCCCCATTCAAAAGGTAAAGATTCCATTAAATAACAAGTATGCCTAGACTTCTCGTTTTCAAAGTACATTACCCACAGCAAAATACATTTTCACGGAAGCAATGAAGCCACGCCTTCCACTGGGACTAGGTCCACACCAGGTTTTGAGTGTCTCAGCCTGGACTTTTTGCAAGTTATTCCTGGGATAAGGAAACAAGAAATAAAAGCTGCTTGTCAGCCCAAGCAGAAAAGACCGCTTTGCCACACACCACCTGTACTGGAGAGCATCCAAATTTGTCATAACCTCCCAGGAGAGGAAAGGGCCTGGAACTCTTAACCAAGGGACCTTCAACCACCCAAACCAATCTCTTCGCTGCCCTGCGCTTTTCTCTTCAGTTTTAAGAGAACTGACACCAGCGCCAGACATCCAGAAAACACCTCACTGTCATTTCTGTGCTACAAGGCGAACAAGGTCTATAAACTGAAACTATTCAGTCACTAAAGAAACACCCACAGGACAAGAAGGTTACAATTTACGAAGATCTGCTCTCTGTTGAGGAAGTCCACTTCTCAGAGAGGTATTGGTAAAGCGCCCAAAAAACCAGGTAGGGGTGAAGCGACTAAGTAAGAAAACCATGATCGGGACCATGTTAGCCCTTCCATTAGTCACATCAGTCACCTATAGATCACGCCAGAGATATTTTTTCCCCAGGGAAGACATACAGACCATGAAGCGTCCAAGTACAACATTTACCGGTGCGTGGCACGATTTAAGAATGTGCTGCTATCGGTTAGATCCCATGGATGTATTTCATCCACGATGAACAGCCAGTATAACCAATAGGAAAACTGACCGCATGATGTACAAAACCCAGATTAAATGCATCTAAGAGAAACCCTAAGCATCTCAGGGGGGATTCCTCCCACCATATCCAGGCTCCGCACAGCATCATCCTTGCCAGCTCCCTTCTCTCCGTAGCACAGAATTCTGCCTTACACATCCGGCACAGAGATGAACACCGAGGTATCGCGGGGCTGCGTACAGCAGGGGGTAGGCATGAAGAGGAAAGCGAAGCAGCTCGTGGGGCCAGCAGCACCCAAGGGCGATGCCAGCCACCGTGGGGCCTTGCAGCAACAGCCGTCGTCCCAAAAGGCTGACCACAGTGAAAGGCAGAGAAAGCGCAAGAAACACAAAATAGGAAAAAGGGATGAACCGGGAAGGCTACAGAACACAAGGATGGCAAGAGGAATGCATACAGAGGGCAGAGCTGGCAGCAAGCTGTGTAGTAGAGACAGGAATACTTAGGAAATAATTGAACAGCAATGCATAGAATAAGACCTTGACGTTACCCAAGCATTTGCAGGGGAAGGAAGCAGTTACAAATGCAGGGGCAGGAAAGGAACTTACAATTCCCAAAAAGCTGATTTTTCTAAGCAGACATGGAAAAGGCACCCTGGGAATGCTCCACAGAGCCCTCAGCTGGCGGTGGGCTCAGTGGTGTTCCCAACAGGCACCCAGGTGTCAGACAGAGTTTCATGGGGTAGGAGAGGGCTCAGATCCCTGCTATGCAGAACAGGAGTCTGCCCAGGCTCCTTGCAGCCTTAAAATCCACAGACCAGGCGAGAGGTCTGCAACAGAGAGAAGACTCTGAAAAGCAAGCTCATGTTAACCACCCATTTAGCAGCCGGGACAAGGCTCTAGGATGTAACCTCATGGAAGACGCTTGGGCTGGGGAAGTGGGGAACGTGGGAAAACCAGCTGGAGTGCAGGGAGCATCAAAGAATATTCATCAGCCTAGGGAAAAAAGAGCCGGGCACGGACATCTGCATGTCAATAGAGGGGTGGAAAACTGCAGGGAAACCAGTGGGGACTCAAGGGTTGGCTGATGGGAACAGGAGGCATGGAATTAGTATGTTTAGCTAGAGGAAGGTAAACAGGCATGGCCAAAGTCTAGGCCAAAACCAACAGCACTGTCCTAGCGGATATGCACTCCTCCTCCTCGCAGGCAGAAAGCAAGCGCCCAGGCAGCCTCTCTCTTTAAAATCAGCTCTTTCCCTCCCAAACCCACAACTGTTGTGGAAAGGCTGAGGGAGCTGGGCTTTTTTAGCCTGGAGAAGAGAAGGCTGAGAGGGGATCTCATCAACACATACAAATATCTTACGGGTGGGTGTCACGAGGACAGAGCCAGACTTTTCTCAGTGGTGCCCAGCGCCAGGACAAGGGGCAATGGGCACAAACTGAAGCAGAAGTTCCAGTGGAACGTGAGGAAGAACTTCTTGACTTTAAGGGTGACTTAGGCCTGGAACAGGCTGCCCAGGGGGGCTGTGGAGTCTCCTTCTCTGGAGATATTCAACCCCCGCCTGGACGCTGTCCTGTGTACCCTGCTCTGGGTGAGCCTGCTTGAGCAGGGGGATTGGGCTGGGTGATCTCTGGAGGGCCCTTCCAGCCCCTGCCATGCTGGGATTCTGGGATCCTGTGAACTCTTCCAAACGCGACCTGCATGAAGCTGTAATCTAGCTAAATATGCCAGCCAGATCCTCCAATACTTAACCACAGTAATTTTGAGCCAGCTATCATGAATTCAGTCACCAGCAAATGCAGCTCCATGCAGAACACCACTGCTATAGTCTACAGGAAAACACAAAATAAAGTCATTCATATCAGCCTCCCTGTTGCGTTAGCTGTAAAAAAGCTGAAAAACCTACCAGGGCGGGGGAGGACAGACATCCCACACCTCCCCCTCCCCACCAACAGCATTGTTCAGAAATGCTCTAACAGCCTTTTTTTAGCCGTGTTACAAAAAAACCTCCCTGCACCATGACGGGCTGTGCAGCCTCAGCAGGTATCTCCTCATTACTGACATAACTCGAGCAGAGCAGCCTTGGCTGATCTTGAGTGAGACCTGGATTCCTGCAGCCACTTCTCTGTCGTCCGACAAAGGAGGAAGCAGGGGAGGCAGGGGAGGGGAAGCGCAGGCAGGCAGGGCCAGGGGGCACTGTGCGTGGCAAGTGTAAGCAAGCACAACCGCTGTTCTGCGCGTCAGCGCGAGGAGCTCCAGCTCCATCAGCAGAGACAGGTCCCTGCTGCACAGAGGAGGCATCTCCCATCTCCAAGTGCCTGGTCCTGCATGGAAGCCGTGCCATCCTCTCCTCAGACAGCAGCAGCATCTTCCAAGGAGAGATCGCGGCGCCAACAGCGGGTATGGCTTTGGTTCCCCTTCCCCGCAGCAGCTCCTACAGGGAAAGGAGGCAAGGCAAGGCAAACGCTCCCACAGAACAGATCCAGCCCAGCAGACACCCCCAGCCACCCTGTTAACACTTACCCAACTCCCAAACGATGGCCTTGGGCTATGCCCACAACTAGGAAGTCCAGTGAACGAGGAGCGACTCCTCCTCAGAGAAACTGCGCAGCTTGATAGGCACAATCCTCCTGCCTCAGTAACCTGCTCACGATTTGCTCACCTCCATGCACCAGTGAGCCCTGAAGACGTATTTTAGCCTCATGAAAGAAAGCAGCAATGTGAAAGAAAGCAGCAGCAGGAGAGAGCCAAACCAACACTGTCAGCATTTACCAAGAGCCGCACAGAGCAAACACTACCTCCCTCTGGACTTCACCACCCTCGGTTTCCCTGGGGTCCCAAGGGCCTGTATCAACACGCCAATTTTAAAGGGAAGAGGGGAGTCTGTCCGGAGGCGCTAGGACAGCAGTCTGACTCAGGCACCACCTCAAGCCAGGAGATGCTCGGCTAAAGATGCGGAACGAGCATCCTGGATTGCTGCAGGCACAGCCAAATGCAGCTCCCAAGACAGGCACCTGGAATCCCTGGAAACGCACAGCCCCTCCAAGGCGCCTGCAGCACCTCCAGCTGGGAGGAGGCAACAGCGAGGGGCACACCAACTCTGCCTCTCAGGGTTTCCGTCTTCTCCTCCGGAGGAATTTAATGCCGATTGACGAACAAGTTGCCATCTGACCACTTCAAAGCTCAGCTGGCCTACTGCTAGCCCAAACCAGCCCCTGGCAGTGGCCCAGCATGAGAAAAAAAAAAAAATCTCAGTTTCACAAGGAAGCACCATGGAAGGAGAAACAGCACATGGGGGAACAAAAGCTAACCCAGATTAACAAAAGAGACAGGAGCAGAAAACTTACCTGAGTTCCTCCACAGCCTGAGCGGCCCATCGCACCTGCAGCCCCAAAAGAGGAGGAGAAGAGAAAGCAACATTTAACAGCATCTGTTCTTCAAAATCACTGCTCTTTCGAGAAGCTTCCCCTCTGCGTGGCACAAGAACAGCATGCTGCTGCTCACTTAAAATATCCCAGTGCTGCCCCTCTCTCGCCTTGCTCAGGAAAAAGCAGTCAACCACTGCCTTCTTCCCTCCGTGCACCTTTAGCATCACCTCTCCATCACGTGCCAGGTGTTCTCTTTACCGCAACCAAATCCTCTGCAGGGAATTATTGATCAAGAGCATCGCTTGAGAAAGGGGAACCTCTTCACAGCGACATCCACGGAGTCCTGGACACTTCGCCTGTGGACTCCAATTCCTGCCTGGGCTTCAGCAAACTAGGCGACGCAGCAATTTGTCCCCCTTTGTCCCCGGGGAATCCACACCAGTGCATCCATGCCAGCCCCTGCTGCTGCAGAGGTGCCTCAGATTGTGCTGCTACCAACCGTGCCCTAAAAGCAACTGCTCAGAGCTGGTCGAGCAAACCTCGCCTCTCGACTGCACATGCTACACAACTTACCACCAGCCTTGCAAGTGCAGCCATGAGAATAAATCCCCCTACCACCCTGGCAGCCTCAGCAGCGAGGCCAGAGGAAGCGGCAGCACACTGTCACACCGGAGAAGCCTCACCTTCCCCCCACCCCACTCCGGCTACTTATGCCGGCAAAGCTTTGCTCTGCTGCCCCATCCTCTGTGCCCCCAGCACAGTCCTCGCTGACAGTTACTTTTCAGGTTTTGCTACAGCAGAGCACACGCCCTTAAGTGGAGAGAAGAAAGAGGAGCGGGACATGACAATCAATATGTTTGGACCCGACCATTCCTAGGCTCCCGACGGGGAAGCAAGTGCACCCAGGTCACTGGGACAGCAGCAAGCTGAGCTTTCGGCACACAGTTTTGCTCTCGGCAGCCACAGACAACGATCGCAAAACCATGCTGTGCTGGCCAGTGCCCCTTTCTGCTGTCTTTTTGGGCACAAAGAGACACGAGAGCCTTTCCCCAGCGAACTCAAGCTTCATGAGAGCAGACTTACTTGAGTTACCTCTCCTTAAACCTTTTGGAAGCAATCCACAGGAGCTGCAAGCTACCAGCCAAAAGCCACTTCACAAAGTTCAAGGAGTAAGTAAAAGTTTTATTAGATCAGGTTTGGAAAAAAAAATAAAGTTACATATATATATATGGCACAGCTTCAGGGCTACATTTGTTACCGCCCAATGAGATCAGAGCAATAAGATAATTAAGGTCAAAAGCAGTCGCTGTTTTAGCCAACAACCCCACAGGGCCTCCCATGTCAGGGTCCCACCCAAATGCCATCTACTAAGCATGGCAACCGCTGGCCAAGCAGCAGAAACCACCACGGAACACAGGGACAGAGCAGCAGAGGCATCGCAGCTCCCCTCGTTCTCCAGGCATTCCTAACGTGCCAGAAACTTTATTTTTTTCCTTTTTTTTTTTTGAGTTAGGGGTGAGTAAAACAGCACTGTGCAATCTTATGCATTCAGGATTTGGGAGGGTTTTGCTCCCGGCTTGGAGGGCAGAGCCAGGAGGCTACAACCCCCCCCGCAAGACAGGGCAGCCCCTCCCCGCCCCCTCGCCAGCAGCTCTGCCACACCCGGCCACCTACGCTGCTAAAAAGAACAAAAATTATGAGGAAAGGGGGCGGGCAGCGGGGAGGGGGCTCAGGGGCCCGGGGCTTCCCCCCCCCCTCAAGAGCTCGCCCGAAGCCCCCGCCGGGCCCGGCCCCGCGGCTCAGACCGAGCGGGCCCCTCGGGTGCCGGCCGAGCCCCACCTCGGGCCCAGCCGCCCGGCCCGCGGCCCCCTCCCCGCGGCGGGCCGAGCGGCGCGGCCGGCGGGAGGCGCAGGGAGGCCGCGGGGCAGCGGGGAGGCGGCGGGACAGGCCCAGGCCAGAGGCGGGCGGGCCCCCAGCCGCGGCGGCCGCAGCGCGGATGCGGGGGGGAGTGGGGCGGGGGCCCGGCCGTCCTCGGGAGGCTCTGCGCGGAGAGACACGGGGATTAGGGCCCGCCGCTCCCACCCCTGCCCGTGTCCCTGCCCGCCACCTACCTCGGGCATCAGCGGGGAGCGGCGCCGACGTGGCGGGGAGTCCGCCCTCGGGTCCCGCCGGCAGCCGCTGCCCGGCGCACATGGACTTGAGCACCTGGAAGACGGCGAGCGGCGCCACGTTCATGCGCAGCAAGTCCAGCAGTACCCTGCGGGGACACCGCCCGTCAGCGCCGCCGGCGGAGCTGGGGGCCTCGAGGGGCTCCGGGCCGCCCCGCGCGCTCACCGGAACACCTCCGGGTCCAGCCCGCTGCCCGCCGCCTGCGCCAGCTCGAACAGCTCCGCCTCCTCCGCGCTCAGCAGCTGCTTCCGCCGCAGCCGCGCCTCCGCCATCGCCGCCATCCCCGCCGCTGCCACCTCCTCCGACGCGCCCCCCCCGCCCGCGGCCTCCCCCCCCCGGCCGCGCCCCCCCCGCCCCGGCCTGGCTCTCCCCGCCCGGGCCCGGCAGGTGGCAGCCGCGCTCCAGGCGGAGCCCGGGCCTGTCTGGCGGTGCGGGGGCGCTCGGCGGGGCAGCCGGGCCTCTTCCAGCCTCGCCCTCCCGCCCCCAGGCCCCTGAAGCAGCGGCCATGGCGATCGCTGGGCGCCTTCCCCAGGCCGGGGCCGCCCTGCTGCCGCCGCCGTGCCCCTCCCTCGCCCGGCGGGAAGGGGCCCCCGGGTGCCCGCCCTCACCGCGTAACTCGGTCAAGCCAAGCTCCCGTCTCAAGGCTTCCTCCGTTGCTGGTGGGCACTTGCCCCCGGCCTCCCAGCTGTAGGGCATCACCCACAAGACTGGGGCTCGCCCTGTCCCCGCCCCAGCCCTCCCCGGCTTCTTTTCCACAAGCTGCTGCGTTCCCAGCTGAGCAAAAGCTGCGGTGTTCCTTTATTCCTACAGGAGTATACGTGCCATGTATGTGGCTGGGGAGGCTGTGTCAGGGGCCTTCCTCTTGCCCGTGGGCAGGCCAGCAGGTACTCAGCATAGGCAGCACACAGGGGCACCCCCACCCCCCTTGCTGGATTTCTTCTTGCATTGTGCCCACTGGAGGCAGAAATAGCCGCTGTCGTTTTTGCTGTGGTCATCTGGGCAACCTCTCCTGCAGCCATCCTCTGTCCCCTGAGCGATTTGTGTCCTGTATCGCAGGGGCCGACACTGGGTGCTGGCTTCAGTCTGCTGTCCCTGAGCAAGGGCAGGGAAGGGGGCTAATGAGAGGCACTGGGAGCGCTTCGGGCCACCGGCACCGCAGCAAATTTGGGTGCAGAGAAGCCACACATGTCAGCCGCCCCATACAGCTACACACGGATCTGTGCTCATGTACCCGACTGTCCGTCTCTGCCAGGCTGCAGCACCTCTAGTGCAATTCATTTCCCAAGCCAACAGAAAGCATCTGGCATCGCGCAGGGAAGAAAATTGGAAATTTGGGTCTTGAGCTGCACTGTGGCGAGGACACATCAAGCTGAGATTGAAATTCCTCTATCTAAATGGAAATGAGCAGCGGCTCTGCCATCAGGGAGGGACCGCCTGTCCCCACTCCCCCTGTCCCGGCACATCCAGAGACCGCAGACAGACCGGCTGCACTGCAGAATGGATAACAGAACTGGGGGGGTGAGATGCAGGGGTGTCCCCCTGCCCGCACCGCCGCAAAAGACCCCATCTCATCCCTGCGCCAAGGCAGGGGAGAGGGACGCTCCCACTCCACCCTGCGAGCAACCTGCCAGCATGTCAAAGCCATCGCCACAGGGCGACCTGGCCTTGCGCCCTGACGGGCATTCAGCCTCGCTCACAGCCAGACATTTACTGCGGCTGCTAAGGCGGGGATGAGACATACAGTGCGAATGGCCCCGAGCAGGAGCAACCCAGCAGGGACAATTATCGTGCTGCTGATAACAGGAGCAGCTGCTGCCAGCACCAGTTACCATCCTGTTGCTATCATCTGTGGGGCCAGCAGGGCCAGAGCCCGGGGTCACCTTGAATGACAGACTTCCAGAGGGACCCTTGGCTGAGCAGGGCAGTGCTGGGGTCTGCAATGCCGAGGGGACCAGGTGACGTCCCTGTGCTCACTCTCTTGCCTGCTCTCATGTACAATGCCCTGCTTCCTTTGGGACTGGCTGGAAGTCAAACACAAGGGCAAGAGCCCCCACTTGCGTGATGCACTCTCCCACCCGCGGTACCTGGGAGCTCAGCTACCAGCCACAGCAGAAGAGGGCAAGATGCTTTTTAGCTCAGCCCCTCTCTGGAAAAGAAGAAAAACAGGAACCACCTTCCCTACCACAAACTGGAGATGTCTCAGTTTGTACTTCTTCCTTCCCAGCCCCAGCCAGATCCAGCTGGCAGCTCTCCCTTCGTGCTGTGGACACCAGAACACAAAGAGGGCTGGAGTTCGCCCCAGGGCAAGGGATGGGAGACCCTGCCTCTCCCATGCTGCCTCCACAGGCTGCCGTAGGCCAGGGCGGTGGGTCATGCCTTCCTCGCTGTTCTTGGTGTAGGCCCAGATGGGCACATTCTGCAGCTTCTTTGAGTGGCAACACTCTCCCCCGGACTGCATGGTCCCTTCTGCCCCCTGAAGCATTCCTGGGGGCTCTGATATCCCTGTGTTCCCCTTTTTGCTCTCCCAAGCCAACAGGTCAGTAGAGGAAGTCATTAGGATCCCTGAGAAGACCTCAGTTACTGGAGCTGCAATCTGGGGAGCGCCTGGGACTTTGGCTTAAATGGCATCCGGGTCTCACTGCCCAGCACTACCTCCAGCAGGACTTCAACACCCCGCCACCACACAGCCCACAGTTTCCAGAGCAGGACAGCGCAGGATGGTGGTGCCAGGCTGCATCTCAGCCCTTTCCAGGTGCGGTTACAAGATGGGCAGGGCAGATGGGGGCAGAGGAGGCCTGGACAGCCTGCGTACACAGAAGGAAAAGGGAATTCAGTGCAGCACAGAGCCCCTGGGCCTCACCATGAATCACCAGCTAGAGGTGGGGGTCGCTCAGACGTCAGGGCACAATGCCAGCGCCTCGCAGAAAGCACCACTGTGATGTGCCTGCCATGGGGCCGTGAGGCAGATGCATGGGAAAGCAGCTTATGCACATGCAGTAAATTAGGATGTTGTGCGTGCATGGAGGCCGCACTGTGCTGCATAGAGTGCCTACCCATGGCACACACGGTAAATCCAAGACTGCCACATGCACAAGGGGCAAATTCCCCTTGGAGAGGGGCAGCAGCATGCATGAGTAGTGACTTGAGGTGATCTAACCGGAGGCAAAGCAATGCAAGAGCCTTCCCTGTAAATCAGGACACGCTGCTCATGGGTGGAGAGAGCACATGGAGCGTTAAAAGGCCACCCCATGCAGCAACAGTGAGAGAGGACGCACATGTGCACGGAGCCCCTGGGTCCCATGCAGGCACAGATGGGGACTTGCTGTGTGCTGCCATTTAATGGAGAAAAATCCAGTGTGCGTACGCTTATCCTGGAAAAAAAGAGTTGTAGCTGTGCAGGTCACCAGGCTGAGCGTGACGTGAAGGATGGAGATTGCCTGAGGCAGGACCACCAGACGAGGACAGATGTTGGATGTGCAAGATGAGGGCCAACCAGGTGGTGCTGCACACGACTGGGGAGGAAGGGAGCAAGGTCACTGCACTGTGCAGGAAGGACTGGATTCAGGATAACCTGGATGGGGCTCCAGTAGTGAACAAATGCAGCAGATGTGCCTCCCACATCCAGGAAAGGGAAAAGAGGGAATGAGACATACCCAGGCTTTTCATACCGTTCTGAGGTCTGGGGTTTTTTGAAGGAAATCCAGATTCAAAAGAGGAAGGCGAATGGAAACAGAATTTATCACCATGTCTCAGTGTAACAGAATGGTTTTTCTTGGACAAGGTGATGCAGCACATTTAGGCTGGTTGGATTCAAGGACGGGGTTTCATTTGCCACCCAGTATGAGCCAGTTCCCAGCGCTGACAGTCATGGGTATGGATATCGCGGAGGAGGACCAGCGAATCAAGGAAATGATGGGTTGTATGAAAGGGACGTCTCTGAGCCAAGAGATGCTTCCAGCATTGTTCTTCTGCCCCGGTCCTGGGATGAGCCCACTGATGTTAACAGCAAGCAGCGCAGGGCTGGGAACGTGGCGTCGTCAGGCCTGGGATGCGTTTTTGGGAGGGACGCAGCCATTGGCAAGGCACCGGGAAGATCTCACCCAGATCTACCCAAGCATGCTGGTTTGGAGACACTGCTCCAAAACCAGGCACAGAAAAGGAGAGAACTGCTCACAGGTCTAGACTGAAATTAAGTGGAGGCATCCAAGCATAGATGTTTTGGGACAATTTTCAAACAGGGCACTGGGAGCAAGTAACTGGTTTGCAACTGTGCTGGGGAAGCATGCCAAAGGGATGGGACAGGGATGGTCTCCGAGTTAGGAGTTGAAACTTGCCCCTTGTGTCAAACATGTTGGTCTTCACGAGCAGAGTTGAAAGGAGGCCTTCAGCTGGGCCATGTGTGTGCCACATGCGTGCGCGCATGCTTTATGTGTGCTACTCCGCACGTTTTGCTGGTAGCCTACAGGGGTCAGGAACAAATTTCTCTTCTTTGCTATAACCTTTGCAGCTGAGCTGCTGCTGGGTTATTTGATCCTGCTGCAGATGGCCATGGTCAAAGACAGAACATGAGGCACCGTGTTTTCAGAGATACTCAGGCAACTTGGGCATCACTTCTAGGGCTGGGGTTTTAAACTAATCACGAGACTTGGGCTTAAGGGACTGTCTCCAGGCCAGAGGGGCAGGGAGGGGGCATGGATGGTGGACACACATGTCTGCAGAGAGTTTTACCCAGTCCTGCAAGGATCAGTTGCTGGTGATGCTCTCCAGCCTACGATGGAGATGGCTGCCCTAATGGCTTGTGCTGGGGCGGGTGATGAGGCCAATGTCGGGCTCGAGGCTAACTCAAGCACTTTGTTTCCAGCAGGGGGGAGGCATTCGGGACCACAGCAGAGTTTCAGCAAGCACACCCCAGCTTCCAAGGAGGGCAAGCTCAAATTTTGCCCTGCATCAGCCTTTCCCCCCTCTCAGTTGCCCTCCTCCTGCAAGACTTCACCTTTTGGCCAGCAGAGCCCTGTGCAGGAGTAAGCGCAGCCCCTGGCTGGCCCCTGACCAGGCGGAGCGGCACAGGGCTCAGGGGCTAGGCCAGCTCAGCCCTGATCGCCGTGCAAGAGCACGTTCCCAGCAGTGCTAATCCAATTACGAAACAAACTTCCTTCCTTCATTATCGGGGCCTGCAGCATGCTCAAACAGCTTGGCGATTACAGCGAGGGACTGGAGACCAGGCAATGAATGACAGAGCTCTTCCGCGTGCAGGGAGGAGGGGCAGAGGCAGCCAGGAGGATGCAAGGGATTGCCGGGACAAGTGGATTGGGAATTGCTACAGCCAAAGGTCTCTGGTCCACCTTCATGCTCCCCGCAGGGTCAACCTCAAAGCCACACCAGGTTGCTCTGGCCCTTGTCTCTGCTGGGGATTAGCATCCTCATGAATGGGGACCCCCACCACCTCTCCCGCCCTGTCACATGGCTTCCCCCCCCCTCTCATTTCCAAACACTCATTTCAGTCATGGGACAGCAGAAGGTAGCACTAAAACACCCTTGCAAGGGAGATTCAATCCAAATATTCCGGGGAGCTCCCGATCAGCTCCCACCACAAACGGGATGCAATGCCCCAGCCAGACCCAGAGTCATGTACTTTCTGTGGGAAGCCCAAGATGAGGGCCCAGGAGTTGCCCCATTGGAGATCACATCCACCCCCTGACACGATGTCAAGTTGTGGGCTATGGCTCTGTGTTCTGCACTCTGCTCCTACACCTTTCTTGTTGGACCTCCTCCACTGCATAGGGCCCACATGGAGCTGGAGGCTCCGCCGGGCTGGAGGCGTTGCCCTCAGGTTGCAGTGGATTTGCAGCCCTCTTCATCCCTGTGTCCAGTGCCTCCTGACAATGTTATGAAGAGAGGGAAAAAAAACCCTAGCTGGGCTTAGGGCAGTTCTGCTTCTCTCCAAAAAAAGCCTTTCTTGACTCTGCTCAATGCTAACACTGCTTGGAGCAGGAGGGTGGATCAGAGACCTCCTGAGGTTCCTTCCAACCCAAGTTATCATACAAGTGCAGCTAGCAGGTGAAAGGAAGTGGTCATTTCCCTTTATTCGGCATTGGTGAGGCCGCATCTGGATACTGTGCCCAGGTTTGGACCCCACGTACAAGGAGAGAGTCCTGCAGAGGGTCACTAGGATGGCCAGGGCTGAGGAACATGGTGTACAAGCAGATGCTCAAGGTGTTGGGCTTCTTTCGCCTGGAGAAGAGAGGGCTGAGGGGGGATGCACTTGCCACAGGGAGGATGGAGAGTGGCTTAGCTGAAGCACTTGGACACAAGTCCAGCTCCAGGGCAGTCCTGCTGGTCCCTGACTGATTCTGGGGAGCTGGCACGTTGCAGAGAGGTCTCACCCCCCTTAGCGCTCAGCAGGGATGCCCCTGCGATGGAGCCAGGCTGCGTGGGCAGGATCTCACTGTAAGGCTACGAGCTTGCTGGCACAGCCAGTGCTGGCAGTTTTCCCACCACCACAGTTCTCAAGAAAAAAAATACCCCACCCCACAAGATGTGGGGAGGCTCTCCTGGGCCTCCATTCCCTGGCTGCACAACAGACCCGAGAAGCCTCTGCTTTGCCAGCCACAGCTGTGAAGAAGGCAGCATGTCCCCTGGGACCAGCTCTGCACTGGAGCCACCAGGGCACAGCAGGGCTGCTAGAGGCTCTTGAAACCTTTTAAATGCAGCAAGGACATCCCAAGAGCGTCTCTACAGATTTCTGCATGTCCAGGCCTTTCTGCGGGCTCTGGCGTGGCACTGCTGGGAGAAAAACCCTCCAGCTAGAGCTGCCTCTGTCCCTGCCGGATAAGAAGCCTCCCTGGGATGGAGAGAAGCAGCCGGGGAGCTGCCAGCAGCCAAGCAGGGCTGTAAGGAGACACCGGGCACAGGATGAGCTCCAACTGCTGCCTTTTAAGGAGCGGCAGCGGCTGAGGCATCCTGAAACAAACCCACAGTTTCAGCAGGCTCCCAACCGTGGCATGCGCCCAGGGACCACACTGGCCATGCCTGACAGTCCCACAGCAGCTCACAGCTGTGACGGGCAGCCAGGACAGCGATACCCCAGCTACAGATTATGCCTGGGAAACCCCAGAGCCCCACCACCCGCGTTCCTGCTGTCAGCTGCAGCTTTCACCCACGCAAGGACCACCTTATCCCCCCAGTGAACCTGCAGCACCAGCTCCTTGCTGGGAGCAGGCGGTGGGGAGGATGATGCTTTTTTCACAAAGCCTTCATCAAGCCACCGCTAACACATCCCACCAATGCCCCAAGCGCTTTGCTCCGCTGATGCAAAAGGTTTTGCCGGTCCAGCAGCAAATTTCGCCACTGCCATCCCCTCTGCTGAGCACAGCGGGACCACGCAGGGAGCGGAGGGGGGGATAACAACCAGACTGAGCTTAGTCTGAAGCACGGATGGAGGAAACGTACGTGCGTGGGTACAGTAGCAACCAACACCAGGAGCACGGTTAAAAGGCAAGGTATGCATTAAACGCTACAGAGCGCCAGATGCAGCTTCAGCCACGTGAAGAGAGGGAGCAAAGCTGGCCCAAAGACAAGGTGTCAAGAAGACAAAGAACTGGACTGGAGCCACTAAATACCCAGAGGAGAACAGGAGATCTGTGAAATTCAGGGATTCTGCCCAAGACTTACGAGGGGCAAAGGAAAACAAGGAGGCATAAGATCCCCAAGAGCACCCCCTTCTACAGGGAGTAACAGGCAAGTCCAAAATCAGCTCATTGCTGCCCACAAAGCGTCCCAAAGGCATAGTGAGGAGGTGACTGCTGGCAACCCTTGTCCCCTGCATCTCCGACAAGTGAGCTGGCCAGACCGCTCGGGCACACAGGGCTCAGTGTATACAAGAGCAAAGGAAAAATCAAATCGCTTAGAGCTGTTGTGTAATAAAATCCCACCCCGCCTGCCGTTTTGCCACACCAATCCTCTACTCAAGGTGGTGGGATGCGGGCACGCGGTCCCCGTGGAGCGGCAGGCAACCATGCACTGCTTTATTAGGCAGCGATGCTGCATGCGCGGCCACGACTGGTCACTATTTACATTTGGCAAAAGATGGCAGCAAGTACTGAGCACCTGTGCAGGTGGAAGCCACCACTGGACTGGCCCCCTGTGCCTTGCTAGCCCCATGCAGGCCCCCACTAGCTTCCTCATCTGCGGGCACAGCCATTTTATCTCCTGTGGGCAGAGCCAGGCACCCTCATGGAGGCACCTCAGGCCTCTTAACAGATGATTTCTCCCCCTTTTCCTGCACATCGCCCCCCCCAGGCCTCTCCAAGGCCCCACCTCCAGTCCTTGCATCCCGAGCTCTGCCCAGAGGCAGGCGAAGGCGGTGGGGCCCCCCAAAGCAGGACGAGGGGTCCGGCTGCAGCAATCCCCAACAGCACCAGCTGTGCCCAGCGAGCTGCTTGTGGGCTGCTGGTCCAGAGCCCATCCTTCGCAAGGTGGCACTCGGCCCTGCGGATGGGCCAGTTTCCGGTGCACCCAGCCTCGAGCCTGGCTTGTGGTGGGTGAGGACTATAGGGTGCGGATAGCCACCGGGTAAAGCAAGGACATATGCTCAGCCCCCTTAATGGGCAGCTTGCGGCTGGCGTAGTGATGAATGATCTCCGGCACGCTGTCGAAGGGTGGGCTGTGTTGACCCAGCACGTACTTGTTCTCTTGGGTCCGGGACAGTTTCATGTGCATGAAGCCTTGGCTGCTCCTGCAAGGAGAGATTGAGGCAGGGTTACAGGGTGAAGCTGGCCTCGGACTCCCATCAGCTCCTGCCACCCCCAGATAAGCAGCCTGCCCCTACAGCTGGGGGGATGCTGCCGGCTCCCGTCCCCAGCCACAGCCCTGCCCGCACCATCCTGTTCTTGACCCGCTCCAGCGCAAGGCAGGGACATGGCTGGCCAGGCTCCACCGTGTCCCCCCAGGGGGTGCCATGCAGGGGGTGCAAGGGATCCATCCATGGGCAGGGACGGTGCCTGAGGCTGGGGCAGGGAAGCAGGGGCACAGCCCCGGCAGGAGCATCGGGGGCTCTCGCTGCAGGGTGACCTAGGGGCAGCAGCTTTTGCCCCTTGCATGTGGCCAAGCCCCTTTTGCAGCTGCCTGGCTCACACAGGAGCAGCATGGCTGACATGTGCCCCAGCCTCACCGTGGCAAAGCAGGATTTTCTCCTTTGGCCTGCAGCCCATTGCCCACCCCCCCGCCTCCAACACTGCGGGCTCCATAAAACCCGCTCAGCGTAGCAAGGCCATTTCCCGGCACAGCACAGGCACTGAGCCACACGAGGCTGCACAGACAGATCCTACCACGAGCACTGATTCCAAGTGACGGGCTAATGGCCCTGTTGCTATTAATCTGTGTCTCCGAGGAGAGCCACAGCCTGTCTGCAGCATCTGGAATGCACATTACAGCAAAATATTGATGACTTAAAAGCAGACAGGACCTCATCAGCAATGCTGATCCACTTCCAGCGCTGCTCAGGCTGGTCCCATCCCCCCGGCTGGAGATGGTGCCCGTAATGGACAGCCCAGCTGCATTAGCAGAATGGGTTTGCAATCCATTTAGCACCAGGAGGCAGGGAGCCGGCTGCCCCAGGGGAGGGCAGGGGGGAAAGTCGCAGCCCCCTGCCAGGGGCCAAGGAAAAGCGATAGCCAGCCACATCCTGCACCCCAGCAGTGGGGTGTGGGGAAGAGCTGCAGAGGCTGCACCATGCATGGTGGCCCATGAAGGTGCACGGGTTTGTCCTGCACGCACACATGGTAGCACTGCTACCGTGCGGAGCTGCCCATGGGAACTGCCCTTGGCACTGCACCCTGTCTACCACTGTCTACAGGGCTGTGGAGTCTCCTTCTCTGGAGATATTCCAACCCCACCTGGACAATGTCCTGTGTACCCTGCTCTGGGTGAGCCTGCTTAAGCAGGGGGGTTGGGCTGGGTGATCTCCAGAGGGCCCTTCCAGCCCCTGCCATGCTGGAATTCTGTGAACCTGGCCCTTGCCTAGCACTGGCAGGGGAGAGATGCGCAGGACCCCCGTGCAGGATCAGTGCTGGTCCGAAGCCAGAGCGCTGCCGTACAGGTCCCCAGAGAGGTGATGCTGGCTGTGTTTTCCCCAAACCACTCCCCGTGTCTCTTGTCACAAGCTCAGGGACGTGACTGAGACCGGACCACCAGAGTGATGCCCGAGGAAGCACGCTGCAAATCCAGCAGCCTCGCAGCCAGCAGCAGGGACAGGACGAGGACGGCCTTCCTGCTGAGCACCCTACAGATGCGAAGAAGGACCCAAACCTCTGCAGCGTGGCCTCAGCCACTCTCATGGAGGCATGAGCCAGGAGGGACTCATTCCCCGAGCGCTTGAGGCAACAGCACTGCAGTTCTGTCCATGACGAGCAATGTGGGGCTGCCTCGCCTGGACCAGCCAGGACTGCCATGGCAGGGATAAATCCTTCCAGCTACCTGACAGGGCACGAGTCCAGCGATATGGGTACAGCCACTCTGGCTGCTCTCTCTTGTGTGTATTTTCCTTTAAAGCAGCACAAAAGGGCTTTAGGTCGGCACTGGAGCTCACTTTAAGACCATCTCCTCGGCTGCGCCTCCTTCCTCAAGGAAAAAAGCAAAGAGTTAAAAAAAAAAAAAATAGACAGACGAAGCCAGCCAGCTTACAGCTATATAGAAAGCAACTGGCTTGTAGAGAGGCGATGGAAAGGGGCACTTGCACCAGCAAGGGGGGAAGCCCCATCCACGACCCCAGTGCCACCTCCCAGGCTCTCTGACACACACTGGCTAACTCCACCCTGGAGGCGATGGCTGGGAGGACTTCTCGCAGCCTCGAACACGACTCCTCAACCAGCAGAAGCTGGTGCTTCTAAATTGCCAGCAAGCCAGGGCAAGGGAAAAACATTGAGCAAATTAAAACATCGGTAAAAATTCTGACAAAAAAAAAAACCAAACCAAAAAGGAAAGGTGGGAGCTTTTCCGGAAAGTCTTGTCTAATTGGAGAGCTGCAAGTGCAGAAGGAAGACAGAATATTTTCAGCTAAACTTCTGCCCTGGTTTGGGGCTGAAGGCAGCAAAAAAGTATACAAAAAATAAAATGAGAGACGGAGCAATCTAATTCACAGTTGTGTCACTGGGGAATAAACAGAGGAGGCTGAGACCAGCAGGGAGCAATGCAAGTACCGAGACCACTAGGGAACCTCAAAGTACAAGGGGAAGGGTGCAGGTCTACACGGCCTGGTGCTGGGCAGAGATGATTGATGTGCCCAGTAAATACTTTTTTCACAACTGCCAGGAATAGAGCCAATGTACTTGTCTGGCAGGAAGGCAGGAAGGTATTTGGTTTGATTTCGCGGGTTTGGGCTGCCCCAAGAGTGCCAAAAGAGCTGGACGAGGAGCTACGGGCAGCTTCTCCCTGGCAGGACGCATCTGGCAATGCTTCATGCAGTTTTGGCACTAAAGGAACCTGGAAAACTTGGGGAGGGTGCCCCCCCCAAACCCAAGCAGAAACCAAGTCATGCTGTCGGGGGGTGAGGTTTCCCTGCTGGGAAACCAAAGCAGTGTAATCCCCTCTCTATACCATGGCTGAGCAAGGACCTCAAGGATTACATGGGCTGGGGGGGCAGGGATGGGTACCCATGTTTCCATCAACAACGGGATCACACAAACTTTCATTTTCCCATGAAAGCAAGCTACGAAGAAAATGTGATAACGGGAAGGCAGGGCTGGAAGTTGTAACCAGACACGTTTGAGTGAGTAGTGAGGCACAGGATTTTCTCCGTCTGAGGGATTACTAGCCCTGCCAAGGGAGGAGCAGCATGCCTCCAGATCCACAAGCCTTCCCGAGAGAGATGTTTGCCAGACACCAAACTAGAAGTGCATGCCACACCACAGAGAAGTCCAGGCTTCATGTTCCAGCCATTTCTGACCACCCTACAGTCACCTCTGAGTCACCCCATCGGCATGGGCACAGGCTCGCGCAGGGCACCCACCCACAGGGGGTCAGCAACGGCACTGTGCCACCTCTGCCACTGTCCACTGCCCCCCCCAGCCCTGTCCCAGCTCACTCACTTCAAGGAGAGGGAGAAGTCGTTCTTGCTGGTCTCGCTGTTGCGCACCAAGTAGCTGGCCTCCTTGCACAGCCCAGCAGCGTCTCCGCGTCGGTCCGGCTGATGGCCCCGTGGTACCAGCTGTGGGCGGGAGAGGGATGGGCTATGCCAGGCAGGGAGCAGAAGCTGCCCCGGGGCAGCAGCGACAACAGCACCCCTGGCACCTCCCCAGGGACAGCAGTGGTGTTCAAGGGGAGGGACGCAGGTGGCACCGCCAGGGCTGGGGGACAAGGGGCAGGGCTCCTGTCGGGCACCTTAGGGAGACATGGAGGGCACGTGGGGACACCACGGCTGTGAGAAGGGTGGCAGGGACAAGCCAGCAGAAACGCCAGAGCAGGGATGAAGGGAAGAAGCAGGTCTGCCCCAGGGCCCCTCGTGGCACGGCCATGGGGATCCCACAGCGGCAGTCAGGACAGGCTGGACTCACCATTGGCTCTCCAGGGGCAGGGCAGGGTCAATCCTCTCCGCGATGAAGGGGCCCGGATCAGTGATCAGTGTCTTCATGCTCTTGAGGCTGCTGGAGCCACGCCTGAGGGCAGCCCTGGCCTTCTCCTCCCTGCAGGGCGAGGTGCGGCCGTACCCCAGCCCCTCCAATGGACCTGCAAAGGCAGACGCATGTTGTTGCAGCCGACAGACAGACAGGCTGGGCTCCCAGCTTTTCCCCTGCGGAGGGAGCCCACAGGAAGAGCCAAAGCCACATCAAGTCACATATGGCCGGGTCCCCATCCCCCTGGTTTAAGCAAGGGCAGGACAGCTCTTGGCCTCCTGCTCACTGCAGTACCCCAGGACAGACAAGGTTGGGTCCCTGCCATGCCAGGACTGGGGTCCTCACTGCACCCAAGCCCCTGGAAATATTTTCCAGGGAGGTTTCAAAATCTTAGAGTGGTTTTGCTAATGCAACCAGAAATTGAGCAGTCGCAGCATAGAGTTAAGTGAGAAGCACAAAGGAGAGGCTCTGCAATCTCAAGGAAAAAATTAAATTAAATTAATTTAAAAAAAAGAGGAGGGGGGGAAATGGAGCTAAAGGGATCAGTCAGTTTGGAAATGATGGACACATTTCTGCCAGCACAACTGAAAAAAATAATCCCCCGAGGTGGGAAGGGGACATTTCGACTGCGAGGCGCCTCCCCAACGCAGCCGCCCACCTGGCACCAGCCCAAGTTCCGGCCCCCGCACACTGGCAGAGTGTGGTGGCCTGGTACATGCTGCCCAGCAAGCGGCGGGGGATTAACCGAGAGGTGCCCTGGGGACCCAGCCTCCCGCCAACTGTTATTTCCATGCGGGATGATTTCAGCATTAACAATATTGTTTCTCCCTCCTCCAGAGAGTTCATTATTGCTCCCCTGCAATGCAAGCCCCCTCGCACAAATTACTTATCGATTCAGGCAGAGCTGCCTTGACGCGAGGCTGCTGGTGGCTGATGCCGCCAAGGCACAGGTGCCCCGGAGGCAGCTGAGCCCCAGAGGCGGCCAAGCCCTGGTGCCACAGCTCCCCTTGCCCCCAGGACAAGCTCGGCTTCCCTGGCCTGGCAGCTTCCTCCCTGCTGCACACTCTCCATCTGCTGGAGGGAGAGCCTGGTCCTGGCTTGGCCCCCTGCCCTCTCTCCAGGCAGGGGCAAAGGCTTTCAGAGCACCCCCATCTCTGCAGGCAGCAGGGGCATGATCCAGCATCCCCCCCCACCAGCAGTAAAGCAGGGAGATGCCAAGGCCACACTGCTGTGGGGCAGAGGCAAAAAATACCCAGAGAGGGATGTTCTTCTCTCCAGCAGGGCATCCTCTCAGTTGGCTGTTTGAGGGGAACCTTGTCCGGGCCCTACACAGACGAGCAGGTCTCCAGCCCCTCCAGCACCAAGAGGAGAGGAAGGCAGCCAAAATCCTCTGCACCTTAGCACAGCTTAAACCCCCCCGAGAAGGAGCTCGGGGAGGAGGTGCCTGGGATTAAGGTTTGATGAGCCCTGCCTCTGCAGCAGCCTGGCTTTTCACCACCCAGGCTCCCCCTTGTACGTAACATCTCGGCTCATCACCTTAAAAAATCAGGGCGATCATTAAAAAGCCAGACAATCAAAACACCCAAGTGTTTGCTGGCGGCACAAAGTCATCCTGTTAGTGGCTCAGAAGAATGCATTGCGCCTGTCAGAGAGAGGCAGAGGCATGTGCATGATTAAACGGGGTATTAAAAACAAGCCCCAAGGAGAAAGACGACATCCTTCAAGAAGTTCAAGTCATCCCCCGACAGGGGAAGTAGAAAATGAGACAAAACTCTGGCAAGATAAACTTAACACAACAAAGCAACTCAGGGAAAAAAGAGAGACTCTGTGTTGCTAAAACCAGGAAAAATGACAAACTGATGTGTTCATCGGGAGTGGGATGCATGCTGGAGCAACTGCGGGGATAATAAATGAAGGGCGAAGAGAGGAGCCTGCACAGCATCGTAGGAGGAGGATCAGGAAGTTTCCTCCTGCCAGGACCTTTCCTTTTTGGGACTGATCCCAGCCTTTAGCATCCCTACAGCTTTGAGACAGTACCCTGATGCGACCCCAGCAGAGCAGCCCCATTGCTTTAGGGTGCCCCTACAATCAGCGGCAAAATTGGCCATCAGGTGCAACCTCATGTTCAAACCCACCTGGGAGGCGACAAAAGCCACACTGCTGGGTTTGGTTCTGTTTTTTACAAAGCTCCACAGGGATCTGGGTAACTGCAGATAAGGAAATCAGACATCTGCACCTGGCACGTCGCAGCGCCTACCAGGAGCAGTGTTAGTGACGCATGGGCAGACACGGTGCGCTGGGGCACAGCTGCCAGCTTGCGGAGAAAAAGTCACATCTCACAGATCCATCCCAGTTCCCTGCAAGAGCGGCAGCACATGAAGGAGGCCAGCCAAACCCTGAAAGCTTTGACAAACCCCCCCTTCCCCACCTAGTGGTCTTTGCAAAACCCTAACCCGCCACAGCATAAGAGCAAGATCCTTAAAATATCAATAATGGGTTAAAAGAGAAGCAGCAATATTTGGCTTTCATAAGTGAGCCTGCCAATGGAGTCCAAGGGGGATTTACACCGGGGCTCTGCCACTCAGCACACACAAAAAGGGCTTCGCAAGAAGGCAAACCTGAGATGACAAAGTGTGCCTGGGAGGTTCAGCTATTCAGGATAGCAAAAAACAGAGTGAAGAATCTAGAGGGACCTCCTGCCACCAAGCAGCAAGGTAATAAAATAGCGGAGGAAACAGAGCAGTGCTAAATGACAAAGCAAGGCGCATGGGGAAAAAAACAACCTCAACCTCAGCGGTGGGATCTGAATTAGCTGCTACCACACCTGTAAGGGACCTGGGTATTAAGAGTCGCAAGAAAACAGCAGCTAAATGCTCAGAGCAGTTGTTGAGAAGACCGTAAAAGCAGTCATCAAACGTCGGGAATTTGGAGGCAGAGAGGAGAGAACAAAAGAGAAGGTAATAACTGCCACCGAGCAATCCTCCGGTGCAGCTCAACTGCTGCATGCAAAGAGGCATCATGGAGCTGGAGAAGATGCACAAGAGGCAAGGACAAGCATCTGGTGACCGGCACAGGACAAGCAAATGAGCCAGGAGGAGCTGGGGGAAGGAGGAGGAGGAGGGGGGTGGATGTCTGGCAGCGCCTGTGGGTGGTGGGCAGAGCCCTGCCAGGTCCAGGCAAGCTCCGAGACGTCACAGCACCCCAGGGTCGGGGGGGCAGCAAGGTAGGGTTGCAGTGAGCGCCAGCTGCAGCCCCCATGGACACCCCGCTGTCACGCAAGACCCACCATTGGCGTCTTCATAGCTGGGCTGGCCGTGCTGCGGAGGGACGGAGGCACTGGACTCACCGCCCAGGGCGCTTTCACCGCTGTCGAGCTGTCCCACCGGCGGTGGCCATGGCAGGTCTTTAATGACCTTGTTTCAACGGGGGGGGGGGGGGAAAAACCCACCATTGGCGACTTCCTACCTGGGCACGCCGCCCAGGAAAAGGATGGGAGCAGGGGGGTGGGAAAGAGAGAGAAAGAGAAAGAGAGAAAGAAAGGGCTTAGAAAAAACCATCAGCAACACCAGGCCCACGGAAAAGGAGAGCAGTTGTGGAGGTAAAGACCTGAGGACTAAACTCCCAGGAACCCTATGCCAGCTTGACCATCTCATCCCCTCCCCAGCACCGAGCATGAACAGCCCTGAGGTTCATGTGGGGCACATTCCCGATGAAGAGACCCTGCTCCTTCATCAGTCTGCCCGGCCGCCCCAGTCTGGGCCGGGGTGGGGGAGCCTGTGCTCACCCCCATCCCAAGTGCATGTCCTTCCGGGGGACCTTGGCCGAGCATCCCATTGCCATCTGTCCTGCCCATGTGTCCGTCCTGCCCCAGGTGCTTCCCGGCCACCCCATGGGGACCAGGTTCTCCTGCCAGGCACCAGCAGGTTGCTGCCTCATGCCAGTACCAGGTGCTCATGAGCAGGGATCTCGTAGGCCCCCCAAAGGGGGAAAGGGGCAGCAGAGAGATCCCAGCATCGCAGGAGAGGAGAAACACCCCAAGAGCCACAGCAGGACCTGCTCTGGCTCCAGAAGAAAATAGGTCCTAACGAGTCCTGGGGCACAACAACCTGATGCCCTCAGAACTTGGAGCTCCCTGGGTAGCGAGACCTGCAAACAGGCCACCTCCACCCAGGGACATCGAGCAAGGCAGCTTGTCTGCCCAGGTCCAGAGCACAGACACCTCAGCACAAACCCAGCCCGGCAGTGCACCGCATTTCGTGACAGAGCCCAACAAGCCAAATCCTCGGCACAGTGTGCCATGGACACCAGCCCCGTGCCCGGCTGAGCCCCAGCGGCACAAGCGCCACCCCAGGCACGAGCAGACACCGTGGCGCCGAGCCCAGCATACACATCTCCAGCTCACAGAGCCCAAACCCAAAAGGTGAGCCACTCCCAAGCCAGAATCTCCACATCTCTCTCCGCCAGCATCCCTGTGCAGCACCACCAACCACCGGCTCGAGTGCCCTGTGCACACCGGCTGCAGCACAGACGCACATTGCTGCAATTAAAATGCATCTTAGATAAGAGTGTGGCAATTAGCCAGCGCCAGCAGAGGAGCCAATGCTAATACACAGCATGGATTTCCTCATTAACAAACACAAACACAATCGATCCCGCAGCACAGATAAATAGGTCAGGGGGCTGGACAATTGCTGGCCAAGGGCTCCTGGGGGAGCACCCAGCTCTCCTCCTGCCCCGAGGAAGGAGGGATTTGCTCAAGCCCAGGGTCGAGCCTCGACCCTGCAATGCGGGGTTGAGGGGGGTCAACTTGCACCAGAGGCTGTGATCAGCAGAGGGGGAAGAGGCAATGAGAGACGGGCACTGGACAGGCTGTCAAGGCAGCTCCATCCACCACTCCACCCAGGAGCAGCCTGGCTCCCTGCTAGAAAGAAACAGCCTCTGGAAGTGCAGGAGTGCTCCCCGAGCCACGGAAATGCAGAGGCCAACACTATCGACCCCTAAAAGACAAAGGGACCCCAAGGACCCAGCTTCTCCCCTTGCAAAACACAGTGCGGCATCGCTCATTTTATGGATGCTACCCAGCCTCTATGGCTGCGCCCGTCACCCACCTGCAAAAGCTTTGGAGATCCGCTCCTTTTTCCACTCCCAGGGCTGGTCGTACTCCTCCGGTGGCCGCTCATCATCCTCAGGCAGCCGGGACTCCCTGGGCCTGGGGCAAGCTGGGCGGTCACCATCCATGTCCAGCCCTCCAAGCACAGGCTCGTAGGGAGTGTCGTAGAGGTGCAGCGGCCGGGCGGGAGCCTCCCGTAAGCCCTTCTGGCGGATCTCTAGCCAGAGAAGAAGGAAAAGACCATGAGCTTTTCACCCAACATGGTCCCGAAAGCCCTGCTAGACAAAAGCACTCAATTTCACCTGAGTCTGCCGTGGGGTAGGGAGAAACCAGTGATGGAGGAGACTCCCCAAACCTCCAGCAAGTGCCTGCCAGAAGAGGGGGAGCTGCTGGGAAGCCAGGTCCTGAGCAGTCCACAGCAGCGAGATGCCTTCTCTCCCCACGGTACAACATCCATGCTCTTGGGCAGCCCTGCAAAGCAGGGTCCGTGGGGCCAGAGAGCATCCCAGAACCTGATTCCCAATGCGCCGCAAGGCCAAGTTTCTTCCCTAGACACCCAGCATGACTAGTTTAATAAAATGCCCTTCCCCTGAGCAAAAGAAAAGTCTCTCCCACAGACACACGCAGCCTCTTCACCGCTTGCCATTTTTTTCCAAGAAATGCAACAATCTAGTCCAAAAAGCCACATGAGCTTTCCAGAAACCACAGGACTGCAAAGCAGAGCTAGAGCCTGGAGCACGCACGCACCAGCACGGTGACCCTGCCTGTGCCGCAGCAAGCAAGGGCTGTGCCTTCAGGAGCACAGGCTCCCACCTCACCTGCTTTCCAGCCCTGAACAAGCCCACTGAGGACCCCGCTGCTGTGGCAGATAATGGCACGCTCTGGCCCAGTCCTAACTGCATTAAATAGCTCCCACATCCATCTTAGTTTTATGCCAGAGACATTGAATGTCCGGTCTCTCCTGGCTCAGCCTGGCAGGCAGGCACCATGGTCCCAGGGAGCAGCACCGCTGGCAGAAATATCAAGGTGCCTTTATTGCTCAGGAAGCCTTTGGGAGTGCTCTGGCTACACCGAGCCCATCACACATGGCTAAACCTGTGAAAATTTGCCTGCAAAGCAGCTGTGCCACCACCACCACAATCGCCCAGGTTTGCCTTGTCTGGAGGACCTGGTGCTGTCACAGGCTGCAAGGAACAGAGTCCATCAGCCACCAAATTCACGCCGCAGGGACCAGAGGCACAAAGGGTGGCCTCTGCACAGAGCCTTCCACCTTACCAGCCATCATCTTCTGGGCTTCATACGGCTCCATGTATCCATCGTTCTCCGTCACCTTCCCCAGTCCTGCCTGGCTACCAGCCACCTGTGCCGCATCAAAGGGATCTGCATAGTCCTCCAGGACAGCCAGCTGGAAGAGGGAAAGGGTAGGAGAAGGGTTAGGGTACTCCCTGCCTTTTGGAGGGGGGGGTGTCAGGGACCAGTTGAAAGAAGCCCCTTGAAACCTCCCCGCAAGCTCTGCTAGCAGCAGCCAGAGTGGCAGCCGGGACCTCGAGCCTGCATCATGGCAGCCCCACAGAGCAGGTGCTGGCAGCTGGCGGCTTTCCAGGCACGGGCGCTCGGCCGTGGAAATGCTCCAGCTGGGACAGAGCCAAGCAGAGCAGAAGGTGGCCTGGCCTCCTCCCTTACCATTGGCTCGGCGCTGCCAGTGCCCGCACAGGTGCCCCGGCAAAGCCCCTGCTGTGGTGCAGGGCCGCCAGCAGTGCTGCGTCCCCCCCACGGCATGCAGATGCTCTCCCTGGCATGCAGCCACGTTTCCTCCCCCAAGGCAGAGAAGGGGTGCAGATCCTGCTAACACGGGTGTCAGCTGGCACTGGCACAATTGGGAACTCACAGGTTATTTTCCAGGGCTCACACGGGCTCATTCAAAGATATTTCTTAACAGAAGGGCTACAAACAGCCCACAGCTTCCCCTCCCTTCCCTCCCCGGACCCCACAGCATCCCCACATGCATCCCAAGTAACACAAGACAGGGCTCCTCCATACAATCAGGAGTCACCGGGAAGCAGGACCAGGAGCCTCTCAAGTGCCACGTCACGGGGATGGCACAAAAAGCCCAAGGTTTACCCTTACTATCAAAAAGGAAATGATCCTGCAGGAGGATACGGGGCATGCCCCGGAGCTTGATCCCATCCAGCGCTTGAGCCACACACCTGCTCCAGCACCTCAGCAGCTTCCCAGCCAGAGCACCCCATCACACGATGCCGCAGCCCCCAGCAAGCCTGGAGCTGTTCATCCCACCTCCAGCCCAAGAGCCTGCTCCCAAAACAGGGCCAGGCAATTCCACCAGGGTCCAAGTGCACCCAAGTAACTTTGCCGGGGAATGGCCGCCCACCAGGATGCAAACCCCAGGCTGGACCATCTGGTGATATGGGTTCTGCCACCACAACGCAAGCTAGGCAGAGCTCCTACAACAAGGACCAAATGGCCTGAGCACAGTGCAGTGGCTACCTAATCCCACCCGGCACCAGGCTCTGTCCTCACCGCCATGTCCTGGCCAGCCTTGCAGACCAGGGCCACTCACGCATTCCTCTCCAGCTCCCATAATCAGCTTAACACAAAACACTTCTTCCTCCTTCCTGTGCAGAGCGGCCCGACAATAGCCTTAAGCGGCAAAACCCAGCAGGAAAAGGGAACAGGAACTGAAGCTGTAAACACCTCCGCACAGCCCTGAGCCTTCGCATCCCCCCGAGCTGCGGGGGAACGTGGCTCTCTGCGCCCTGACTCGCCACCTCCTCCATAAACGTCCCAGCTCTGGGCTCCCCAGAGCAGCTGATGTGGTGGGGAGCTGGGGCAGCTCTCCAAGCCTGGCCCCTCCATACCAGGGCACAAGCGAGCAGCAGAGCATCATCCCCAGAGCAAACTCTGCCAGCCACGGGGCTCGCAGCCACCCCAGGCAAGTGCAAAGGGGGTTCAAGCATGGGAGCAAGGCGATGCTCTCACACCTCGGTGAGGCAGCAGCAGGACAGACGGCCCGGGAAAAAAAAAGGGCCTGGGCGCCGGGGGGGGAAGCCAACCCCTGGCTTTGCAGCAGGAGACAGGAAATCTGCTCTCTCCTCCATCATCCGAGGGAGACGCAGCATCACTCAGCCCCTGCCGAGGACGCCAAGGGGCCAGGCTGAGTCAGGGGCCTGAAGTCCTTTGCTTGCCACCGCTGGGGCAAAACCCCCTAGAGAAATCTTAAGTCGATGGTGACTTTTGTGGCTGCTTGGTTGCCAGGACCCAACCTAATGCTCATGGGGCGGGGAGATGAGCAACAGTGACTGCAAATTCACTGTGGGAAGCCCCTGTTTTCTAAACACCCTTTTCTTCTCCAAGGCAAAGAAGGGTTCAGCCTGCAGTAGGCGGGTGCTTCCCACCCGCGGCCTACAAGATCCCAAGGGCGAATCAGCACCTGCCGCTCCGAAGAGCTGGGAGATCCTGCAGGCTACTTCGGAAAGCTGCGAAGAGGCTCTCGCTCTGCCGCGAAAGCATCTGCAGAGCCCAGCCCTGAGCTGGCAATGGCTCATTGGCACATGCACTAGTGCCAAGGGAGGCACAAGCACACAGGCAGGCGTCCCGACACGCACAAACGCATGGGCTCGACACGCGAGCGCCTGTGAGATGGACGGACAGGCAGCGCCATGGCCGATGCTCATCCTTTGCAAAGAGCTCTCATAGCTCCACAAGCACCGCCAGCCTGTGAAACACTGTTTGCTGACCCTCCCGGGCTCAGAAAGGGGTTACCTGCTTGTTCCTCCCGACTCAGGCCCAACCTGCCTGCATTCAAACCTGCCATGAACCCCACTTCCTAGGTGCATCTTGCTAGACAGAGGTAGACCCAGCTCGCTGCTGGCACCAGTGCTGGACCTTCCCCGTAAGCACAGAGCAGCTTCAGACAAGATAGGGCGCCAGCACAGCAGCTTGGCAGCCAAGAGGCTCCTCCACACACAGCAGTCGTGCTTCCCAACCAGAGGAAACCTCACTCCATATTTCCTCGGCATCTGGGTCTGTCCTCCCGGGTAGGGAGGGACATGTGAGCCCCAGCAAGCTCGCAGGGTGGCCCCTGCTCAGGTGCCTCCAGCTCCAGGTCCAGAAAGCAGAGGACAATGGGCAATCCCAACACGTCTCTGTCGAGAGCCCTGACACTGTGTATTTGGCTTGCAGGGAGGCACAGAGGCACTCAGCAGCAATTAGACGGGACCCACTGGGCTCAGCTCAGACCCAGGGCGAATGGCTCAGATCAGGGGCTTGAGTCTCCGAGCTCCCTAGGCTCAGTGGGGTTTTGCCACACCAGCTTTACTCCTCCACCCTCTGAAGGACGCTTCTTCATAGGAGCCAAGCTGAGAACTGTGGTGTGCTGAGAACGTAAAGCCATTTGTTTTCTAAATGGGCAGATATTACAGCGGAGAGCCATGGAAAAGCTGGGAAGGCAACTCCCAACTGTCTCCAGAAGCACTGCAACCTCGGAATGCACAATCCAAGAGGCAAGAACGGTGCCCCGAGCCCCAGGGCTGCAGGGGCTGGAGGCGCCAGCCGGTGCCAGGAACGGGACAGGGCTCTCAGAGGGCAAACTTCGAGGACCATGCAATTACCGATTCCATCCTAATGCCCTTGCATGTGGGGCCGAATTAAGGTTGCCCGGGAAACTGCATCTCTGGAATCTCCTAATCCGAGCACAGGACTTTACGAGCCACGTGGGGCTCTCTGCGGCAGCCACAGTGCACGTGGCCACTCCCCCAGTGCAGGAGGGGGCTGCGGCCACAGGCAGGGCCACTCCCGGGGGGGCCCCAAACCCACCCTGGTCCGGCCTAAGGCTAGGCATCTCCACGCTTCACTCACCTCCTGTGCGGCGGAGGGAGCTGCTCACCGCCTGGAGCCAATCCCAGCACACCACTCAGATGCCCAGGTATGCAGCACAAGGTTTGCTAGATTTGGAACAATTCGAGTGCAAAGCACATGCCTAACATGCAAAGCCACTGAGCCCGGGATAGCTCTTGGTGCAGAGCTGTCCTTCCAGGGCACCACCAGCACTTGGATACCCATCCTCTTTGTGCACGTGAGTGTTCTTCAGGCATTTATCTGCGTGGCAACGTGCGCCTAGGTCCCTGCTGCAGCACCAAGGCTGCTCCCGCTCTATTATTTATGCCAACTGTAAGAAAAAAAAAGAAAACCAAAAGAAAATTAAGGCCAAGGGCCAGATCATTGCTGGGTTCTCGCAGTGAAACAGTTTTTACGCTGCCTACCAGGGAAGGTGATGAACAGTGGCTGACAGACACAGAGATCCCAGAGCAGAGCGGGGGCTCTTTCCCCCGCCTTGCCTCCAAAGGTCCCACCTGCCACCACCTTTTGCCACAAGAAGACACTCCACTCTACAGAGAGGTTCCCAGAGGACACCTGGGAAGATCTTTCACTCTATAAACAAGTTTTTTGCCCTGGAGATAAAGCGTGTTTGGGATCCCCCCCAGGAGACTGCTGGGTTCTGCACTGGAGCCACCCCGAGTTACAACCAAACTCAGTTCATTCTCTCTGGTGCTACATTTCCTGGGTTTTACCCACCTTGCAGCTTGGGCTTTGGGTGGACACCGAAGCCAAACCCAAAAGCAAGCCTAGCACTGAATGGCCATCCACGAAGGGTCCGCCCACCTGCCCAAGGGGCATGGCTGGGCCAGGCGGTGACCCCTCAGCTGCACCCGCGGCACAGGAGGAGGGAGCGCAGGGCAGACAGCACAGCATCGTGCAGGATGACTCAGTTCAGGGACGCTCTGGCAGGAAAGACACACGCCCAAGAGCTTCCTGGCTGGCCGTTCCCACACCCTGTGGAGCTGACCCCACACTCACAGCAAAATGCTGGTCACTGGTCCCGGTGGGTGGGAGACAAAGCCCTCTCCCAGGGCAGGTCCCCAACCTTGTCCCCAGGCACACTGTGCCCTGGGCACAGGCGTCCCCAGGCAGGGAGGTCCCTCACCGAAATCTCTCCCCACTGCACCCTGGTGGCATTGCTCCTCACACCTAATCCAAACATGGCAGGGCAGACATCTCTGGGGCATCCGCCTTGCTCAGGCGAGCTGTTCGGGGCCAGCCCGTCATCCACTGCTGTAGGGAAAGGACCGCCCAGACCAAGCAGATGGAGAGGGGCCTTGTGCTGGTCCCCACCATATCCAGCAAGTGCTTGTAAGGGCACAGGAGCCATTGCAGAGCTCACTCTAAGTGCATCCCCACAAGATGTTGCAGATCCTGTGCAAGGCAGGAAGATGTGACAACTCACGCGATGACGGCAAAACATTGCGTGGTGCCAGCAGGAGGGATGCCATTGCCGAGACGTCCCTGCCCATCTTCAGTTCTGCAGAACATGCAGGACAGCTATGGCCAGCACAGGGCTCCCAGGGAACACAGTCAGTCCCCCAGCCTCAATGCAGCGCCCGTACCGCAGACCACACGGCCTCGGCCAAACCACGCAGCCAGGAAACGGTGGCTGCTTCTTCCACTTCTGTCCATTCCCATCCTCCCCGTGCAGAAGGGCTGCACATTTTATCAGAGTCACTAATTTCCCTGTCAGTCATTAGCAAAAAAAGAAAATCCCTCTCTGCTCTAGCAGCCTTGCCTGTAGCTAGAATTGTCCTCCATCACCACAACTCAAGGCCCACAGCAGGTAGGGAACTGTGCCCACCACCTCTTCCTAAGCGTGGGAGTGCGCCAAGCCCCCTGCCACAACCATCATCTCAGCTTGAAGAGCTCAGCAGAGGCTCCAGCCTGGCCCCAGCATGCCTTCCCACCCGGCTCCAGGACATCTTGACATTGTCACCAAGAACAAGAGCCGCAAGCATCAGCAACACACACCCCCCCCAGGCGCCTCCATCCTCCTGGACCACCTCCAGAAAGGACCACCACGACCTTGCAGCAAATGGGGAACCCTCCCACCACTCAAGGCCAGCAGACAGGAGCTGCAAAGGGTGCTCAAGCCCAGTAGAGACACTCCATGTAGTAGACGCTCCTTGGCCCCTCCAGAGAAACTTCTAATGGACAGTTGCACACACTATCAAATATTCCCACCTTATCTCTGGCTTCACCCGGCCTCCAGAGCTCTGCCTGTGTCCATCACATACTGCAGCCCTGAAGAATTAGAAACCTCCTCCCCACAGAGGCACACAGGAAGTCAGGAGATAACCTGATCACCGTCTATCTCGGATGAGATGAAGGGTCTTCTCTGGCCTCATGCTGTCAGCAGGGTTTCCCCCAACACGCCCCAGCTTTTGGCTCTTCACTAAGCTTCCCAGCCCTCAGATGCCCGCACAGCCTTGGCAACCCGCACCTCCCACAGCGCCTGCTCAGCCCAAATCTTTCCTGTGACGACCACCCACCTGCTCCTGGTCCCTCTGATCCCACAGGATGCCTTCTGGCAGAAAAACCACCCAGCCTGCCTCAGCAAACCGCATCACCGCAATGGCACTTCTGGTCCCCACTGCCAGTGCCCTCCTCCTCTGCTGTCCACAGAGGCCAGTTTACAGGATCCCAGCTCAAAAGGGGGTTTCTGCCAGGCCCCTCTGGAAACCTCCCCAACGTGATCAGTCAGTACGAGAAACTTTCCAAGATCCACCAGCGACAAGTTTTTCCATCTGCTTAAAATACTCCTGAGCAGGTTTTGCTCGGAGCTCATCTCGTCGTGCCGCCTGGCGATGCCAGGACCACGGACAGGATCATTGTATCCACCATTCCCTCCGCCAGCCAGACCTGCAATCCCGTCAAGCTCGCTTGACAAGCCCCATCTTGCAGGCAGCAGCGCTAGCGGGCACTAATTACCCCTCCTGCCTTTATTTGCACAGTCCCCGCATCAGCCTCTCCGCCAAGAAGCCCGTCGCTGATGGCCACAGCCCCGGTGGGTTTATTCCTCTACCAGGTCCTTGTGCTGCTCAGAGCCTATCTCCCCATGGGGGAGCTTCTCCCCAGCTCCTGCCTCTTGCCAGGGACATTTCTTGCCTCCTTCCCGGCACCAGCAGCGCCAGGCTCCACTCGCAGCCCCCAAGAAGCCGGCGGGGAGGCAGCAGACAAAGAGGCGCTGAGGCTCCCTGACAAAGCAGCACAGCAGCTCGGGGGGGGGGGGCCCATCTGCCTCCACTGGCACGGGGCAGGCCCTGGCAGGGGGAGACCCACGCTGCCAAGTGTAGGGTGGAAGGAGGCCCGAGGCCACCAGCCCTAGCATCAGAGGCCACCAGAGAGAGTCCCATGCCGCACGGGGCCTTCCCGGGCTGGGAGGTCTTCGTCTCTGTAGAGCACCAAGCACTTGGCTGCAAAGAAATGGCAAGAAGGGAGGGGGGGAAGGTGGCAAGCAGGCCCCACGCTCTCGCACCTCGGCGACCAACACTTCCCACTGGGGATTGTACCGGCCTCCCGACAGAGCTGCTGGAGGACAAGCCGGGGCCACCCCAGCAGCTGCTGACGTGTGACCGGCATGTGGGTGCTGCTGGGGTACGGAGGGCCCTGCTGTGGCAAGCCCTCGGAGGCTGGGCTCAGCCCACTCCGGGGGTCCCAGCCTTCCCCGGGGATCCCGGCCCCGCTCCTCACAGCGGGCGCTGAGGGCCCAGCAGGGCGACCCCGAGCATCCCGTCCCCAGCCGCGGGGCCGGTCCCCTGAGGGAGAGCAGCGGGGTGCCCGTGCCAGGCCACTCACCTCCTGCGGCGCCTCGTCGGGCAGCTCGGGATCGGCCGGGGGCGAGCTGGGGGCGGCTGGCGGCAGCGGCGGCGGCGGGGGGCTGGCGGGCACCTTCTCGGCCGCCTCCACCTTGATGAGCCGGTGCTTGGGCGAGACGTACCGAGGCCCGTCGGGGGCGGCGGGCGGCGGCGCCCCGCTGTAGGGGTCCCGAAGTGTGCTTGGGCGAGACGCCGCGCCGGCTCCCGCCCCGCTGCTGCCGCCGCCGCCGCCGCCGCCGCGCTCCGAGCCGGCCGCCGCTCCGCTCAGCAGCATCGGCGCTGGCGGACTGAGCGCGGCGGCGGAGCCCGGGCCGGGGGGGAGCGGGGGAGGCGGCCGGGGGAGGCGGCCAGTGCCACCTGCCGGAGCCGCCGCGCCGGCTGCTCCCAGCGGGGCTTCCCCCGCCCTGCTCCGCCCGCCCCGCGGCCGCGGATCCGCTCCCCGCGGCACGGCCTCCCCGCCGCCCGGCACGGCCCACCCCGCTCCCCCGCCGCCCGACCCGCCTTCCGCCGCGCTCGGCCCGGCCTTCCCCGGCGCTCGCGGGCCGCCCCCCCGCGCTCCAGGCAGCCGCGGGCTCTCGGCTCCCTGGCAGCAGCCTCGCGTCCCGACCCGGCCCCGGGGGAGAACCAGCCCCCAGGGGCGCCCGCCGACCCGGAGCCGGCACCGAGGGCCTGACCCGGCCCCGGCAGGCTCCGGGGAGCGTGGCCGGGCTCCGGGAGAGGAGGAAAGGTGCCCGCGGCGGCACCGGAAGAAGGGCCGCGGCGATAGGAGCGAGAGAGGGTCCGTCCGTGGCAAATCCACAGCCTGGGGGGCGTTCGTGGGACCGGCCCCGCGCAGGACCCACCGAGCAGATCGCCACAGGGAGTCACTGAAACGCCAGGCCGGCACCACGGACCCCTCCAAGAAACAGCGCGGGATCGGGGCGAGCAGGAGCAAGCCAAGAGAAGGCGCTTGGGAAGAAGGCTGAGCCATGGCTAGGTGTGCAGGGATGTGGGGCAAGCGTGCGGAGCCCCAGGCACATGGGGCCAGGACATGGGCCCTTGGGTACAGCTGGGGCGGGGCTGGATTTGCGGTGACAAGCGTGCAGAGCAGGGCAGCGGTGTTGGGAATGGTGTGTCGGAGACTGAGGCTGTCACAGCAGAGAACAGTGTGCTTACATGTGTTCCAAATGTTACCCCTACAGACGCACCCATCACCAGCCACCCAATTTCCCAACCCCTCCAGACCTACAGCCCACTCCATGCCCCTGCCAAAGCACACATCACCGTTCACCCAAACCCGTTCCCAGCCCTGCTCACAGGCTGAATCCCCGGATAGGCCGTGGACAACCGTGCCTGAAAGGGAAGGGGGCCAGAAGCGGGATGCTCTGAAAGTGGGACCATGGCAGAGGTTGAGCCATGCAGTGGCATGCAGTGAGGAGGAGAGATGCCACGGCGTGGTCCTGCCCGTCCTCGCACCGTGAGCTGGGCTCCTGCCGGGCTGTGGTTGTCAGGGTGCCTGCTGCAGGGAGGCAAGAACACCTGGAAAAGCTTCTCATGGTGACCCCCATTTCCTTCCAGCACAGGAGGGGAGCTGTGATGGGGTTGCCGAGGAGCTGAGCCTCCTGTGCTAGCGTGGCACAGCACACACATGCCCGCTGAGCCCACTGAGTCACAGATTTGCTGATTTATTGAGCCCGCACACACTGCACGCTCCTGCCCAAAAAACCCAGTGAGGTCCCCCAGGTCCAACTGGTCACCAAGGGAGCTTCCTCCCTGAGGAGAAGACAGCCGTGGCACCCAGACATCAAGACTGGGAATTTCAGTGCGTAGGGGATGCAAGACACAGAGGGCATCGGGAGGAGAAAAAGTGTCTGGCAGGAATTGAGTGAATACAAGGCAGTGTTCGAGGTCTAGCAGCAGCCCTCAATCCTGACAGATGGGGATGATGAGGTTGCTATTAAAATGCAGAAAAGCCAGCAGTTCTCAGTAAATCTGTCTGTCTGGCACTTGGAAGGAAGCAGGCTGCAGGGCTGATGGCACATGAGACTGAGGGTGCTTCCACCCTCTGTTAGTAACCAAGGAGGTTGTTTGGCAGCATCTGTTGGAGATGGCCCTTGTTAAATCCTCAGGCCTGGAAAACACGTGCTCAGTGTCTCCTGAGAGGTGGCCGAGAGGGGATCGAGCTTGTTCTGGTGGCGGTATTTGCTTTTTTTTAAAAAAACACTACCATACCAGGGGGATGGTGGAGGTCCTTCCTTCCCATCCTGCCCTCCTGTCGCTCCCTCCATGGTGAGGTACCAGGGCCGTGCTGGGGATCAACAAGGGTCTGCGGTCTGAGCCCACCCAGGACCCCAGCACCTCTTCACCCTTCGCTGAGCCTACTTCCCTTCCAAACTCCTCTGTGGCCTTTTGGCAGGTGGGCACCCAGCCCAGCACAGCCCCGTTCTCTGATCTGTGCCCCATGGGGAATCCTGCTCCCACCGGAGGCTTCAGCAGAGCCTGGAGGGGCATCAAGAAGATCCCTGGACTCCCACGAACCCTCAGATTTGAGCACGATATTGGCTTCCCCTGGGCCAAACCACCCAGACAGCATCAGCCTCGTGGGGCAGCAGAGTGAGGAGAGCATAGCTGGGGTGGGAGCCCCCACTGAGAGGCTCCTTTGTGCTTGGGCAGCTTTGGAGGGGAGTCCAGAAGGAGACCAAATGAGCTCCTTACACCCCATGTGGCTCGGGGCTGCTCATGTTTCTTCCTGCAGTCGTGATGAGATGCTAGTGACATCCTTCCATTCACAGCAGCTCATTTCAGGTTTGGAGAAGCGGCGACAGATTTCTATGTTAGTGCTGCCAAAGCCAAGCTCCATCTGCGTCTCATGCTGCAGCTGGTGTTGCTCCAGTCCCCAACTGTTTGCATCCCTCGCATCTAACACACATTGGGACCCAGCTCTGGTGCCTGCACCATAGAGGCTGACCCCGATGCCACAACCGTGGCCGCGGTGCCACTCTGCCTGCAAGTCCCCGCGGCCCGGCGGATCACCATGACAGATGGCTGTCACGTAGCATTGCTCCTGTAGGGACTGGCAGGGGACACGGGGCGGGACTGGCAGATGGGAGAGGATCAGGGAGCACACACTGCGCCACTTGCGTGCCAGACTCCACATTTCGGTTGCTCTTTCACACAGCCGTAGCAGGAACATCCCCCCCAGTGGGATGCACAGCCCCAGGGGCTGCCTGCTGCTCCCACTGCCCTGCAGCCCATGGAGCCCCCAGGAAGGAGTGCAGGATGGCAGTGGAGCTGCTGCGCACGCAGTCCTCAGTCGGGAGCAGAACAACCCCTGGCTGCACAGAAGCGATTTTTGGTTCGCTCATGTGGACCACAAGGACAGGGAAGCCAGGAGGCCTTTGGGAGTGGCCTGCAGGGACCCAGGGCTGGACCTCTGCACTAGGAGTCCTGCTCCCTCCACCTCTGGAGGGTCCAGAAGCTCTTCACTGCCGTCTCTGGGCTGGAGCTCACAGCACGGCCCTTCCTCTCACTGGAGGCAGCAACCTCTGCTTGCCTGGGTAAACACTTCCCAGGCAGGTTGGGGCACGCACCAGGACGAAAAAGCCAGGCAATGTCTTCCGGGCTCCTGCCAGCCCTGCAGGGAGCTGCATGCATCCTCAGCCCTCGCCCGTCTGCCTGGGTGCAAGGAGCTGCTTCGGCTGCCCCCAGTGCTCCTTGTGCTTGCCCACAGCTGCGGACAGGAGCCCTCTTTGGCAGCCCAGGCCAAGAACAGAGCATGGGGCCTTCCCTGGGTCTAGGAGGGCTGGGGCCTTCCCTGGGTCTAGGAGGGCTCGGGCCACGTGGCCCCAGTAAGCCTTCCCTCCCAGTTTAACCCTGGGGGGTGTGGACATAGCCCAGCATCCCCCAGGCAGCAGCTTTAGGTGACTCAGAGGAGGAGGCCTCCGCTCCTGCGCTCTCTTGAGGAGGTGCTGGAAGATGATTCACCCGCTTGGTGATGCGGGGGCTGAATTTCGTATCTGACACTTGCCAGCCTGTCACTTGAGTCAGGCGCTGGGTTGACTGCTGCCCCTGACACCAGCATCTCCCCTGGCTGGCAGGGAAGCATGCAGCCCTGGGAATCTCCAGGCCCTTCTTCTGCAGCTTCGAGTAAAAGCCGTCACCAGGAGCTTAGAAGTGTCTGCGGTGACTCCAGACACTTCTCCTCTCAGGAGCCCGCTATGTGAGCCCTGTTGCACCACACAGCAGGGACCAGGAGGATGTCACGTCTGCTGGGGAATGCCCCAACCTCGCCCGAGGTCCGGGTGCAGCAGGGGGATGTGAGGGCTGGAAGATGGCAACTCTGACACCAAAAGCGCTTCCCAGGAGGCGGCCAAAGAGCCACAGACTGATAAATGACACATCTGTTCTCTACAAATGAACAAAAATTGGCATAAGGAGTAGGAAACTGGCATTGTTAGGGGACAGATGGAGAAATATGACATGTTGGAAAGAGTCGATGCAGCGCGCTCACAGCGAATTTCTTTTTTCCAGAGCTAGTGGCTTTCTTGGAAAGAGCCAGCAGGCACCTGAGGGCAATCCAGCTGAGAGAAGCCACCTGCATGTCCACAAGTGGGTCCTTTGATGGGATGAGGTCAGTAGGGAAGTGACAAAAGCTGCTAATAATATTGAATTATTCCGGATACTGCAGGTGAATGCTAAGAATTGCAGGAGGATGTGTAGGGGCTGAGCAACTCGGCAATAAAACAAGATGAGAGCCAGTGTCAGGGAAGTGACACATGTGGGAAAACCAGCCTGGCCTCATGTCTGAAGTGATGGGCGCCAAGGCCGGGAGCTCTGACAGTCCATGAAAAGATCCCCTCAGCACTCAGCAGAGGTCAAAACTGCAAAACTCCCCGTCAAAACTGATAGGAAGGGTTGGGAAAAGACAGAGACGATGTCGGAGGCACCACTATTCATTCCCTGGTTGATCCCGGCCTGCATGTGGTCCTGGTCCCATCATCCCAAGGGTACGGCAGAGCTGGGAAACATGCAGAGAAGGGCAACAGGAGGATGAAAGGTTTCTGCATCTGGAGTGTGTGATGAACCAGGAAAAAGAGACAACAGGGGTCACAGGGCGGAGATCCGCGTGGCTGGGGGAGGGTGGGGAGAGACTGGTAGATCAGGGATAAACAAGAGGAGGTGACTCAACACGCAGCAGCCCTCCCCGCCATGGGCCGCTGCCGATGCTACGCGGTTTAGGAACAAGACCGGACAAATCCACAGAAGCGAAATACAGATAAATACAAAGACTGGCACAAGGAGCCTTGCAAATATTCAGAGGCAGGGATTGCATCCCGGGGAAATGTTGCACCGCATTTGTACCAGGAGACCATCAAAGACTGGGCAGTGGGCAAGATGGGCCCCCCTCGCGGCCGCAGCAGCCCATGTGCAGGGATACTGCTCCCAGATATATCATGCAGACAGCATGCTCTCACTTGGCAAGCCATTCCCAGGCTGGAAGCATCCCTCTTCCAGCAGCCCCTCTTCTGCCCACCAAGCGCATCCCCCACTGGTTGCTCCGCAGCGCTTAGGAGCCTGCAAGCTCCGTTCATCCCTTCCAGCTATCCCAGCTCCCATCAGACTGGAGGAGAACGGCGTGGAGCAGTCATGCCCACCCATCCTGCCTCACTGCCAGGGCAGGGAGCAGGCTGGCGAGGAAGGGATGCTCTGACCAAGATGCTCTGCGGCCCCCTCTAACCCCAGCCTGCCACGATGAGTTGCAGAAGGGGTGGCGAGGGCCAAAGGCAAGCAATTTGTTGCAGGAGCGGAAGGAGGAACATGGAGAACATGGCCCCGCACCAAGTCCCATATGTGATGTGACACATTGCTCCAAAGCATCACGAACTAGGGCATTTCTGCATCAACACATGCGCACCCAGTGGAGACCCAGGCTTTGTAAGCTTGTTCAGGCCACTTGGACGCTGTGTCTATCCAGACATGCAGGACATGCCCGAAGCCTGTGCGTTTTACCAAAGGAAGCAAATTCTTGCAGATGCTTTTTGCAGCTCCCCAACCTTTCTGTCAAAAGAAATCATTACGCAGCTGATAACATAACTGAAACCATGCTAATTGGCCAAAAGAAGAGATGACAACTCACTGACAGGCATCTGCCAGCTCAGCGCCAGACACGTTGGTCGTCGCCTCAGCTGCGCCAAGCACCTTTCCTGCCTCTGCTCTCAGCGCTGTCAGCCCTCTGCACGTCCCTGACCCTGAGCGTCCTAACTGCTCTATGGCATGATCCGTTATTTCATTAACACTTGACAAGGTGTGGAGAGCCATGGGGAACCTCATTTCCACCAATCTGGGCACAGCACCCTGGAAACGAGCCAGCAAGAGCACTGGGTGACAGACAGGAGGAAAAAAAAAAGACTTCAGGACTGACACAGAGTGTGAGAAACACCTCCTTCATTGACAAATGCCATGGGTCACTATGTAAACTCTTCGGCGTTACTTTTTTTTTCCCTGTAAGATCATTGTGCATGGGCTCAAGCCCCGGAGAGATGAAACTGTACTCGGTGCCCATGGGGACAGTGGAGCCAAGCCACAAGAGCCCTCTGCAGCTGCCTTGGGTATTTCCCCAGCAAAACCAGGCTCGTGGCAGGGAAGCCTCGTGACAGATGCCGGCTTGGCGGCAACAGCTCTATTATGTCACGCAAACCTCATGGCCTCATCCAGCTACCCGCTTTCACACTCTGCCCAGCCAGGTCGATGCTTCCAGGGGCTCCAGCCATGGCAGAAATCCAACTCCTTCACTGCTGGCCCTCGGGTGGGGAGGAACGTTGTATCCACGGTGTATTCTTTGCCCCCTTGTGGGGGGCTGGACCCTGCAAGGGCACAGCGATTTGCAGGTGGGACAAGATGCCTGAATTCCTCCTCTGAATGAACAAAGGAAGCAGGACCAGCTGGGAGAGCGCAGATCTGAACTCGATAGCAAGCGGTAAAGTGGAATTGATTGGAGCCACCTGCACTCATCGATCGGAGGCAGAGCAAGCTAAAGCGCTGGAGCATTTGCAGCTCAATCAGAGCGACGTACCAGTTGGAGGCCTGTGCTCTGGGGCTGGCAGGGACCTGCATGCCCCAGGAAAGTGTTAATGGTGGGTTTGATTAATCCAGCTGCAATGGCCACTCTCACACAGCTGAGTCTTTCTCCAAACAGACTCTGGCTGGCTTCACATTGCCTAGGGGCCGTGAACCACCCTTGGCATCCCCCTTATATCTCTTAATAGGGCTGTCACCAGCCATCAGGAAGATGGGCGCGGCTGACAAGAGCAAGACAGAGGCCATTCTCCCCCCCCACCCCGCCACACAGAGAAGAACACAACAGAAAATGAAGTTGAATTCAGAGGAGGGTGCAAGACCTGGAGAGGCGAGGGCCGGGCAGACGGGCAGACTGCCTGGCAGCTGGCAGCTGCCTGTTTTCTGCCCGTTCAGCATCACAAAGAGGGGTTAAGAGGTGGCTGTGTGCAGGCTATAAATCCCTGCTGTGGGAGGAGGCTCCCGCTCCCGGTGCAGACAAAGGCAGAGTGGGAGCTCGGGCTGGCAGCTGGAACCAGGCAGGGCACGCATCGACATGTGGCAGCATTTACAGAGGGCTGCAGGGCAGCCAACTCTCCCCTGGGCTCACTTTGTCACATCCCAGCTCCTGCTGGATGCTGGACCCACAAGGAAAGGGCTCAGGAGGTTGCTCCAGGCTTTGTGCTCCCTGGAGGTCGGACAGGGCAGCTTTGGTGAATCCCTGCTCTGTACATTCTGGGGACCATTTTCCTTGCTCTCCAGATGCAGAAAATCAGCCTGTCATAGCCTGCTTGCCTGCCCCGCAGCTCAGGTGCACTGTCCCTTGCCCCCAAATCCCACCTAAACCCTCACCTGCAAAATTATCCCAGCCCCAGGACCCTTCCCAGGCCTGCCCTTGCTCCAGCATCCTGCACTGGCTTGGCAGCGCCTGTGGATATGGGAGTATGGGCTGGAGGGTAGAACTCAGCGGAGGTGCTCTGATTTCCCTCAGAAGGAAGGTGGGCTTTCAGCAGCAGAGCAAATCGCAAGCTGAATTTATGGCCTCTGAATATCCAGAGATGACGGTGCTGGCCTGCATCAGCACTCGGCTTTCTATCGCCAGTAAAACAGGGAGTGCCTCCTTGCAGTACTGGCATCCATCCTGGGCACCAGAGCTGTTCCTGGGGCCGTTTCAGGGATCTGAAACCAATAGAGGAGGCGGTGGGGCTGGCTCTGCCTCCCATCAGCCTCCTTGAGACGGGGAAAGGAGGAAAGGGGCTGCCCCAGTGAGGGAGCAGCTGGGGAGGCCGCTCAAGGGGCAGAGCAGCCCAGGCAGCTGTGAGGTGATGAATTGCTCTTGTCGCTGTGCCAGTCGGAAGATTTATGTGTGTGCCACGGAATGGCAGCGTCTGGGCCCAGCAGTGCTCTCTGCCTGGCTGCACCAGCATTTCAACACTGCAGGCACCTTTAAAATCCCATTGAATGCAACCCACGGGCATCAGAGGACTTCGAGAAAAGCCATGGAGGGATGGAGCAGGCTGGGAAGAGCAGAGGAGCCTGCCTGGAGAGGCCATCCTGCCAGGTGCTGAGCAGAGCCCAAAGGGACAAAGACGGACCCCCAGTGCCCCCCCAAGCTCATTCCTTGTCCTCCAAGCCATGTGAAGACGTCCTGGCAGGTCCGAACCATCCGGGCCAGACCAGCAGCATCCTGTGGACAAAACCATGCAGCAAAGTGCTGCTGGGGCCCTAACGACCTGGCACAGCTTTCATTACGAGCAGTCATATCCGAATCCTGTTGGGGAAGGGAGCCCGTGGGCAGGGAGCTGCGCTGGAGGAGGGCCACCGCCACTGGCGGTGGGTGGCAGCAGCTTCATGCACCTGCCAGGCCCCTGACACTTATCTCCATGCCCACGTGCCACCTCCCTGCTCACTTCCATGTTTGGCCGACTCCTCCTTATCACTGCAGCATTTATCTCAGTCGTGCCTCTTCCAGCAGTTGAGATCATTGTTATTCTGCCAGCTTCCCCCTTCCAGAAACGTCTGCTGAGCATCCAAAGCACGAGCCCTGACACGTCCTCCCTGCCCACAGAGGAGCCTGCGCCATGCCTTGGGATCTGGAGGCTGTGATGACTCCACCTCTGCAGCTCGGCTGCCCCCTGTCCTGCAGATGTCTGGGTGGTCAGCGCTCTCTCCATGGTGCAGCCAAGGGGCTGATGAATGGTGTTAAACTCCCTGGACATGGGAGGAGGCACACATATCTCCTACCAGTGATGCTGCACCCGCTGTAGGTCCAGCATGAAGGCTTCGGATGGTGACAGGGTCAGCCAGAGATGAGCAAGAGCAGGGTCCCCACGGCCAGGAGGGAAAGACAGGGATCCTTGGAAGGCAGACAAGGGAGGAAGAAGGGCAGCACTGGGGCAGGAGGGCAGTACCAAAAGCCACATGGGCACCCAGGTCATTCAGTGATACCACAAAAGAGTCCCTCCTCCCCCCATCTCCCGGTCAGCCAGGTTTGATGTTGTGGAGAGCATCTCCCATCGCGAAGGTTCCCACCCTCGTGGCGGGACCAGCATGCACACCAGTGCTCAGGGCAAGTCAACAGTGAAGAGGCTGCGGGAAAGAAGAGGAGAGCACAGAGAAAGGAAGGACACAAATGGCCGTTGTGTCTTCCTTCCACCACTCTGAGCATTTCTGGGGCAGGTGTGAGCCAGATGAGAAGGTCAGGGTGGCAGGAGTATTTCCTTCTCCTACTCCATGGAGTAATCAAGCTGCTCAGGGCCTCCCTTTGGTTTGTCCCAAGCCTCAGGAAGACCCTTTTACATTTGGGATTCACTGGCTGCAGCAGACATACAAGGGCGGATGTGGTGCAGGGACGCAGCCCTGCCCAGCACGGGCAGCATGGCTACAGGAGCCCCTTGCCTCCTCCTGCATGCAGGCAAAACACATAGGGGTGCATAGACGCGATGCCAAGTGATGAGCTCATTGCACACAGGAGCAGAGGGTCCGCCTCTTCCCAGTGAGGCAGCAGAGGTGTGAGTCATCTGGGCCATCCTTCCAGTGCCTTCAAGTGGCCTTCAAGTGCAACAACGGCTCTAGAAATGTCTTGCAGAGAGAAATCCTTTTGATCCCAGGTGTTTTGAATTCTCTGCATACCAGTGAGAATGAAAGAGCCTTTAATACTCTGAGTGCTGTTAAATATCAACAACAGTGGTGACGGCAAACAGGCATTAGCTATTAATGTGCGCTTCACCAGGACAGAATGGGAGCAGCAGCGCCAGCTGACACCTGCTGCTGTTCTGGGCCACAGAGGCCGTTTCATTCTTAGTCCCGTGTCTTCCTTGTTAGTCCGGTGTCTTCCTCTCCCAGTCGGTAGGCACCACCCTGGTGTGCCGAGTCATTAACGCCGCAGTAAAGAGAAGCTTTACGCCCCGAGAAACACCCACGGGGTGGTGGTGGTGGGGGTGTTAGGGGCACCATGAGGGTGGGGATATGGGGCAGGATGAGGGGCAAGGTGGGGGGGGTAAGAGTTGGGTGGGGGTCAGGGCTGCGGCTGGAAGCAGGGGCAGGGACAGGATCACGGCCTGGAGCTGGGCCAAGGCCAGAGAAGAAGGGGTAGGGTTAGGAGTGGGGTTAGGGGGGGTTAAAAGCAGAGGTAGGGTGGGGTGTCAGCCTTAGAATCGGGGTTAGGCTTGGGGCTGGGGGGGAAGGAGGTAAGGAGGGTGGGGGGGGGGGGGCAGGCTTAGAACCGGGGAGGCTGGGGCTGGGAAGGTTAACAGGCTTAAGAGGTGAGACAGTGCCGTGGTTTACGTTCAGAGCGCCCTTCCCGCCTCACTCAACCCCCGCGCAGGCGCACGACGCCCAGGGCGAGCGACCGAGCGAAAAAAGGCGCGAATCCACGGAGTACCTGTGTCATCATCTCCGCCCACCCCGCTCCGCCCCGCCGCATCAGGGCCAAGGGCGGCCGCGCCGCTACTGACTTGTACAGCTCCGGTAGCGCGCCGTGATCGTATAGTGGTTAGTACTCTGCGTTGTGGCCGCAGCAACCTCGGTTCGAATCCGAGTCACGGCATCGCCTCGGCGGTACCACGGCAAAGGGGCTTTGCTTTTTTAAATTTTCCACTAAAACGAAACGAAAATAAAATAAATCCCAACGCTGGCTTTAATTTCTTGTCGCGCCGCTAACCACCCCTCTGCGCCGGGCGGGCGCGCGCTCAGCCCCTCAGGTACCGCTCCTCCCGCCCGTAGCCGCGAAACAACCCCAAAATCGCGACTAAAAATTTATCTAGAAGAGAGAAAAAACACGAAAAGAGACAGGAACCCCTATGCCGTGGTACCGCCGAGGCGATGCCGTGACTCGGATTCGAACCGAGGTTGCTGCGGCCACAACGCAGAGTACTAACCACTATACGATCACGGCGCGCTACCGGGGTTCTGAAGTGGAAGTGTGGCGCCGAGCCCCTTGGGTGTGGAGCGAGGGGGCCCGGATGGCACTGATTCTACTCAGCGTGGCCTTGCACTGATGAAGGGGTTGCTCGGGTCGTCGTGTGAGGAAGCCCACGCATATGGTGGCCCACAAGTGCCCCAACATTGCACACCCAGGGACAGGTTTGCAGCAGCATTGCCCAAGCCACCCTCAGGGTTTTTTGCCCCTCGCTGTCCACCAGCTTGGCCTCCGCAGGCTGGTGCTAACTGCCCTCGTGCTACACCAACCCCAAATTTAGGCAGTTTTAGCAACGAGACTGTATAAAATATGGGGATAAGGTAACGTTCACCCGCATGGGGGAGAATGGGCAACGGGGAGCGTTGGCATGTGGGCACCAACCCTAAATTTAGGCAGCTTTAACAACAGGACTGGACAAAATCCATGGGGAGAAGGTGCCCCTCACCTGTGCAGGGACCATTGGCATGCGGGCACCGTGTGGCATGTGGACGCCCCAAGCATCTCTGCAGCAGCGTTAATCGGCGATCTCTGAAGCAATTCCCACTCATCCCCAGGCGAGCACGCATCGCTTCACCACTCCCTGTGCAGATCAAAAGCAGGGAGGTACGAGCTGAGTGCAGGCACATGGGGATGCGACTCCTGATGTCCTGCATAAAAAAAGTGGTTTCCAGCACATGCCATCAGGCGATGTTTTTGCTGGCTGCAGTCTTCTCTGTCCCGCGCTGCTCAGGGCACCGAGTGGCACGACTTTGTACCGCCACAGCTTTGGAGGCCACTTGTGCCCAGCTCTTTTCCTGGGAAGCATTTCCTGCAGTGGGATGAAAGTTGGATTTCTGCTTTTAGTATCTTCCCTTGAGGTTCGTTTCACCTGGGGGGGAAAGTATCCCAGGCAACCCTTTTCTGGGCGGCACAGTGACCTGCACATGGCCACCCTGCCAGGCTGCCCCACACGCCCTCATGGGCGCCCGGGCGTGAGCCCCAGGAGGAGCCAGGGTGGCCCCAGCCCTGCAGTGCCCAGCCCAGCTCTTTGGACCGAGTTGTTAATCGGTAACCGGGGTGCAGGGCCAGGAGCTGCGCGGACGGCAGGGCTGGCAGGTGAGCATGGCAGGGGGGGGGGGGGGGGGGGGGGGCGGGGGGGCTGGGGCAGAGGCCGGGGGGTGTGAGGGGGGGGAAGCCGTGTGGCATGGGGGCAAAGGAGGGGGTGGGGGGACAGGCGGGCACAGCAGGGGGCATGGGCACCGCACAAGGACACAGGGTGCCATGGGGTGAGGGGGCACGTGAGGGTCACGCACCTGCTGCCCCACTGATTGGCTGCCTGTCCATGTAGCCCAGCCCCTGAAGGGGAGGGCAGCCAATGAGGTGTCACCAAAACAGGAGGTAGATGAGCCACCCTGGGGGGGGTGCCACTGGGGGTGCCACGGAGGTGGCATCGGCCAGGGCATCCTGCAGGGCACCGAGGCTGGGAGGGATGGGGAGAGCCAGGGTCCCAGAGCCCTGGGCGTACTGGAGGGGCCACTGAGCCCAGAGGGGTCCCCGGGGTGGTGTCCTTAAAATGGTGGTTAGCCTGGGTGTGGTGGGGGTGTGTGGTCCCTCATACCTGCCTCACCCTGGTCAGGGGTCCCTGAGCCCCGGAGGGCACCAGGGGTGCTGGAGGCCCTGGAGAGGGTCTGGGGTCCTGAGCTCCTATCATGGCCCTGGGTCCTGCCCTGCTGCCAAGGAGCCGCGAGCCCACGGGTCCCCCTTGGTGGAGCCCGCTGCCACCTTCAGCTGCCATGAGGTCCCACGTTGAGGGGGCTGTTCTCCAAAGCTCCTCACCTCCACTAGATTCATTTGGGGCTGGGTTGCTCCCTCCAGTGGACCCTAATTCTCACACTGCTGCGAGAAGCAGTGAGCCTGCTATCTCCACATTCTCCATGCAGACTGCTACGACTCTCCTCCGAAGCAAGGACAACTCCTTAGCCCCTCTGTCCTCAAACAGAAGTGTTCCTACCGTTGATCACTGCCTCCTCTGTGCCTTCTCTGCTCTTCCCTCATCCTCCTCCAGGTAGAGGAACTGAGAGGGTGTCCGAATGGGATGTTCCAAGGGTACCTGCCCTGGCATAACACTGGTTCTTATGGCTTTGCTGGATCAGCTCTCCCAGTATGATCCTCCTTTAGGACCAGCCCCCATACAAACTACCACTTATTCCTACCCAACACTCCCACACGGTACTAGTTGTCAAGATGGAAGGGCCACCTTCCTTATCTTACTCGGTTGCACCAAGAACTCTCGATGAGGGATGCAGCCAGATTTAACTTTTGCAAAATCCCACTCACAAAGGGGCTCACGGAGGCTTGCAGTGGCCACTGCCACCAACTTGGAGGAGGATCACCAGCTCTCCCTGCTGCATCTAAACCCTCTCCTGTAATTCCTTGCAAGCAAGGAAGAGCAAAGACCTTCCCAGTTACAGAAGAACAAGGAAGCCAGCACATCAGCCCCACGGCTTGAGGACGCCACAGGATAGTCTCTTGATGTGCTGGTGCAGGAACTGCTCTGAATCCCTACCGCAAAGGGCATTTTCCTCTCAGAGACCCAGAATTGGAAATCGGGGCTGGACATTCATCCATCTCAGAGCTGATCCTGTTTTTCTCTCCCCAGCCAGTGTTGGGCCCTCGCAGCACTGTTTCTCTAATGCATTGAAACTGCAGCACTTGTGGAGATGGAAGAAAAACAGATAACCCTGGACAACCTTGAGAAGGGTGCAAGTAACCCAGCTTTCAGCCCCATGGTAAGCGCGGCCTTCCCCTCCCATCAGGGTACAGAAGCTACTCAGGGTGCTCCAGCTAATGATGTTTTCCAGGGGGAGGAGAAACTCGATGAGGAATGTGATGAGCCACGTGGTGAGAATGAAGAGGAGAAGAGAGGAGAAGGGAAAGGGAGATTCTCCTCCTACTGCAGGTAAGATAACCCCTGGAGATGCATGTAGGTAAGGGTATTTCAAGTGGTCATTGTAAGTCCGCAATCCTTGGGCTGGCAATTCTTCTGGAGCCAAACCTGGTCATGACCTGGCTCTGTTGAGTTGCATTGGGTTGATCTTCAGGATCCATCTTCTGCACCTCTCATGTTTCTGGCATGTGACTCTCCCCAGGAAGGCCCTGCAGCCGGCATCCAAGGCAAAGCGCTTCTGCAAGGCTCATGCCAAGGTGTTGAGAAGGGTTTTCTTGGGGCTCCTTGGAGTAGGTGAGGACTTCCCAACACTGAGACCCCTGTCTCCACGTCCCTTTGGCTGGCCGTGCCGCCAGCCTTCAAGCATGGTCACCCATGTGGAGGTTGTATCTGCTCTCACCAGCCGCGCTGCATGCCCCCTCCTCATCCCACCACTCCTGTCTGTGAGGGCTACTGGCACCTTGCTGTCCTCCTCCCCTTTCTCCACCTACCCAAAAGGTTTGCCGTGCCTCCTCTGCTTGCTCCATGTGCCCCCAGACAGCCAAGGTGCTGTCACCGGTGAGCCTGGCTGCTGGAGTGGTGCTCCCTAAGCCCTCCTCCCACACAGATGGGAGCCTCAGGGGTGGCCAGGGGAAGGACATTTGGAGGAAATGAACCCTGGTTAGTCTTACAAACCTGTTATCCTACAACCCTGATGTTTCTGACCCCCCATGTGCCTTCCCCAGCCTACCTGTGCTACTTTATTGCGGCCTGTTGGCTCAACTTCCAGCGAGCCCTTGCCTTGGTTGTCATGACTGCTGTGGTTGTCTTCTTCATCTGCTGGAGCCTCTTCAAGAAGCACTGTGGGGCAAAGGTATTGCTGCTCCTCAGTCCCATTTGGAAATGCATCGAAAAGTCCTGGCAGTGGCTGAAATGGTGAGTCAGGAAAAGGCAGGGCCTTTTTTCCCTCCCAGTGCCCAGGTCCCCTCTCCCGTGGCTGCCCTGCCAGTGCGACCAATGGCTGGTGGCGTTGGGCACATGCCCTAGTGCTGTGCCCCATGAATGAAGAGGCATGGCCCAGCAAGGACACCACTTAAAGGCCATGGCAGAAACCTCTTGCTACCCTACCTTGGTCTCATTTGTCTCTGAGCCCCAGGTTCCTTCAGATGCATGGACCTTATGGTGGCATCTCCTGCACAATTAGCTCCTGCCTTTCATGAGCTGCTCTGCCCCTGGGGACGTCTTCTCCATGACAGTCTGGGATTTCCTTTGCAGGCTGCTGCTTCTGGCCCACGTGGGAGGCCTGATAGTGTTGCTGGTATTGGAGACCAAACATCCAGAGCAGTTCATCTCATTAGCTGGCTTCTGCGGTTTGGTGATATTCCTCTTTGCCTGCTCCAAGCACCACAGTGCAGTATGTGTTTCAGGCGTGGCTTGGCCATCAGTCCCCTTGCAGGAGGTGGCTACCCAGCACTGGGGAACGAGTGCTTCCTTCCCACTGGCATCGCCTGAGGGCCTATTGCTGGGGCTCCCTGGAGAAAGCAGGAGCCCAGCAGGGCTCCTGGGCAGAGCTGGGCTAAGCCTGGGGAGCTGAGCTGGTTGGGTGAATAGAGCTCCAAAGCCACCTCGCTGCTCTCCTTCCCACTGCTCAACCCAGGGCTCCCCCACAGTGCCCCCATCCTGTTTTCCACCATGTCCCTCATAGTGGGTCAGACCGAGAGACCCAGCACCAGACCCATGCCTGTGGGTGGAGGGGTGGGCCTGAGCTTCGGGTGCCCGGAGTGATGTGGGCAGGAGTGATTGAAGTCCCAGTGGCTTCCCACGCAACCTGCTTCAATGTTTTGGGCAATGCCTCCACCCGCCTGCTTCCAAAGGGTTAATGAACAGGTGGCTTTGGTCTGTCGGGACTGCACTACTAGTCAAACCCTCAGAAGGTCGCTGTGGCCATCTCCTCCTGGGGAAGCCTGGCAGGTTATGTTCCACCAGCCAGTTCCCGCCAACTCATCCTCTTCCTCTATCACCCAGCTGTGCTCGTGGGTTTCTGTGACGCATGTGTCCCCATGGCCCTCACCCAGGGCACTGTGCAATGGCATTTGCCATGTGCAGCTGCCGAAGGGGCAGGAAGCCAGGGAAGGATGTCAGCAGGCTTCGCTAACCTCTCAGTCTCCATTATTCTGCTTGTGGTCCTCAGGTGCGCCGGAAAACCGTTTTCTTGGGTCTTGGCTTGGAGTTCTTATTTGGATTCCTCATCCTCCGAACAACTCCCGGTGTCCAAGCTTTCCAGTGGCTGGGTGACCAGATCCAGGTACTGCATCTGCTCACTCCATCCCATGCTTGCACCCTCCATGTAACCCCCCCCTCCCTGGGATCAGCAAGAAGAGCAGGGGGTGGAAGAGGGTGGAGAAGCTGCAGGGACTGCATTTTTGTTTGGGACTGGAGAAAAGCCATCTCTTTCCCGCTTTTCCAAAGTGGCCCAGGCCCTTCGGTGCCATCTCCCTTGCAGGCTGGAGCCATGGCCTGTGGCTTGGAGACAGCCTACCAGTGTCGCTGGCTTAGCTTTCAGAGGGTCATTCTCTGGTGGGGTAGTGAAACGAGGCAGGGGGCTGGGGGTACAGACCCCTGGCTAGGTAGAAGTGAGATGTCTGGGAAAGAGACAATGGAGGTCTTGGTCCCACCACGTAACTTCTTCTCTTGCAGTTCTTCCTGAGCTACACCAAAGCTGGCTCCAGCTTTGTCTTTGGGAACACGCTCATTGAAGAAGTCTTTGCCTTTCAGGTCAGCTTGGGGAATGGGGTATGGGGAGGGAGAGGCAGAGCCTGGTTTTCTCCTGGTCTGGCTGCCTTGCTGGGTCCTGGAGAGCCTGGAGCTAAACGCAACCAAGTTTGCTGCAGCAGAACTCAGCCAGCTCAAGGATGGGTCTCCCTCAGCTTTGTGCCCACCTGTGGGCCTCCTCAGTGCCATGGGGGGTTTGCACTGGTCCCTGTCCCTCCTGCCAGCCTGGCCCAGTGTTGTGGCACCCCAGTAGCATGGGCTGGCTATGCAATACTGTGCCATGCCCAGCTCCTGGGACAGAGGGGCTTGGTCCCCAGGTGTACTTTGATGTGTGCTCAGCTCTCCTTTAACCCTGAGCCCTGGTGCCTTGCCTGCAGACTCTGCCCATCGTTGTTTTCTTCAGTTGTGTGATGTCCATCCTCTACTACCTCGGCATCATGCAGTGGCTCATTGTCAAGGTAGGGCCTCACACCTGGCTCTGGAATGGTGGTAGAAAGGAGGAGGAACCTGGTGGCTTCTCTGGCTACTATGATCAGCTGAGGAAAGTCCTGGTAAAACTGGCATGGTACTAATTTGGGGTGATTCATCCTGTTCAGAAGAATAGACACGACCCCCCTTCTCCTGAGAAAGCCCAACCCCAGAGCTGACATTACTTCCTGGTCTGTGGGCACTTCCCAAGATCACATCTGCGCAGCTTGAGGGCCAAGTGGTCCCCTGCTTCATGGGGTGGGTGGCAGGGTGCCTTTGTGAACATGGTGGCCTTGTCTTTCCCCAGATCTCCTGGCTGCTTCAGGTCTCGATGGGCACCACTCCCACTGAGACCCTGAGTGTGGCGGGGAACATTTTTGTGGGACAGGTAAGGTCCTGGGCAGGAGACCCATCTCCTCAGCCCTTGCAGCTGAGCCTGTCCTGGAGGAAGGGTCTTCTCCTCCCTTCCCAGGAGGCCTGCGTGGCCTTGCGTGGCCCTGTCTCAAGTTCAACAGGGTTTTCTCTCTTGCAGACTGAAGCCCCGCTGCTCATCCGCCCGTACCTTGCAGACATGACCCGGTCAGAAATCCATGCTGTGATGACTGGTGGCTTTTCCACCATTGCAGGCAGCGTGATGGGTGCTTACATATCCTTTGGGGTGAGTGCATGAGCAGATGTACGCCACACATGCCCTGCTATGGGGTCCTGGCATGTGAGAACTGCCCTAGGCTTGCAGGTGGGAGAAGACCCCTGGCAGGTGCCCCGTGGTCCCCTTCCATAAGCAGGATGAGGGCAGGGCGCCTCAGTGTCCAGCCTCACCTTCATTGGCCTAGCCAAAGCCATGGAGCCCTGCCAGGCAGAGGGCACTGCCGTGGGAGCCTCACCTTGTGTCCTCGCGCAGCGAGCAGGGCAAATCTCACTGGCTCACAGGATGATTTAGCCTGGAAGGACCCTTGTGGGGGTCTCTGGTCCACCCTCCTGCCCAAATGAGGCGATGGCAAAGCTCAAGGGGATGCCTTGTCCAGGTTGCTGGTGCATATCCCCACAGTTGGAGATCTCCTCCCACCTCTCTGGTCCACCCCACAGGTGCCTCGGTCACAGGGAACAATTTTTTCTCTTATATCCAACTGGAATTTCCCCACTGAAACTGTGCCATTGCTTCCCACCCTTTCACCGGGCACCTCTGAGCAGTGTCTACCCTCCAACCCTCTTGTGAGTCGTTGGGAACAGCAACTACAGCCCCCCAGGCCCTGCTTTCTCCCAGCCCTGCTCCTCCGGCATTGCCTTGGCATGCCCCCGCCCCCCCCGGGATGCCCTCTCCAGTTCATCAGTGCCTCTGCCCTGGACTTAGGGTCCAGATGCGGCCTCATCAGTGCTCCATATTCGGGACCTGCTGGCTGATCTCCCACTATTTAAACATTAATTAATCTCCTTAAATGGGGAGCCAAGGGTGAAAGGTCAGAGAAATGAGACATTGCCGCTCAGCGGGCAGGGAAGGGGTGGGACTGGGAGCTTGGCTCCTGGTCAGTGGGTCGAAGTTCACAACGTTGCGCAATTTATTGCTCTGATACTGATAAAAAGGGACAAGGAAGGGACAAGAATCATCATGATTAAGCCAAACAGCAGGAGAGATTAGCATCTCTGCAGCCGCGATTGCTGCAGGCTGGCCAAGATGGGAAGAACGGAGACATTTTTCCCACCCTGTGCAAACAGAGCACCCTGGACTGCTCTGAGCATCGCTGGCTGATGCCAGGCACACACTGGGGTGCTCCAGGGTGGCACACCATGGGGCATGGCCTTGCCCAGAGGCGCCTCAGCCCACGGTCTGTGTGTTGCAGATAGATGCAGCATCACTGATCGCAGCCTCCGTGATGGCTGCGCCCTGCGCCCTTGCCATGTCCAAACTCGTCTACCCCGAAGTGGAAGAGTCCAAATTCAAGGACAAAGCAAGCATCCACCTCTCCAGGGGGTGAGTGTGAGGCGAGGGATGGTGGAGTGGGGCTGCATGCATCCTGCCAGTGCGGGGAAGCCACAGGGACAGTTTGCGGGCACAAGTGGACATCGCGGGTGGCCGGTGTTTGGGAGAGCCCGTGGTATGCAGACATCCAGGGAGTCAGAGCTGACCTTGCACAGGGGATGCCCGGACACATGAGCCCACTGGGGTCTTTTTCCACACAGGGAAGAGCGGAATGTCCTGGAAGCTGCGAGCAATGGGGCTGCTACCTCCGTGGGGCTCGTGGCCAACATTGCAGCCAACCTCATTGCCTTCTTGGCGGTGCTGGAGTTCATCAACGCTTCCCTGCGTTGCTTTGGGGAGATGGTAGACATTGAGGGGCTCTCCTTCCAGGTAACCCCAAAGGCAGCCCCGTGGTCTGGGCTGCCAGATCCTGCACCCCCCACCCATCCCCACCTTTGCCCACCGCCTCAGGAGGCTGCTGAGGCCCTGGCTGGGTGTTTGGCAAATGCTGGCAGCGGGACTCTGAGCCAGGGGCTATGCAGATGGTCAGCTCTGAGTTGCTCCGTTCTGGGATGCTTTTTCCCAGGTGATCTGCTCCTATGTCCTCATGCCCGTGGCCTTTCTCATGGGGGTAGACTGGGCAGACTCACCGCTGGTGGCCGAGCTCCTGGGGATCAAGATCTTCCTGAATGAGTTTGTGGCATACCAGCAGTTGGCCACATACAAGAAGAACCGTTTGTTGGGCCTGGAGGAGTGGGACGGGAGCCGGAAGCAGTGGATATCTGTGAGGGGAACCTGCCACCCTGCTGGGCATGGGGCCGGGATGGAGTCAGCCACAACGGGGCCCAGGCCCCGGGCAGGCAGACGGGTGGCGGGCAAGCAAGGGGATGGTGCTGTTGGGGGTCACCAGCTAGAGTTGGGTGTTCACTAACTGCTGGGTACAGGGTGATCCTGAAGGAGTCAGTGAAGCCCTTTCCCATTTATCCTGCTCCATGGTGGGGCAGATCATGGTGTGACAGGCCCCCCCCAGGCCCCCAGCCCAGCCTCTCCCATGGGCAGGCTGCCTACCACCTGCATCCTCGCTCCCAAAAATAGCTGACGGGAAAAGGTTTGGGGTGGGGGACTCATTTCCATCCTGTCTGGCTGGACTGGGTGCTCAGCTCTGGGTGCTCCGGGGATGCTCCTGGGTGGAGGTGACCATCCCCTGCTACTGTGCCCTCCAGGAGCGAGCCGAGACCATCACCACCTTTGCGCTCTGCGGATTTGCCAACCTCAGCTCTATTGGGATCATGCTGGGAGGCCTGGGTGAGTGTGACCATGTCCTGGGTGCCTGGGCCCGAGGCAGGGGGGTCCTGGGCTCTGGGAGCTGCCCACAAGCCTCCACATTTGGTCTCTGCCCGCATGCAGATAAGAAGCAGGATTAGCATGAGGTAATAGGGGTGACTTTGCACTGCACACATGGGCAAGAGCACGTACATGGCCCACAAGCCTAGGTGCCACCCAGCCATGGGGCAAAGAGCAGAAGGGGGTGATCCCGGGGGGGGGCATGGCACTCTGCCAGCGCCCACCACTGCCAGGATGGGCAGACAGCATGCTGGGTGCTGGCTGGGATCACCATGTCCCCCAGGCATCAGGGGTTGGGGTGGGCAGAGCACCATGTGGCAGAGCCAGCTGGGGACCTGGGACACATCCCTGTCTGGCCCCAGCGCAGGGTAGAGCTAGAGCAAGGATCTGACTCACCCCAGTCCCTGCTTTGCCCCCACAGCCTCCATGGTACCCCAGCGCAAGGGCGACTTAGCCTCCCTTGTGCTGCGGGCCCTGCTCACCGGCATCTGCGTCTCCATGCTCAACGCCTGCTTGGCAGGTAGGTCCTTGCCCACAGCCAGCAGGGCCAAAGAGAACCACGGAGGGAAGGACAGGCCAAGGCCTGAAAGCCCCCATAAAAGGAACCACAGGGATGGGTGTGGCTAGCCTGCCTTTCTCCCCCCCCCCCTCCCCCCCCCCTCCCCCACGCTCTGCTCTCCCCTCATGGTTTTGCCAGGGGCTGCCCAAGCCCGACAGCTCTGCTGGGGCCCCTCCTCCTCATCTGGGCTGAGGACATTTCAAGGGCAGCTTTTGGGAACACTGCAAGGAGTTCCCTGGGGTCACTGCAGCAACTGCCTTGGGGGGGAGGTGGGATGGTGGACAGGACCTGCAAGCACAGTCCTGGGTACAGCATTTGCAAGTGAGCAGTCGGGGTATGGGATTTGCGGGCAGGGTTGGGGCGCAGGACTTGCAAGCACACTTGGGGTGTGGGGTTTGCGTGCCTGCTCCCTCAAGAGCCCCAACCAGGAGCCCTTCTCCCCCAGGTCTCCTTCACGTGCCAACAGAGGTGGGTGACTGCGTGACCTTCCTCAGCTCTGCCAACTTCAGCTCTACCAGCTACGCCATGTACACATGCTGCAAGCAGCTCTTTGCCAGGTGGTGTGAAGGGCTCCTGTGCTGCATGGTCCTGCCTGGGGACCCCAGCGGTGGGGCACCAGCTTGGCCTGACCCTGCTTCTCTCCTTCCAGCTCGGTCCTCGAGAATGGGACACTCTCCTTCACAGGAGCCTGGGAGGGCCTAGTGGAGAGCGCGCTGTGCCTGACGCAGTGCTGCGGGCAGTACAACCACACATCCTGTGCGGGGACAACCTAGAAATGGGAAGGCAGCTGCCTGCTGCGGGGGCCTGGGAGCACCAGGTAGGAAAATCCCCGGCACCGACCCGTGCCTGTGGGCCCCTCTGCTCCAGTGATGATGGACAGCTGTGTGCACCTTGCAACCCAGTGCCCTTAGCTGCTGGCCCTGTGGACACAAGGGAACTGTTCCCAAATAAATCACAGAAATCCCCCTATGCTTGCCCCCCTCTCACCGTGGCTGTCCCACACAGCAACGAGGTTGCACCCCACAACCACAGCAGCCGATGTTCGCTGCAGACCTTGCAAGCCAAGCCTCCACCAGGTGCCAGCTTTAGGATCCAGTCCTGGCTGCCCTCTTCTCCCCCACGGGGTGTGGACGGGGTAAAGCCATTACCTGAAGAAGTTTCCTTCCCCTGAACACAAAGCCACCCAGTCCTGCTGTGCTTGTGTATGTCTTTTCTGCAGGGACCACGGCGCCGGGCAACAGGCCAGTTCTTCTCACTTTATTGCACTCAAGAACACCCATTCACCAATGTGGCCACGTTATATACATCGTTATTTTACAATGACCCAACAACAAAGCACTGGGACCCCAGAGCACAACACACTCCCAACCCGCTCCCTTCCCTCCTCCGCCAGGCTGCACCAAGCCACCGTTTCGGACACCGCCGTGCAGGGTGGCATTGCTGGCACCTGGCACCCTCCTCCAAAGCCCGGGCAAGGGTGACGCTCTGCAGCAAGACCAAGCAGGCAGCTCTGGGGCTCTTGCTGCCCGCTGCCACGCTCTGCCAGCTGCAGCAGGCCCGAGCGCACTGAGGGGCGCAAGGGAGGCTCGATGCAATGCAGGGTGCTTTCCTTTCCAAGCATGAGCATCGCTGTCTGTCCACTGCTGCCCCCCGCCGCGGGGCAGCGGGGTCTGGGGTCGGTGCTGCTGGCTGCCACTAGGGTACAGCATGTGCCAAGCAGGGGCGAAGCAAGCATGGCCAGGTCATGCTGTGGAGCTGGGCAGGGTGTATGGGGTCTGCGTATGGCAGGGGGGCAAGGAGGGGTGAGTCCTGCGGGCTGGACACCCATGTGTGCCAAAGCAGTGCCTTTGCCCCGCTCCTGGGTGCCCCATGTGAGGTAGAGCATCCTTACTGCGGCACCAGCTGGCACCCAGAGCAGCATCACTGCCCTCCAGCATCCACTCAGTGAGGGGGTGGGAAGCTCACCCCAGGGTGCAGGGGAGGCTGGGAGGGCAGGGGTGCAAAATCCCATCCCACGCAGCTGCCGGTGCCGATGCCAGCGCCCCACCATGGGACTGGCCCGCACCCTAGCCCCACGCAATACCGGCAGGAGCCCTGCAGCTCACCACTGAGCCCCTCTGCGGCAAAACCTTTTCAACCACGGTGTGCCAGGGCCAATGAGACCGCCTGGGTGCTGCTGGGGTCCACATCCTTGACACAGAGTGCTGGCAGGGCTTGGTGTGGTTGCTTTGTGGAGGATGTGAGGTGCTGGAAGCCAGGAGGGCAGCCTGGACCCCCAGTTTGCTCGGGGGAGCCAGGCAGGGGCCACAGCACCTGCAAAGCCCAAGGGAGTGGGTCTGATGGCCCCTGCCTTCAGGCAAACAGAGAGAGTTGAGAGAGGAAAGCCAGCCCAAGTGTGGAGGGGTGTGTGGCCCCACAGGGTCCACCACCAGCAGGGGCTCTTGTAAAGAGACATGGTCAAGGGGCTCCGTGCTGCCCATGGCTCAGCCCCACCATGGCCCCGGCCGAGCCGCTCACACTAGCACACACCACACAAAGCAAGCGCTGCGGGCCGGGGCAGGAGCCAAAGGGAGGAGAGCGGCAGCAGCCGCCGCTGCCAGGGTCTCCCCTTCCCAGCCCGGTCACACGCTGCCTTCGGGCTGCTCGGGCTGGGGGCTGGAGCTGGGGGTCCCAGCCATGGCAGCTCCGGCTACTGCAGGCAGCCAGCCCTGCCGCTCTCTCCTGACCCAGGTTTGGAGGCTGCCAGGGCCTCCCCTGTTTCTGCAGCTCTCTGGGAGCTCTTGGGGCTCACAGCAGCCTTGCGGCTACCCTGGGGACTCGCCAGCCCCTTCTTCTGCAGCTGGGGGCTGGACTGGGCAGATTTCCGACCCATGGAGGGGCTCTTGGAGCCCTTGGGCTTGGCTGGCTCCAGCATCTTCAGGCCCAGGATGCTGCAGTAATGGTTACACTGGTGAGCAGCTGCAAATTGCTCCAGCAGGGAGGGGAAGCAGCTTTCCTTCAGCCCCTGGTACCTGCAAACACAGCCATCCTCAGCCCCTGCTTCGCACCAGGAGACATCCTGCTGAAGCAGGGAGCCGAGGACGGAGCCCAGCTGCGCTCACCACTATGGCCCTTCACCACCCAAGTGGCAGAGCTGGACAGCCGGGGCCACCCTGGAACACCAGCTCAGGGTCACTCACCCTTTCAGGTTGGTGGCAATCCGCACATTGGTCATCTTCCAGCCCACTCCTGCAATGAAAGGGAGGACAACCAGCCTCAGCCCAGAGAGGGGCGGGCATTGGCACCAAGGGCCGGTCATTGCCCTGGGAGCTGGGCTCCATGGCTTGTGGAGAAAGAGGCAGGAGGTCAAGGCTGGGGCTTTTCCTCCTCCTTTCACAGGCCAAGAGGGTGGCAAGGGGCCCCAGGAATCAGATGGAGATCCCTTTACCTTCCATGTCAGTCACGAGGATGTTTCCATTTGTCCACTGGTAGACCCAATGCTGGAAGGTGCAGCACTTGAGCACAACCTCTGAGGTGCCTCGTGCCACCAAGGTGCCGTCTCGCTCGGTGACACAGTACTGCTCGCAGGGCCCACCCAGGTCCTCCTCCATAGTGGCATACGGGATGTTGTTGGCCGGTCGGTAAATCAGGTACAGAGGAATTATCCTGTGTTGGGGGCGCACAGATGGGGTCAGCACCTGGCGAGCTCTCCCACTACAGCAAGTGGAGATTCACACCGCGGTCTGCAACCCTGGCTTTTGCCTTCCATTTGAGGGTGGGAGAAGAGCGCACTGCCCTTTGGGAAGTCCCCGGCACCCAGGGGGAACCCTCCCACCTTCCCCCAGGATGCTCCGCCGGGATGCCAAGCCAGTGGAGCCACAGCACCTCACTTACTCGGGCACTGCTCCAAAATCAGGGACAGCTCGTGCCTCAGCAGCAAAGATCTTGCAGTACTCACGGCTGGAGTTCTGGATTTTACATTCCTGGAGATGCAAACAGAAGAGTCAGGGGCCTGTCCTGCCTTGCACCACCGCCTCCCTGGGACCCCCCACCCAGGACCACTGCCAGTTGTTTTGCTGTCCTGGTGGTCAAAGGACAAGCAAGGGGAAAGCTCCGAGCAGCTCCGTGTTGCTCAGAGGGAAGAGCTGAAGCCAAGAACAACAAGGACATCACTAGCCCACTGGAACACAGCCTGACCCCTCTGGAGCATTCAGAAAGTGGAAGGAAATAAAGGAAGCGGGAACAGAGCTGGGGGCCATGGCACAGACCGGGGGGAAGGTGTGGGGGACACAGGTGGATGGCGCCCCATGAGGATGCGCACCTGGATGGTGATATCATAGTTCTTCTCAATGAGGCTGTTCTCATTCTTGGTCCCAAAGACAATGAAATTGTGCACTTTGATGACACAGGTGCAGCCGGACTCAAAGACGGGCTCCAGGCCGTAGATGGCTCTGGCACGGCAGGCTTTGCGCAGGAAATCAGCACCCACTTCCACATCCTCGCTCACCACGCGCCCGAAGAGCTTATCCCCCCAGTAGCCTGCGTCAGCCAAACCCTTTGCGAACACCATGGGCGTCATCTCGATCTCCTCTCCAACTGGCGGAGGGAAGAGCTGGTGAGGGGGGACAAGGCGGGCACGTCCTGCCCCTGCCACGGGGTTGCCCACCCCCCGCACAGCAAGGGGGAGCAGTTGCAGCTCATTGGCACGTGGCCCTTACCTTCGATCTCCTCCCGCAAAATAAATCCTGACAGCACTAGAGGAGAGAGAAAGCAAAGAGGGGTCAAGGTCCTGCCCCGTGCACTTCCACACCAAGGGACGGCAAGGAGAATGGTGTGACTCGCTCATAAATTAGCTCATGGGGGCAGATGCACCTTGCAGAGGTGGTGTTATGGGGTGTGCAAGGCTCCCTCCTGGCACCAAGCCCTCTCCACAGTTCACCATGCAGCCCCACAGCTGGGAGAGTGCCCAGGCTGCTGAGGGCTCCTCACCTTCTGGGCTGAGCAGAAAATCGGTGGAGTCAGTGCCGTACTCGTTGCTGATCACGCAGCGGTAGACCCCGCAGTCCTTCTGGGACGCCTGCACAACAGCCAAGGCTGCCTGGCCCTCATCGCCAGCACTGGAAGAAACCGGAGCATGGCCTCAGCCCTGTGTGAGGTCTAGGGGCAGACGGGAGCCCCGTCACAGGCACTGCAGGTGAGCACCAGGTGGAAGAGGGCTAAGAGGAAGCCAGCCCCAGGCCATCCCAGCTGCTCCCATGGCACCTCAGGGCACCAGGAGTCCTGCTCTGCAGTCTGTACTCACAGAGACGCTTGTTCTCCAGGCAAGCCCTGTGAAATCTGACCAGGACTGGGCTACACGCCGATAAAGGTACTTGCCTCGGAGTGTGGCTGGGGGAGGGCTGTGCTTGGGCTAATAGACCCACACCCGGATGGGACCGCTGGAAGCCAAACAGCCACAGAGGTGCGCAGCATCATTTTTGGCTGTTCACAAGTGAGGGCAGACACCAGTCCCCATCCCGCAGCCTGCCCCCCTCCAAGGGACCGGCAAAGCACAAGCTATGTATCAGCAGGCTGTCGGTCTTCTCCAGCCTGCAGCACCAAGCTTTGGGCTGGCAGTTCCTCTGGCCAAGGCAGATGGGTCTCCACAAGAATCAAAGGCCTGCTTCTGCCCCACTCAGCCAGCGTGAACCAGCAAGGGGATGGCAGGCTGCAGAGGGAAGAGGTGGGACCCTCGTCCTGAGAGCCACTGGCTCAGCAGACTCTGCTCTGGGCAGCTAGAAGGCGCTGGCCACTCCTGGTCCATCTGCCCCAGTTCAGTTGTCTGCCATAGGAGATCATTTCTGCCCCAGAAGCACCTCTTTCTGCCTGCTCATTAGAAAGGGAGCTCGAGGGAGGCTCAAAGGCATCATGCAAAGCCTGTCCAACGTGGATGATGTTCCCACACAAGCTCCCCTGGGCTTGAGAATGAGTTGCTCTCCGTAATGCACCCAAAGGAGCATCCAGGATACAACGAGCCACCCAGACACCCGCACATGCTCACCCTGTGCAAGGGCAGTGCCAAGGGACAGAGAGGGCACAGCCAGAGTTGCTTTTTCCCTGTTGGTGCCTGCATGGAAGTGCCTGCTTGGGTGCAGCGTGCAGACACAGCGTGTACAGCTGCCACCCTCCTGTGTGTCACTTGGGGTCCCAGTTTGGCAGCTCACACCCAGATCTCAAACTCTGAGATGGGCACAGCACCTTCCCTGCCCTCCCTGAGGTTCGGGTTCAGCCCCTGCCCTCCCCAGGGCTCTGCTATGCAAAGCATCAGCCCTTAAGCCAGGCTCCAGATGGAGCATCAATAGGACAAATCTGGCAGCAACTGGGTGATCCCTCCCTCCTCAGGCACTGAGAAGATAAAGTTCGTAACAGACCGTGACATGCAACGAGCTGCCAGTAGATGCCATGACCGTGCCATGCAACTTCACCCCAGTAAACGCAAGGAGCTGGATTTAAGACACAAACCCAGGGTTACGTGCAAGGACTACGACAAAGCGGAGTTTGCAGGTTACCTCCTTTGGGTTTCTGCTACAGGGATCTCATCCTTGTACCACATCAGCTTAGAATCACTCAAAATATTGAAGAACTGGCACCAAAGTTTCAGGTTTCCTGATGCATCGGAAAATTGTTCTGCCCTGATCTTACGAATCACCTGTGGAGCTAAGGACAGGGTGCAAAGAGATCGGTGATGAGACACACAGCGCTGGCTGCAGCTCCGGGGACAGGCCAGCCCACCCCAGTGCCACCGCTTGGGACTCCCGTGTTGGGTATCACACCTATGTCAGCACAGACTGGGATAGCACCGCCTTCCCAGGGAAGGTCTCGGAGCTCCGCCCGGATAAATACGGTGGGATACAAGTGGCACAAACTCATTCGACAGCACAGCACTGCAATACCTAGTGGGGCTCAGCCAGAGGCAATGCAGAAAAGCACTCTGCGAGGCTGGAGGAGACATTTATCTCCTGACACAGGGGTTTGTCAGGGTTACCTGTACTTTTGCCAGTGCTGATTCCTGTGAGGGTATCACCTGGCTCCTGCAAGCGCTGCCACACCGGGATCATGCCTTTTCTAATTCGATGCCGCGAGGGATCAAATTAGCATTGACCATGGTGGTGGAAAAGGAGCATGCACCCTGCTGATGCCCGCTGGGCTCCTGACCAGCGTGAGGCATGGTGAGGACCAGGGCATGCGGACCAAGAACAAGAGGATTATATGATTCCTTTGGCCAGGGAAGTCCAGGCTGTGGAGACAGCCAGCCTCCTGCCTTCCTCTGCCCTCCCTGCGCTCATGAAGAAGTCGAGGCAGATGTTTGGCTTTTGCATGGCCAAAGGGCAACGCTGAAAACCCTGCAAATGCGCAAAACTCGCGGGGCCCCAGCTGGCTATCGCCAGCTCAGTTGGCCAGGCTCCCTTCATAGGCGACAAGGGAACATGCTCCATGGGGATTGCCTCCTCCCTTACCTTTAAATGGGTTATTTGCTTTCTTGGACTCTGCTGGCTGTGCTTCTGGCTTAGCAACTTCAGGGACCTCATGCTCACCACTGCTGTCACCTGCGGGCTCCTCATACAACTTAGGAACCTCCAACGTGGCCATCTTCCTGGAGAGGGTTGGCGAGCGCTGCTCTGCAGGAGAGGACGGAGCCAGGGCAGGTGACTGCAAGAGGGCCGCATTCTTTCTGGATTGCCGTGGCGAAACAGTAGGACTTCTCACGTGCCCTAGGCTCTCTGGGGTTGCCTCCTCTTCCTCCCCCACCTGCTTGTTTTTTGGCAGGTATATTTTGCGCCGGGCCCCGGAAGCAAGCTCCTCTGGCGTGGCACAGGGCAGCGCTGCCAGAGGGTCCCCAGGGCTCTCTTTTTCAGGGCTTGCTGGAGGCAAATCGGAAATATTACTAGGAGGCTGCCCCACTCCTGCTGCTGCCATGCTGCCCACCACGATGGAGGGCACGGAGAGCTGGGGTGGCCCCTCCACCTCGGGAGCGACCCAGGCATGTCTCTTTGGTGGCACAGGCCTGCAAGCCAGCATCTCCTGGCTGGCAATGAGTTCCTCGTTAATCATGCCCGTGATCCGCCTGGAGGTCCGGGGGGTCAGAGGCAAGTTCTCTGCTGTCTGGAAGAGCTGATTGTTTTGTACCTTTTCCAAAACTCGCCTTGAGGTGCTGGGGCTCAGGCCTGCAATGCCTATCTCTGGGAGTATGGCTTGCTCTGCATCAGGCTGCTCCTTGCCTCCGGGCTCAGTGTCTTCCTTCATGGCATCCTCACTGCTATCTGACATTTTTAAAAGCAGCAGCAGATAGTTCTTCAAGGAGGAAACAAGGGTTTTGTGCTGCATCTTCTCCTCCAAAGACATCTCCAGAGACCTCTCGGGGCTAGGCAGGACCAGTGATATTGGTGGCTGAACCTCAGCATCTCCTTCAGAAGTGCCTGAAGGTGCTGCCGGCTCCTGGTGTGGAGCTGTGGCTGTTTGCTCTCCTCCTTCCTTCCCCTGAGGTCCCACAGGCACTGGTTTGGCACTCTCCTCCCCTAACGTGCCAGCTGAAACCTTCTCTTGTGGGGCAGATCCATCTGCCCTTTTCATTTCCCTCTCTCTGCTTGCAGGAGGCAGCAGCTGGGCTCCAGACAGGACCTCTCCTGCTGTGGCCTCCATCCCTGGGGTGCCAGGAGCTGCAAGCGGTGCCTCCTGAGCCACCACATCCCCACTGTGGGAGCAGGAACGAGCTCTTCCTTGGCAAGTCGAACTGAAGCAGGAGCTGGTGTTTCAGTCTCCCCATGTCCCAAAGGCATCCCTCTCGCCTCCCTGTGCGCAGCCCCAGGAGATGGCTCTGCTGCACCACTCCCTCCTGACTCTGCACAGGGACAGCTCCCAGACAGTTCTGCTCCTCCTGCCTCCTTACTCCTCCCATCCTTGGCTGCTGCCTGGTGTGGGATTTGCTCAAGAGGAGAGTTTTCTCCAGGCTCTGGAGGACTCGATTCCTTTAGCAATGGCTCTTCCTCCCCTTGGCTTTTGTCCTCTCGATTTAACAGTCCTTGCTGGCTGGCTCTGCCCCCAGGAGCACGGGAATGTCCTTCTGCCTGTTTCCTAGAGGAAGGGTGCTCCTCACCGGACTGCACCTGCTCTGGAGAAGGTGCTGACAGCTTTGGTGGCTCCTGAGGCCTCAGCCGAGGATTCGTCCTTTTCCCACCCGCCCTGGTCTCCTGGCAGACCGGCTTCTCTTTCTTGAGCTCCTCTAACTTACTGGCTTGCTGACTGGTCTCTGCAGTTGGACCGGACACGGGACGTTTTGGGTCACTAGTGGGCTGTCCCACTGTTGCTGCAACCTAGTCAAAAAAAACAGAAAAAAGAAAATTAGCATAGTTTTACTGCCCGGGACCGCTCACTGGTGCTCGTGGTTCACCTGTACCATATGGCACTGCCCAGCTCCTGCTTGGATCATGAGAATTAACCTGGTATCGCTGACACTCACTCCTCCAGGGCCTCCTGACTCCACCATTGCCCCCGTGGGTCACACAAAATGCCCCCTGTCATGCCACACAAAACTTTTTTTCTTGTAATTGGCTCCATCTCTTCTGCCTTTCAGTGCCACAGCTGTGCACAGCAGCAGGAGATTTGCCTCTCTAAAACATCCAATGGTTTTTGATTCAACCTCCTCCGACACGGCACCTCCTCAAGGAGCAAAACTCTCCCATTTTCACCAGCCATTGCCAAGACCTTGTATAATTTCCTTGCTCTCTTTCAAAAAAGACTCGGTGCTCCCCCTACAATACATCTGCAATCTCCACTCTGCAACGGGGCCATCGGCATGTTGCACCCTATCTGGATGCGGCCGCCCAAATGATTTATAGCGAAACCGTACACCGTGACGTTATCTGCACTATCCAACCATCCTGTTTCTTTGACATTCGGGAGGCTCAAATGTTTCCGACTGCAGCTGCACACCAGCAGGCGCTTCAGCAAGTGGCCCGCTGTGATGGCTGAGCTTGATCTCGAGAAGATCTGGCAAAATCCCCCAGACAAGGGGCACTGTCTATTTTTCTAGGATAAGGCTCGGGGGAGGCAGTGACACTGCCGATAAAGGCTGTGCCTGGCTGATGCTCAGCCGGCAACATCAGGACAACCGCAAGGGAACAGGGCAAACCTGCAGACAACAGGCTTCCCTTCCATCCCAGAGGGTTTTCTCCTGAGGTCTATGAGCTTTAAGCCTCCAAAACGAGGTCTGTGGGAAAGGAGGGCTGTCGCACTTAGCCTTGCCATTTTGTGCCACGCCAGCTTTGTTTCAACGCTTGGAAAAGCCATGAAGGGCAATGCCTGTCTCTCAGCAAGCCCTTCCCCAAGCAATTCTTACAGCAACGTGAGTATCAGAGGACTGGGGTGGGAGGGGCAGCACTGGGGGGGCCATTCCCGCACACAGAATTCAAGTCTGCTTCCTTGGTAGACTCCAGGGGATGCCAAAGGCCAGGCAGGTTTCTGTCTCTGCACACAGGGCGTGCAGAAACAGGGACCCAGTTCACAGGGTTGCAAAGGCACCCCCAAGTGCAGCACATCCCTGCTGCTGCTCCCCTACAGCCACGTCCACAGCCTGCTTTGACGGGCCAGGCATCACAACACAGCACCCCCATGCTCAAGCTTAAAAGGTTTTATTTTAAGAGACAGGCGAGCTTCACGCAGTGAAACCCCCCTGGGTTTTACCCCAGTATTTGGTCCTCCGTGGCACAGAGAGGGATGGGGATGAACACAGCCCAGTCTCACCACAGGGCCAGCCCCGGTCCCTCTGCTCAGGGGCTGAGCGCCCAAGGGGGCTGGGGATGGACCGGGTTCACAGACGAACACACAGAGGTGGCTCTAGGCAATGGGGCTGGAGGGGACTTGAGAGAAATGTGCTTATCATCGGTGCACAAACTAAATCTTATTCAGAAAAGCTTTCTGGGAGCTTTTCAGGAAAGCGTCTGTCCGTAAGTAATCGTTATAAACACTCAAACTAGGGGCACATAAAAGAAATGCAATAAAATTATCAGTTTCAAAGTTAGGCAAGAGCAATCATCACACAAACCCAGCTTCTTCTCTGCTCTTGTGCATGAGGACGTTCAGAGGTCTGGCATTTTGCAAAGCCCTTCTGCTATGGATAAATCCAGCTCAAAAGAGAAGTCCCGATCGGGAGGCCCAGCTGGTTGCCAAGGCCAGGAAAACACAGGTGCTACGACCCTGTGTTGTTTAAGGGAAAGATTAAAAAAGACAAGCAACCCGTGTCCTGCGGGGTGAAAATATCCTCAAACACATCCGGAGGCAGCCTTAAAGGGCTTGAAAATAGCTTATTTGGTCACACAAAAGCCTGAGCACTTTCCCCAGCATCACCACCGAGCTGAAGCATTCAGATTCAAATGAAAAGCATTGCCTTTTGTCTGCTCAAAGGCGCACCAGCTGGTGAGTTACAGGTTTCCCTCTATGATTGGGTTTCTGAAGAGGAAAACACCTCGATGGGTGTCAGAGGCTCAGGGATGACAGCCCAAGCCTGGCTGCTACATACCAACACTTTCCACCCTCCTTAAGAGCAGGAAGCGTAAAAATGAGTGGAGAGGGAGAAAACGAATGGCTTTGCCACTGGCCCGCAGGCACCGCAGTGATTTTTGCAACAATATGTGGTGGATAAGGTTAGAGATGGGTTCAGGGCAGGCACTGCAGCAGGGCCAGGACCTAGATGCTGCCTTCATTGGGTAGCATGGCCGGTTCCTTACCAGCAGACAGTGCTCCCACCTACGGCTAAAGAAATCTAGAAGAGGAAGAAAGGGATTTTGTTTTTTGCTGTCAGTCCCACTTTCTGTATTATGCACGTTTCCACATCCTGAAGTATTTGCATGACCTACCGAGGGAGACGCGCTGTGCCCGGAGTGCCTCCTCTGATAGCCTTGGTCTGTACTGAAAGCACGCCCCCACCATAGCTCAAATGCCAAATCCTCTTGGCCTGCAAACTGGACTCAGAGAACCTTTTACCGCAGAAGGGGCCATTAAAGAAAAAAGGATAAAAAAGAAAAAAGACTGGTAACTTCCAGTCTACTATTTTAATGGAAAATGCTTTAGGTTAAGTGACAAAAATAGAAGTTGACTGAGAGATGCAGTGAGGGTCAGGAGCAGGTGCTATGCCCTGGCCCTGCACCTCCACCACAGTGAGCCTTGCCACAGAGTTTTTCCAACAGGGAAGAGCCAAAAAATAGCCCAGATCTACTGTATACACACGTTGCACTGTAAACAAAATTCAACGCCCTGCCCAGCACAGCTCGCATGGCGTACCTGGCACGCTGCACTCATTTGCATGGGGGGCTCATTAAGCACCGGCTGAAGCCCAGGCTCAATTGCTAAACCCAACAGGTGTCATCAACCTCAGTGCCCGTCCTATGCGCGAGGCAGCCACCCCCAACTATAAATAGCCATTCAGTGTTCCTTGCTTAACTGATTTGGAAATATTTTGTGTGAGGTCAGCCTGCTGATTAAACCAGAGAGCTCACAGCACACCCCGGGCCAGCCAGAGACCAGCTGCTCAGCCAGAGGGCCCTGACGCACCACGCTTCCACTCACTACCTCATCTGACATCTATTTGCAGATGGGGTGGAAGCTCTGCGGTCTGGGCACACAAAGTCTAGAAAGCCCTTTTTCCTGGGAGCTTTTGCCAGTGGAGACCTCGGCAGCAGATCCCGTGGGGTAGAGGCAGCCTCCCAGCGCCAGTGCCACAACACAACCATGCCGCACGAGTTATTTTCTTCTTGCAACCCCTGCATTGGCTGCTTTCTGCCCTAGTTACCTCTGGAGCGATGGCTTTGTTTCCCTCCAACTTCTGTGGGGGGTGCTGGCCTCTCTGTCCCTCGGATGGCACAGGTCCTGCCTCCGACACCTCTGAGGACAACAGAGCATCCTCTTTCTGCCTGCCAACTGCCACAGGCTGCAGGGCAGCTTCCCTCGCAGTCTCTTCCTTGGCTCCCGCCTCCTCCTTCCTTGCCACCGGCTTCACTTCTTTATCAAAATACATCTCTCTCAAAGAGAAGTGCACATCGCCATTGATTTTAGTGTCTGGGTTCACAGCTTTCCCGGGCTCTTTGATTTTTGGACTGTTTTCCACTTCTTGATCATTTGCTACCCTCAAACGCGCATTCCTGCGTAAGGGGACAGGAGGGGCGAACCTCGGGTTTACAGAGGGGTTGGCCCTGTCTCGCCCGCTTTCTTCTCGCTTGGAAACCTCCTGCTTTGCTGCTGGGGGAGCCTCCACCTTCTTTTTCTTTTTAGCTGCAGAGTCCTTTGCCACGGGCTTAGTCGATAGGTCCTCCACCGTCTCGTAGATGTATGTGAGAAAGCTGTTCCCGTTCTCCTCCACACTTTCCAAGGAGGCATCTCCATTGGTGGTCACCTCTGCTTTCAAAGGCACTATCAGTTTGTTTGGAAAGCCCGTCATGGCAATGACTGGCTGCTCTGCCATCTCAGCAACATCCTCATGCAGTCTGGACTGAGAATCGGTGACGTGCACTTTTGCTGCGTCCTCCTTTTCCCACGGAGAAGCTCCTGACCGGAGATTCAGATCCCTGGCCAGCCTCCGCTTTCTCTGGAGTCGATCAGGGCTCATTCCCTGCAACTTCTCCACCTCCACATTTTCTTTCCCTCGTTTCTTGCCCTGTTCTATCTCTCGCAGCTTTTCTTCAGCTTTTCTCTTAATTTTTTCAAACCACTTCTGATGGATTTTGAACTCCGTCATGGTTCCCACTTCGAGCACACCAGAGCAGGTCACGATGCCTTTGTTATTTCTAGCTGAGGCCTGGTAAATGCCTGCGTCTTCTTCTCGGCACCTGGAAACCAAAAGCTCTGTGTGAGACCTGCCCGCCCTCCCCAGGCATGCACGCTCTCCCACTTCTTGCTCCAGAGGGGCCAGAAGACGAAGATGATGCCCTTGGGGTGCCCACAGTAGGTCTGGAGGCCTGGGGCTGGCCTCCCTTGCCGGGCTCTGCCTGTTCTCAGCTCTAACAAATATGCAAGTTGGATGTTAAGTCAGTGCCCAGCTCCCTCCTGGGCTGTAACTCAGGTAAGAGAGGGCTGTGATGGAGGAGGAACAGCTAGCACCAGGCTTCCCAACTGTTCTTGGCCACATTCCTCTGCAGGATCTTCTCTGCTCCGCTCTTCACAGCCTATGTGACATTTCTGTTCTTCCTCCACCCTACTACCTCACCAAAGCCTTCCCACCCTGCTGCACAGGCACCAGCACAAGCATGTGTGTGCCATCCCTGCTGTCACCCCTTGGGGACGTCTGGCCCATGGAGATCCCTGCTCGAGTGAAAGGTGAGCCAGCCTCTGATGACAACCTGGAGCACACCCGGGGTTGCAGAAAAGCCCAGGCAAGCAGGACGAGGATGACAGGACCATCAGCCATACCGATATTCTGCACTTTTGGACAGTGCTGCACCCACCTGACACCCCAGATCCAGGACTCAGGGTGCGACAGGTCTCTGCTTGCTGGGGACAGGGTGTGCCTGGGTCTCCACAAACACAGTCCTCATTTAAAGTTAAAAGAAGCTGAATAAAGGAGGCCCTTGGCTCCATCAGTTGAGTGCCAAAGCAGACCTTTCCTTCCCTTACCTTGCGGTGAGAGCTAGGAAACACCCTCCTGGGACAGGGCTGAAGCCCCTTCCCCTCTGTGCCCTTGCTTAGGACACTCCTATGAACTGTTTCTACCTTGTCCCTGCCTGATCCCCTGGACCTGGCATCCTGGAGGCAGCCAGTGCTTTCCTTCACTCCCCTTCGTCCAGCCCTAATGCTCAGCTCCTCTCCGGTGCAGCCATAGCACATGCTGCTACCAGCGCTGGAAGGCTCTGGAGGGAGGAATTTCTCCTGACCTTCCTCTTGCTTCCAGCATGGCAGCTATCCCTGGATGCAGTAACAGATCTCGTGCTGATGTGATCGGGGAGTCATCAGAGCGAAGAGCTGAAGGGGGAGGGACAGCCGGGAGCATCATGATGGGGAGCAGAAGGGGCCAGCAGGAGTTCTGGGGGGAGATCGCTGCCAACAGCCAGCTCCTCCGAACACTGAGCACACACTCAGAGCTCCCGACACCAAATCCGACCACTCCCCAACTTCTTTACTCACTTGTACAACTGCAGGGTGTGACGGTTTCCATGACGGAATATCTCGTACTTGGGTAAGCCACAGTAGCGGTCCATCTCTTCATCATCCTTATACCACGTCACCTCTGGCTGTGGGTATCCTGGGGAGGAGATGGACAGCACGTCAGGGCATGAAACATCCCAACCAGTCGCACAGCAAGCCTGCTCTCGTGGGGACAAGGTATTGACAACAAAACCAAGCACTCTGGCCGAATAGGACACATGTTATTCTGGGCTCACTGCATTCTTTAAATCACACAGCAGAAAAAGTATTGTGAGTGGAAACGTGATGGGCTTATCCAAGTCTTTTATCGCTCCTAGGAGTCGGGCTATTTTTGAGAAAAAAATCCCAGTACTTCATTCCTGAACAGAGAGGAGTGGATCACATGACCATCTCCTGTAACACTGGCTGGGAAGAGAAGGTGAGCATACTGTCACTTTTATATCAATAGGCATGTTTTGATGAGGCTGAGGCTAAGGTTAGAAAACAGGCGTTCACCCCTCCATGGAGCTCACAGCATTTCACTAAGTGTCACAGCCTGTAAGCTGATCCAAAAGTTTCCATTGAACAGAAACAACCTTGATTGCATCACAGCCAGCTTGGTGTCCTACAAATGTCACTTGACAACAGATGTCACCTGCCTTTTCAGTAGAATGACATCATGACGTGTGTGACTGGCTGGCTAGCGGGTCGGGCATGCAGCCACATTCCCCCCTGCCAACCGCAGTGGGGGATCAGCGTGAGCACTCCACACGGGCCAGTGCTAGCCACAGCCCTCATTGCCCACCGACTGCAGTTCTAGCTCAGAATAAGAGATGCTTCCAGGGGAAAACTGCTTGAGCCAGCAGCCGACCTTGGTTCCCGTACTTCACACGGGCCTCCCAGCACAGCCAAGCTGACCCTGAGGGCATGGGATAAAAGTTTCAATGATCATGTCATGCCTCCACTTAAGTCGATGCGCTCAACACTTGTTCAAAGGCCCAAGGGAGATATCTGAAGCTTATCTCCTGCAAATGCCCCTGCTGGCTTTCCGTACTGTCAAAGTGAAGGAGTCTGGCACGCTGCTCACCTCCACCAGTCCCCAAGGGTCTCCCCACCAGCCCCCTGCACCCTGAAATGCAGCGGGGGGTCAGGTCTCATGGACAGCCCTGGCACAGGGCTAGGGAGGGCTTGCCAGTAATATCCCAAAGTGCCCAGACTCGATGGGCCTGAAGCAGAGAGGGAGCAGGGACAAGGCGCTACCTATCTATCCTGGCTACCTCCCAGCCGCCCACCCACTGGTTTCAGGGCTGACCTTTCCACCGCCAGGGTGAGGACCCCTCTGCTTGCACCAGCCAGAGATGCTGGCAGCCTGCAGCAATGCCTGAGCCCAGCTTATGCTTGCTCCCATGAAGGTCCTAGGGCAGGGGCGAAAGACCAGGATCAAAGACTCGTCAGCAGGACTTCAGCCTGCTTTTGGCTGATACAAATGCCTCTGACCAGCAAAGCAGTATATGCCAAATCTCCTCCTCATGTATTGCTTGTTTGCTTCTGCCCCAGTCTGCTCTTCTGATGCACTCCCTGTCCCCATCCCTTGCTTGTTGGGGCTCTCCTGTGTCCTCTGGCCCTTGGAGGGACTTAGTCCACTGGAAAGGCATCCATCTTTAGGCTGCAGAGTGAATACATTCCCCTGGTCCGGGGCCGGGGCCCCGCCCCATCACTCCTGGCACATCCCCTGCAGCCGCAGCATCTGCAGCTTGTCCGACTGCCACAATGAGACAGTTTCAAGGGTCCCTGTGAGATGGGGCAGCTGAGCCGAGGGCTCCATTGCCCGGCATTGCAACGCTGCAGTGCGCCGGACGCCAACCCTTAGCATAAGCACATTGGAAGACAGAGCAGCCATTCATCAGTCAGGTACTTGCCCTCCCGAAACCTGCCACTCCCGCAGACCCCCGTGCAGCCGGTGGGGGAGGGATTTGCCAGCAGCTGGTCCCCTGCACCCACCAGCAAGTGCCGAGCTGCTGCAGACAGAGCCGTGCCTGGCATTCCTGGGGAGGAGGGCCGGCACTCGCTGCACATCTTCAAGCCCAGCAGAAGTTTTCCAGGAAGCACATCTTCAGCACAGCGGCCTACCACTGCAGGACCCAGGAGACTTTTCTGAGCAAGAATTTTATTTTTTTTTTCATGGAGATTGCCAGGTTTAGTTCAAAATTTATTTTCCCCAAAGTTGTTGAAGTCTGAAAAGTCTTCAAAGCTTTGGTGACCTTATCCAAAACAGGTCTTGCAACAGCTATCCAAAATCACCCAGAGAAGCTCTGTTTAAAGCAACTTTTTTTCATTTTGGGGGGCCAAGTGAGTTAGTCTTCTCCAACTTGGGAAGGTGGAGAGAGTCTAGAACAATGACACACAATCTCCACAATTTTCTGTTTCTGCTCTACACAAGCTATGTGGAGTGGGGGCTTCAGGCAGTTTGGGGAGGAAAAGTCATAGTAAGATCTCATCCTTTCTGGCTTTATGGATTTAAACCTCCCCGTCACCCGAAGACAAAGGAGGCTTCCAGTAATGCTGTCAGGAAGGACAAGTATTCACTAAGAGCAGCAGCTCCCCATGCCTCCCACCTGTGAGTGGTGCTCATTCTCCATCCCTCTCTTGCCCTGGCTACCCCAAACCCAGGCATCCTCATCTCCTGCCAGGCTGCTCTCTGCTTCTGTACTCACTGCCCTGTTCCCAAACCCACCCATCCACCCCTCTCGCAGGTCCTGCATGGTTCCAGACAGCCTTCATCCAAGCACTTCACTCTCATCCTTCAGACATTTCCCTAAGAGGGCCACCATGGATACAGCAAGCCAAACTCCTTCATGCTTATTAAAATCCTCATCTATGAAGCACATGACTGTCTACTCGCTTTATCCCAACTCTCTTCCCAAGCCATGGGCAGAGCCCTCTCCCCTCCGTAGCCCTGCAAGAACACCAGACTGTTTCTGGGCACATTGCTTTGTCTCCACCCCCTCCAGAGATGTGCTACTCAACACAGCGCCGATGCCCACGTTGACCAAGCACTGGGAGCCGATGCCCACGTTGACCGAGCATGGGAGAGGTACCAGGCTGGACGCTTCTTCAGCACAAGCACTGACCCATGAAGTGAGTGATGGGACCGAGCTCCTGAGCTCACAATTTGGGTAGCCAGGTCAGAAGGGTTGAACCTGCCTAAGGAGAGCTGAAATCACGCTGCAGAGGCAGCTGTACAATGGCAGGCAATAGCTGGTACTGACATATGATGGTCTTGGCTAGATCCAGTCATCACCTCTCCCGGTTGGCCTCATCCCCTAACAAGCAGTCACAGACCCAGGCCCCACATCCGAGCCCCCACATTTCATCAGCCGATACCTCTCCTTCCCAGCCAACGCTACACAGAAATGACTGAAAAGTTGTAAAATCCTTGCAGCAGCACCTCCAATAAGGGCCACCCTCTGAGAAGAGCCCAGTATCCACTCACTGGGAAGGACCTGTCATGACGCTTGAGATCCTGAAGCTCAGACAGACCCACCAAGGAGAACTCTTGGTGCAGACAAGCGGGGCGCACTCTGCTCTGTACGCAACTGCACAGTAAATGGAAATGCTCTCATACCCTTTTTCACACCTCTCAGAGAACAAAGGATGAACTAATTTTGCCTAAAAAAAGAAAACACATCATAACTGATGCAGGATTTGACCCAAAACAATCAAATACAGGGACACAGGTAGCAGGCAGAACTAGGCAACAGGAGGAAAGGAGGGTTTGTGCAAGAGCATCAGGATGTCTCCCTCTGCCTGACTTGTTTTTCTTGCCTGCACCACCCAGCACGTTTTGGAGACTGGCTCTTCAAACACTTGCATCTTGCTGCCTTCCTAGAACATGCCCAGCAAGAAACTGCTATTCACGGATGTGGGACTACCCTGTAACTCTCATTATTGGTCAAGAAGCAGCAAAAAAAAATTAAGATGTTATTGTAGGTCACATATCCGTATTTGGGGCTTGAGAGTCAAAACAGGAGCAGCTGACAGTCTGCCCTTTGCCTCCTGCAAGTCTATGAACCAAAGTGTCCTTGGACTCCAGCCATAGCAGTGGACTGAGCTGGTTCCTCTCTGGTCACTCGCCAGGGATGCAACCACCACTTCCTTTCTCCCCATTATGCCTCCCAGTTGAATGTAAACATCATGGCAGGGGCTGATATCTGAAGTACTGATCAAACTGGGCAGTCAGAGTTCGCTTTCCACCTCACACCCCTCTTTCCCAAAGAGATCCTGAGCTGCTAAGGCAGTCCAAAGGACTACATGCAAGAGATGACCGTATGACATAGGCAGTCCACAAAAATTCCAAATTTTGTAGGTGTATTGATTTAAGTGCATAAAGACATCCCCCAGTCTAGTTTACTGGGTACAAAAATACTGCGATAGCCTACACGCTGAAGATGCTCACTTGACACGTTCCTTCCCTTGAGTAGAAAATGAGACCAGTATCAGGTCAAGTTTCCAATTTGGTGTAATGAAGCAGGTTGTGATATGCAGCACCAGCAGGTCATCCAAAACTGGAAGGCAGCATCCCGTCTACCAAGAGTAAGGGTTGACTGCACAAAGGGGCTACACACTGGGCAGAGAGCATGTCTGTCTGATAGATACTCTCATTTGGGCACAAGCAGAGGAGTTTGTTCTTTGGCAGCATGTCTCCTGCACAATGTATGGGGAAGAGTTTCTCTAGCTTTTCCAGGAGGGATGCTGGAAAGGACATGGACATGGCATTTACCAGGCTTCCGTGGTAAGGCTGACTGAACTCTCTCTCCTATGGAGAGGAAACTGAGCGTGTTGGCATCACATGTGCTGGGCACTTCCCACCCCGCCAGCCATCCAGCCTAATGGTGAACGAGAGCTCAGCTGCACAAATGCATCTCTCATCTTGGCAAAGCCCACTTGCAGCCGATGGTATCATGTGGACTTTGTAGGCGATGACATTTGTTAGCAGGAACTGTCAACCTCAGGGTGCAGTTGGTGAAGAAGAGAGAAGTCCTGGTGAGAGAAGCCAGGACTAGGCACTTCAAAAGGGGCTGGGAATCCCGAAAGGGAGAGCAGTGCGACCCCATATCCTTGCAGCAAGCGGTCGTGCTCCGGGCCTGCAGCACCACTACACTTTCCGGCAAGGGGAGGTGGAAAAGAGAACTCTATCTGCTCTTACTCAGGATTTCCTAGTACATTCAAACTTCACTCATTTTTTGACCTCTGACACTCACGGCTTGCAGAACGGTGAGTTCCGTGCTACCATGCAATATGCCAAGCTCTTCTAATGAATCACTGAGGGGCATGGCTTGGAGTTGTCTCCCTAGCAGCCCACTTTTGGCCTAGAAGCAGGAAGTGGTCTGCCGAAGTTAAGCATCAATAAAATCAATGTATCAGTGGTAAACCTGCAAGTTCGGAAAGTCAGGCCTGTAAAAAAAGGGAATCTGTATGAGAAGAGCCAAGAATTCAAAGCCAGCAGCTCTCAGAAGGGCTCAGTCTGTGCTTCCTGGTGCACAGCTTATTTACAGTGCATTTCTAATGGCAAACTTGACAATCCTAGGAAAGCCTTGGTCCTTGTGACTAAGAGGCCACTGGAAATATCCCCCTCCTTCCAAAACTTACAAACTTGTTTAATGTCTCTCACTGAGTAACCTGTCAGAATAAATAACATGTGCCACATCAGGAAAGATCATGGAGTTGTTAACAAGTACATCCTAAAGAAAAAAGAAGGTTCAGAGTCTCTATATTTAAAGGACAAAAGCTCATCAGCAAAGGAGCCACGTGCCCTTAACACCAATGCACTGCTGTGCCAGATCACCACAACATCCTCTTTTTAAGACTCCCCCTTCTCCTCTTGGTGGCTGAACCCCTTCCTGCCCAAGGTTAGGCTCATTGGGCAGGAACGGACTTTTATTTCACATGTTGACAAACACAGCAGTTTATCAAAAAGCAGCTGCGCTCCAACCATTTACAGCCAGCAAAGGGAGCCCGAGCTCGCTCCAGTACAATAGACTTAGTCTTCAAAATGGCACATTCCTGAGTTATAGAGTCCAGGATTAGCAGAGATTAGGACAATAAAATGCAGCTGGCCCAAGCAGTAACCAGCATATTCCATTTTCCGGTCTTTAACTTGCCTTGTTTGAGATGTTAGGTTATGCCTTTGCCTCTTCACAATCTCAGGTGTTCCCGCCCCCCTTAAATTAAAGCTGAAATCATCATGCAATTGCTGAATCTTGGCAGTCTGACAACAGCAGACTTGTTAAGTGTTGCCTTGTTATCGCTTGCTCTACAGTTTAACTAGTGCACGTCCAGCAAGCGAGGCAGGACCCGGTTATTCAATGAAGACACTGTTACCTGTCACTATGCATGTGAATTTAGCATCAGAGTCCTTGGACACAGAACGGGATCTGATAGTGGTTTCAAATAGTGGCTGGGTTTCCTCCGTCAGCTGAGAAATGATTGCGCAGAAGGTGCTCCTGGAAGATTCAAGAAGCATTTCTTAGAGATCAAAGTACTAGAAAAATCAAAGGGTCCCCCTCCTATCTTGTCTCAGAAGTCTTGCTGTAAATGCCGTCCTTTCCTCCCATCATCCCTACCCCAGGCTGTTCACAATTCCAGTCCAGCATCAGGGTAATTGACTGTTTTCTCACTCCTAAGGTGACTCTGTCACTTTAAAGTGTCATTTGCCAGATGTTCCCTTTGTCTTAGCTCTTATGGCCACCAGGGTAATTAATGTCAAGAACCATTTTAGTTCTTGATTACACCAGAGCATTTCTTTGATCAGCCAGCAGGCTCAAAGCAAGGCCCCAATGGAGTCAGCTTCACATTCCTGGTACCGCACCATCAGTGATTCAAGAGTTGTTCTGTTCACTGGGATTTGACTTTATTTGTGAAGACTTCACATTGTCATTCCAGGCCAAGTGTGAACTGAGCGTGCCTTCCAACTACAGCAGCCCTCTTTGAAAGCTTTGAGTTAAGAAAGGCTCCCTGCTGCGGGGACAGCTCACTGAAGGAGACCTTGAGCCTGGCCTGCAGCTTTCTGAGCTCAGGAATTACACGTGAAGCTGGCATCCACTCCCTGTTTAACCCTCGCTGCTGCAGGGAGCCGCTCCCACTACGTACACTGTGAGTTCAGGCACTAACCTCAAAGTTCAGGCTGTGGGACACCCAAATAGCCAGAACTATCCAAACAGTGCAATCTGTGAAGCTCAGAAATGGACCTTAGGTTCTCCAGGCATTTAGAGACTATTCAGTGATAGCAATAAATCAGCATATTCATACAGCACTGCCAACCCTGCTGAAGTGTCACCAAGAGAGGCCGCAGACAATCTGGGCTTTCTTAAATAAAGGAAAATGATTTAATTCCAAGTTGGGTCTTCACTCGGATAGTGCTCTGGGCTCTTGGAAGGGAAGAGTTTTTTCTTTCATTTTTCCCTCTGCAATTAAAACACTACACATTTACACTAGGAGAGAGGACCCCAAGGTCTCAAGTGCAAGGATCTTAGGAGAAACAGCAAATATTGCAAGAGAACCGGTAGCTGGCAGCTCTACTTATATCATTTTCAGCAGTGAAAGACATTCCTTAAACAAGTGAGCAGCTTCTAGAGACATGCAAGAGGTGGAACAAACCCCCAAACCATTCCCAACACAGCTCCACCATGAGCAGAAGGGTTCATCACACGTGGTGAGGGCTCCACGAGGAGGATCCTGGCCTCACAAGCAGCCCCTGGCTTGCAGGCAGGATGCTGGTGCTGCTGCTACTCATGCTCTACCTGCTGAGGAAGCAGACTTGCTCAAGAAAAACAAAAAACCCCTAAACCCACATTTAGCATGAACGTAGCGGGGTCAGGAGCACTGATGGGCTCTGAAGCAGGGACCAAACGGCACGCACAGCTGAAGGTGCCGGGATAGCTCCAGCCACAGCAACTGCCTGTTTCATCCACCCAGAAAACTTACCTGGAGGCTGCAGCACTATGATTTTCACTCTGGCTTCCTGCTAGAATGGGTTTATAAGAGATGCAGGGAGATGAATCCCCAAGCAACAACTGGGATGCAGCGGGAGCCTTGCCTAGCTCCCAGGCACTTTGTGTTGGGTAAGGGAACGGGACAGGGGCAGCTGGGGCTGTTGCAAACGTGACTCATCCACTGAAGGAGGGTTAAAGCATGTCCATATCCAAACGCATGTCTGGGATGGGGTGAAAAACAGACACCACAGCTCAGAGTCTTTTCTGTGGAAACCAGTGGTCCCCGGGAGACTGGTCCTGGCAAGCAACTCTTCACACAGCTACAGGGCCAGGAACAGGCTGTGGGAGCCAGCAGCTGTTTCAGCCCAGAGAAACCTTTCCATACTCCCAACTCCAGGAGAAAAAACTCTCATTTCCAAAGAGAGAGGCAGACAATCCAGTACCAAGGCAGTTACTTGGGTTTTGATGGCCCCTTCAATAAGGATCCCCAGCCCTAGACCAGTAACATACACACAAGGAACTTTCCAAGCATCAGTGAACATTTCTTGCCCCAGCAGGAGAGCAATCAGATCAGCATCTTAAAAAAAGTGATGTGCACACACACATAGTGACACTCGGGACCAAATTTAATCCCAGTACCATGCCATCGATATCAGCAGGCAACACCAGGAATAAGTCTGGTCCATTCAGTGCAGATCCCAGAGTAAGGTGAAACAAGAGCAAAGGCTACTGAATGCTTTAGGGAAGCAGCATCACCAGACGCTGGGGGCTCCACAAGCACAGCAGATGAATTGGAGGAGACTTGCCCAGTGTACGCTTGGCAGGAAGCCCTAGAAGGTCTATTTAATCTTTCAAAGAAACCATTGTATTAATCTTGGGGAGGGGTGGGGGGGTAGCAACTGCAGCACTGTGGGGCTCTCAGCTGACTCAATCCAGCTGCAGCGGAGACTTGTCCAATCCAAATTGCTCTCTAAACCAATAATTTGGAGCATTCAAGAAATCTGATACAAGGGGGCAGCTGCTTTTCTTCCAGGCCTTCCTGAAACTTCGTCTTTGTGGCAGAAAAAGCCCTGGAGCCAAGGAAGAGGACACTGGCAATTCAGTAGCCTTTTTACATTAAAGAGGGATTTCCATACAAAAGCAGACTGGGGGGGGAGGGGGGGTGGGGGGAGGAGAGAAAGGAGATTAAGAATCGTGTTCCTCTTCATCATGATTCTCTTTTCCTGACTTTTTGGTTAGCAATCCCACAGCTGTAGGGATGTTCTGGAGGGGCCTTTTCCTCCACCACCATTCCTCTACCTGCTTCTGCAGCAAACCAGTAATGCCAACTGACTTCCAAACACGTTATTTTGCCAGAGGCAAAGTACAGCCCTACCAGTGCATTTCCATGCAGTCCAAATGAATGAAGATCTTCACAGTAAAGCACAGGATGGCAGGGGGAAAAGAAAATTTCTTCTTTGAAAGCCTCGGGGAAGGCACATCTAATTTTTAATGTCTCTGTATGGAAGTCTCACTTTAATATCAAGAAATAGCCGAACACCTATCCTTTGGCTAAGAAAGGGGAATATTTCTTGCACCTTAACAGGAATTACGATGAACATTCACTTTGCTGTCTGCAGTTCAAGCAAGTGTTAGGGATCCAGTCATGCAGAATAAGGCTGTTTGATCACTTCGGGGCTCTCAATTAATTAGTACCAAAGCATTACAGATTAATCATGTGCAGTCAGATTCAGCGAAGTGTGTGGTCAGAGCAATTTAATGCAACATCGGTTTACCTTCCTAAACTGGAGGGAGAATATCTGCTGCTTGATAAGCTAAGCAAAAAACAGCATAAAAACCATTAGACAGAGAAGCATGGAAAGGAGCTGAAATAAACAAACCGTTACAGAGACGTATTATTGATGAGCCGTTTTGCACAGGTCAGAGTTCCTATTAAAAGAAAGTACAGCTGCCTTACTCAGGCTGGCAGCCAGGACGAGCAAGCCACATTGTCAATTGAACTCAAAGGCTGTAAAAATGAAATGGTCGTTACTGCAGAGAATAAGTGTCAGGACGCTTACACAAATAGGTTTCCAAGAAGCAGCACCTGAGCCTTCCATGCACCATCCACAGCGCTGTGCTCAAAGCAGGCAGCTCCACCCTGGGAGATGTTCGATTAAACAGCAGGCAGGACGCTGCAAGCCCACCCAAGGCCTGAGTGGTCACCCTCTACCTTCCAAGGACAGCTCTTGGGAGAAGCTGAAAACTCTCTGGTCACTATATATTGCTTTCCAGCTTGCCAACCAAAAAGGGGCAAAAAAAATTAAAATAAAAATAAAAGTAGACTTTGCAAGAATCCACAGGTTTTGCTTTCTTTGCAGGAACTTGTTATAACATTAACCAATCCGGGGAATAAAATCAAACACCCAAGTCCTACACAAGGGAGACCCAGATGAGCTACTTACCTGCAGCCACCAGCTCTCCCAAAGAAGTGTCTTTAGGGACTCACATTCTAGCCAAAAGGCCATGTTGCCATTTTGTGGCAGCAGCCCCTTGCAGCAGGTTATAGGAAATAACCTCTTGGCATTGACCCTCAGCAGTCAGGAGCACCTCCTCAGACCCTGAGCTAACCCACACGGCAATCAGAAGCCTAAAGCTTACTAGGTACCAGCTAGTCAACAGCACATAAGATCAGTGATTGCATCACACCAAGATACATGTTTAATTATGCCTATGCAATAACCTCACCACGTGGCCTCAGAAGTGGCCATAGCGTAGACATCCCCTTTGGGATGTAAGAAGTCAGACTCCTGCACCAGTACATGCAGACAGGTTGAACCTTCTCAGCCTGGTACACCAAAGACCACTGTGGAACAGCCACACTTCAGTGCTTTATGACGATGCTAAACAAGACAGCATAAAGAACCAAGAAAGGTGGATCTCTTCAGGTCTCCAACCCCGATGACGACATCCAGGCTCTGTGCAAATAGCGCAGAAGACAGCAGGAGTTCAAGACTTGCCCTAAGAATGACCACAGAGGGTCTCTGGAAACTGCTCCTGCCAGCCATGTAGCACTTCCACCTGTGGAGGCAGAATCTCTGTGCCAATAATAAGTAGCAAAGTAGTTCAGCTTGAAGGCCTGACGCTTGGCACGAGTAATCACACATTTTCACAGGGAAAAAAACGCAGCACTCTGAAGAGCAAACTGACTCTTCTCCTCCAGATCAGGAAAGCAAAGACAGAAGATGTTTTAGACAGCTGTCCAGGAGTAGCTTTAATCAAACAAACATGGGTGGCACTTGCCCTTTTGGCAGCAGTTTTACCCTCTCCACCCCCAGCTGCACGATCCTGATCCTTCCCCAATGCCAACTGCAGCCAAAGGATGAGCAGACCAGGCATTATCCAGCTGGAAAAATTAAACACAGACCATAACATGTTGAAGATCAGCCACTCGATCCATCTCGCATGCGCTGTGTTGGCCCAAGGGAGAAGCCAGACAGAGGAGCTTTGTCTTTCCAGCTGAGCCCCATCAGCTGGGGAGTCCCCTGAGCCGCAAGGCACACCTTTGCCTTTGCATTAGCTGCCTTACTGACCAGCACCTCACCTTGTCCTCATCCCTCCCTGCCACCCGAACAGCTTAGAGAGCTCAAGGGCCACCTCCAGCTGCTCTCACCCTGCCCTGACCTCCCAGGGGGATGGAGCGTCCTCCTCCCCACAACCCTCCTGAGCACAGCTGCCCCAGGCGATCCCAGGGGCAGCAGTACCGGTGCACCATGCCCCTGTGCTCTGGGCTGCCCCCAGGCAGCTCGGTCCAGCGCGAAGCACAGCGCATGGGCATAAGTACGAATTATGTCTCACCTTCTGGATTTTCAACAGCAAAGGAACCCAAAACCATTTTGCAAGGGAAAAACAGCCTTTTGGCCTCAGGAATACTAAGGACGGGGGCATCGCTTGAGCAGCCAACAGCAAAGATCCTTGCTGGAGAACACTAGCGTAGGCATAAGTGTGGCTTTAATCACAGTTTCCTACATGAGACAAACGTGAAGGTGTCTTGGCTTGGACGTAAAGAAAATCATTCAAATAGCAAGAGCCAGAATGAAGGGTGCCTGTGCCATGAACCCTTTGGGCTCAGGAATGTGATCAAACACTGAGCAGCATCATTCAGCAGGACCTTCTTTAATCTCCAGTGCTGAGCATACAACCTGGGCTTTATTCACCGCACATCCTGAAACACAGTGCTGAATACCGGACTAAGGGCCTCCTGAGGACCCTTGGTATTACCAAAAGAAAAAGGCCACCACTGCGAAGATTAACTAAAGTTTAACCTCAATATGCTAAGGAACCAAGCAAAATCTGCTTTACGGACTAGATATTTCAGCCCAGAGAGAGCAAGATCAAATTCTGAACACCTCAGCCAGAACAGCCCTGCCTGCAGACAGCTGGCATTCCACTTCATCTTAATTCCGTTCACAGCATACCCACACAGAGCTGCAGCAGCCTAACTGCATCAGGCTCTAAACCAAATCTATCCATGTGGAAACCTGGGACTCCTGAGCAAGGCACGGCAGACGCCCCAGCATGCCCAGTCCAATATGCTTTGGGACTGGACTGTGTCCTCAGCTCTCCAGAGACTTGTTAGCACACACAGTAGAGGACTGTGCTAATGAAACGCAGCGTCGGCAGTGGATGTGTCTTCCCCAAGCAAGCCTGGGGCCGTTATAGTTGCTGGATGAAGGCAAATGCTTATCTTATGCCGAGGCACACATCTAATGCAGGTGAATCGAGGTCTAAAGGTGCTGGTTTCTCTCTATTGGAAAAGGGGAGCTCAGAGAGGTCTGCCACAGGCATCTCCGGCATCGGTGGGAGGAAGCCTCCTCAGGTGTCTCACATCTATGAAATGAAGCACAGAACTGCCAACAACACTCAGTTTTGTAATCATAAAAATATCATTCAAGTGGACGGCCTGGGCTGGTACATCACACCACAGAAGTCAGCTGTTTGAAAAACATAGATGTTAAATCCAGCCCCTTTTGTAAGCTCCCTCATGCAATCACTGCATGAAATTCTCCTCTTTCTGTGTTCGTTCTTCCTGAGATAAAGAAATCTTTCTCCTTCCAGCTCATGTCCTTATATGGAAGTCGACAAGAGCTCAGAAGACCTTGAAATAGGCTCCACAGTGGCTCCATCCTCACACGTACAAGTACACAGACTTGGTCTGCAACAGTCATTGCTGTATTTCAGTGCTCTTGCACAGCATGAAAATTGAGCCACACAAACTGTCCAGTACAGCAAATAAACAGCGAAACGCGTCAATGACAGCAAAGCTGAGACCTCTGGGCTGTGTTCTGATGGAAACCGCGCTGCCCAAAAGCTCCTCAGAAGAGCCCATCAGGAACAGGGCAGCCCTTCCATCCCAGGAGCGGGACAGCAGGCTGGCCCTGGCAGACCCTACAGACACTCCCTCTGGCTGGCACTCCGACCCGTGACATTATTGGACCTGTTTTGCACATGCAGACTTCCAAGTATAAGATTTCATATGAACTTCTCTGCCTCCAAGGTTAATACTACTTGAGACAAATACAAGACACCCCAAATGTCTTCTCAACTGTCAGAAGCCAACCATTTTCAACATTTAAAAGCCAGCAATTAAGCTTTCATGTACATATGGTTATCCTTAAGGCTTCTTTCCTGCCATGCGTCCTGCTTCTTACCAAGCACTTCATGCACACACAGAACAAGTGTGTTTGTGTTCCATATACCATGGCAGTAATTATCAGCAACCCCGTGATAAAGCAGCTGCAAGTGCTATGGAGCTGTACAAGACACATCGTTATTTTACAGGCTGGAAAACGGAGGTATTGAGTCTTTGCTTGTCAAGGTCATAGAATGAATCGATGTCAGAGCTGGAGAAATAGGGCTTTTTTTTCTGCAGGTAATTTATTTTGAGCGGAGATGAACACTGACTTGCATATAACAATTGGGAGCTAGATTTCCCTAACAGAGAAGGTGGAAAACAATAAATGAAGTCAGATGTTCCTGTATCAGCCTCTGTACCACTCTGAAGGTGGCTCAGATCTGTATGCTTTAACTCTGAGTTATTGCTGCCTTTATGCTCCAAATTAAACTGGTAGCTAGTCAAAAGCCATCAAGGAATGAGAAAGGACAAACAAAAGCAAAGCAGATATTGGACAATGAGACACCCAGGAAAGCTGACATCTTCCTGGTAACGCATTGTGCATAGAAGATTCTTGTGGCTGTGGGTCAGAAAAGCAGCAAGATGAAAATACAGTTGTTGGTAACAGCTCTTCTGCCTTCCTTTTCTTAGACCAGGAGATGCTGTAAAGTGTGAGAGTCAGTGTGAGAGAACGGCCTCATTCACCCCAGACCTTCCTCCCCGTGCCGAAGCAGAGCAAGGACACAGTGGGTTTTAACTCTGTCTCCTGGAAACTGCCTCTGCTGCAGGACAAGAGGAGCCTCATTTGGAGGAGACCGTGCTCTCCCCTCACGCGGTTGGATGGGATCCCAGGCCTGGGAAATGTCTCCGTTTATGAGGTTTCCAGAGAAGAGCAGAGATCACGCATGTGATACGTTCTGTATTTTAACAGTGGTCCTGATGGGCGCTCTTTGTCCAGCTCCACATCTTGAGTTCTAGCTTAGGTTATCGGCTCATCAGCCTACATACTCAGCTCTGCTTGACTTTCTAGGAGATATGGACAGGAGGGGGCTGAAAGGGGGCTGAAAAATGCAGCTTGGGGTTATTATTCACTATGCACAGCCGGCAAGGAGCCCCACCAACAGGAAAAAGACCCCTCTACCCCAGAGACCCTGGACATGAACCCAATGATGCCTTGGCGTGTAGCAGATGTCCCTCCTTTCCAAGTGTGGCACATTTCTGTCAGACAGGATGGATGCACCTTTGGAAAAGAACCTGGGGGTATGGAAAAGGACCTGGGGGTGTTGGTCAACAGGCAGCTGAATATGAGCCACCAGTACACCCAGGTGGCCAAGAGGCCCAACAGCATCCTGGCTTGTATCAGGAGTGGTGTGGCCAGCAGGAGCAGGGCAGTGACCATGCCCCTGTCCTGGGCACTGGAGAGGCCGCCCCTCAAATGATGGGTTCAGAGTTGTCCAGAGAAGGGCAAGGAAGGTGGGGAGGGGTCTGGAGCCCAAGGCCGGGGGGGCCCGGGGGGGAAGGTGGGGGAGACCCGGGGGGGGCCGGGGGGGGGGCTCTGCTCCCAGGGAACAGGCAGTGGGATGAGGGGAAATGGCCTCAAGTTGTGCCAAGGCAGGTTTAGTTTGGACATTGGGAAAAATTCCTTCCCCACAAGGTCTGTCAAGCACTGGAAGGGGCTGCCCAGGAGAGGGGTTGAGTCCCCGTCCCTGGGGGTATTTAAAAGCCGGGCAGATGAGTTGCTTAGGGCCAGGGTTTAGTGGTGGGATGGCAGGGCTAGGGTAACGGTTGGGCTTGGGGATCTTAAAGGGCTTTTCCTACCTAAACGATTCTGTGATTCTATGAACTCCCTCAGGTGCCACAGCTGGTTTCTTGCCAGGGATTTAGACCACTTGCTGCCAAAAGCAAGATCCTGTAAGAAGTCACAGGTGCCCAGCTGCTGAAGAGATCACTCGCCTGAACTAAGAAAGCTAAACATGCTTTTCAGGAACTAAGCACTCCTGTGTTTTCAGCTCACTTTATTATAGTAACAGATCTTTCACCTTCATTTGATATTATGTGCAAAGCAAGAGGTACAAGGCTGGGAATGGTTTCTAGCCAGAAAAGCCAGGTGGCAAGGCACTCTCCTGAGCTCAACTGCCACCACAGCCAGATAAGCCATCCAAGAAAAGATCAGAGGCAGTGTCACTCTACTCTAAAAATATCTGCATATGATGAAGCTATGACAGCAGACAGATATTTAAGCAAGGAGGCAATGCTGTAACGAGACCGAGGAGCAGACATCTGCATTAGCCAAGAGGTGCAGATCACTTCCAACAGAGGAGTTTGCCTGGGGCTCAGATGAAGGCATAAGCCCATCTCCAGACTCAGCTAGTTCTTACAGAAAGGACACCTAAAGAGAGGTCTTGAAGTTGTGGCCCATGAGTGCAGCTAAGGTAGACCCTGGGCAGGACTGACAGCTTCTGCTCTCACTTTGCAAAGTAATTACAGTCAAGTGCAACCCAAATACCTAGCCCAAACTAAGAAAGCCCTGTCAGCTGCCAGGGCAGAAGGCAAGCCACCATGACCATAAGCTGCTCCTCACGTTGTTTGTTACCAGGTATGTTAAAAGACCGACGAAGGAAAGCCAGTAATCTCTTGTGACCGAGCTACCTGCTCAAAGGGAAGATTCTTCCTAAAGACCAGTTCCTAAGGGCACAGAAAGGAAATATCCTGAATACTCTGGTTAATAACGGGATGATGTCCTCTCTGCAGCCATTTTCAGCACCTCTATTCTTTTGGCCCCTGCAGTAGCACCTCCGACAAATTCCACAAGTTAAAAAAAACAAGGAAAAAAGCGTACCTGTTTCTAAATTAGAATCCTTCAACTTACGCCACATCGTTTTCCTCCTGTAGGATTACGGAGGCCAAGTAAGACGATCCGGACTGTTCTCTACGTGGGTCATGAATGCAAGCATATAGGTGGAACGTGTTCCTGAGTCACCCCAGAAGCAGGGATCCCTAACCTCAGTTTCTTTTCATACAGACATTTCCATGCCTGTAGGTATCTCTGTCATGTCACTACACTTTCTATAGCTTTAAAAATGGGTGAAGAGAGCAGGCATTTCTGTTAAACACACTCGACAAACACATGTAAAGACAGAAAAAGAGAAGCCTGAAAAAACCCACGCTTTCTTCAGATTAAAATACCCATTTTCATTTTCTAACCACCAAAGCAGCCTCTCACCGCAACTCTGCATCTGCATCGCTTGTCCCCCACTTTTGTTAGGCCCAAACTCAAAGGCGTTCTGCATTAAAGAGAACTGCTGAATGTTATCTCCCAGTTCTGCATGTTGCCTGTCTTGCTTTTCAAGTTCTCCCAGGCAAGCTCTCCAGATGTTCCTGGATTTAATTAAACTCCTAATCGCTTTCTGAAAGTCTTCCTGCTACACCATTCCACTCACTTGCTCTCCGGAATTGTTACTATACATCATTTAATTACAGGACAAAAAGCCCCACTTCATCCAAGCCCCTGCCCTGCATCATAGATGAGAGTTCCATATACCCTGGCTCAAGTCTTCAGTGCTTGCAGGCACACTTAGGGCTGCATGGGGAACGAGATTTTGCCTTACTCCTCCATTATTCCCTGGAGAAACTGGAAGGGGCCATGAACCCAGGGCAAGGCCAGTTTTGCTATTTAGCGAATATTTATTCACTGCTTCTTACAACAGAAGGGACAGTCACAGAGGTTAACAGGCAAAATGAAATGACCTTGCCATAGGCTTTGACAACCCAGTCCATAAGCAGGCTGAAAAAGTGGAAAACGGACGCATTGCTGGCTTAAGCGTGGCAGCACAGTGTCCCTTTGCCTGCAAAAGCACACGGCTCCCACAGACAGCAAGCGGGCTGCGACCACCTGCAGCACTGGCCTGACAAGTTCGAGGTGTTCAGGACTTGGACCTTTCCAGACACAGGCTGGATTTACCATGTCCGGGCCGCAGCGTCAGCCGAGCCAGAGGACACCAAGGCTCACCGCATGCGAGCGCTACATTGCCCTGTGCCTTCCTCAGTGGCCTTGAGCAAAACTGTGATTCGGGGCCGGCAGGACTGACAAACCCTCCTTTATGGCTAAACTGATTAAAGCTGCAATTTGAACATACTCGGGAGGGGAATAAAAAGTCTGGCTACTGGCAACCAAAGCACCTCAACAACTTATTTATTAAAGACCCTCTCTGCTTGTGATCTGCAGAATGGGATCATCGGACTCAATTACAGATTTCCTCTCCGTGGCATGGCGTGAGGTCACGGTTTGGTTGTGGACACTGTATGGGCATTTGTTGGTACTGAAGGTGGCACGGTATGTGGGCAGGCTGCAGTTAGATTGCACGCTACAAGCACAAAGGAACTTAACTTTGTCATTGCCCCAGTTTTAACGTCTGACTTCCCAGCAGCACGGTTTTATCTCTTTTGGTCCTGTATTTATTTTTACGAATCTCAGCTTCTTTGAGGCATCAACTCTCGACATGCTGGAAATGGATTATTTATAAGTCATCAGCAGGGAAGAGGCACGCTCATTTTGAGAGCTTTACAGACTGAAGAGCATTCCTAGTGAATTCAAAGTAATTTATAGGCTTTGCTTTGAACGACTAACACAATCACCAATGCCATCGCCTTCGCTGGCACGTCGCCTTATGTTTGCTAACCTCAGCCAGTCTCAGTTAACAACATTTATCATAGCTTCTCCCATGCAAACAAAGCCTTATTCCTAACAGCCTTATTCCCCTGCCTAAGGCCATTTCTGACCCAGGAATGCCATTTCCAGGGCTGCCTGGCCCGTATCTACATTGTAGAAATACCTTTCTGGCAATAAGATAAGGCACACACGCAGTGGGCCCCTTGCTCCGAGCCTGGTGTCGATAACACAAGCGGCTTCACTACAATGGAGGCAGGAAGGTCAGAGCAGTATCCTGCACGCAAGTTTAACTCGAGAGACGCAGAAGCTCGTGTCCATCAGGATTTCACAAGCACAGCTGTTGACTTAGCACACCTGCCCTGCTATAAAATGATGTGCGACGCTGACAACCCCTGCCCCGGCAACAACTGCAGGAAAACACAGCCATTACCTGGGAAGTGAGGGGCTGGCCCGCAGCAAACAAGCTGGTTTTGGAGAGCCCAAGCCATCGCTTGGTTCTTTCCACCCTGGAGAAGCTCTCCAGGGAGTAAAGGCCCAGGCGGCCACGCTGCTTCTAGCTCGGCCACCACCCCGGTCTGCTCGGGGCCGGGGTATTATTGCCTTATGGCTTGGGATGCTGCCAGCCTCCTTGCCTCCCGCTTCACTTCGTGCCCCCGCTTCCCCCACACCGCTGTCCTACACCTGCCTTTCAAATGTCGCCTGCAGGCTGCGTCCCCATCCCAGGGCCCGGTGGCACCATGCACCCATGGCAGCATCCGGGCGGGGGGCCCGGCCACCCGGCTGCCCCTTCCCCCCGGCCCCCTCACCTGTTGCGGGGCCGGATGCCCAGCAGGTAGCTGCGCCGGTCGGGGCGGGAGGCCCAGGCCGCCTTCTCGGCCTCCTCTGCCTCGTCGAGGCTGCCAGTTCCCTGCCCGAAGAGTCCGGAGAGGGCCCGGCGGGGCGAGCCCGGCGGCGGCCGGGTTGCGGCTGCCCCCCCCCCCCCCGCCGCCCCCCGGCTGTCACTCGGGGGCGGCAGCGGCCTGACGCGGCAGACGCGGCCCGGCCTCCCCGGCGCTGGGGGCCCGGCCTCCCCGGGACCTGGGGCCTCCCCAGGGGTTGGGCCCCCGGTCTCCTCCTCCCCCTCCTTCCATCGAAACCAGTTTGACTTCATCTTTTCTGGGAGAAAGTGTATTTTCTATTTTTTTATAACAACCGCCACACTGCCCGCCTCTATCTGGGGGGATTTCTTGCACCTTGAATATGTCTCAGGATCAGCTAAAACATTCCCCAATTTCTTGCAGGCACAAGGCTCCCGCCCTGGCCGGCAGCACAGCTCAGTGCAGTCGTGGCAGTCACATCCTTGCATCGGCCCCGGGAGCGTCTTGGGGCAGCCTGGTCTTTATCTGGGGCTGCTCCAGAGAACATCTGTGCAGGTAGGTATTCAGCCTCCATGAAAGGCACAGCATAAAAGAGGGCTATAAAGGGTGGGTACATGTCACAAACTATTATCGGCAGCGATTTAATACCAAATGAAAACATAACACATAATAAAATTGGATTTATTCTTGTTCCACCTTTGCCTTGCCTGTCAAGCTGTTGTGTCATGCGCCGCAGGCACGTTGCTGGTGGTACTGCATCTCTCTGACATGGGATTGATGGATGGAGCAGATTTGCTGCAGATTGGCTGATTGCCCACAACCACACAGCAGCAATTGCTGCAGAAGTGGGAAGATGATGTCAGAGAGCTCCAGATCAGGGAAAGACAACAGGCTTTGAGCTGATCCTATCCTGGAGAGAGAACAAATGCAGCACCAAGCAGCGGGGCAGGTGATGGCCGCATGGGTCACTTGGTGCAGGACACCCTGATTCCTCTTCTCCAGCAAACATTGTGATTTGGAAGGTGACTTTGGATAGGGGCTGGCACAGGGACGTGCACAGACACACATGCAGTGTGTGCATCAGGCTGATACAACTCAGCCTTGACCCAAGCTGTTCTCGTTACTGGTGTATCACACCTCGGTCCGAAAGGAAGGGGTGGTTACAACCTGAGCTGGGTCTGCATGTGGAGAAACTGATGTCCACAGAGAGAATTGCCAAGTCCAGCAGATGGGGGGGATTCAGCCATGCAATCTAGTAGAGCAGTGCTTGCAGACACCACCAGACCCAAAGCCAGGGCCCCCAAGTGAATTCTACTCTCATATAAAGTTTCTTGGATACCGTGGACCTGTCAGACTCAGTGTATACTGGCTCAACCGTTTGGTTTCTGTGGTTGCAGTAGTTATGATGTGGTCCTAAGCACTCCAAATCTGGATTTATCCAACTGGTTGACGTGGCCAGATCATACTCGTTCCACTCAAGCCCCAGTGAAATGCTTTTCTCAGCTCAGATCTCAGTGCAGTCGTGCATTTGAGCAGTGTTTTGGGAGGATCCTTCTGTCATCTCAGGTGTAGGTGTTGGAGTTTATTTGCTTTTTGCAGGTCACCATGGCAGGCAGTTACATTATCTGGCACGTGAATAGCAGGATTTGTGATATCAGAGAGGATACTTGGTCTTGGCAAATGCAAAGGAGATGGAGCTCATAGGGCATTTGGATGTGGTCCTGGGAAATAGAAGGAAAGAGGGTGGTCCCAGAGGGCTGACCGAGGATCATACCTTCACCAGGCAGTAAAATAACAGATGAAATTGCATAAAGCGAATGTAATGTGCTCCATGGGGGAAACAATGATACTCATTTTCCATAGGCAGCAGCGGGCTCTGTGTGGGCTAATGCCATTCAAGGAATAATCCATCTCAACAGAATTCAGTAGACCTGAAAAAAAACAAACCCCAAACTCACGGAATGGTAGCAAGGACACCCAGAGGTCCAAACTGGCTGCTGCATGAAGAATAACTACATAGACTGTGACTTGTTGGCCTAGAAGGAGCAACTGAGGTGCATATGACCAAGGTACACACAGCTGTGAGGGACAGGGAGAACATCTGGATGTGGAGATCGAGGGAACCCTCAGTCAGTTTGCAGATGACACCAAGCTGGGTGGGAGTGTGGATCTGCTGGAGCGGAGGAGGGCTCTGCAGAGGGACCTGGCCAGGCTGGATCCATGGGCCCAGGCCAATGGTGTGAGGTTCAACAAGGCCAAAAGCAGGTCCTGCCCTGGGGTCACAACAACCCCATGCAATGCCACAGGTGTGGGGAAGAGTGGCTGGGAAGCTGCCAGTTGAAAAAGGACCTGGGGGTGTTGGTCGAATATGAGCCATCAGTGTGCCCAGGTGGCCAAAAGGGCCAATGGCATCCTGGCTTGTATCAGGAGTGGTGTGGCCAGCAGGAGCAGGGCAGTGACCATGCCCCTGTCCTGGGCACTGGGGAGGCCACCCCTCAAATGCTGGGTTCAGAGTTGGGCCCCTGACTCCCAGAAGGACATGGAGGGGCTGGAGCATGTCCAGAGAAGGGCAAGGAAGGTGGGGAGGGGTCTGGAGCCCAAGGCTGATGGGGAGCGGCTGGGGGCCCTGGGGGTGTTGAGCCTGGAGAAGAGGAGGCTGAGGGGAGACCTTATCACTCCTTACAACTGCCTGACAGGAGGGGGGAGCCAGGGGGGGGTTGGGCTCTGCTCCCAGGGAACAGGCAATGGGACGAGGGGCACCGGCCTCAAGTTGTGCCAGGGCAGGTTTAGTTTGGACATTGGGAGAAATTCCTTCCCTGCAAGGGCTGTCAGGCACTGGAAGGGGCTGCCCAGGAGAGGGATTGAGTCCCCATCCCTGGGGGTATTTAAAAGCCGGGCAGACGAGTTGCTTAGGGCCAGGTTTTAGTGGTGGGATGGCAGGGTTAGGGTAATGGTTGGGCTTGGGGATCTTAAAGGGCTTTTCCAGCTTCCAGAATTCTGTGATTCTAAGATCAGGAGAATCAAGTGAAATTAGCAGGAGGTAAAGTCAGAAAAAGGAAGATGCTTCCTCCCTCACCTTGGCACTAAGCCGCTTGCACACAGTGCTGTGGCTGCTCAGTGTCAATGTGGGTTAAGAAACTGCATAGGACAAATCTGTGGAAGGAAAATCTCTCGAGATTTACTCAAGACAAAGATACTACCTTTGGTTCAAGAAGTCTCTGAGCTACAAAAGAATATTCACTGTGTGTGTGCCCTGATCTCACACCCTTCTCTGCGCCCCGGCTGCCGCCTGATGTGGGAGGCAGGTTGGGAAGGACCCGAGGTGGCATCCTGCTGTTGCCATCTCTTTCGCTGAAAGGAAGAGGACTTTAAGGTCCCATGGCTTCAGGAAACCTGAATTCAACTCCCAGCATATGAGTTACTTGTTTTTTTACCATCCTGGCACCATGAGCCCTATCTCTTGGGGTGTTGATCTGATAGGAGAGAGCCCAGACCATCTTGAGAAGGGTGTTCAGATGGGTCTCTGTGTCGGGCCTGGAACTGTGTCTGGTTTCAGACTCCCAAATACAGGAAAGACACTCATAGACTGGAGTGAGGCCAGTGAAGGCCACCAAGATGGTTAAGGTGGCTCATGCGCATGACATAGGAGGAGAGGATGAGAGAAACTGGGTTTAAATTTTCAGGGGAGAGCTAAATGGAGATCTCCACACTTTCTTCAACAGGAGGGTGAAGACCAACCAGGCAGTCACTTCCTAGAGGTGCAGTGATAGACTGAGAGGCAGGTGTCAAGGAGGAAAGTTCTGATTAGATATTGGGAAAAGAAATTGACCTGTGAGGGAGCTCAAACAGTACAACAGGGTCGCAAAGAGGTGGGTGATCTCCATCCTGGGAGACAGTCAACTGTGGATGGGACAAGGTGCCGCGCAACTGATCAACGTCCTGCTCAGAGCGGGAGGCTGGACCAGAGACCTCCAGAGGTCCCTTCCCACCCTAGTCACACCGCGGTTCTGTGCCTCACCCTGGTAGCAGAGGGAAACCTGGGTGGTGAGTGCAGGTTTAGCTCAACTGTGGTGAGACAAAGCCTGCGGTGGTGGTTGATCCTTCCCCCAGGCACATGGCAGATGTCTGTTTTTCTGCCCTTTCAGGCTCTGAATGGTTCTTGCGCCCGTCGCCGTCCTCTCACAGCAACTGCTCTCCTGTCATGTTGTTCGCAGAGCGTGACAGTGCCCTCTGCTCCTGTCTCCGCTTGGAAACACACTCTCTCTCCAGCTAGGTTTTGAAGCCTAAGCCAGTCAGCCCCGAGGTTTCAATCCTTGTTAGCAAAGCTTCCACCCTCTGCCTGCAAATCCAGCGCTGACTCACAGCAAGAGTGGTGGATGTTTTCTCGCTCCTCTCACACGATACCTCCGTCCCTTGCCAGGCCTGCATGCATACCTGTAGGCTCCTCCTTTTCTAAAATCACAGGCTTCTTCCTGCTCTCCAACCTCATGCCAACAAGCTCTCACTTCTGGTTCTTCACCAAATATTTGCGTGCAGGCTGTGCCAGAGCAGGGCTCTTACAGCACACAGGCACGGCAGACTTTTTGTCCAGGTATTTGATGGAGGATGCTCTCTCTGAAGCCCAGAGAAGCCATCTATGGGGAGCACAGCAACCTCCAGCTGTTTGAAGAGATGCTGCATCAACCAGAAGCGTCATCTTTAGCTCCAGGAAAGTGCTGGAGTTAATTTAATGATCGTTTTTATTAGCTACCTGCACTGCATTTATAACAGCTCTGCGTCACAGGCATGACACAGCGCTACTGGCACACAGTCAGCTGGAACCTTCATTTGCAATCCATTAATTTGTTTATTTTAAACCAGTGAGGGTGTATTTCCAAATGCTTGGCTGGACCCTCTAGAAATTAAGAGAAAGGAGGATTTGTGTGATCTCAGAGACAGCTGGGGAGATGAGCGCAAAGACAGGTCCTATGAGGCTATGCTAAGCACCACCTTCCCTGCATCCAGGAAAGGACCAGTCCCCGTAGGAGCAGGGACTGCTCGGGATTGCGATGGATGGAGGGGGTGTAGCACGGTTTCCTGTCTTTGCAGGAGCACAGCGGGACTGTCCCATCCTACACAGAGGAAGGGATGTGGAGGGAGAAATCCTTCCTCCACCCACCAGTTGTGTTGGGTTTGGCTTTTTCCTACCTTCTTCTTCCCCATCCCTTGTAAAAGAAAAGCAGCAGGTGGAGGCGCAGCCCTCGGCCTTGCTTTGTCTCTCCGACCCTACAGCATGGCTCAGCTCTGCGTGAGTGTACTGGGGTGGCAAGGCAATGTTTTGGTAGTGGGGGGGCTACAGGGGTGGCTTCTGTGAGAAGCTGCCAGAAGCTTCCCCTGAGTCCGACAGAGCTAATGCCAGACAGCTCCAAAATGGACCCGCCGCTGGCCAAGGCTGAGCCCATCAGTAGCAGTGGCAGCACCTCTGGAATAACATATTTAAGAAGCGAAAAAAGCTGTGCAATTGCAGCCAGAGAGAGAAGGGGGAATATGAAAATACAGCCCTGCAGCCCCCCACATCAGAGCTGGAGGGCAGGAGGAGCGCCAAGTATTGGAGCAGAGATTCCCCACAGCCCCTGGTGCAACCCATGGTGGGACAGGCTGTCCCCCTGCAGCCCAGGGAGGCCCATGGGGGAGCAGATCTCCCCCTGCAGCCCGGGGAGGACCCCACACCAGAGCACAGGGGTGCCCGAAGGAGGCTGTGACCCCGTGGGAAGCCCGCGCTGGAGCAGGCTCCTGACAGGACCTGTGGCCCCGTGGGGAGAGGAGTCCAGGCTGGGGCAGGTTTGCTGGCTGGGCTGGTGACCCCACAGGGGGTTTTGCCCATTGACAGTAACTGGCGAGTGATCTCTCCCTGTCCTTATCTCGACCAATGAGCTTTTCATTATATTTTCTCTCCCCTGTCCAGCTGAGGGGAGCAGTGATAGAGCAGCTTTGATGGGCACCTGGCATGGTCACCCTTCCATGCCTGGATTCCCCAGGGAACCCCAGGGAGGTGATGCATGACTGCTCTCAGCCACAACTGCTTCTCTCCACCATCCCAGAAACCTGCCTGCAACCTTCCATGCTGCTGTGGAAGGCACTCAGGAGAGATATCCCTGGTGGTTTTGGCTTCCCTTGGTCAACTTCGATCATTGCTATTGCAAAAACCACAGCTGCAGCCCTGTGGGGAGAGAAATATCAGCAGGGGAGCAAGGGTCTCTCTTGCAGCTTCTTCTCCAGATGGTACCCAGTCCCCATGGCTCCTGGCACCACAGGAACCATTGGCTTGGGGAGAAGCCAGCCTGGTGGGAATTTGCCTGCCCTGGGGCTGGGAATCCATCAGTGGGCCCCCCCAAGTCCTGAGCTCAGACCTGCTTCATCCCTGTTGGCTTTGTGTCACACTTGGGCACTTCAGAGTAGAGGAATGACAAGAAGCCGCTCTCTGTGCACCCTCCCTCCGCTCTATTCGCCATCTCACAGACCTCCAGCTCCTTTCCACGCAGTCCTCCCGTCTCTCAAGCAGTGACAAGTCTTGGTTTAGCAAGTCTGATCCTACTTGCCCTAACTTTGTAAATGAAAATCAGGGCGCAGCAGTAACGCATCCTGATGCTCACCGCTGCCCCATTTTCCCTGCAGGAGCAGGCTGTCCCCAGCTGTCCCCAGCCGTCCCAGTTCTGCCTGTCCCAGAGGGGCTTGTGCAACCTCCGGGCAGGCTGGCCCAGCGCCACTTCCCCTGGGGCCCTCGTGATACCTGGCCCAGCTGGCCATGATTTCTCAGAGGAAGCAGCCCTGTGGGTTTCTACCCTCACGGCAGAGCCAGGGCAGCAGAGCTGTGGCTCCACCATGAGCCTTGGGGCTGCGGCCCCCGGCAGAGAGGTGAGGGCAGCTCTGGGGAGCGGGGCGCAAGCAGCTGTGGGGATGGGGATGAGAGTGGCTGTGGGGATGAGAGCAGGGTGGTTGTGGGGCTCGGGTGAGGACATCCATGGGGATGGGGTGAGGACACCCATGGGCCCGGGGGGAAGGGGGGGGGGGGCCGGGGGGGTGGGGTGGGGTGAGCTTGGGGTGGGGTGAGGCCCCCGTGGGGATGGGGAGAGGACACCCATGGGGTGGGGGGTGAGGGCACCCATGGGGTGGGGATGAGAACACCCGTGGGGATGGGGTGAGGACACCCGTGGAGTGGGGGTGAGGAGAGGGGTCCCCCGTGGGCAGGGAAGGCAGAAACAGCCTTGGTACCCGAGCGACAGCCGACTCCTGCCGCACCCCCGTCGGAGCGGGCCGGGCCGGGCAATGCGGGGCCGGACCGAGGGGCAGCCGCAGCGTCGTTCGGCACCGCCCCGCGCGGTTTCGCTGTGGGAGCGGGGCGGGCCCGGCGGCGCGGAAGTGCGGGGCCGGCGGGGCCTTCCCCGGGCGGCGGGCGGGCGGCAGGGGGGTACGGGGCCACGGCTCGGCCCCGCGCGGGGGAAGCCCGGCGAGGCCGCGGCCCGGCCAGCCGGAGCGCGGAGCCCGGCCTACCCCGCCCCGCGGGCCGCCGTGCCCGCCCGCTGCCGCGCCGGCTGAGCGGCGCCGCCGGACGGGCCCGAGCCGCCCCCCAAGCTCCGGGCGCTGCTTCCCGCCCGCCACAGGTGCTGCTGCTGCGTCCCGGGGAGCGGAGCCGCCGCGGGCCCGGCCGGCGGCCGCGGAGGCCGAGGAGGAGCCGCCGGCGAAGCGATGCAGGAAGGTGAGGGGCCGCCGGGGAGTCGGGCAGCGCGACCTGGGCGACCCCCCGGCCCCGCAGCCCGGGAAGTGCCGTCCCCCATGTGGTTGGGCCCCGGGAGACCGCCACTAGAAACCTCGCGGCATCCCCTGGGCGCGGGGAGCCGAGCACCCCCGCTTCTCTACATCTCCTTTCCTCCCGGGCCGGGGGGGCCTGGCCACCGTGTGGTAGCGAGCCCCGGGTCTGCGGCCGCCGGGCTGTTTCCATCTCCGCGCCCTGTTTCTCCGCAGCCATTGCCATCAGTGAGCAGCCGGTCTCCGTCTCCGTCCCCGTGGGATACGCGTTCACCCTGCGGTGCAGGGCCGAGGGGCGTACGTCGCTGCAGTACCAGTGGTTTTGTCAGCACCAGGTAACGGTGGGAGCAGAGGTGGCCCTGGGTGCGGCACCAGGCTGCCGTGCTTGAAGTGATGGGGCTGGCGGCCCTGTGGGCAGACCTGGCGGGAACCAGGGGGCTGGAAGGAGGGGGGTATAGGACATGTGTACACCCCGAGGGCTTCTGTGGATGGTGGGAGGGGGTGTACAATGGAGAAGCTCCTTCTCCTGCATCCCTGTGGCTGGAGGAGGAGAGGAAACCAGGGATTTCCACTTTTCCTGCTCTTGCAAGGGGCCTGCTGGTGCCTTCTGCTACCAGTGATGAGGGAGGACTCGCTGCCCACTGCCTGTGTTTTCCCTTTAGTCTGTCTGCCACCAGATTGCTGGTGCCACCAAGCAAGATTTGCCCATCACTGCACAGCAGACCCAGCTCTACACCTGCAGAATCAATGACCTCTACAAAAATGCCATCTTCTCTGACTGGGTGAAGGTGGAGGTCCATCAGTGTGTTGCCAGAGGTACGAGCGTGTCCTCTAGCTTTTCTGTATTTTATGCTTTGACCACCCTTGCAACAGCGATCCTGTGCAATTCCCAGGGCAGTGTGTCCTCCCAGCTCGAAAATCACAATGCAGAAGGGTTGCTCCAGCCACGTGAGCCTGCAGGTCTAAGCCAGACCTCTGTGTCCATCCTCTGGGTGGTTCAGGTCCCAGTAACCCTGGCTGTATGTACCCACTCCTCCTGCTGATCACTCACCGTGGGTTTCCCAGAGTGTGGAATACCAGTTGCTTGCCCATTTGCGTCGGGCAAAGGAAAAAAAACCGGGGTTGACCTCGAGGTTGATGCGCCCTTGGCCGGAAAGGGTGAGCGCCAGGTTTGGGAAGCCAGAGGCAGGGCTGTGGCGTGTCATTTACTGTTGCGGGTGTCACCCTCAAGGGTTCCTTGCTTCCAGAGCAGAAAGGTGCAGCAGTGACATCCTGTGGGGTGGCATCTCTTGGTGCGGGTGGAAAAAGCTTGTTTTTCTGGCAGTATGCACAGAGCCCTATATTGGGGCGGGGGGGGGGGGCGGGGAGGAAATCACCATTGTTTGCTGTCCTGGAAGAGGGAGGACCAATTCTGTGCCACTGCTTTACAGGACTGCCCCCTCGGCTCTGGCGAGGAGAACCAGTTATCGTCCTCAACCCCACCGAGCAGAGGCTGGAGGTGGGGAAGCCGCTACAGCTGCAGTGTGCTGCCATGGGGGTCCCAGCCCCCAGCTACCAGTGGTACCGGAACGGGAACCTGCTGGAACACCAGAAGAAAAAAAAACTTTGGGTAACAATTGCCTTGGGATAATTTAGAAACTTTTGGCTGCAGAGGTGGGTGATGGGAGAAGCTCACTGCTGGATGGTGGGCACGGGAGAGCCTCAGAAACCTCGGAGAGACTGCTGAAAACTGTGTTACTGTCATCCTGGGCATGACCGGTGGCAGTCCTTAAGCCTGGCTTGTATCTGCATGTCAGGGCTTGGGCTGCTCCGGTCTGTGCGATCAGGTGAGTGCTGGCAGAAAGCAGTCTCTCCATGCCTGTCCTCCCCGTCTCTGCAGCCCTTGAGAAGCAGCGTCACGCTCAGCTCTGTTCCCCTGCCATGTTGCAAGGTTGTGAGAAAGCACTCCACGTCTCACCGTTGTTGCTTTGAGAGCTGGCTGAAGGACTCTGGGAGAAGAGGGAGTACGTTTTCTGGGCTTCTTTCAAAGCTGGAGATGCTTCTCTAAGAAGCAACCGATTCATAGATGTGTTAAGGGCTCTTGGCGCATCTCTTGGGCCTTTTTGCAGCAGTGACACAAGAATAGCTATTGTATGGCTGCGAGGGGGACTGCGGCATGATGGAGCCATGGGAGTGCTGTCTGTCTGCAGCAGAGCTAGAGGGAAAAGTGATTAGTCCTGACAGAAGAGAGTTGGGGAGACAGCAAAAGGCCTGGGTTTGTTTTGGGTCACTGGCTGAATGTAAATCAGTGCTGTCTGCGTGGTACAAGAAAGGCAGATTTCCTTCTGGGACATCACGTGGAGGTTAACGAAGGCAAGAGATCCAAGCTCAGAAGATAGGTAGGGGTAGATGATATATAGGGGACAGTGGCCTCAGACTGCACTTTTCACAGGGAAGTTCAGGCTGGGGATTGGGAGGAGGTTCTTTGCTTGGAGGAGGGTGGTGCTGCACTGGAGCCAGGAAGGCAGCGAGATCTCTGTCCTTGGAGGTTTTCAGTACTCAACTCAACAAAGCCAGGTCCAACCTGACGCAGTGGTGGCTCTCTGAGCGGGAGCCTGGGCTGGAGAACCACAGAGATCCTTGCCAGCCAATACTGCTCTGATTCTTGTCCCATGTCAGGAGAGATGGACAAGCATTGAAAACTTGCCAGAAGAGAGCGATGGGCATGATCAGAAATGTAGAAAATGTCACAGGCAACCTTCTGATGTTGGACACACACCATCCTCCCAGTGTGGCTCCTGGGGCAGAGCATGGCTATGACATAGGGTTTGGGAGCTGCTGGAAAAAGAAGGGGAGGCGTTTGGGCAGAGAATTCTTGCGTTCTAGAAGCTGGGGTCAGCAGCAGACCTTTGCGTGTGGCCTTCCCGAGCTTCTTAGAAAAATAAAAGTCATGGGAAGTCTCTTAGCTGTGTGAGGCAAGGAATGAGCTCTCAGTGAACAGCAGGAATAAAGACTTTTTTTATTCCAGGAACACGGGTGCCTTTGGCAGATACAGGCAAGGGGCCACAAACTTTTACCACAAATAATGTGATTTAACTTTGGATCTGTCTAGATCACCAATGCAAAGGTCAGCGACTCTGGCACATACCTCTGCTGTGCCTCCAATAGCCATGGAGAGCACTGGACCAATGCCGTGGATGTTCACATAGGTGAGTGTAACTAACCCACATCTGCCTTGCTGCAAATTGCCTGCTGGTTTGAAAAGTAACTGGAGGGCAGACAGTAATTTAGTGCTCTCACCTGGAAGCACTGGGCTGGTGAACAGGGAGCCCAGTGCCAGCATGTTACCCTGTGGCTCAGTCAGTGCAGGGGAAGCTGGGCTCTGGGGAGTGAAATTAGGAGAACGTAGGATGCATGGCTCTGACACTTGCACCTTCCTCCAGCTTGGACGCATCTTGCACACGTTCATAAAGCAAAAAAGATGGGCCACCAGTTTTAAATACTGCTTCTGCAGGGAGCTGAAGGTAAGACACTGTGGAGCAGAGGAGCAACATGGGGCTCTGCAGGGAAGCTGGAACATCTTGGCAGTCCTGCAGTGGCTGCCACGGGAACAGCCTGCAGAGCGCAATCTCACACCCTTGATATACTGGACGCGATGATCTCAGCAGGCATCCATCAGCCCCGTGATAAATAGGATTCCTTGATAATGAGGTTCAGAGTTAGCAAGGGAAGCAGCGTCTGTAAAAGAAAAAACCCCAAACTGCAGCATGAGATGCTGCTGGCTCCTGCAGTCTGTCGGAAACGTGCCGCGTTAGAGCAGGTTAAGTGCTCAGACGCTTGCTGCCTTTTTCTTACCTGGCTGAAGTGATAGTTTAATAGCTCCCCGGCCAAATCACAGCGGGGTCCTTTGCTAAAATTCATTTGCAGCCTTGCTGAGATGAAGCGATGCACTCTGATGCAGAGAGCTGGAAAGGATGTGTTTATTTCGGGAAGGTTCAGGCCCCTCAGGCTGGCAGCCCAGGCCTGATGCTGCATGAGCTGATGGATCCCAGGGAGAAGATGGGTCCTCAGAGCCTCGGGTGTGCTCCGCCTTCCGTGTGACAGCCGCTTTGGCCCTCTGCCTTTGCCTGCTGTGAGACAGGAATAGCATGGGCTAGTTTTGCTGGCTCTTTACTCCATCTAGAGATTTTTCTATGCCATAAGCTTCTCATCTTGCCTTTTAGACTGGCTTTAAAATTTGTCCAGAGTGCAAATTGCTCCTGTATAGCCAGAGAGCTCTCTCCCTGCCTCCTTGCAGGTGGCAAAACAGCATCCATGGGGGGGACAGGCAGTGAGGAAGGGGCACGGGATTAGGTTGGGTTCAAAATGTTATGCCTGTGTAGCTTCAACGTGCAACGTCAGCTCTGTCAGAGGCAGAAAAGGCTGCATGCGCTTTTTCCGATGGCTTTCCAGGTATCCCTAGAGCATTAGCAACACCAGTTCAGGTGCTAAAGGTCTTCCAGACCCATGAGATTTATGCAATTAAAAAATGCCCTTAATTTCTTCTTTTAGAGCCTGTAGGGCTTTAGGGATTTCTCACGGGCTGGATTTTTTAAATTATTTTTAATCTAAATAGGAAACGCTGGAGCTGTTAGGGTAATGATGATTTTAAGAGCCTGGCGGTGCTCAAGCAGGGGAGCTTGTGGAGCTCGTGAGTTGCATTTGGGATGGCTTTTCTGAGCCAGAACTGTTAAAAGGCAGAGAAAGGCAAAGCAGGGTGGTGAAAGGCTCTGGGAATATTACTGCAATTGAAGCAAACAACCGGCTTCCCCTGTGCTGAGTGCTCCTGGGGAGAAGCTGTCTGTTCTGAAGCTTATGTTGATCTTGAGTTGTCGTGTTTCCTTTGCTTTCACTGCAGCGAGGGAGCAGGTGAATTACCTCGGGAAGCACAGACACCCAGGCAGGGCTGGTACAAGCAGCACAGGCCTGCTGATGGGTACGAGCTCCTCCAGGCTGGCCCTCCTCCCCCTGGCCTGCCCCTTCTCCAAGCTTTGCTGCCCAGCTGCTCAGGATTTCATGAATCGGGCGGGATTTCATAAATACTCCCCAAATCACCAGACCTGTGCCTTTAGGGTTAGCCATCCAGCTATGAAGAACCTGCGCAAGGAGCGTTGCTTGTGCAGATGCTCCGCAGTGTTTGATCCGTTGCTGGGGGATGTTGGAGGAGGTTTCAGACCTGAGATGGGAGCTGGCACTGGGGAGCTGGGTGCTGGGCACAGGCTTATTATTTCCCTCTTTCTTTCCCAGGTACATGCCACTCTGAAAAGTTTTTTGGTGAGTACTGTGATCTTTTCTTCCTGAGCAATTATCCCCTTAATTAAAAGCCAGGCTCCAGGGTGGATAGGGAGGACAGGCTCTCTCCTGCAGAGACTGCTTCAAGCTTTTATGCCCATGTTGTCCTGGGCTCTGCACTTTTGGGATCAGAGCTGCAAGGCACAGGACGAGTCGGATACCCTGCCAAGCCCTGATTAATCTCAGCAAGTGGAGTGGGATTATTTCTAATGAGTAACCGAGGCTTGACCTCTATGGCCACCAAATGAGTTTGAAAGCATTGTTGACATGACACCTCAGAGCAGGGCAAAGCTCCTTGCTCCCACCACTACTGAGTGCCATAAATCTGGTTCTCCTACAGTGGAAGGTGGGGATAAAATGAAAGCAGGAGCCCAGAATTTCTGTCCTTCAGCCCCATTGGGGAAGCGACCTCTGAGCCTGGCTCAGCACTTTCCCCTCCCAGGCACTGCTGGCACGCAAGACCTGCAGTCACGGTACGGCAGGTGCCAAATAGGCTTGGTAGCGCAGATCCTCCTGCACTCCTGAGACTTGGGTTGTCAAGTGAAAACTTTTCAAGTCTTTCTTGCAAAATTATGGTTTGTGTATTTTGTCAAAGTGTTCAGAAAGCCAAAGGCTTTCTGGAGGGCGCTCCAGGCTCGTAGTGGTGTAGGGTCTATCCTCCCTCCCTAGATGTAAGAAAAGGTTTCCCATATGCTCGCTCAACCTAAGGAGGTGAGACCTTGCCTCCTGCTGAGCATTTACAGCTGTGTCGCTTGGCGTTTCCCTTAGCTACAGGCAAGATAGCGCTTTTAGTGGGCAACAACCACTACCGGCATCATCCCAACCTGATGGCTCCCGTCATGGATGTGTTTGAGCTGAGTCTTCTTCTGGAGCAGCTGGGCTTCCAGGTTGTCTCCCTTCTGGACCTGAACAAGGCTGAGATGGTGACAGCGGTCAGTCGGTTCCTGCAGCTCCTGGGCAAGGGAGTCTATGGTAAGGCAAAGCCGTTAAGGTGAGGTAGCTGATGTGTGGGTAGCAGCGGTCGATGCCAGAGAGGAGCAGGGATTTGGAAATTTTCCAAACAGCTGTTGAATTAGAAGAAATTGAACTTGCCTTTTAGGGGGGGCAGAGGAGCCCTGTGGCACAGTCTGCAGCGGCACTGGGCTTGGCAGAAGCCCTCAGGTAAATGCCATTTGGTTTTGGCCAGGTTACAGGCAGGCAAAGTAGGTGTTTCTCCATCACATGGCTGACCTCCAGCTTCAACAGCATGGACTCATGCTGAGGTTTTGGGGACCCAGCACTTCTGATGGCAAATGGGAGAAGGTCATTTGATTTTTCCCTAGATGAAACATGGGGGAGGTTGACTGTCAGTTGTCCCCACCACGTTCCTTTGCGAGGAGAGGAGCTCCTTTTGAGACGTGACTGCTACATCTGGCCACAATTTCCTTGTTTCTCTTTCCTGATGGTCTGATTTGAGCCTCGGACAGCCTTTTTGCAGAAGCGCATTCCCAGCTGCAGATGACTTTGAGCTTACTGCACGCTGTCCTCAGCAGGAAGCATTCCTCAAACACAAAACCAGCTGGCAGACCTCATGGGTCTTAGAGCAGGTGTTTAGATTTGGTGGTGAAAGTAGCTTCTTTGGAGCTTCTGAGATTCTCCCAGCCTGACAGGTACCCTGAAAACACTGGGTGGATGGGTTTTTTTGCTTCCAAACCTTAGCACGAGGTTTATCTTCACCACCCTCCCCAGCTGCGTGGCATACCAGGGCACTCAGGCAGCGAAAGTCAAGATGGGGCCAATTCCAGCCTGATGCTCCACGTGAGGTTTGGAGGTTGTGAAATGGATAGGGACATGGCCACAAGTGAAATGCTGCAAAACCACCTCGTTCCAGGAAGCACTGACTCACTTCGGGAGGCTGAGCTGGCGGGGAAGGGCAGTTCATGGCTGTCGCCACTCCGGCCAAGCGCGTCATGTGATAACAACATATTCCTATGACTTCACTTGCAGCTTCCTTTTGTAGTTGCTCTCTGAAATCCCCTTGCACCTCAGACTGTACCTCCTTTCCCAGGCCAGAGTCATCCCTGGGGGGCTGCTTTGCTTTTCCCACGGCACTGCTGTTCCTACCCTCTATCCATAGCACGTGAGAGCCAAATGGTATTTAGTCTGTGGCACTTCCCTTGTTTTCATAAGCATTAGAGAGAAAAAAGGTTTGGAAACTGCAAACCTTTCATGCTGTCATGCCTTATTTAAACTTCTAGTGCTTTTCTGCATTTGTGGCCACTGATCCTTCTTGGCAAAATTGATTTTGTGCATTGGCAAGGAAAACATTAACAGCTGAGTTACTGAACCTTTATAAGCCTCAAGTGTTTGCTAGGCATGGCCTGCTCCGGATGGTGGTTTTCTTTACAGCTTTCTGTGCTGCTATTATTTGGAGGCAGTGAACCCCAGCGCAGGCTGGTCCCAGCAGCGTGATTGAGTTGAGGACTCTTGCCGTAATTGGTGGCATCCAGACTTAATGGTGGGGCGTTGGGTCAGTCTGTCTGCTGATTGCCCCAGGGTTTCTCCATCTGAAGCATGCTGCCTCTCACAGCGATGCATCGTCCAAGCATTTCTTCAGCTGTTTTCCTTACATAAAATCAAAAGAATCGGATGAAGGGCAAATCATTGAAATTAACTTGTTTTGTTAATAAAAACACACATTTGGAAGAAGCTAACTCCCTTAAACCCTCTGTATCAAATTTTCAAGGTACTAGCTCCAGCGTAAACATCTAGAACTGACTGAAAGGTTTAGGATTCAGATAACTCATACGCATGGGAAGACAGTGGTGAGACAGCAGCTCCAGGAACAACCTAGGCAGCCTGTTAAATCTGCAGCGACCCCAGGGGTGCCTGCGATAGCCAGTCCCATACGTCCACGTGGGTGTCTCAGACATTCACCTGCACAGAGGTTTTTTCTTGCTCGGGGAACCTGGAGGTGCTGTCTCCCATGCAGCAGCCACCACAACTGGAGTCAGGAGAGCTTTGCGTAGGTATAGGGAACAAAGCAGGGAGCTGTGAGGAGAGGGATGACTGATGAAAGACTGTCACCGGGCTGGAGTGGGACACCAGTGTAACACAGGCACACCCGTCAGCCTGCCCAAGAAGCACACTGGCTGGCTTCTGCGGGTTAACTCCAGCCACAGAGATGCTCGGGCATTCATGCATCTTCCTGCTGGCGCAGATCAGAAGAGAGGACATAGCCACGTGGATTAGTGTTTGAGCACAGTGCTTGTTGTTTCTAGAGTTCTATTTAGCTTCAGGATGCTGATAAGAGTTGAAGAAGACATGTCTGGCCCCCCCAGACCTCCTTCTTATTGCGGGGCTCTCAGGATGGCTGGCCCTCCCTCGTGTGCCCTTACTGACCTGACTGTGGTTTACACCTACAGGGCTTGGTGGGAAAGGATTTGGGAGTCATCAGTACAAAGACGGGGTTGGTTGTGGCTCTCCTTATCAGGTCTTGAAGACTTCCAGGCATGGAGCCTCCCACTTCTCCACCTGCCCATCTCAGGGCTGCACCACCCTCCGGGGAAGTCTTTCAGCCTGTCACACACAATTCTCTGAGGGTTGGTGCTTGTTGCCCCATGTTGTATGGTCCACACCAACAAGGAGAGTTGGGCTTCCTTGTCTCTGTAACTGCCCTTCCAGGAACTGTAGGCTGTTGTTACACCTCCCTGTCTCCAGACCATCCCAGCCCAGTTCCTTCCCCCTCTCTTCCCAGGCCCCAACGTCTTGGTAGCCTCTGCTTTTTTCAGCTTCTCCACCTTCCTCTTGAACTGAGGTCCCTAAAACTGGACACAGGATCTAAGTGGGGTCTACTCGGGACCAAGGAGGGTGGAGACAGGTTCCCTGGCAATCCCACATCTCCTAGCATGGCTCTGTGCCCAGTCAGTGCCGGTTCATCTTCAGCGTGGTGTCCGCTGTGACCCTAGGCTTGCTGCTCAACCAGCGCTCAGCCTCAGCCAAAATGCTGCCTGGGATTATCTGCCCCCATGGAAGACTTTGTCCTTCTTGTTATTGAACCTTCTCTGAGATTTCTCAAGCCCAGAGCAAAACCTGGCTTCATTTTCAGGCACAGGAGTCCTGTATGGCTGCAAGTTCAAGGCGATCTGAAGGCTTCTCTAACTGACCATGTGGAGGCAGTGGCTCATCTGGTTGCCTTTCCTCCAGATCTCCTCTTAGAAAAGCTGCAGAGGATTTTTGAAGGCCCCAAACATCCCCTGAACGGTCTAATTATGCAACCCTCAAGCAAACAAGGAATCCCCGCAGATGTTATTTCGAGCATCCTAAAAAGTCCCGAGTCAAAAAAATAATGTCAGAAATGCCACGAGAGCAGAAAGTTGCAGGTGAAATACTAGGAATATGCCGTCATGCCTTAATTAAGCTACATGCTGACATTTCCTGTATTATACACAGCGCCTGGAGCTTCCTGTTTTTAATTCGGTCCTCAGAAGTGTGTCTCTAATCAGCATTTTTGACTCATGAGATGTGGAAAAAGTGTTGAAATGCTAGCCTGGAATAAAAAAGCCCTTTCCTTCTCTAGGCAAATTGTTGGTTTTCCTGTTCAGGAGGAGCTACTAAGTCCAGGAGAGGTTTGCAAAGTTGCTGAGCTGATGTGAAACTCGCATCTTTTTTGATTTGAAGGCGAGTCTTTGAGATTTATGTATCACAGGGGGCACTTAGCAGCGCATTCAGGGTGCACAACACAACCTCAAAAGGTAGAAGATTTAATTCTTTGTGGGCTTTTCTGTAACATTTCAGTTTCTTCTGAGTGTCCGTGATGCTGCCTGGTAACAGGTGTCGTCACCCCCCCTTTCACATACAGGAGGAGAGGCAGAGGGACAAAAGCCATCAGTGCTCGATGACTTGAGGGGCCAAACCTGAAGTGCCTGCCTCTGATCTTTCTAGAAGGCTTCCTACTTTATACTCTTTTAGAGTCTCAGGGGAGGCTTTTGTGGCTTTGATTTGCAAGTTATGAAAGTTTAAAACTTCTGCAAATCAGACCCCGCTGTCTCTGGCTGGCGATCCACAAGAAGAGGAACCCAAACCCCGTGGGCACCTGTGAAAACAGCCATTTGAGTAACTTTCCATTGCCCCCTGGGAATAGAAACCAAAGGTGACTCGAGGCCTTTTTTACAATGAGGTCATGCTTTCCATCCCCCATACAATGAGATTGTGCTTTCAGTCCTGCAGCTCCTGCCCCATTCTCTGCATCCCTTGCAGCATCGGAGATCGAAGCCAGTGTCCTGTGATCTACAGGGGCAGGAGCAGCGGAGGGAAAACAGAGGAGAGTTTGTGCAGTGAAGCATGGGCTTTGGCAGTGAATCTGACTGAAGAATTTCTCCTGCTGATGCCTCTTAGCCACTTGTTCCCATTTCTGACCTCTCATTCTTCACCGTCCCTCAGTTGCGGTAGTGCAACTGTTTGCATCACTGTGCAGAGCTGTTTTTAACCCGTTTCAGTTCCCCGAGTTGGCTTTCACCAGCACCACCCGAGCAGTTGCATCAGTGCTGGGAAGGAGCCGTTGGCCACTGTGTGGGGACCCCTGTGCAGAAGGAAAGCCATGCCGAGCTCCTGAGTGCTGGCTTTCCAAGCTGGATGTCCCCGTGTTGCCATCTCTTGTGAAGGCAGAAACCATTGCTAAGCTTCACGTGCTTAAGAGTAAAGCTCGAACCCAAGATTCTTGTCAGGTAGAGGTCTTCCCACCAACACCTGGATGAGTCTGACTTCTCTCCTGCCTGGGAGGGCTGGTACCTGGTCTGAGGTTATTGAAGCACCTGGTCCACGTGTTTGGGACATCTGGAGGATTTGTCTCTCTTTGTCTCTATCTCATTTTTCACCAGCTTATAGGTGTGTAAATACAGGCAGACCTTTGAAAGCTGGAGGGTGTTTCCCATCACCTAATCCATTGCTAGTCTCTCCTCCAAAACTTGGAAGCTGAGGAGATTCTCATTTAAAAGGCTGTTAATGTATTTTTCATCATGGTAAAATACTTTGTCTGTTGTCATGTTCTTGCTGATAGAAATAGCTGACAATTAACCGAAACTTCTAACAAAGGTGGTATTCAGCCTGGCAGATGCCAAGCTTGAATGTTGTAGCACAGGTGGTTACAGAAACATGTAAACCCTGTGACTTTGGGGTCTCCTGATGAACTGTGCTGGAAAGCACAAGTGCAAGCTCCTGGGGCTGCTTCCAACTCTGCTGAAGGGAATGGCCTGGAAAAAAGTCAAAATTGTGAGGTGAACATAGCTCCAGTTTCATAGGTGCTACTGGTCTAGGTCTGCCCTGCACCAGTATCCCTTCAGGACAGGAGGTGGGACGTACAACAACCCCACACAACGCTACAGGCATGGGGAAGAGTGGCTGGAAAGCTGCTTGGTGGAAAAGGACCTGGGGGTGCTGGTCGACAGGCAGCTGAATATGAGCCATCAGTGTGCCCAGGTGGCCAAGAGGGCCAATGGCATCCTGGCTTGTATCAGGAGTGGTGTGGCCAGCAGGAGCAGGGCAGTGACCGTGCCCCTATGCTGGGCACTGGGGAGGCCACCCCTCGAATGCTGGGTTCAGGGTTGGGCCCCTGACTCCCAGAAGGACATGGAGGGGCTGGAGCATGTCCAGAGAAGGGCAAGGAAGGTGGGGAGGGGTCTGGAGCCCAAAGCTGCTGGGGAGCATCTGGGGGAGCTGGGGGTGTTGAGCCTGGAGAAGAGGCTGAAGGGAGACCTTATCGCTCCATACAGCTGCCTGACAGGAGGGGGGAGCCAGGGATGGGGTCGGGCTCTGCTCCCAGGGAACAGGCAATGGGACGAGGGGCACCGGCCTCAAGTTGTGCCAGGGCAGGTTTAGTTAGGACATTGGGAGAAATTCCTTCCCTGCAAGGGCTGTCAGGCACTGGAAGGGGCTGCCCAGGAGAGGGGTTGAGTCCCCATCCCTGGGGGTATTTAAAAGCCGGGCAGACGAGTTGCTTAGGGCCAGGTTTTAGTGGTGGGATGGCAGGGTTAGGGTAACGGCTGGGCTTGGGGATCTTAAAGGGCTTTTCCAACCTCAGCAATTTTGTGGTTCTATGGCCGTGAGGAGCTGGTTACAGACCTGCAGGTTCACATCATGACTCATCCTCTCCCTGTTCCCAGCTATATTCTACTACGCTGGTCACGGGTACGAACATTCAGGAAGGAACTACATGGTCCCCGTTGACGCTCCCCAACCCTATGCCCCTGAGAACTGCATCAGCGTGCAGAGGATCCTCCAGAAGATGCAGCAGCAGCAGACAGCCCTGAACCTCATCCTGCTGGACACCTGCAGGAAATGGTAGGGTGCTCTTCCCCCTTCCTTCCCCAGGATGGGCAGAACATGGTATTTCGAGGGGCTGGGGAAACAGCTGCCAGCCTCAGCCCCTTCTTCAGCTGTAGGCTTCTATACAACCATGTGGGATGTTCCCGTGGATTGCCGAGGCCACGTCCCACCTTGTGCTGCTGAGCCCAGGCTGCTGTCAAAGTTTATCAGGCTGCGTCATAAAATCAGCAAGGCTGCCAGGTCTTGCATGATCTCCTGGGAAGCCCAGTTGGTCATGTATTAGGCCCAGAGAGCATCAGATACTGCCTGAGATCTGCTGGAGAGAAGGGGCTGAAGACCCTCCCTTGAGTTTTCAGGGTGAAGAAGCCTGGCAAATACAGGCAAGTCTCCTAAAGCCTGCAGAGGGCTGGCTCTACCCTGGCAGAAACTGTTGGTGGAAACTCAGCGCAGGGCTTCTCTTTCTGTGTTTCAACCCCCTGCCCCAAAGCACCTGACCCTGGCAGGCTGTAGCAGCATCTTGCTGACCTTGGGCTTTCATGGTACATGTTTCCCTACATGCTCAGGCTAGGACTGTTTAGCTCACCTCTCTTCTCCAGGGGGCATTTTTGTTAACATCTCAGTGAGAAGAGTGCAACAGGATGGGGAAAAGATTTTAAAGCCATGCTACTTGAGTTTTACTGGCCTTAAATACTTCTGAAGTGGCCATGTTGTGAAGCGGGACCCACACTGCTGCTGGGGTCAGGGATCAGCTTTTTCCCTCTGTGAAAAGCCCATCATCCTCCCTTGGCCTGCAGATCTCCGTCCTGCAGCTTGTGGGCTGCAGAAAATTAGTACTCGCCCATTTTCAGCAGAGGTAGGTAGACTGTTCCTGCAGAAGCTGTCATGAGTTCATTTATTTTGGTCTCCTGAGGCAAATTTACAGGTCAGAAAAGACCTGGAGGGCAAATGCAGAAAATTCTCCCCCTTCCTTCTGTGGTTCCCGCCCTAAAAACTAGAAAAGTTGATTTCGATACCGCTGCCCTGAAGGAGCTGCAAACAGAACGATGTTAAATCTTTGATGCCCGTTAGCTGCAGAGGTAGGAACACTGGCTTTGAATAGCTTACAAGCTGGCCGCACTGGGACTTACACTGCTGCCGCAGCTCTGAGTTGCCAGCATCGCTGGAGCTTGCTGTCCCGTGATAGCTGCCCTGAACACCCCGAGCAAGGCGTCCCTTTCCTCCTGCTCACTTGCAGCTGCTGCTGAGAGCAGACAGAGTTGCTTCCCGGCACTCCTGAGCACGCGCCAGCACCTTGCTGCTCTCCCCATGGGGGATGGCTTGCAGCCGAGCGGGAGCGTGTGGTTTTTGCGGAAGCACAGGTGGATATGGGCTAGCGTGCCTCTGGGCTGCTGGTAGCCCATTCCAGGGCAGTGCGGTGACGCAGTGGCTGCATGGGGATTGCTAACGCGAATGGCGATGATCTATGAAATAGCTTTTGAGCTGATGTCTCTTCCTTGGCATTGCCAGCTGTTTCCGTGTGTAGTGGAGTCTTAACGGTGCTCTGGGAAAAGGATGCAATGTGAAATCTGCTGTGACATTTAGGCACTGTTGTGCGGCTTTTTTTCTCTCTCCCGCCCCAATATCTCACACTTCTTTCCTCCTCTTCCCCACAGCAAGCACAGCACTTAGTGCAGAGGGTGTTATCCCCAGCCTTGCAGGGGATTGCTGTAGCTCTCTCCTGAGCTCCTTGTCCTTGAGCAGTCACCATTCCAGCTCAGCAAAGAGTTTGGGTTTCATAGTTCCGTGTGTTTACACCACTCCTTAAAACAGGGCTTCTGGGGCCTCCTTTCTCAAAGCCCTTTTGGTTGGACCAATGCTGCGAGTCTGTTGACTGCTCGCTCAGCCGCACATGGACCGGGAGGAGCTGTGTCTGTGCTAAGAGGGATCTCACTGGAGCATCTCTTCACCCTGTATGTCGGCATCAGGAATGCCAAGGCGATTAGAAACACAACCTCCTTTGCCAAGTGGTAGCAGATGTTCAGCTTCAGCAGAGGAGGAACCAGGAACACAGAGCCTCGCACATTTATGTGCTGATTTTGGGTGCATGTGATTGCCTCTTCCAGGAATTTCCTGATTTATGAGGGTTTCCAGTGTGTGCTGCTTAGGACAGAAGGGCACCATCTCCTGTCTGGGATGCAGATCAGAACTGGGTTGTGTGAGATGTGCTGTATAAATGAGACTTCTCTGGGACGTGAAGCAGGAAGGAGCACTGCCACCTCCTCTGCTGTCAGGACTCTCCCTGTATTCGGTCACCATCTGGAAATGCCCCTGGAAATTCAAGCCCTTGCTGAAGCTTGGCTTCTGCTGGGGCAGGGGACCACAGCCAGCGTTTCTGCTGTGCGCAGCTCCAGCCTTGCTGGAGCTGTGGATGCCTGCTGGTGCCATCATGAAAGGTTTACATCATAGAATCATAGAACTGTTTAGGTTGGAAAAGCCCTTTAAGCTCATCAAGCCCAACTGTTCCCGTAACCCTGCCATCCCACCACTAAACCCTGTCCCCAAGAACCTCGTCTACCTGGCTTTTAAATACTCCCAGGGATGGGGACTTGACTCGGTTGGGCTTGGTGATCTTAAAGGGCTTTTCCAACCTCAATGATTCTGTGATTCTATGATCTTCTCGCCATCCATAGGAGATAGACTTGGTGGACCACACGGGCTCTGTCCCCTCCAGGCACGCGTTGGCGGGTGTCCTCCACACTGACTCACACCTTCATTTCCTCTTCCAGGTACAATCCGGAGTGTGCCCTCTCCCAGGTACAGCCACTGGAGCCCTGGGGCAATACTGTTTATGGCTACGCCACGTAAGTGCACCTTGCCATGCCAGCACCGTGACACAGCACCAAATGCTGGTGTAGCCATATCTCCTCGCATCCCTTCATGCCTGTTGGCTTTGGAGGCTTGAGAGAGCTTTGCTCATGTTGCCTCCGGCTCTCACCCTCCATCTCTAGTGTTTCCCATTCAGGCACTTGTTTTCTTCCTCCTGACATCACTAGTGGCAGCCTGTGCACACGTTACAGGTTATGCATGAAGGTGTCATCAGCACCTGTAATCTGTCCTTCCATGCCTTAGCCTGATTCCCAAGGCACGTGTACCACAAGCATGTCATCTGAAGCCTCCTGAGATGAGAATGAGCCTTGCTTACTGCTCCAGTGCCAGTTCCACTGGCTTTTCAACTGCTGTCACCCACCCAGGCTGGCAAAAAAGGCTGTGATCTCCTCTCGTGTCCCCTTCCACCACTTTTTCCCATCCCATGCCCTTTCCACCCTCTCCTGGGCCAAAACCAAGCACTTTGCACCATTGCATGAGGAGCTAACTCGGACACAGCCAACAGAGTCTGGATGGAGTTGGCAAGCCCTGAGTCACTCCCAGGGCTTTGTTCCTTTGCAGAAAGGTGAGGACAAGTCCTTACTCTTGCAGGAGCGAAGACGCAGAAGCCTATGAGTTGCAGGATGGGGAGTTCAGCTCTGGGATCTTCATGAAGTATCTGAAGAAACACATTCTGCAGGAGAAGAAGGTTACACACATGCTGGAGGATGTATTAGAAGGTAAGGGATGAGCTAGAAACCACTTGCTTCAGTAGCAGGGATGAGAAGAGATACTAGCAGAAACCAAGTGGCTCCACACCACGCCATCCCAGCCATCCAGCCAGCCCTAAAAACCAAATTGCCGGCCATTCCCTGTGCAAGATTTTAGTAACCTGGCAGCAGTACTGAGATGTTCATGTATGGTGTGAAAGGCAGGACAATAAATAAGGAACCTGGAATGACCCTTGTGCCTCCAAAATCTCTTTCCCAGACATCGGCCGGGATCCCTTGGTCACTGGGAAACAGGTGATGGAGATCAAGCACACCCTGAAGGAAGCCCGGTCCCTGACGGACCCGATCTGTCCTTCGGGAGCAGCTGCCAAGTGTTGGGGATGGAGCCATGGTGAGCCACACAGGGCGCGGGGAGGGCTGCCGGGTCAGGGGGCGGAGAGGGCTGGGGGTCCCCGTGCCCCTCGGGGACACCAGTCTGCAGGGAGCTGTTGGTGGGACCCTGTGAGGAGCTGACCCCACTGGGTTTTTTTCCTTCCAGAGCCGGTGAGAAAAATGGTGACCTTCCCGTGCGGGGTGCGGGTGGAGCTCCGCTTCCACCAGCTCTTCTCCAACCTGATGTACGTGTGTGCCAAGCTGCAGCCCCCCCCCGCCCACGTTGCTGACACCCGGCTTCTGCTCTGCCAGCCCACTGTGAGTCCTCTGGCAGAGGCGCTGGTCCCCTTCCCCTCAATTCCTGCCGGGCCCCTTTCCTTGGGGCAGAGGAGGGAAGAGGGTTATGGCGAGTCCGAGGGGTCCCAAGGGCTGGGAAAGGCTGAACCTACATGGAAAAAGATCCCCTTCTTTGCTACTTCTGGTGCAAATAATCCTTTCTGCAAACACCTCTCTTGAGTGCTCCTTCCACATGTCACTGACCCGCAGCCTGCCTGTGTGCTCCTAATGCCTTGTAAAATAGATTTGGTGCCAGTTTTGATGCCTCTAACCAGTTACTCCTCAGACCGATTTCTGGCCTGCCTGATTAAATTATCGCATTTAATCAAATTGAGATGAAGAGGCCTTCTGTTTTCTCTCTTTAGAAGCAGATCTGGCTGGCTTTTTGAATTATGCCGCCTTAGCCTGCTGTGCTAATATATCTTAAAGCAACAATATATCCTCCTGTACCAGTTCCCAGTTGAGCCGTACTAGCTTCCTTGCACCCTTTCTCACACTGCTCCTAACAGAACACATGCCCAGCGTGGTCTTTTCTGGTGGTCTCCACGCCCCCTCTAAGGATTTAATTTGATGCTCCTTTTTGCTAACCATCTTCCTCATTTTCTGTAGTCCTTTTGCTGAAGTGTAGCATGACTCTGTTGCTTATGGAGGGACGCTGCCCCTAAGTACATTGTCACTGACGCAGAGCGGTGTGCCCAGCGGGAGGTTTGGAGCCTGATCCTGCCCGTTACCAAGCTGGAGCATCGTTTCCCCTCGTGAGCTCCCTAACCACATATGAAAATCGCGCGCGTGCATGCGCGTGTGTGTGTGTGCGCGTGCATGCGTGTGTCTGCACGTGTTTGTGTGCATCCACCCCACATCAGCGATTGTGGGGAAATGGGGACCCAGCTGCTTGCTCCTGCATCTGGAGCTGGTTCAAGAGGGATTGGGGGGACCAAGAAGGGACCCCACTAGAGGCAGGGCAGTAGGATCCCCATCCATTTCCTGCTCCACAGTGGTGCTAGCACACACTGGCCTCCAGCGGTGTCTGCTGATGTGGCAGCACATCCTCCCTCCGGATGAATTGCAATTCATCTGCCCCATCCACAGTGAGGCCACCCGCTCTTGCTCTGATGCTGCTCAGCTTTTCATGACCTGTGGTTTAACTCGTGATGGAATGTTGTTCTATTTGTGCTAGGCACGTCTGTTGTACACCGGATATTTCTTAGGCTAAAAGAAAAGGGTGGCCCAACTTCAAGGGGCTCAGAATTACAGAGCAGTAGACATTTGGGAGAAGAGGCCAGCACGATAGCACAGATCTGGGTATCCCTGTCCCGCTAGCACAAACCCAGCTGTGACCATTAGTTGCTGAAGACTGACAGTGTCTGCAAAGGCTGCTAATGCAACTGCAAAAGCAGGCACTTGGAGGTCATCTGATCCAGAGAACGTCCATGCCTGCAAGGAGACAGAAGGGAATGTGGCCCAACCCCAGCTCCCACAGCCTTTTGAATCCCTGAAGGAGCCACGCTCGCTCTCAGAGAGGTCGCAGGGTGTGGGGCTGCATCAGGGGAAGGCACAGACAAAGAATGGCAAGGGTTGGAAGGGCCCACCGGAGATCACCCAGCCCAACCCCCCTGCTCAAGCAGGCTCACCCAGAGCAGGGTGCACAGGACAGCGTCCAGGCGGGCTTTGAATATCTCCAGAGAAGGAGACTCCACAGTCCCCCTGGGCAGCCTGGACCAGGGCTCGGTCACCCTCAAAGTCAAGAAGTTCTTCCTCACGTTCAACTGGAACCTCTTCTGCTTCAGTTTGTTCCCATTGCCCCTTGTCCTGGCGCTGGGCACCACTGAGAAGAGTCTGGCTCTGTCCTCGTGACACCTACCCTTAAGATATTTGTACGTGTTGATGAGATCCCCTCTCAGCCTCCTCTTCTCCAGGCTAAACAAGCCCAGCTCCCTCAGCCTTTCCTCATAGGGGAGATGCTCCAGTTCCCTCATCATCCTAGTTGCCCTCCTCTGGGCTCTCTCTAGGAGTTCCTCATCTTTTTTGAACCGGGGAGCCCAGAACTGGACACAGTACTCCAGGTGGGGTCTCACCGGGGCAGAGTAGAGGGGGAGGACTGTAGAAGTCAAAAAGACACGTGCAGAAACAGCAAAGAGGTGTCTACAGAGAAGGCTGGAGGAGAGCACTATGGCGTCATCAGATATGGGGATGAGAGGGGTGGGGTGACTATGAGGAGGACTTCTGGCTGTGGACCCTTTTCCTCCTAGTGATTAGGATGCCGTGGGTATTATAAGTCTAGCAGGGTTCAGAACAACTTTGACACATTCATAAGAATCCACAAAGGCTGCTGAAAGCACAGGCACCACCTTTGACTCGGGAAGTCGCTGATTTTCCCATTGCAGGAGGCTGGCAGGGTAGGCTCACCCTGGTCACGGCTGGTGGCACATGCATCCTGTCCTTCCTTGAGCACCTGCTGGAGGATGGGGCTGGCTGGACACAGCAGGGCCATTCTGCTCCCTTTTGCAGCCTCCTGCCCTGTGTTAGTGGCATCCAGGCTGATCTGCTTTGTGTCTCCCTCTTTGGTCCCCAGCTTTAGCTTAGCCTGGCTGCTGGGCATAGCAGTGTGGGCATGGGACCTTAGGCAGTGATCCAGGAAAGGAGAGAGCAGGAGAGGGCAGTGTTCCTCTGCAGAAGGCGGTCTGCCTTGCAGCCTGTCTCCTGCTTCAGGCACGGTTCATGCTGGTGGAAGGAACCGGGATGAGGCTTCCTGAGCCGGAGATCTGCTCCATCCCACTGTGAGCCGTGCCCTCCCCTTGTTGGCACACCCATCTCCCCTTCTGCTAGCTCCATTCACTGCCCTCATCTTTCCTAAGCTCCCTCCAGTTTGTCTTTCCAGTAGTGAGTTGCCAAGTGCAGAGATGGGGTTTGGCTTTGCTTTGTACAGACATAAATGGTATTTCTTCAGCCTGCCTCCAGTGGTCCTACAGGATGAGCCATGGCGTTTACTCCTGTTCCGCCAGCCTTGCAAGCAGGGGTGACCCTGATGCCTGCAGATCCCAGCCAGCATTTGGGATCCAATGTTTTAGCTTCTATCCCAAATATTCTCCTGGCCAGAAACAAATTGCTTTGGCTGTTTGTAGGCAGCAGTTGGGGGAGGGTCTGTAAAGGCTAGCAAGAGCTCCCAGGGCTTCTCTAACCTCTACCTCCTGCAATGTCCTAACAGCCCCCTTTATCACCCAGTTCAACTTCTCCTGCTAACGGCGAGACAGTTTTTGAGAGGGTCAGACCTTCCCTACATGCCACTGGCTTTGTGTGTGGCTGCTGTGAGCCCACCTGGGCAGCCCAGCTCCCATGGCCAAAGCCAGGCTGGCACATTCTAGCATTGTCCAAGGCCGATCAGCAGGATCGGGCCGCGGTAGCTGCCGGAGCATGGAAGGGGCTGGTGGACTGTGGGCCGTCAACCATCCTAGAGGGCTCAAATCCAAAGCGACATGCTATTTCCTAAGGCACCTCTTCCGTTCTCTGTTCTTGTGCTGTTTGCAGCTCCAGGATAAGACTGTTACTAGAGAGGATCTCACAGAGACAGAGCCATTTTGGATAAGTTTGAGTAACTTAGCAAGAATTGACAGTTCTGTAGATGGTGGGGGGCACAACTCCAGCTCTGCCCTTGGAAAACTTGCTCCCTCCTTGACACACTGCTCACGCTACAGGTGGTTGTACACTGCTGGAAATCCCATTAGACCACAGTTTTCCTGGTAGCCGCCTGCAGGGGATGTTTAGCTGGGTCTTCATAGAATCATAGAATGTTTTGGGTTGGAAGGGACCCCTAGAGGTCATCTAGTCCAACCCCCCTGCAGTGAGCAGGGACACCGCTAACTAGGTCAGGTTGCTCAGAGCCCCATCCAACCTGGCCTTAAATGTGTCCAGGGATGGGGCCTCCACCACCTCTCTGGGCAACCTGTTCCAGTGTTTCACCACCCTCGTTGTAAAGAATTTCCTCCTTATATCCAGTCTAAACCTACCCTGGTTTAGTTTAAAACCATTACCCCTTGTCCTGTCACAGCTGGCCCTACTAAAAAGATTTTCCCCATCTTTCCTATAGGCCCCCTTTAGATACTGAAAGGCCGTAATAAGGTCTGCCCGCAGCCTTCTCTTCTCCAGGCTGAACAAGCCCAACTCTCTCAGCCTGTCCTCATAAGAGAGGTGCTCCAGCCCTCGGATCATTTTAGTAGTCCTCCTCTGGCCCCGCTCCAACAGTTCCATGTCCTTCTTGTGCTGAGGGCTCCAGAGCTGGATGCAGTACTCTAGGTGAGGTCTCACCAGAGCAGAGTAGAGGGGCAGAATCACCTCCCTCGACCTGCTGGCCACGCTTCTCCTGATGCAGCCCAGGGTACAGTTGGCCTTCTGGGCCGCCAGCGCACTTTGCCAGCTCATGTCCAGCTTTTCATCCACCAGCACGCCCAAGTCCCTCTCGGCAGGGCTGCTCTCCATCCTTTCTTCCCCCAGACTGTATGGATACTGGGGCTACCCCGACCCAGGTGCATGACCTTGCACTTGGCCTTGTTGAACCTCATGAGGTTCACACAGGCCCACCTCTCCAGGTCTCCAGGTCTTCCCATTGCTATACACAAGGCAGGTGTGTAAAAATCTCTGTACTCCCATTGCTTGCACGCTGTAGTACTTCCGTTAGGGCACACAGCATTTCCACCAGCCAAAGTGTCACAGGCCCAAGTCAGCCCCAGGCATTGCTGTGTGCATGTTTGATGGACAGTTGTGCTTCCTTGCCCAGGCTGATGCTGAAATTTCCTTGCATTTCCCCTTGTTTTCCTGACCCAGATGGACGACGTGGCTGTCCTGAAAGAGAGCCGCCTGGACCAAGTGGAGTCTCTGCTCGCCTCCATGTACAAGCGGGAGGAGCTGGACTGCGTCTTCCAGCTTTGTGGACTACAGAAGATTCAGGTAAAGCGCTGCCGGGTGCAAATCTCCATGGTCCCCCTGCAGCCTCATGTACCTGAAGCTCCCCATTCCCCCTCGCTCGAGCTGGATGTGCCCCTCTGACCATGTGTCTTGTGACTCCATGCAGATGACGCCTGGGATGCCTGTGGCAGTGTAACATCCAGACCAATGCTAGAGGAGCTTGTTGACCTTCAAGGCACAACAGCAACCCTCTTTCTCTTGGTTCACCCTGTCCTCCCACGCTGTCAGGCCAGGGAAGCTGTTCTTTGCCTGTGTCAGCCTAGGGGGCATCAGACGAGCCCAAACATTTCAGACAAAGGATGTCTCAGGCTGTGTGCTTGCCTGAGAGCGGGGCTCACAGTCTGGCCGGGATCTCGAGTGGCGGGAGGGTTTATCCCCTGCCATCAGTAGCGGGAGGGTTTATCCCCTTCCATCAGGGTGACAGTACCAAGCCCCACCCAATCTGTGCCTCTTTGGCATACTTCAAAATACTCTCGATCTGTTTGAAGTCCGTGAGAGAGGCAGAATTGCTAGTCCCCTAGCTTGTCTCTTCCAGCAGATTCTTGCTCCCCAAACAGCAGAGTGCACCTTGTTTCTCATGGGATTTTCTTTCCCCTCTAACACCCAGCCAGTGGATCTGCTCTGCTCCACACAGGCTTACGCCGAGCGTTGCTCCTGAGCTGCTGCCTGGATCTGCCTACAATGAGCTCCATTTGCTGAATGCCTGACGTGCCTTGACATATGGCAGCTTTCAGTCCTTGATTGTTCCTGGAGCTCTTTTCTGAACCCTTCCCAAGTGTTCAGCATTGCTTTTAAGTGCAGACGTGAGACCTGGACCCTGCACTGCCTGCCAAAATCTTTGTCTTGCTTCATTATACACCTCCCTGCTTTGTACAGCCAGGCATCTCAGGCACAGCCCTGTGCTAGGGGCTCACGTCCAGGGATTTAGCTGCCACAAATATGGTTGTTTTCTGATTTCTTCACCATCTTTTCTAAAAATCTAAAATAGTGCTGGACTGTGAATGGGTCCCTGTGGAGTGCTGCTGTTTAAAACTGTTGGCTTTTACTATGCGGTGTGTGTTTTATTTAAGTGGCTCCTATCCCTCCCCATGCATGCTTCCTCCCACATGTGCAGCAGTCCTGTGCCATGGCCAGGACGGATGTGGTGCCATTCCTTGCATGGGGGCAGCTTGCCTGGGTGCAGCCCCTCTCCCATCCTGCTTCCCTCTGCCAGCATCCTGGGGGTGACGCTCTTGGGGACAGTGCCCTGACCGGGCTGATGAGGTCTCAAGTGAGGTTGCCTGATTGCAGGAGAAGTTCTGAAGCCCGGCGACTGTGGCTCAGGCCCACATACATCCTGAGCCGATGTAACAGCTCATTTTCTCTGGCAGTGGCATTGCTCCATCATGCCACAGTATGGGGCTGTGAGGCTACGGAACAGCCAGATGAGTCTGTCGCTTTTGTTGACAGTGGCAACAGTGAAGAAGCTCTGCTGCAAGTCTTAAGCCTCCAATTCACTCTGTGTCCTTTGCTCTTCCCTTCCAGACGGACGTGGTCCTGCAGCTGGATTTGCATTACACCCAGCTGAGCACAAAGCAGAGGACTTGTGAAAGCCTGCAAACAACCCTCCAGAAATCTCTGCTGGGGCAGTTTTTTAGCCAGAGGAATTACTCCCAGCCAAACTACCAGAGGACTCCTGCCTGTGCGGGCAGCGTGTGCCTCCGGGATGCGTCGGCGCTGAGTGTGGACCCGCAGGGGCAAGCGTCTCTGAGGACAGGGTCTGGCCACAGCTTGCCCAGGAGCAACCCCTCCAGCTCCAGCAGTGAGCCGCAGGAGAATGACGAGAGCGACCTGAGTGAGCTCTGCTCAGCGCTGGTCCGGGCTGGCCCAGGGCAGGACTACCCCTGACCCCTGCGGGCTGGCCTGCCCAGCCTTGGGAACTGCTGTTTTTAATAGAGGCAACCGTTACTCAAGTGCTAAATACATCAGGATCCGTCAGCTGCTTTCCAGCCTTGGCGATCACCCTGTCTAAATGAGGCCAAGGCTGCTCTTTCGGAAGGGCTTCTCCCATCTGTGCCCGCTGGCGTGTGGGCCCTGAAGCCCGCTGGAAATAACCTGGGTCCCACGGGAGCAGTCAGATCAGCAAAGAGTCATTGTCGTGTCTGGCAGAGGACAGGGCCACCCGACAAGTCACAACATTTCCAGGCAAAACCCAACATCGCTTAAAGTCAAGGGCATCAGCCGATATTTTCTGCGAGTTTGGCTTTGCCTGACAGCAAACGTTGCAGCATTAAAGGTATTAAGAAACCCATAAACACTACAGACCTGTGCTACAGCAGCAGCGTGGCCTCAAAACCAAGCTACAACTGCTGACTCTCACCAGAACTTGTGGAAGGGACACAAGGCTTGAACAAGGGGCCCAGATAAAACTCTGTGAATGTATAAGCTCTCTCCGGGGGTTGCAGTGTGCTTTTCTCTCCTTGTGAGCCCTGCCTGTGTCAAATTGTCAAAGCAGGTTTTAAGTCATGCATTTATATATTTCTAAAGAATGTATTTATACCTGGGGCAAGACAGTTGCTTTCCAGGAAAAGGAAGGTCAGATGTTCTGTCAAGTGTGTCTTTACAAAGAAGGCTGGTTTTCCATCGGTAGTAGCCACTGGGCGCCTTCTAGCATGATGGTTAAGTGTGTTGAGTCCTGTGCAGTCCCGAGTTCCTCTTGTATGCAGAATTTCCTACCTGTGGGGATGGAAAAGATCAAGATGGAGGAGGAGGAACCTCAAAAAAGTCATTCTTAGTGCATATTTTATTCCTAAGTGCCTGTCTCTGTGCATTCACTGTGGGCAACCTCAAGCACTACCTTTCATGGAGAACCAGCTCTCTAGAGAGAGCCACAGGTGAGTGGGGCCCAGAGGACAACCTGTAGTGGGCACAGTCCCCCCTCTGCCTGCTTCTCTAATATTTGTTTGATAAAGGTTTCAGCACAGCTCCAGGTGATTGCTCAGGAAGGGCCAAATAGTTCAACAGGGGCCAGTGACCCCAGTGAGGTGTGGGATCTCCATCCTTGGAGACAGTTTACTCTGGACTGGAGAAGGTGCTGATCCAAGCTGCCAGGTTGCTGGACCAGAGACAGCCAGAGGGCCCTTCTGGCTATTGTGGTCCTGTGAAAGATAGAACTCGGAGATCAAAGGCTTCTTGAGAGGTCAAGGATGGTGGGATGGGGGCGGGGAGAGTGCCCAAGCTCTGTCTTCTGTCTTGGTCTAGAGAGATGGAAGAGAGCATTTTCTAAGTTCGGTTCTCCTTCCACTGTGAAGGTATTTGCCACCCCTGTGTACAGTGCCTATTGCTGCATGGAAGAACATGAAATGCTCCTTCCAGATAAACCATCCTACAAGTGCTGGAAACCTGTCCAAAGGGAACAGAGACGGCTTTTAGACTCCTTGGAGGGAGTAGAGCCAAGGGAAAGGAGAGAGGCCCCATCTGGCTGAAGTCTAGGAATTCTCCTAGCAAAAAAATGTAAAGCTCATAAGAAAATAATTTACAGGGTGTAGTTTAAATAAGATGGACTGATAGAGAAGCTAAACCAGAAAATAATAAACTAATTGAAGGGAGAACCAAACATCAGCTCAGCACCAGCAGAAACTTGGGGCCAGTCCGTGGGGATGGCTGTGCAGGCGTTTGGGAGGGGCTGGGAGTCTCGTTGCCTCTGTGAGGATTATGCACACCCTCCTGTCCTGTTGGGGCAAAATACGGTTCTGGCGCATGTAGTCACGCCAGTCGTCACCCCATGTGAATGGTAATCTCACTCCAAGCGAGGCTCTCTATTTTTTCTAATAAAACACTATCAGTGTTTTTGAGCATGGGCAGCTTCCCAGGGCTCTGAGTTGACCGCCTTTGGTTTTCCCTCTAATTGCCAGGGTATGACTTAATATTGGCCTGCTGCTTTCTGTGCTGTGAACTCTGCTTCTAGGCTCTTATGCGCAAGGGCTCTTTCTTTTTTTTAGGTAACTGCATATTGAATTTGGATTTAGAAGGTAGATGAAATGATGCTACACAGGATGCAATAATGTCAGGTGAAATGCATAGATAAAATGTCTGGATTCACCATGAATTATTAACATCAGTATTGCAAAGCGTAGCACTCAGGTGTCTGGGCCGGGCTTAGGAGGCCTCCTGTCCTGGTGCCAGCCGCAGGACTTGTCCCTGTCACTCCTGCCCCTTCCAGGCATCCCTGCAGCCAAGGACAGGGCTACCACCACACTGCCATGCTCCTCACTTGACAGTGGGTTATAACCGAGAGCACGAGCACTCACGGAGAGGAATTGCGAAAGTGGGGTTCGATTGCGTCGTGGGCCTCTGGCCACAGTAGCCTGCTGCCCTGCCTCCAACAGGGTTCACTGTAGCAGGGGGGAAGCCGTGTCTTCCTTCATCCCCCTACCTTACACATGAGATCCAGACTCCCCGTGGTGGGGTAACTAAATTTTCCAGTAAATTTTCCCTTGAATCTGTGTTTCCATCTCCCAGCGTGGAGGACAGACAACTCATCCAATGTTACCATGCTTGCTTCTCTTGGCCACATCCTTCCTGATCCACAGCTGTAATCCTCAGGCTCGAGGTGCTCCCTATGGCCAGCTGGCAGGGTAGGAAGGAAGGAGCCCCCATCCCCATGCAATGGACCAGCATTTCATGCTCCACTCGCGGGTGCCCGTGGCTGAGTAGTCCCCAACAGCCTCTGCCCACTCAACACTTGATTTCTCTCTCCATTACTGCTCCTTCCATCCGCAGCCTCCTGGACTACGCTGCTTTCCCCCACTTCTCGCCCCTGCATCTCTCCGGCTTGCCCTCTGCATCTCTCTGGCTCACCTCTCGCCCCTGCATCTCTCTGGCTTGCCCTCTGCCACGGCACTGACCCCGCAGCAAGCAGCCGTTCCCCTTACTGCTTCCCTTTCCCACCTGACAGCGTGTCCCACCTGTCTTGCCCCGTCATTGCAGGTTGTCGCTCCATCCCCATTGATTTTGAGTAGATTTCCATGCCTTTTCATAGGTTTTCTGAAGTAGTGGGTGGTATCTCCAAACTTAAACCCCTGGAAACTCGGTGCTGTCTTGTTGCATTTCTTTGCAGGGCTGTGGATCCTATGGCTCGGCAGTGCAGGTGGGCTCCCCTGTGTCTACATGCTGCCTTTAGCACGAAAACCAGTCTGTTACTTAGCTTGATTCTCCCAGAAGGACTGCAAGACCCATCTAAGGCTTGGCCTCCTTCATTAGATGCACAACTGCAGGCAAAGTTTGACCAAGAAATCAGCTCCATTCTACGTTCCCTCTCTGCCTCCATACCTGCACTTTCACAGAATCACAGAAACACAGAATCCCAGACTGGCAGGGGCTGGAAGGGCCCTCCGGAGATCACCCAGCCCAACCCTCCTGCTCAAGCAGGCTCACCCAGAGCAGGGTGCACAGGACAGCATCCAGGCGGGCTTTGAATATCTCCAGAGAAGGAGACTCCACAGTCCCCCTGGGCAGCCTGGACCAGGGCTCGGTCACCCTCAAAGTCAAGAAGTTCTTCCTCACGTTCAACTGGAACCTCTTCTGCTTCAGTTTGTTCCCATTGCCCCTTGTCCTGGCGCTGGGCACCACTGAGAAGAGTCTGGCTCTGTCCTCGTGACACCCACCCTTAAGATATTTGTACGTGTTGATGAGATCCCCTCTCAGCCTCCTCTTCTCCAGGCTAAACAAGCCCAGCTCCCTCAGCCTTTCCTCACAGGGGAGATGCTCCAGTTCCCTCATCATCCTAGTTGCCCTCCTCTGGGCTCTCTCTAGGAGTTCCTCATCTTTTTTGAACCGGGGAGCCCAGAACTGGACACAGTACTCCAGGTGGGGTCTCACCAGGGCAGAGTAGAGGGGGAGGATAACCTCCCTCGACCTGCTGGCCACACTCCTCTTAATGCACCCCTTTCACATTCATAACCACAGCTGTTGCCCACTGCTTCCCGCTTTTCCTGGGCCACTCTGTGCCCAGAGGCTACAAGCAGCCACTCGGCATTTCGAAGCATTTATGTAGGTGATATAGGTATTATGGCTACTTCCCCTTTGCCCAAATCTGCTGTTTTCTTTGAGAAGCACCAAGCAAACCAAAGCGTTAAAACATTCATTAATCTCTGATGCAAGCAGCAGCACTGAAATGTTCGATAATATCATTTTTACAGAGCAGCCCCTTTCTTCCTCTCTGCTGATGCAGATGTGTTGAAGGTCAACAGCCTGATGTGCTCTTCTGCTGCTACCGGGTTCCTTTGGGATGCTGTTCTCAGCTCATTTTCTGACATCTGGCTGTTCCTGACAAAACAAGGCAAGTGTGCCCAAAAGGAGCGAGGAAAGAAAAGGCAGTGAAAATCAGGGAAATGCCGTTTCTTTTTGGTTTCTTTAGTGACTGGAAAATCACTGGCCAAGACTGCAGTTGAGAAGTGTGTTGCATGTGCACGTGTGCATGTGTATCCAAACCTGGCACGCTTCTGTTGGCAGCTGATTCCTTAAGGTTTGTTCTCAGTTGGCTTTTTTGTGACCAAAGCAAGGAAAGGGTGGATTTGTCCTGGACTGGCCACTCTCCAGCCTCAGGCAAGGAGAGGGAGAAGCAGAAGGCAGGTCTTTCTGTGCCTGAAGAATTGGTCAGGCAAGTAAGCCAGCAAGTGAGGGATAAAGTGGCAGCAGAAGCAATGGGTTCACGTCTCCGGCCAAGCAGGGACACAGCTATGGAGGCAGATGACACCAGAGCACCTCCTTATGCCAAGAGGATCTTCCTGGTGCCTTTGGGTAGCTGCACGTCACTGTGAGCATTGCAGACACCGTGTGCTGTTCCCATCTATCCAAGAAGCAGCACAGAGGCAGGGCAGAACATGGGATGTTTCTTGGTTCGTGCAGCCCCTCACCAGACACCGAACCATCCCTGCTGGCTCTGGGCAAGAGCTGTCTCCTGCTGGACCCCACAAAGGTGCTGGTACAGAGGAGAAGGACTGGGACCCACTGATGGGTACTCATGGGCATTTCCATCCTCTGTAGGGCATAGGCGTGTTTTCTTCCTAGGCAGGAAAGATCCTGAAGGCGTTAGCTGGCCATTTCTTCCCAGGGAAGGAGGGAGCTTCCCAAAGTGCAAGTTACCATGTTCTTCAGCAGTTATGGTACCTTTCTTGTAGACGAGGATGGAAGAGGATGATTTCTTGAACTGATCTAATAGAGGAATCGCTTTTTTTCTAAAAGACACTCCATTAGCTGAGGATCACTTCTGAAATACCAGGTAGTGGCGGTCTACTTCCTATAGGCAAAGCAGGACCACACACAAGGCAGTAACTGAAGATACTGGACTCAGGACTAGTAAGACTAGTAAGGAGGTCTTGAATTGTTAAATCCAGGTGGCGCTATCAAAGGCTGTGTGTCACAGATTGCCTTTCTCCATCATGCTTTGCACTTGGAGACACCCACAGCTGTGCTCTCCTCTCTCCTAACGCTGGCAATCATCCTGCTTCGAACAGGAGGTTGGACTAGGTCCCTTCCAACCAACGCTTCTGGGGTCCTGCTACCAGAATAGACGCCCAAAAGAGTATATGTGTTCTGAGCGATCCTGAGAAGCGAGCACGCTGGGAGATGCTGTTTTCAGTAAAATATCACCACTCCCTGTCCAAAACGCAAATGAGGACATTGGTTTGGCTGGGCTGGTTCCAAAACTTTAAAAACCAAAAACTTAGGCCAGGTCTAGACGTAAGGGAAAGGTGGTCAAACAGTTAACTCCTGAGGCAGTTCGGATTCAGTTCTTTCAGGCTTCCCCAACAAGCGGGCTGTTCAGCAGTGAAACCAGGAGGGCAGGTTTAAATAAAAGGGGTGAGTGGATGACTACCCACTGTGAAGACAATAAACCTGAGATTACTTCAATTAAAAAGAAGACAAACACTGCCAACCCATGCTCGGGCGACCTGCCCCTCTGCAGAGAGCTGGGATGCTGCTCTGGAAAGCAAAGGCAGAAGCAGGTTTGGTGTCATGGTGAAGCCTGCAGACGAAGACTTCATTAATGGTGAGAAATTATTGATAGCATGGCAGCTTCATATGGTCCCAGCGTTCCCTCCTCTATCAAAGGTTATTTCAATGACTGTTTTGCCATTGTTATTAACCACTAGAAATTAGGTCCATGACATCATGCGGCAGTGAAGAGAAAAGCATATCACCAAACTGATGAGACTCCTTGAAGTTCTTGAAATTGCTTCTTATCTTCACAGTTCGGATAATCTCTTGCATAATAATCAACAATTTCAAATGTATTGGTCACATCACCTCCTCAAGGAGATGGGAGACACTCTTTGAAATTACCGACCAGGCTTGGTGCACACAAGAAGCACTGGCATGGTGTCACACAGTAACGAAGAGCGAAGGTCTCTTTGATAATGCTGTCTGCACTGAGTGAGATTTTCTTGCCATGATGTCAGGAAAAGTTGATGAGACAGGTGGGTTATTAAGTGGTAAAAAAAAACAGATAGAAGAGAGATTTGAGGGATTTCAGGTATGACTTTCCAGAATGCTTCAGTGAAGAATAACTCCCGAATTTCCATTCCCTACCAGAGATGAAAAACACGAGACGCATACCCGAGCGTGGCATGGGCATAGATCCGGCGCAAGTCCCTTGAGCCAGCAGCTTGTCCCTGCCTGACCACAGGGCCCGTGAGATGGGGCAGTTCGTGGATCTGGAGAAGGGGTGCTGGTCCTGACCTGCTGCTGCTCTGGATGCAAAGTCATCACCGTGGAGAGCATCCATGCATGTCCACGTGTGTGCTGACTGCCTTGTCTCCCGCTGGGCATCACGACCCATTTTTGAGCCCCCTTCCTCTTTTCTCACTCTCCCCCCGCAGTCCACAGTGGTCTCTTCTTAACTTTCCTCTTGCCTCACCCTTCCCTGCTGTGGAGGATGCGGGAGCTTGGCCAGGGCTGTGCCAGCACTCTGCCTGATCAGGGGAAGGACAGAAGATGACGGGCAGGCAGAGGATGCTTCATCCCCTGGGATTGCAATGCTCAGAGCATCAGCCCCTGCAGAGATCTGGCAGTGATAGAGATTGTGTTCAGTGGCAGCGCTGTGAGCGTGGAGGAGCCGCCTCTGCAGCCAGGGTCCCTACCGCTGCGGGGCATGACAGAATACAGTTGATAGGAAAGGGCTGTTTCTCCCAGACCTGGCTCCTGCCCAGCCCGCTGGACAATACATTACCAGAAAAATAGAGGGCAGCTTCTGCCGTGTCACCGCAGCCATCTCCTGCCTGCCTTATTCTTTGTGTTACTTAATATCAGTTATAAAATATTAAATCAGATAAATACCTTTGACCTTTCTGGATGATAAGAAAATGCATTGTTCTGCCTTCTAAAATGCCGTCATTTTCACTGGAAATGCTAATGGGATTACATAAAGGTTATTTCAGCCTCCTCTCAAGTCAAAACAATCATCATGCCCTTTGTTTATGACTTTTTAATTACTGCTTTTATGTCCAGGTGTCTGAGGCCTCTGCGTCTTCTCAGGTGCTCACTTCTGGGGTCCTTGGGCTGCTCTTGTGGGGAAACTCCCTGGGGAATATGAACGCTATCTGTGCTGTCGTGTTAGAGATCTGGAGGAGAGCAGGTGTGGTGGAGAGCTCTGGCAGCCTGGCAAGGATTTGGTGCCTATGTCTCAGTACCTGTGGGTACGCACCCTCCTGCAGTTCGCAGGACAAGCATCAGGGAGCGTGCGCACATGCACGGGTCCAACGCACTCCCGTGGCATGTCTGCGCAGTGGCGTCTGCACTGGTGCTCACCGGTGCACCCCTGGGGCTCCGTCTTCTGGTTTCCTTTCTTCAAGGCATCTGTCTGTGAGCCTCTGCCAGGATGCACACATGAGTGCACGCATTTCTTGTGATGAGCAAGTTGCATGGTGCGGTCTCCATTTTCAGCCTCCATTCTAGACTGGCCTTCGCTGCATCGTGCACAAGTAGTGGGCTGAGTAAGAAGCTCATGAGCCAGAGGCAGCTACAGAAACAACCGTGGTGCTCCACTTGCTCTGCTCTCCGGGAAGGTGCTGCCAAAAGCACGTTTCCCTCTCATTTTTGGTTGTTACTGGTTTTTGGTGCAGGCCCTTGACTTTTCCTAAGCCATTCCCTTGCTTCCCAAAAGAGCCCAAGTGCTGTGCAGGAGGCTTGTGATGGCCTAGTAAGCTCATTGCATTCCAGAGAAAAGCAGTGCACCAAGATAGACTGTCATCATTCCTAAGATAGACTGTCATCATTCCTAATGCCAGAAGCATCAGGCAAGAATTGGTTCTCACTGGAGACCCCGCACGTCTGTGCCTACATTTCTTTAAGCTGGCACTGTCATGAGCATTAGGGTCACAGACATCCCAGGCATCAGAATCACAGCATCACAGGATGGTTTGGGTTGGAGGGGACCTTTTAATGATATAGTCCAACCCCCCAGCAGGAACATCTTCCACTTGATCAGCTTGCTCAAAGCCCCATCCAACCTGGCTTTGAGCACTTCCAGTGACAGGGCATCCACAGCTTCCTTGGACAACCTTGTTCCCATGTCCCACCACCCTCATTGCAAATAATTTCTTCCTTACATCCAACCTAAATCTACGCTTTTTTCGTTTAAGAACATTGCCCCTTGTCTTATCACTACAGGCCCTGGTAAAAATTCTTTCTCCATCTTTTTTTATAAGCCCCATTTATATATTGAAGGGACACGTTAAGAGTGGCCTGAGCAAGCTCTGAGCAAGTTGATCGGTCTGTGAATAGCCTGGCTTCGAGCAGGAGGTTGGCCTGGGGACATCCAGGAGACCATTCCACCCCAAGTCCTTCTAGGAGTTTACAAAAGTTGCTGTGAAATTCTGTTTAGCTGCAGCCTTCTGCCTTTTCAGGCTCTCCTCAGTTGAGAAGCTTGGTTTTGATGAGGAAGAGATAAAAACAGAAATGCAGCCAACACAATCCTCCCTGCCCACGCCGGCTGCTGCTTCACCGCTTCTTAGGGACAGGGTTTAGTGCTGGGATGGCAGGGTTAGGGGAACGGTTGGGCTGGGTGAGCTTAAAGGGCTTTTCCAACCTCAAGGATTCTATGATTCTGTGATTCACTTTGTCCTGGGTCAGCCGCCCCGTTGGTGGCAGAGGACGGGCGTGTGTGCAGGTGTTCTGGGGGCTGCCTGGAGTAGTAGGATGGGGATTTACACTTTTCCTAAAATATTCTTTTATGAACCTGAGGGAGGAAAGTAGTATCTTGGGAACAATTCTAAGCATAGATTGATTGTGTTAATAGATTGATTTGAGAGGAAGAAGAGGTGGTTCCTGGAGAGCAGAGGGGCACATGAGCTAGGACAGCCAGGGTTACATCTTTCACAGCTAGCGGGGAGAGAGAAAAAGAGAAGGAGATTGTCACTGAATCATAGAACCATAGAATCACAGAATCGTTGAGGTTAGCAAAGCCCTTTAAGATCCCCAAGCCCAACCATTACCCTAACCCTGCCCTCCCATCACTAAACCCTGTCCCTAAGCACCTCATCTGCCCGGCTTTTAAATACCCCCAGGGATGGGGACTCGACCCCTTCCCTGGGCAGCCCCTTCCAGTGCCTGACAGCCCTTTCAGAAAAGGAGTTTTTCCCAATGTCCAACCTAAACCTGCCCTGGCACAACTTGCCTGTTGAATGCAAAAGCATTTAGCAAAGAGCACGGACAGAGAAAGGTGGTGCATCCCTGGTGTTCAGTGGAGATATGAATTGTAAATCGTGTTGCTAAAAGTTGTCATTCTCTCTATCAAAGCAATTCTGTGGGTGTCCCTGGAGGATGATGGCCGAGAGGTCAGAGCCCATGCAGAGCAGCTGCTTCAGGAGGACAGCACCCCCCTTTCTGAGGGGGCTTTCTTGTGCACATTGGCTATGCAAATTTGCATAGGAGGTTTGGTTTTCTCACCCAGTTTCAGTGAGACCATTTAAGTCTTCCCAGGCTGGAGGATTTCACAGTGTGGGACGTGCACAGCGTGGGTTGATCACACTGTGATGGGCAGCGATCTTGGCTACGTCTGCAGGACAGGATTCGCACGCGGTGCTCTGGCCTGGCATGCTGCTACGCGATGGCTGCCCGCTGCAACCGTGGTTTGGATGATTGAAGGGAGAAGAGGGAAAAGGCTTCGGAGGGCAGCTGTTTTTACAACGGATGTGCCATTCATGTAATGTTTTTTTCTGGAGAGGTGCCAGATGAAGCTGGTACGGGACAAGCAGTGGAGTTACTCCCACCCTTTCACTTTCCGTATGCCTGTCAAAAAAGTCTCCCTGGTACCTGTCTTAATTAGACAAAATCTGAGATTTAATTACTAACGCAACATTTCCAGTTTTGAGTATCATCTTTCCCAGTGCACTTCTGGCATCACAGAGCCACTGGATTCCCTCCCGGGGCTGCGGAGACCCACTGCGGTCCCACGGGTGCCCGCCTGCAGTCACCCGTCACATTGCCAGTGCTGACGGGATTCCCCATGGTGCTGCCTGTGCTGGGTCCTGCAGCCACAGGGGCACCGTGGACCCACCCTGGTGACCCAAATTGCAAGCAGCAGCAAGATGATCCACAGCCATAAGCCTGGAGCAGCGCTGTGGGCAGGGAGCAGCCCCAGCCTGAGCTCAAATTTCAGTGAATTTTGGATACAAGCACGCCTTCAGCTCCTCTGTGTGTGTAGCCCTCAAATGAGTGTCTGCTGCCTGTGAAATGGCAAGGTCAAAGCTAATAGCTTCTCATGAAAGGTGGGATCTCATCTGGAGGGCCCAGTCTTGGCACTGATTTGGGACAGTCCTGCCGAGGATGTGATGGAGAGCAGCAAGAAGCACACTGAAAAGTGCAATCAATCGGGAGAAAAAATGGAAGGATCTTGGGCAGAAGAGGTTATTTATGGAAAGCTTAAGATTGAACCTTCTAAGTGATCCATGTGCTGTGTCTACCAGGCTTTGAAGTTCCTCAGGTGATGGATGCTTATCAGTCAGTGAGACAAGGCAAGAACTGATTCAGTGCTCTTCCCTTTGGCATCAGGCCAGCCAGCCCACCTCAACTCCTCCAGCAGAAAATTAGGAAGCACCTCACAAACCCCCAGCACATCAGCAAACGTGAATCCAGTGGGTCCCTTCGGGCAAGTGGCTGGATGAAAAGGACTCTTTCAGACACTCAGGGTTCCTGTGCAGTTGCCAGAAGTGCAGCAGCTCTTCCCAAAGTACTTTTGTGATGTACATCCTTCCCTGCTGGCCCTGGCTCTGCAGGGCCTGGCTCCAAAGTCAAGGTCTGGCTCCAAAGTCAGGGTCTAAGCCTGAGTCTGTGGAGCAATGCATCGTGCCTGCTCTCTGCCTTGGGAAGGCTGGTTGACCACTAAAGAGGAATGCAGAAGCTGAGGTCTGAAAAGAGACCACTGTCCGCTCCAGAGCCACGACACCATACTATGAGTGCAGGTGTGTTTCAGGCATGATGTGCAGGTGCTAATCCCAAACATGGGATCTACAAGATCTCTTTGAAAAGCACCTTAAAGCTGTGGGTTTGTAGGTGATAGTGATAGCAGTGGCATTAGAGAGCAAGGTGCTGATGCTCCGACAGGACTCTGTCCAGCTTGGGCAGCGTTGCCCCGGGGGAAGGGGACACAGGAATGGAAAGGGCATTCACCAGAAACCCCTTCAGCCCAGTGCATGACCTCTAGCAATGTGATGTGGCAAGGTGCTCCAGGAGAAGACGAGAAACCTGCTGCCTCCCACACAGACCAATTCCTTTATTGCTCGTTTCCTTCCTACACCTAAGCTGAGGGTTATAATTTTACCCTGTCTACCCCATTGTAATTTTACTCTTTGTCTTCATCAATGGTTTAAGGAGCCCAACTCAGCCTTTTCATAGGAAGAGGTTTTTTTAATCCACAGTGTAATAAGGCTGCTTATTCATTCCTGGCTCCTCTCCACTATTTTCTCTCACAGGAGACGCTTCTGCTTCCAGGTAGGATGCAGTAAGAGTGCATGGCACATCTCTGCTGCGCCGGTATGAGTCAACATGAGTTCAACCTTTGGAAAATTGTTTCTTGAAGGCCAGAGACATTTGTTTGTCCTATACTTAAATGCCTTTCACTGACACATCAGAGCAACCACAGCCCATCCCTTAGCATCCTGAGTGACAGCACAGCGTAACTGCGGGCCCAATGAATGTCTGACAGGATAAAAAAGAGCACGAAAATAATGTCCATGGTTAATGGGGTCAGAGGAGGCCTACTATGGAAAGCTCCATTGTCAGATGACTTTTGGCTGTGCTTACACAGTGCTTTTTCATCATCACAGTCCCTACTGTTTTTAAGGCATAAAAAGAACTTTCTCCATAACAAACCTTACAATTGTTTTCTTTCCTTCTGAAAAGCCTGTCTGTCACGGCCCCTTACAGTTTCTGAACCTTTCTTCACCTTTCTCCCAAATCTTGGTTTGAACAAAAAGCATTCAGCGTCCTACACCTCCCATGAGATGCTGTGTCCTGACACATAGCATTATTTTTTTCCTTTCTCCAGACCCCAGCCATCTTTACGGAGGAGTAACCAGATGAGAGAGCTTCTAGTGCTAAACAAAACAACAGAAGAGTTGGTGTCTTTTGGAGCCAGAACCCTCCCGTATTTTGTTGACTCGTAGCCCAAATTTGCCAACAGAGCCTAAGAAAGCTCTGCTTTGCAGCAACTTCCCAAGCAGACAGGATCTGGGAGCAGATCCCATGTCAGCGTATTGGCTGCAGCTCCTCAGTTACAGCCCGACTTGGTGTTGAGCAGCCAGCTCCTTTTCCAGGGACGCATGAGTGTGAGGGCAACTTACTGTCAAAGGCAGAGTGGGTGGTCCTAAGTTCTGCCTGCTCAGTCTTATGGTGCAGAGGTGGCCTCCGGGACGCACAGGACACACCACCAGTTGTCTCAGTTAAAGCCAGGTCTGAATTTATGGGCAAAGCAAGGTGAGAGAGGAAGGAAAGATATGGTGTATAAATCCCCCAGGTCCTTCTCCCTCCAGGGATAAAACCCCAAATGTCTGAAGAAGAAAGGGGAGAAAGTCATTGGGAAGCAAAGGTCAACTTTTAGGAAATAGATTTTGCATCTAAAGCTGCTTCTCGGGATCTGCAGCACTGAGAGATGTTGCTGTAGGCTGTGACCTCTCCAGGGGAGTAATTACTGCTGCTTAATACCAGCCTTCTCCTCCAGCTTTTTCTCAGTAAGGCCTGCAAAGGGGCATCAAACTATAGGCTGAAATGGCTCTGCCCATGCCACCTCATGTGAAGCAGGTGATGCAGAAACTAAAGGCGATACAGGAGCAATGCAGAAATGAGAGACAATGCAGGAGGGAGAGGTAAAGCAAGAGACAAAGGAAATGCAAGAGACAGGCGATGCAGGAGGCAGAGGTGAAGCAGAAGGCAGAGGCGATGCAAGAGGCAGAAGTGATGCAGGAGGCAGAGGCACACATGTGCCAGGCAGCACAAGCAGAGGGGTGAGGAAGCAAGATACGCTGCAGCTGCAGTGACTTGTCTACATTTATCGCCCCAGCTGCATAACCATGGGGTAAGTGAGATATGGGGGCCTCTGTCCTTACATGTGAAATCATGTGAGACACAAGGATGAAGACAAGACATTTACGGTACTGAAATCCAAATCAGATTGAAAATCGAGCAGTTTCTCCAAGATGTTGATCTCTCCTTTGACCAAGAGCTTGCTGGAAGGTCTAGCCAGGGAGCCAGAGACAGCAGAGCGCCTGGAGTGCACCTCCAGGGAGCTCAGGGGAGGCACGCTAGGGCACCACATTGGCGAAAACCAGCTCCTGATGCAAATGCACAAGCAGAACAACATCACTGCAGGACCGTGCTGCCATTCCTGTGTTGTGAAGGTGTGACACAGAGCTGGCCCGCTTCTCAGAAAGCTGAGTCGAGCACCAAGCTTTGGCTGCCTTACCCCAGCGTTGGGGCTGCTGCATGGTCAAGTCATGGGTTTTCCCGGGAGAAGCATGAAGTGAGCTGAGCTAGTTGCACAGCCATTTAATATTTCCTGCTATGATGGAGGCTACCCTGGCAAAGCAAACGGGCTGCTTTAGTACGTGAGCTTAAATAACGGCGTGATGACAAATAAGTGGAGGATAATGCTGTGATGAACAGAATCCATACATCAACCTTTCCAGTTCTGATGCATTTTACCTACTACTGTGCTGAGAGAGAAAGTAGCAACGTGAAATAGTTCTGGAAATGAAAATCCAGTGAGTTTTTAAGTTCCAAATGAGTGAAAAGGTTTTGTTAATACTTTCCAGGGAAAAAAAAAAAAAGAAACTATAACAGGGTGGAGATGAAATGCAGAGGGTTTTCTGCCTCATCTGTGAGATTCCTAGGAACTCATAATTTTTGGAAAGCGAGAAGAAAAATCCTTTGGTTGCTGGCTATCCTCTTGTCCCCAGCTATGGAGAAAAGCCTCTGCCCCAGATTTGGCACAGCTTAAAAACTGTCTGTGCTCCTCAGCGCAGGCCGCAGGATAAAGCCTCAACATGTGCCATGCTGCCTGGGGCCTGAACCGCCCAGCCTGCCGCCCAGCTGCAGATGAAATTGCTCAGGTACCTCACGGTCCCTAGCCACCTTTCCACCACGCCCCAGGGAAGATCAGCAGGTCTCCTGGCTGGCACCTGGGAAGGTGCCTGAGATCCATTTCTATGCCAAGAAGCAGGGGACGGGTGGTCAAGGATGTGTGGGCCAGGGCAGGAATGGCAGGGTCAGTGGGGCTGCGCACCAGAAGCCCGCATTTCTGAATGATTTCATTCTTACTGTAGTGCTGAAATTAGCTTCTGTACATGATGCCAGTTCTAGCATTTTAAATATGAAAACTCCCCAGCCACCAGATGATGCCAGATTCACTTTAGGATTACCAATGCATTTGCACAGAAAGCAAAAATCCTACACCTTGTTTTGGGGCTGCATTTAATCCTTGTTTGATGGCTGGAAACATGGCCACTCCTTCTCCTAAATGACTCCCCCAGCTACCTGAGATAATCTGCATGCAGAGCAATTTCATCTACTTGCCCCTTTCCTGCGTTACCTTCAAACCTGGCCGTAGAGACTGCCTGTTCCTCCTGTAGGAAAAGAAAATATATATAGTTTGTTATATCCTATCGTAACACAGGGACACGAGCTCTGCTTCCCCAGCAGATCCCTCTCAAAAGGGTAAGGATGGAGTGGAAGGGCAGCCTGTCAGTGTTTCTGGGGTATCTCTGTTTGATGCAAAGATTTTTCTATTAAGCTTGATCGGAGAAACTAATTGAAGAGAAGGCTTTATGCAGAGAGCCCAGTCTGGGACTGGGCCTGCCCATACCAGACCACCCTGTTGCTGTTGTTGCGTTAAAAGGTTAATTTGGAGCCATGCCCAATTTGTCGTTGTAAGTCTGGTCGTGTTCAGTGTCAAACTATCGTGATTATGGATGCACAAACAACATGATACACCTTCAGGCTGGTTGTGTACCACAAACTACCACGGCTGCACTTAAAGAGTTGGTTGGGTTCAAGGAGAATGATCACAGCTGGATTAATGAACAGTGCAGTTTGTTACAGCAACAGACACATGGGTTCTTCTGGATTGCCAGTGGTAAATTCACTGTCTGCAAAGCACATGCAAATAGCAAGAGTGTGAGCAACACTGCCTGGCTATAGACGCATTAAGAGATATAAAGCGACGCTATAGAGATTTCCGAGTTTCCTGGGGAGGCAACCAAGTGTTTGAATCCTACCCAAAGATGCCTCGATGGGGGAAAAGAGAGGCTCAGCCCCTCGGCTGATCCCAGAAGTCGGGGTAGTATGTGATGATGGCATCGTCCCTAACATCCTCTCTCCCTTAAGCTATTTTATATCATTTTCTACCTTTCAGGTGGAGCTCAAGTGACTCCAGCCGTACGTACCTCGTTTACGACTGGTGTAAAATTATCTCATTTTGCTTTTAAAGGTATAGGCTAGAAAAATTCGAAGTACAAGCTCAGTGAGGGGTGGCTGCACCTTGGAGGCGAGTAGCTTTGGGGATGGAGGTGTGTTTTGGTATTATAATGATATTATAATGAGCAAAGTTTACCAAACACCATTTTGTCAAAAACATGACAGACCGTTGGCCCAGAGTAGCAAATCTGCAGCTTATCAGTTCTGTGGTACCTTCAAGTTCCCGTATTATCACAGAGCCTGGCTGCGGCGTCTCTGCTCCGGTCCACCCTCCGTACAGTGCCTCTTAGAGTCGGCACACCGAGCACCCCTGGTGTTGCCAGCATTGAAGACTGCAGGCCTGGGGAACTTCCATGGGATGGATTCCTTGCATGTCAGCCACACTCCACCCTGGAAGCTTCTTCAGTGCTGTACCTTTCCCTAAAATGTGAATACACATTTAATTTCTAGGCCACTTCCAGCAATTATGCCACAGCAGTTCAGTGGGTTGGCCAGACTATGGGACTACACAATGGCTGCCACCAAGCCCACAACAGCTGGCTTACCCCCCAGCTGTGCCTGCAACACAGACCAACTTTGCGCCTGCATCTACATTACTCTCTCTCTTTTCATGAATGCGCAAAGCAATCTCTTGAGCTTTCTTGGTGAGGCTTTTGTGGTACCACTGCATTGAAATTGCTGGGAGCATGCTAGGGACAGTTTAGGACAGAGAACCCCTGCGGAATTCTTCTTGTAGTTTTCTCAAGCTTTGGTTAAACTTTCCAGCAAAGTTCACGAGAGTTTCCAGGAGCAATGTGGGCTGTGGCTTGATGCCGCTGGTCGATCTGCCCCAGCATCTCTCCCTCTGGCCGGCTCCCATCTGGGGGCCAACTACCCCGTCCTCATTTTTGCCCACACAGCTGCCTGTGGGACTATGTGTGAGCTGATTGAGTTTAATTTCTTCCCCAGCGAGGTTTATAAAGCCTGGATTGGTTCTCCTGGTTCAGAGAGAGGTCCCACTGCCATCACATGGGGCTGGAGGCACGAAGGCAAGAACAGCTCCATCCAGTTTTGTCACTCAGGGAAACCACTGTGTCCTCCAGCCACCCCAGTCCGAAGGCCAGGCCCGTGGCTGAAGTCACATGAAATGTTGCTTCAGCAGGAGAACCATCTTGAGAAGGTCCTCTTGGCATAGCCAGGAGCATGGGAGCGAGCCCGCCTTGGAGCCAACTTGGGAAGAAGGGGGTCACTGTGAACTTGGCTCACGTCCAGCAATCAGGTGCAGAGCCCTGCAGGCATTGCATCAGCACTACTTGGGCGAAGCAATACCAAGCCCAGGGCTTTGTGCCGTCTCTGTTGTTGGCACAGAGGATTGCGCAAAGGGTCCTTACTTGCCCAGACCTTGGAGCATGCCCATGCTGCACCTGAACCTGCAGTCCTCGTGGGTGAAGAAAATTGGCCGCCTGGAAGTCGCTAGCTCTGTTTTCTAGATGAGTATTAAAACGGGTTTGCTACTGTGCTAGTGAAAGCTGATAGGGGAGATGTGCATCCTTGCCCTTCCCAGCAGCCTTTGACTATGACCTCCCCGCCAGAGATCAGTCTATCGCATTACGTCTCCACCTCCACTAAACGGGAATCAGAAGCATGGCAGGGCATGAAACAATTCTTCTCTAACAGGATTTTGCCAAATTAGTATTCTTGTTCCCATTCCCAAGCTCGCTGGGATACACAGTTTTGTTCTTTCCGATTTGACGCAGGGATTTAAGGTCAGGTCCCCATCATTGCAGTCAGGTCCCCATCATTGCGGTCAGGCCCCCATGATTGCAAGCGAGTCCCACAACTACTGGCTACAAGCTGCCTTGAGCGCGGATGTGGAGCCTGGGCAAGTTTTCCCATGTTCGTGGTGGATCAGCGGTTGTATAGAGGGATCTTCCTTGCAGAGATGCTCATCGGCTCATCAGCGTATGTGTCAAGAAGCAAAAAGTGCATTTGTGGGGAAAAGCTGTTTGGGGCAATACAGAGGGCATGCCCTGGGAGTCAGGGAGACCAAAAAGCTGGAGTGAAATGTGTGAATGGTTTTAAATGTCTACAGATGACAACTACATAATTAATTACTCCGAGTTAAGTTGCACTGATAATTTTTTGTGTAGGGAACGCTGAAGGCTACGCTGTTATCTTAGAGGAATGTTTGCGTCTGGAGTTCATTCTCACCCTGCCAATAATAAACCTTCCCTGGAGTTTCTGAAACATCAATTATGGTTTTGGAACGCCCAGGTTTTGCAAGCAGCTTAGGGTAATTCTCTACAACACCAAGCTCTGACAGAAACAAATTAATCGCTGATTTGAAAACTGGCAGCTGCCAAGGCACGAGAGCTCAGGGCTTTATGACATTTGCGATGTATGAATAAAATGGGTCCCACCATACTCGCCAGCCCGCCTGCTTACATGTGCATGCACACCCCCTCCAACATAGCCTGGGAAGAACAAGCTTCCCCCAGCTAAAAAGCACCAGCAACCCCATGCAGCAGGAAGAATCACAGGGGAAGATCTCAGATGCAGCCAGACATTGTTGGAGTGTTTCATCCAGGGGCCTCCCTTGCCGAGGTGCCAGCGGGACACAGGGGTTCCCCCTGACACTGCTCCCGGCTCTGTCCCAAGCCCAGAGGGCCACTTTGTAACAGCATCTCCTTTAGATCCACAGCTTTTGTCTCTACCACATCAAATCCTTCAGCTTGGGTCACAAAGAGAGCCTAAACGGACAAATTTAAAACTCAAAACAACAACAAAAAAAGATTTTTTATTTCCAGGTTTGTCAAGTTACCATACCGGCCTACAAACAAAAGAAGGAACATGGTGTTTAGATCGCACGGAAGAATACAGATTCTCCTCAGCCCTTTTCGTGCCTCTGCTGTCCTGAGGAGGGGAACATAGCCTCCCACCTGGCCTCTCCTCCTTGGCCATCTGGGATGGAGCTGACTTCCCACTGGCATTACATTTCTTAATAAGCACAATCCTTCAAATTACAGCTGCTTTCCTGCAAGCCACAACTTGTTCAGGACTGCTGCAGATCCTTATAAATGCAACTTACAGCTCCTGAGCAGCTTTTCATAGAGACGTGCTAAAAACACAGATAGCTGTCATAATATTGAAAGCGTTTCGCTGCATGACTTCCTTTGCCCTTTTGCTGGTCTTGAGGGACTGGCTATCACCTCCAAAAGGAGAACAGTGATTACACCAATTCAGAAATGAAGGAAGTTGGTTGACAGGAGGCTGAATATGAGCCATCAATGTGCCCAGGTGGCCAAGAGGCCCAATGGTATCCTGGCTTGTATCAGGACTGGTGTGGCCAGCAGGAGCAGGGCAGTGACCATGCCCCTGTCCTGGGCACTGGGGGGGCCGCCCCTCGAATGCTGGCTTCAGAGTTGGGCCCCTCCCTCCCAGAAGGACACAGAGGGGCTGGAGCGTGTCCAGAGAAGGGCAAGGAAGGTGGGGAGGGGTCTGGAGCCCAAGGCTGATGGGGAGTGTCCGGGGGCCCTGGGGGTGTTGAGCCTGGAGAAGAGGAGGCTGAGGGGAGCCCTTATCGCTCCCTACAACTGCCTGACAGGAGGGGGGACCTAGGGGGGTCAGGCTCTGCTCCCAGGGAACAGGCGATGGGATGAGGGGAAATGGCCTCAAGTTGTGCCAGGGCAGATTTAGGTTGGACATTGGGAGAAATTCCTTCCCTGCAAGGGCTGTCAGGCACTGGAAGGGGCTGCCCAGGGAAGGGGTTGAGTCCCCATCCCTGGGGGTATTTAAAAGCCGGGCAGACGAGTTGCTTAGGGCCAGGGTTTAGTGGTGGGATGGCAGGGTTAGGGGAACGGTTGGGCTTGGGGATCTTAACGGTCTTTTCGAACCTCAGCGATTCCATGATTCTATGGTTCTATGAAGTGAAGCTACAAGTGTCAGTATAAAAAAAAGAAGAAATAATTTGCCCATGGGACTGATGACAAGGAAAAAAAAAATTATTTAACTGGGTGAGCAACAAATGAACAATGCTGTATGTCCAGTAGCAGGTGTAGATGGTAAAAATGTCATGTCACTGGAAAGACAAACTCAAGAAATACTTGTCCTTTATTACGATGGGAGGGTGACAGATTCATACCTGAACACAAAATGCTTCACAGCATCAGAGTGGTTGAGGTTGGAAGGAACCTCGGGGGCCATCTGGCCCAACCTCAAGCAGGGCCAGTTGCCCAGGAAATCCAGATGGCTGTTGAACACCTCCAAGGAGGGAGACTCCACAACCTCCCAGGGGCACCTGTGCCAGCGCTTGGTCACCCTCAGAGTGAAAAAGCGTTTCCTGATTTTCAGAGGGAACCTCTTGTGTTTCAGTTTGTGCCTGTTGCCTCTGGGCCTGGCACTGGGCACCTCTGAGAAGAGCCTGGGCTCCATCCTCTTTGCACTGAGCCTCTTTGCCTCCTGAGCCTTATCCTCCCCAGGAGGAACAGTCCCAGCTCTCTCAGCCTTGTCTCATACCCGAGATGCTCCAGTCCCTTTGCCATCCTGGTGGCCCTTCGCTGGGCTCTCCAGTCTCGCCCGTAGCGGGGAGCCCAGCACAGGATGCTGAATTCAGAGCTATGGAAGATGTTAAGCACAAACCATTCAAATTATTTTAACTGTAGGAGTTGATAGTGCATAGTTTTGTCAGCTACGGAAGATGCCGAGCAATTAGCACTGGCAGTCAAGACATACTAACGGCTTACCAGCTCCATCGGATGGGGGGGGGGCAAAAATCTTGGCGCCATTCGCACGCTCGTGAGGAGAAAAGTGATTAATTCCAGGCCAATTAGTCTAACTATAAGCAAAATCGCACCGGTGTCGACGTGGGACACAACGAGGAAGGGGGTAAAGGGCAGGGAGAAGCGATGGGTGCCTTTCTTTTGGTGGGAAAACGGTGTAAAATGGAGAAGGGCGGCACCTCGGGGGACGTAAGGAGCCGGCGGGACGGGCCACCCCTGAGGGGAGAGGTGGGCCCGGGGCCGGGCCGGCGACCGGGACACACGCCCGGGGTGGCCGCTGAATAGGCTGGGGGGGGGGCGGTCCGCCGTGCCCCGTCCCGGCCCCGTCCCGCCCCTGGCCCCGCCCGCCGCCGCCGCCGCCATGTTGCGGCCGTTGGTGCCCGGTGCGGGGTGAGGCCTGCGCGGGGCCCCGGCGGCGGCGGGGCCTTCGGAAAGCCGCCGGTGGGTGGGTCGCCCGGCCCGGCCGGGCCCGGGCCCGCCCCCCCGCTTGCCCTCTGCCCTCCCGCCCGCCGCCCCCGCCCGGGGGGGCGCCCGCCGCCGGCAGACGGAGCCCTGCGCTCCCGCCCACCCGCCCGCACCGGCTCTTCCGGTCCGCGGGGCGCTCGTCGCCTTCCCCCTCACAACCAGCCCCGACGGCGGCCACGGGCAGGGCTCCGGTTGCCCCGGCCCCCGCGGCGGCCTGGTCCGCCCCGGCCCCGGCGGCGCCGGGACAAACTTAACTTCGTGGGGCTCGCCCACGTGCGGCTGGGGGGCGGCGGGGCCGGGCCGGGCTGTCAGCGCGGGGGCGAGCGGCCCCGGGCCGCGGGGCGCGCGGGGGGGGCCGGGGTGGGGGGGGGGCGAGCGGCGGGGCTGCCACGGGCAGGGTGACCCCATAGCCCGTCGGACCCTTTGCAGCGTTAACCCGGGATGGCACTGCCTTGCCTTAACGTGGCTCCTGAAACTTTAATGCCTGTTAAAACGCTGGGTCCCGCCTGCCATTTGAAGCTGCCGGTTTGATCCTCCCGCAGTTCCTTTTTTTTCCCGTTCCCACACCCTCCCCGCAGCCCTGACAGCCCCTGGGCAGCCGGTTCCCTCGGCAGGCAGGGCCGCCTCTCCCACAGCCAGCTGGCGTTCCTCGGCCCCTGCTCCTGACATCCCTGCCTTCCCAAAGCGTTCCCCTGGCAGGCAATCCTTATCCTCCTCCAGCAGACGCCTGCCTCTTCTGGACCCACGAGAGTAGCCCTTGGCAGATGTTTTCCCTTGTACCTTGCTGTTGTTTTGCAGCTTTATCAATATTTATTATTATCATTTTCCTTTATTCTTTAACCTGGGTGTAATTGCATTTTTATGCTTTCCTATTAGGTGGCAATCTTGAACCTCCTCCTCGAACAGTATGGTACGCGCCCGTTTAAAAGCTGCAGAGGAGCTGCTGCAGATCTCCAAAAGTCCCCAGGAATAGCACTGCTAGCGAAAGGTTTGTATGGCGTGTGTGCGGGATGCTGGTCCTGTGGTACCTCTGCCCGACTGCAGAGTTTTGAAGCTTAGCCGCAGCTGGAGGCCCTGGGGTTTGACATATTGCCTTGAGGGAGTTTGCGGGGTTTTTTGGGATGGCTTGGAGGCTTCTAGGTTCCTCACTTCCTGGAGAAATGTCCTACTGTGAGGTTGGTTTTGCACGTTGAAATACATGCATTCTGGTCCACAGGTCCTTCTTTGCTCATTTTATTTGCCTCTTCTGTTGCTTTGCAAATCCCAATCTCTGTGTTTCCATAGGCAAGCAGAGGGAGAAAACTGGATTCTGAGCTTGGGTTCTACGGCAAGTCCTTCGCACAAGAAGGATGGACTAAGGATGGAGGTCTTTATTTTCCTCACAAGCCAGTTTGCAGGAGGCTTTGACATAATTTACCTTGATATATTTCTTCTGTTTGCTATCTGAGAACAGAAATAAATGGTGCTTAGTTGAAATTTTAAATTTGTGTCATTAAAAATCACTTCTATTGGCAAGATACTTACTTGGTCTTCTCTAGAATCTGGGTCCAATTTTGCTTTATTTTGAGAAATTGTAGCTTCACGTGTGACGAGTTTAAGATGCAGTTTTGTGGGGAAATAGGTGAGTTGGAGAGTTGTGCTCCCAGAATAGCAAAGAATGTAAACCGATCTTTTGTAGGACTCAAAGATGTACACGAAACCTTCTGAGAATGCAAGGTTTATTCCAAGAAAAGCGTATTTTGTCATACTGCAGATACCTCAGATGTATTTTGTCTTAGATTTTAAAACGCTGCCACATCCGAAGATGTGTATTGGTGTTCGAGAGCGAGAACAGAAAAGTCAAGAGCAATTGGCAAGCTCAGTTTTCTCTATATAGAACTTGAGCATTCCAGGTTATGGCTGAAACGTCTTCCTTGCCAAGGATTTGTGTGCCAGAAATTTTGGGAGCCAAGTGGTGCCTAGCTCTCTCCCAGCTGGCACAAGTTTTCCCACCCAAAGGAAGGGGAAGCTTCAGGTCCATGCTCTGCCAACCGCAGTAAGCTGTGATATTTCAGAAGTCCTTATCAAGTGCTGGTGACATGAAGCGTGTGGATAATCTGGGCTTTCAGGGACCCAGCGCACAGCTATCCTGCCTTGCAGAGGGGTGCGATTGTAAATTACTGTGCAGCCCTCTGTGGACATACACACTTGTGGGTTAATTTAAGAATGAGAAGAAGTTTAAGCTAAACCACAGCAAACTGCTCTTAAGCCAAGTAAATCTCCGCAGAGTGTTTTGCAGTAGATTAACCAAAGCAACACCTCTGGAACTTGTCTGTAGGCATGGCTGCACTAAAGCTCAAAGACCATACCAAAGTATGTTCTCTTGTTCCGTGCTGAAGCTATTTCTCCTGGCCCAGCTCTGTAAATTGTTCCTCCTAGCAGCAGTCTGGCAGGAAGGGTTGCGTTTTGTTTGGTCTTGATGTGATGCTTGACAAATGTTCAAACCCAACTGTAAATAATGAAAGCAGCCTTAAATCAGTGGCCTTTTGGGAAGGTGTCAGACAGCTTCTTCCTCTCCCTCCGCCTTGTCTCAGGATCCTCCCCCTGCCTGCACCTCTGCTCCCCGCTCTTTCCCCCTTCTCCTGGGCTCTTGCCGCCCTCTCTGTTGGCAAGTGCTGATGCAGCCTAAGTCAAGTGAGCGTGGCAGGACTTACCCTGCCTGTGGGTGCTCCTTGCCAAGTAGGAGCTGGTGCTCTGCTAGTGCAGTTGCCACTCTTCACGATTTTCTTCCTCCCCTGCATGCAGCATACATAAGTTCACATAAATTTGGGGTTTAAACAGAACATTTATAAAATAATGGCTTATTAAATATTTGGGAATCTCTATATGGCACCAACTTGAAAATATTTTCATTAAACAGGGGAAGAACCAGTATCCCTGACAGTAGTGAACACAAATGTTCAAGTAATTCTGTGCTGTCAGCTTTCATTATGCACCTCATCAGAGCTTGATTATTGCTGTTGTAGGTCTCTATGGCAAGCGTCTGAGTCCCCACTTCCCTTCTGGAGGGCAGAGAGAGAGCTGGCTGGGAACACCATTTTGTGTTATGATTTAGATATGATCCTTTATTCTGTGTTTGGGCAGTTCTGCCTCGTGTCATTACCCAATTAAGGATTGCCCCCGTTTCAAACAAACCCTGCTTCGTTTACCATGCTTTGAGCTGCTGTATTGAAATATTTACTGAAGACTTCTATTATTTAAATTGCTCTGGGTAGGGAGTCATCTCGCTTTTCAGGCCTGTTTCTCTTGGGTCACCTGTTTACTCCTGGCTTTTTTCCTTGAAGGGGGACTGACTTCTTCAGATGTGACAATCTGTTGAGAAATAGGCAGTGATCGTTGCCTGTTAGCTCTAGAAAAAAAACCCAACCAAGCAAAAAAGAAACCCTGTAGTAATGTACTTCTGAGTCTTTCCTGTTGAGGCTCGTGATAACGGCTGGTTTTGGAGTAGTGAAGCATCTGACAGATTGAAAAGACATCCCCTGCATGAGCTTGGTGTCATTTAAAAGGTCATGTTTGAATGGGCTCTGCTCTCGGGGACCCTGGGAGAAGGGGATGCTGTCTCCCACCACGTTGCTTGAAGCACCAGGAGCAGCTCTGCCCACAACCTGGAAAGGGCGGATGGTGTTGCAGGATGGGAGTGAACAGCTCCTGTCACTTGTCACTTGCCCCTGCCAGCTCAAGCAGGATAGGATCTGAGCTTTTGCTGATCGTCCAGGTACAGCTAGGGCAGGAGAAGTGCCTTCCCCATGATGCCCTGCGAAACGGCAGTGTTGTGTTGAAAAAGCTGGGCTAATATTTTTGTCTATAAACAGTCAACCTAGGAATAGTTAAAATGGGAGCTGAAGTGTCTGCCGCAGATGTTTCTGGCCTTTTTACCCTGCTGTGTTAGCGTTTTGGGCAGTTGTGGGTTTTGTCACGCTAAGATGTTTATGCAAATGAGTCTTACAAAGTTTGTCCTTAGGGGAAATGTATCTGACAACGTTTTGGGGTTTTTTGCTTTTAATTGTAGCTTTCATCATGGGGGACATGAAAACCCCAGACTTCGATGACCTCTTGGCTGCTTTTGACATCCCCGATCCAACTAGCCTTGATGCCAAGGAGACCATCCCATCAACTGGGGAGGAGAACGAGAATCACCTGAAATCATCGGGAATCTGCATAGATGAGAACGTCTCCTTATCCCACTCTCTGCCTCCCTCTGATGCTCCCGTTGTGAGTGTGATCGTGAAGAACACGAGTCGCCAGGAGTCCTTTGAAGCAGAAAAAGAGGGGAATCACCTTGGGACTGGTCTGCTACACAATGGGTTTCGTGGGTCCGATCTGCCCTCAGAGGCTCACGCTTTAGTGCATAATTATGGCAAGTTTGAGTCAACTTTTATTAATGGTGACAGCTCAAGAAGTTACTCTGATAAACTGGACCAGTCCAAGTCGGAGCCTTTGCCAACATTTAGTCAGTTTAGCCCGATTTCCAGCCCTGAACCAGAGGATGCGTTCAAAGAGAGCAGTGTTGGTGATAAACCCAAACATGCCCAAACGCCATATTTTCCACCGCCTTCAGTGTATGTGACAGGAGCTTCAGTGCTGGATCATCTGAGGAAGGTACCAGAGCCTGAACTAAGCATGTTTGATCAATACTGTAAAAAGGAACAAAAGATGGAAATCCACTGCCAGCCTGAGGGTAGGCTGGAAATGAGCAGGAGAGAACAAGACAAAGCCACAGAGAGATTTGTGGAGTCCAGCAAGGACTTGGTAGATACCAATAGCTTTCTTGGAGAAGGCTTGGTGTTTGGAGACCTCCCTCATAATAATTTAGGAGAAAGTAAGGGATCTGGGCCCGAGATGAATATGTCTTCATCGGTACCGCTGCGCCAGAGGTTAAAGCCAACTCATTCAAAGTTGTCATCCTGCGTGGCAGCGTTAGTAGCTCTTCAGGCCAAAAAGGTTGCGTGTATTCCAAAAGGCGATCAGCCAAACCTTACCAAGGAACCTGGTCCTTTTAAAGATGGGACGAAGGGAAGTCCAAAAATGCCCAAGTCACCAAAGAGTCCCCGAAGCCCCTTAGAGGTGGTAAGGAAGGCCAGCAAGCAGCCTGAGAGTCCTCGAAGTGTGTGCAGTGACAGCAGTGGGAAAGGCTCTCCTTCCATGGCAGCTGGCTCTCCGCCAGCTATTCCCAAAGTTAGAATAAAGACTATCAAGACATCCTCTGGTGAAATTAAAAGAACTGTAACTAGAATTTTGCCAGAAAATGATGAGTTGGGCAAATCTTCAGAAGAGTCACCTGTGGAAACCTCATCTGCCGAAGAGTTTATCAAATCTTTCACATCCCCTGACATTAGTACAGTTATGGAAAGCGAGGCTAGCAAGAATTCAACCAAAAATGGGGCTGCTGTGGCCATCCAGCTGTCAAACGTCGCAAGTCCTTACATGGACAGTATGAAAACAGATATGGCTGCAAACAGCATGTGTGCCATGTCCTTGTCTCCGCTGCCAAACTGCGGTGGCGGTGCCATAAAAGTAGGTGTTAAGAGGCAGCAGCAGGGTATCATGATGCAGCCGTCCAACATGACCACCTCCAGCCTTCTTCCTAAAGCCGTGCACTTGGCAAATCTCAACTTAGTTCCGCATAGCGTTGCTGCTTCTGTTACAGCAAAGTCCTCTTCACAGAGGCGAAATCAGCCTCAGGTGACACAGATGTCCATGCCGCTGGTGCACCAAGTCAAGAAAGCTGCTCCCGTCATCGTGGAGGCGTTTAATAAAGTACTACACAGTGCCAATCCGGTGCCAATATATACTCCCAACCTTAGCCCTCCGCCTGACACAAGTATTAATTTACCTGCCTCTGGGTATTGTTGCCTGGAATGTGGGGACTCGTTTGCCTTAGAGAAAAGCCTGACTCAACACTATAGTAGGCGAAGCGTTCATATCGAAGTCATGTGCACTCAGTGTTCAACTATGCTACTTTTTTTTAATAAGTGTAGCTTGCTTAAACATGCAAGAGATCACAAGAGCAAAGGATTGATCATGCAGTGTTCCCAGCTGCTAATGAAACCAATTTCCTTAGACCAAATGTTTTCACCTCCTACAAGCTCTCCGGCTCCTCAGACTTTGCACTCGCCCTCTGCTTCGTGTAAGCCCAGTGCTGCTTCAGGAGGCGGGGTAGGAATTTCTGCTAATGCTCAGCCAGCCTTGCCTCTCTATACAGACCCATTGAGACTAATCCGTCATGGACTTAAGTGTTTAGAGTGTAACAAGCAGGCGCAGGATTACATTGCTTTAGCAGCTCATTACCAGAGAACCTCAGAAGATAATGAGAGACTGGTAAGTCATCATTTTAATGTTATTAGTTAAATCTCTTGGAGTTTAAAGAGATTGTCCTCTAGGGGAAAAAATAGGGATTGTAAGTGGCAAATGAGTCACTTTGCCTAAAAAAGTGCTTGTGGGGAGGATTTGGGATGTGCATGAACCTGGACATATGCCTGTGAAAGGATGTTTAGCATTGCTTGCTTGCCTACCCTCTTTTTACCCTTTGCCAACAAAAAGAGGGTAGTGAGGAGGTGGTGGAGATCCTTGAGCATCAAAGGAGGTTGTTGAAGATGAAAGATTGCTTGGATGAGGTGTGCAGGAGTGCTGTAGGGGAGGACAGGTGGAACGCTACCTGAAATGGGTTTTTGTGCTCTAAGCGTGGCTAGAGGAGATTTGACACAATTTAATTTTACCTTTCCTAGAACTCATGCCAAAATCCTCCATGTAACGCTTTGAATGTCAGGTGCTGTTTTTACTGTTAGCGTGGTAAAGTGTGTATTGGGACGGGACTGGCTGAGATGCGAGCAGTGCAGGATGTGGGGTGGAAGACTGATTTTGGCTGGTTTTGCCCTTTGCGTGGGAGAGGGAAGAGTGGGTGCCGTGTTTCCACAGGAGGGCTCAGGAGCCTTGTTGGTTGCTTCCTCCTGCCTTGCTCCAGTGCCGCCTTGCTCAGGTCTCCACTGCCTTCATGGACCTCCCTTTTAGGTGCAGATGGACAGTCTGAATCCCCTTTGAAACTCCAGCTTGGGTTTCTACTGACGAAGAGGAGCAGACGCTCTTCATTGTGTACAAAGACCATAGGCTTTGTTTATGTTTTTTATTTTGGAAGTGTGATGTGTTGACCTTGGCTGGACGCCAGGTGCCACCAAGCTGCTCTATTGCTCCCCTTTTCAGCAGGACAGGAGGGGAGAAAATGAGATGGAAAAGAAAAAAATCTTGAGTCAAGATACGGGCAATTTAAAAAAAGCAAAAATGCTGCATGCGGTAGCAAAAGGAAAACCAAGATTTTATTCTCTACTTCCCGCTAGCAGGCGATGTCCAGCCATTTCCCAGGAAGCAGGGCTTCAGTACACATAATGGTTGCTCCGGAAGACAAAATGTCGTAAAACCTGAATGCCCCCTCTTCCCCCCCCGCCTCCCCCCTTCCCTTAGCTTTTATCTCTGAGACAATGTCATGTGGTATGGAATATCCCTTTGGTCAGTTTGGGTCAGGTGTCTTGGCTGTGTCCCCTCCCAGCCCACTGGTGGTGGTGGTGGTAACGTTGGAGAGACAGCCTTGATGCTGTACGAGTGCTGCTCAGCAGTAGCCAAAACCCTGGTGTCTTATCATGCCTTTTTAGGTACCAACAGAGAGCACAGAACTGTGAGTGCTGCTATGGGGAAAACTAACTCCATCTCTGCCCGACCCAATACAGGAGGATGCAGTCAATCCTGTTTAAGTATAAACCAACCTGAAGTTGAACAGGAGGAGGAATCATTTCTCCTTATCTGTTTAGATGAGGTGAAAGCTTTCCATGTTGGTCTGGCTGCCAGCAGAGCTGGCAGGCTCCCCATACAGTCTCCTCCAGAAACTCCACGAACAAGGACTTCATGCCAACACAAGACATTCGGGGAGATGACCACCGGTCTCTGCCATGGCCATTGTAGTACCTGCTTCTTCCAGAGCCTCCCTTTGCTTTTTAAATGGCTTGCAGGAGTATTGAGGTTGCTGTGGTCCTGTTTAGATGCTTTGTTAACTTTCTCTTAAATTCATCATCAGCAAAAAAAAATAGATTATGGATGAATGGTTTTTATGTCGTGAAAAACGGTGAGGCCAGGAGGGATTGGCATGGCCATGTAATCAGGTTTCTTGCCCAAGGCAGACCAGTGAGCATTGTGCTCTGTCAACACTGTAACTTATTTTTCAACTATAATGCATTTTTAGGAAATGTCAGCAGTCTGGAATTAAAACCTTCAGGTGAAGGGATACAGTCAGTGCTCCAAAGTGAGCTACAATGTTAATCAGTCACATTAAAAATGTATTTCCTATTTTTGTTGTGGGATTATCATTTCAAGAGCTCCTTAAAGAGAGAAGGAATGTCTGATAGTAAGTATTTTTAGCTTGTAATCAAATAATTCATTCTGTAACTTAACCAAGAAAAGAATTTAAGCCTCTCGCTTCAAGTTAGGGCTGCTAGATGTGAGATTATTTTTGTAGTATTTTTCTGAACAGAAGCATTGAAAAATGGGAAAAAGAGGCGACATTGGAGCTTGTAAAACCATCTCCTCCCTGTTCGATCTTCCCGTGCTTATATTCAACGGGATGCACTCATTGCTGTGGGAATCCTTTTCTACTGCATCTGCTGTCCTCCAGACTACCCGGTGGTGCTCCATCCTGCTCCCGGAACATCTGTTTCAGCACAACTATTACATTTCTGAAGGAAATAAGAGTTTGTTGCCTGTATGCCTGTAACTGTGTGCCTCCAGATTTAGCAGTAGCTAATGGAAACCATCCCTCTGCCTTCTAGCAGTGCCCAAGGTATTTGGTGTCACTGGGCTGAGAGGTGAAAGGATGGGTGAAATTTGGTGGTCTTGTAGGGGTCCCTGCAGTAGGTGGGTGCCACGCTCAGCTTCTCTGAGCAATCCGAGGGAGGTGGTGTGGATTGCCTTGATGTCATGTGTCTCACTTGGGTAGATCCCATTGGTAGCGAGGCACGAGAAGCTGAAGGTTTTCCATATCAGAGGTGTTAATGAACAGGTCTGATATTAAACGTGGTGCGAGAAGGAGATAGGTAAGGCTGTTGGGAGTATGCATCATCAGCTCGTGGAATTAGAAAGCATGAACTGGCCGAACCCATTCTGAGAAGATGCTGTGGATACCCCTGACTCTGCGTTAATGAAGCTAATTTCTTGGGTTGCTGTTTTTATTTCGGTCAGAAAAAAAGAGGAACGTTGGTAGAAGCTGGAGATGATCAAGTGACTGATTTCACAAACGCTTTCTTAGGTGGTTGGAAAATATTCCTGTCCTCCTCTCTGCTTGCTCTCACTCTGGTTTCCATCTCCAGGGTCGTGCCAGGTCACTTGATTTTTGGGGCAGTGGTAGAAATTGCATCGCTGAGGAAGGCATCAATGTAACACCTGTACTCAACATAACAAATCTTTTAGTGCCCCCAGTAGCTGGTCGAAACCACTACGGCCACATGGCAGGAGGTGTTGATTTATATACTGGTACTTCTAATTTAAAAAAAAAAAAAAGGTACACGACCGGTCGTTGTGTACCTGTGCTTGATCAGGAGCATGCTACTGTTGGAAGACAATCCGCCAGGATGCAGAGGTGGTACTAACAGCCATGGGCAAGCTCAGACATGGAGCACATCCCCAAATATCAAGAGACTAATTATTTAGTATTTATCATAATTTTGTGCATTTGAGCAAAAACCAGTGTATATTTCTTTCTCCATATCTGACGTTTTTCTCTCTGTATTGAAACACTGGTTTAGAAGCAACTGTGTGGGGTGGGGGGGAGAGATCATCATAATTTCTTACAGCTAACAAAAAATTGCACTCTAGTATTTTGGAAACTTTTAAAATTTTTAAATTTCTTGCTCTGTCCCAGAATTCAGACACAAGCTCTTTGCCATGCCTTCTTGAGAAAGTGTGGAGTATCTTCATAGTTTCTACGTAAAGCTATGGCTTGGCTTATGCCTTTTGAAGAGCTTCAAGAAATAGCAGGGCATATCCCCACTGTCTTATGACCTAAAGCCTATAATCTGGGGCTATGCAGATGCCTCGTACCAGATTGTCCCAAAAATAGGAATTCTTGGGATGTGTAAGGGAAGGAGCATCTTTGGCTGAAGACAAAGGGTAAATGTGATTTATCTCCAGCACCTGGATTTGTACTAGAAGGTGGAGACCCCTGACCTATGCAAAACAAGCTGGGTGCGTTTTTGATCAATGTTCTTAGAAGCTCTTCTGTTCAGTGACACCAAATCTGCATTAGTAACCATGACATGCACATCTAATGTGACCATAACTTGAGAGACCGAGCAGACTTTGAAGTGCTCAGTTCTAGTGCGTTTAACTCAAAAACCATTTTAGACCTGATATGGAATGGGTATGTCACCTCGCTGGGAAGGAAGGGTTGATCTAGCAGGGTTGATGAAGAAAAGGAATAGCAGGAGAAAGACTTATTTTCCAATACAATGTTTTCAGTTATCCAGAAACTGAAGGATGAGCAAGCTGTGGTAAGAGGCAGGAATGATTGGATTGGAGAGGGGGAACAGCCTAAGCTGGCTCTGCTCCACAAGAAAACTTATCCCATGCTGATGCTTAAGACTTCTCACTTTAATTGGAATTTCTTACGATGATGTTGTGAATTACTGTAACATCTTCCCATTTCTGTAGCTGTTGGGTAAGGACTGTTGGGTTTTCTCTTTGTTTGTTCCAGTTGGTGCTTGGGAAATACTTGGTCTTATCTTTCTGAATGGCCTTGGGTGAAGTCCGTATTAATAGGACTGATAGCGGGTAAATGACTTTCCTAGGTGTGGCCAAAATGAGAATGACATGGCTGGGTCACAGTTGTTTTGGAGGAAGGAACAAAGATACGGATGTGGTCTGGACAGCAGGGAAAGGAGGAGATCTGGAGCAAGTGAGAGCAAGAGAGGGAGACCGTGCTGTGGTTGAGAAGGTGGAATGGTAAGACCTTTAGAAACATGGAGAGCTTAACCTTAATATTACATTTTATACATGTGGCAGCTACATGATTGCAGTTGTTTAAAGTACGCAGGGAAATCCCACCTGGCTTATTTCTGTGTAGAATATGCATAAGATGAAGGCAGTTCATCTTGGCCAAATACTGCGTTGGGATCTCTGTGGCTTACAGTCAGGATATATAGGCTTTGCGAATTGTCAGCTAATCAGCTTCAGAAGTAGGAAGAACTGGATTTGCCGGGTGTATGTTCTGAGTAGATCATCTTAATGGATCACAGTTACTGTTCTGGAGACCCAGTTTTTGCAACCTTATGAATCGAGTTGCTTGGTGGGGTCTGTTTACTGCTTTTCAAGCGCAGAACCGCAAGAAGAAAGTGGTATGTGAATCTGAATATCGAGTAGGTTGGATTTTGTTCCAACTAGAAGCTGTGCTCCATGTAGGCATTATGCTTGTCCAGATGTTCAAAAGGTGGTACCAGATGTTCCATGTTATTTCAGGTCTGTTTGGTCTGATGACAGCAGTGTTACGTTCTAGAGCAAGACGGGGTGGAGGGGGAAAGGGTATGATTAAATAGGTGCAGTTTATGCCAAATTAATGTGATATACATCTTCTATAATTTATTTTTGGAATAGAGAAACAATAGATCCTAATCTTTTTGGTGTTCAGTGGGATGGTTTTAGAGTGCCATGTGAGGAACGGCTGTACTGAAGGAGGTGGATTATGAGGTTGGAACAGAGGGGGGTAAAAGGGAGGTAACTGCAACTGGGACAGGTTGCTTATAAGACCTCTCAAGGGCTTTGGGATACATCTGCAGTTAATGTTTGTATTAAGGACCTCAGAGGATGAATGTGCAGATAAAACATGCTGAACCAACAGAGTAAGAAATCATGGAAAATGGGGAATATTCTAGAGGAGGACCTAGATGATCTTGAAGACCAAGTAGGAATGGGATGAAGCAGCTGAAAAGCAGGATGCGTGTGTTGGGTCACGAGAAGTTTCCGAATGACCAAGGTGATGGTAGTGCAGGGGATTTATGTGACCCTGCAGTACCAGTCAGGGTTGCGTGAGTACTCCCTGTTGCTGCTGGAAAATAGTCTCACTGGAGAGGAGTCACCCTGCTTTGCGTATTGGGGATGAACTGGAATAAGCAAGGGAAGAACAACAAGAGAAATGGAAAGATGATCTCTGGAGGGGAAATTAAAAAAACTTTATGAGTTTAGCTTGGCAAAACCCTGGCAAATTAGGGTGGGTCTCCTGCAGTGCTGTAGTAGGCACAGTGTTAAAGTGAGGGTTGTGGCACTTTTTTTTTTCCCCACCAGAAACTAAATCTCCAAAGAAGTGCTTTCCCTACTTGCAGGCATCGCCCTGGGCAGTTCCTCAGCATTGGAGGCCTTCTCAGTGCTGGGCTCAAATTACAGGAGATGAACAAAACCCGTGCTGTCATTTTAGATGGGCTTTTCCTTAAAGAGTGAGAGGGGATACAGAGGATGCTGTATCCGGTGTGGTGTTTAAAGAAAAGAGCTTTTTAAATCTAGGGGCAGCAATGATGCAAGGACAGACTGAAATAGACTTACATGGAACATTAGAGGCCAGTCTGTAATTGTCAGAGGAGTGAACTCTGGAAGAGGTTTGCAGCAGAAGTAATGAACAAAAGACACAAACTGGTGTGAGATGGAGCTTATTTGGTTTTTTGGCAAGGACAGACCAGTGTGCAATAACATGTGCAAGAATTCAAAGTACTTCCTGACCCTCTTGAGCATAATTGTCCATCTACTGGTAACCAGAGATGTTTCTTACTGGATTTTGGGGTTTGGGTTGGTTTTGTTTTTTGGTCTCTTTTGATTTGACCGTTCAAAATCCACTGAGGTAGCTGGGAACTTGAATAAGTCCAAAATGTAAACTAAGGGACTCTGAATTTTCTTGCACCTCTGTGCTTTTCTTCCCCCCACCCCCCTGCCTTTTCCATCTTCTGTTGCCCTTTATTTGCCCAGTAAGAGTTTTTCAATAAGTTGTGATGTATCCTGTTTACACACCACCTACACTGGAGTTATTTAAAAGCAGTTTTATTGCTGCCTTTTCTTTTTCTTTTTCCTTCTCCCTCTTAAATCAATCTCTATAATTTATTGGCTAAAACTTGCCAGAAGCAAGTAATTTCCCAGCAGCAAAGGAGCAAGCAAGCAAGACAGCAGCCGTATCTTTGCCATTTTTCTCTTCTCCCCCCCCCCGCTTCATGTTTTAATTTAGCAAACAAGAGGATTGAACATCAACAAAAATTCTCTTGGCCCCATAAAGCGCTGCTTTCTCCCTCTCCCAAGCCTAGGGTCATTAATGCAGTCCTTAGACACTAGTGAGGATGCATTTTGTTTTATATGGAAATTTTCCCTCTGATTTTGTAGAAGCACGGGGATGGAGGATGATATGCTGAAAGCTCATTGGGGGAATGGAGCTCCAGGGAGGGATTGCTGGGAGTGCAGACAAAGAGATGAGTGGCAGGATAGAAGCGAGAGCCTGCACCCTGAGGTCGAAAGAGATCATTGGGATGAGGATGAGGAGAGGCTAGGGAGGAAGAAAGGCTAGGGTGTGTGGCTCCATGGTCTGCTTAAATCCATGTGTGATCTGCTGCCACGCAAGGTGACAATCCCACCCTCTCCTCCTTTGCCACCTCTGCTTGCTCTCCTGGCGCTGGTGATCCTGCAGACCTGCGGGGACTGGGACCAGCTTGGTGGAAGAAGAGAATGAGCATGGGTACAGACTGGGGGCCAAGACGTGGCTGAGAGCAAGAAGTAGGGGACAACTGGAGACAGAGGCAGAGCTTGTCCCAGGTAGGAAGGAAACTGAGGCTGGAAGCTGGTGTCTTCTGGCAACAAGGTTCCTGCTCCCCTCTTCTTCCATGTGGGCACCAATGATTCTGCCAAGGGCAATCAGGAGAGTGTCAAAAGTGACTGCAGAGCTCTGAGGGCGATGGGCAGGGGGTCATGGAGGTCCAGGTGGTGGTCTGCTCAGTCCTGCTGCTGAGGGGAAGGAGTGTGAGGAGGAGATGCCTCTCTGAAGTGTCTAATGCTGATGCACACAGCATGGGGAATAAAGACGAGGGGCTGGAGATCTGTGTGCAGTTGCAGGGCTCTGATCTCGCTGGCATCACAGAGATGTGGTGGGACGGCTCACATGACTGGAGTGTTGCGATGGAGGGACACAGGCTCTTTAGGAAGGATGGGTTGGGAAGATGATGAGGTGGAGTTGTCCTTTATGTGAGGCAGCAGCTGGAGCTCTGCCTGGGGATGGGTGAGGAGCCAACTGAGAGCTTATGGGTCAGGATTAAAGAGCTGACCAGTATGAGTGACACTGTAGTGGATGTCTGGTATAGGCCACCTGACCAGGAACAACAAGCGGGTGAGGCCTTCTACAGACGGCTGGAAGCGGCCTCGCATTCACAGACCCTGGTTCTCATGGGGAACTTCAGCCACCCTGATTCATGCTGGTGAGACAACCCAGCAGGGCATAAACAGTCCAGGAGGTTCCTGGGCAGCATCGATAACAACTTCCTGACCCAAGTGATAGGGGAGCTAACGAGGAGAGGTGCTCTGCTGGACCTCATACTTGCCGACAACAAAGGGATGTGAAGGTCAAACATAGTGACTGTGAGATAGTAGAGTTCAGGGTCCTGAGGACAAACTTCAAGATTACAACGCTGGACTTCAGGAGAGCAGGCTTTGGGCTCTTTAAGTATCTGCTTGATACAGTCCCATGGGATAATGCCCTGGAGGGAAGAGGGGCCCAAGAAAGGAGATTGATACTACAAAGGGACACCTCCTCCATGCTCACGAGTGATCCATCCCAGCAAACAGCAAGTCATGCAAAAACACCATGATGCCTGCTCTTGGCAAAGCTCAGACTTAAAAAGGGAGTGTACAGAAGGTGAAACAGGGAAGAGTAATGTGGGAGGAAAGTAGAGGCACTATCTGAGCATGCAGGGATGATGTAGGAAAGCCAAAGCCTACCTGCAATTGAATCTGGTAGGGGACGTCAAAGGCAACGAGAAGGGCTTTTGTAAGTAGATAAGTAGCAAAAGGAAGATTGAGGAAAATGTGGGCACTGAATAGGATGGGGGACCTGGTGGCACAGGACATGGAAGAGACTTGAGGTACTGAATGCCTCTTTCACCTCAGTCTTTGCTAGCAGGACTGGCTTTCAGGAATCTAAGGACCTGGAGATTGGTCAGGGAATGCTTAAACTGGACATACGCCAGTCCGTGGACCCTCATGGGATGCACGCACAAGTGCCGAGGGAGCTGGCAGATGTCATTGCAAAGCCGCTCTCAATAATCTTTGAACAATTCTGGTGATTAGGAGAGGTACCTGAGGACTGGAGGAAAGCAAATGTCACCCCTGTCTTTGAGAAGCAGCAAGAAGAAGGATCCAGGGAAGTACATGCTGGTCAGCCTCACCTCAGTCCCTGAGGAGGTGATGGATCAACTAATCTTGGGAACCATTTCAGACACTTGAAGGACATGAAGGTGATCAGGACAGACCACCAAGGGGAGGTCATGCTTGACTGAGGAGATAACCCTCTATGCTGAAAGAATTGCCTCAGTAGATGGGGGGAGAGGGGAATCTCATTGATGTGTATAAATAGCTGAAGGGTGGGTGCAAAGAAGATGGAGCCAAGCTCTTTCCAGTGATGCCCAGTGCTGGGACCAGAGGCAATGGGCACAAACCAAAACACAAGAGGTTCCCTCTGAACATAAGGAACCACCACTTTTTGACTCTGATGCACTGGCACAGGTTGCCCATAGAGGTTCTGGGGTCTCCCTCCTTGGAGGTATTCAAAAGCCATCTGGACATGTTCCTAGGCAACTGGCTCTAGATGGCCCTACCTGAGCAGAGAGGTCCCTTCCAACCTCACCCGTTCTCTGATTCTGTGACCGCCTCTTGGGTGGCAGGCACACATTAGTTTGGCATAAACCAGTCATGAAATCCCAGGAAGCAAGAAGTCGCTGGTAGTGATGGGGCATGAGAGAGGCTGATGGAAGGTGGGGAGTTTATATCTTCCTTCTGGAGCAAGAGCTGAAATCTTTGAGTTGGGATTAGCAAATAAATGGTGGGTAAAGTAGGAAGAGAATCAGTGAAAAAGCTAAGTGATTGGTGAAGATTATAGCAAAAAAGGTATTTGAACAGCTGTGGTGCTCTCTTTGATAGGATGCAAGGCACAAAGAAGTGCAGATGAGATGGAAGAAGCAGAGCTGAGAAGCTGCGAGATGGGCATCACCACTGATGGATGGGCAGATATCAGCCCTGCAGGGAAGAGCAGAGGGTTTTAATGTTGCCATTATAAGAAAGGAGCGGGGACATGCACTGTGTAACCTCAGGGGTTATACTGGTGCCTTGATGCAATGATATGATATGAAAACTCTATGTAATCCAGTAAGTGATTGTTTTAGCACCTGGGAGTTCAGATTTCAAGTTGCAATGTGAGAGGCAGAGTGGTTCGTTGGTGGGTTGACCTTGGTTGGCCACCAGGTGCCCACCCAGCTGCTCTATCACTCCCCCTTCTCAATAGGACCAGAGGAGAAAATATGACAATTGTGAATTAATTGTAGCAGAGCAGGATGGTGAGAAAAAAAAACAGCCCTAAAACCACCTTCCCTCACTCCTCTCTCCTTCCCAGGCTCAACTTCACTACCAGCTCTTCTACCTCCTCCCCTGCAGCAGCACAGGGGGATGGGGAATGGGGTTGTGGTCAGTTCGTCACACGTCATTTCTGCCGCTCCTTCCTCCTTGCTCTCTTGCCCTGCTCCAGCCTGGGGTCCCTCCCACAGGAGACTGTCCTATGCCAACTTCTCCAGTCTGGATCCTTTCCGGGGGCAGTCCTTCAGGAACAGACTGCTCCAGTGTGGATACCCACAGGGTCACAAGTCCTGCCAGAAGACCTGTTCCAGCGTGGGCCCCTCTCCACGGCTCTTGCCAGTGCAGGTTCTCCATGGGCTGCAGCTTCCTTCAGGGCACATCCACCTCCTCCAGTGCGGGGTCCTCCACAGGCTATAGGGTGAAGATCTGCTCTACCATGGGCTCCTCCATGGGCTGTAGGTGGACAGCCTGTCTTCACCAAAGGCTGCCCCGGTGCTTGGAGCACCTCTTCCCCCTCCTTCTTCATCAGCCTTGGTGTCTGTAGGGCTGCTCCTCTCACATATTCTCACTCCTTTCTCCCAGCTGCTGGACAGCATTTTTTACCCCTTCTTAAACATGTGCTACCGGCAATGCTGATGAGCTCAGCTTTGGCCAGCGACAGGTCCATCTTGGAGCTGGTTCTGTCTGACATGGCGACAGCTTCTGGTGTCTTCTCACAGGGGCCGCCCCTGCAGCCCCCCGCTACCCAAACCTTGCCATGTAAACCTAATACAGTGGGTCAGAAGAAAAGATGTGGAAACTGAAATTCTTGGAATTACAGCTGAGGTCATAAGGAGAAAAGAGCTACAGACTAAGAAAATTCAGAGTTAAGCTTATTTGATGTAATATTGTCTAAGATCTGTGCTGCTAGTGTTTTTTTCCATTGCAATTCCACTTTGTTTCCCAAAACTGTCAAGTTTCTAGGTCTATGCTGGTGCTTTAACCAAGGATTTTTCCACATACACAAAAGTGTATTTTGTGGTTATGGAACAGCCTTAACTTCCAGGGAGTAATATTTTATGGAGGCTTAAGCACCCTGGTGTCTGGAGATGATTTAATGTGTGTGTGTGTAGGAGTTGGTCTTGGTGAAGGTCTAAGGAGGACACTAGGTTTGGGAGTGTTGGGCAGTGAGTGAGGTGCAGTTACACAAATGAGAGTGAACAGGGTCGACAAGAGGAGGTGGGATGCAATGACGAGGCCAAGGATGAACAGACATGGGGTGGAGAGGGGAAGTAAGCTGGAGGTAGTAGAAGAGAGGAAGAACAGGAGAAGTTTTGAATTGAAGGATGCCTTCTGGTCATGTCCTTTAAACTGAAGGCCAAGCAGACTTCCTCAGTACCTTTGGCTCCTTAGGTTGACGTCTCAAAATAGAATCACGGAATCATTGAGGTTGGAAAAGCCCTTCAAGCTCATCAAGCCCAACCGTTCCCCTAACCCTGCCATCCCACCACTAAACCCTGGCCCTAAGCACCTCGTCTGCCCAGCTTTTAAATATCCCCAGGGATGGGGACTCAACCCCTTCCCTGAGCAGCCCTTTCCAGTGCTTGACAGCTCTTGTGGGGAAGGAATTTTTCCCAGTGTCCAACCTAAACCTGCTCTGGCACAACTTGAGGCTGTTTCCCCTTGTCCCATTGCCTGTTCCCTGGGAGCAGAGGCCGACCCCCACTAAGATAGGCAACTATAACCAAGGAAATAAAAATATCTTTCCTGTGCTTGGGTATGACAATGCAAGAGTGTATAGGAGTTAATTAGGATAAATGTTATATTGGGTTTGTGAGGCAAGGTGTTTGGGGGGGGGGCAGGGTATAGGGGTGGCTTGTGTGAGAAGCTGCCAGAATCTTCCCCATGTCCAAGAGAGCCAACACCAGCTGGCTCCAAGACCGACCCACTGCTGGCCAAGGCTGAGCCCATCAGTGATGGTGGTAGCGCCTCTGGATAATGTATATAAGAAAAGGGAAAAAAACCCAACCAAACAACCCATGGCATTTGCAGCTGAAGAGAGGAGTGGGAATATGTAAGAGGAGCAGCCCTGCAGCCCCCCAGGTCAGTGCAGGAGGAGCTCCAGGCGCTGGAGCAGAGATTCCCCTGAGCCCCTGGTGCAGCATGGTGGGGCAGGCTGTCGCCCTTGCAGCCCAGGGAGGCCCACAGGGAAGCAGATCTCCCCCTGCAGCCAGAGCAGGGGGGTGTCCGAAGGAGGCTGTGACCCTGTGGGAAGCCCGTGCTGGAGCAGGCTCCTGGCAGGGCCTGTGGCCCCATGGGGGGACCCGGGGTTTGCTGGCTGGGCTGGTGACCCTGTGGGGGACCCACAGTGGAGCCATCTGCTTCTGAGGGACTGCATCCCATGGGAGGGATGGACTGACGCTGGAGCAGTTCATGGAGGACTGTCTGCCACGGGAGGGACCCCAGGCTGGAGCAGGGGAGGAGTGTGAGGAGTCCTCCCCTGAGGAGGAAGGAGCGGCAGGGACACTGTGGGATGGACCCCCGGGGGGGGGTGGAGAAAACTGAGAGTGAAGTTGAGCCTGGGAAGAAGGGAGGGTTGGGGAGAAGGTGATATAAGATTTTGTTTTTATTTCTCATTATCCTACTCTGATTTGATTGGTGATAAATTAAACTCATTTCCCCAAGTTGAGTCTGTTTTGACTGTGATGATAACTGGTGAGTGATCTCTCCCTGTCCTTATCTCGACCAATGAGCTTTTCATTATATTTTCTCTCCCCTGTCTAGCTGAGGGGGGCAGTGACAGAGTGGCAGTGATAGAGTGGCTTTGGGGGGCACCCAGCATCCAGCCAGGGTCACCCCACCACAAACGTCTACATTAGGACTGGACTCGACACATGTTCTGTCACTGAAACTGGAATGCGCTGGTTTTAGGGTGTCAGAATTGATAATCTTGAGTTTCTCTTGTAGGTTTTTTTCATCTCTGAACTGAACATGCTAGCACAGTGATGCCTGTTCATTTAAGGAGAGCCTGGGGAGGACTGTGCTTTAGTTATCACAATGACAGCAGAAGAAATTCTCTGCTCGCCACTTCTCCTCACACTGATAAAATTTTGTCTACCAGCCTTGTAACCTGGATGGTTGAAATAAACAAAGGCAAAAATAATCCTCCAAGCATCTGGATCTTGGCTGTGGTGTAGCCCAGCAAACAGTCGTACCAGTGGGAGGTGAGGAGGGGGAGCGCGGAGCTGCAGAGGTGAAGGTGTTGAGACCAGCTGAGCCGCCAGAGCCAGCACACACGGGAGTACCTATGCGAGGGATGCGGGCTGCTGGCATTTATCCCAGGGAGGCAGTAAGGGAAAGCTGATGTGAAGTTAAAGGTTAACTTCAAGTAGTAATTCGCCGCTAATTTTTTTATAGCGGAGGCATCCTGCTAATTTCTGTGTGCGATCCCTCAGCTACAGAAGTATCAGCTGCCCCTGCAGCTCTGCCTAAAGTAGAAAAATTAAAGCTCGCAGAAGGCTGGATTTGGGAAGAACTGGGGCTTTGGGGCACTGCTGGTGGGGGATTTTTGGTTTGAATATGTGAAGGACAAGTGCTCTTTAAAACATTTGCATTCTGAAAATATAATTTCTGTTCCCCTGTAACTCTTTCAGTCTGAGTCCTTAGTAATCTGTTTTTTTTTTTTTAAATTTGGAGATCATTAGCCCTGTGAATCCTTTCCTCTTTTCTAGCCCTGATCCCTTGCCACAGAGTCAGTGTGGCCCTGTGTTTTCAGCTGAAGCTACATGACGATCATGTCGAGGAGGATCCTTGTAGTTTGGGGGCATCTGTTAAACAGGCGTGAGCTTCATCAGTGTCACTCACACCTCTGTATCGGCAAAGAGACTCCAAAACAGATGCAAAGTTCCTTTACTTGTAATGAAGCTGGTTCTGTTTCCACTTGCACATCGGGAGTCAGTGAAAGCAAAGATTTTTGTGCCACCGGTTCATCTTTCCGGGGTGTGCAATGGGGGTTGGGCCCTCACTGCATACTGGCTTCAGCTGAGAGAGAAAATTGTCCACAGGAATTTTGCAGTAACACTGGTGTATGAGAAGATGGGAGCTTGCTGACTCTCCGATCCGGGGTGCTCTGCGCTGCTGGAGGTTGGAAGGAAACACGCTCACAAACGGATCAAATTGGACGCCAAGTTGTGTCACCAACCCTGTCAATGGAACAGAAAGGTGAATCGGGCCGCCCCTGAGCAGGCACTTTCCAGAGCAAAACTGCGTTAATTATAAATTTTCTGACTTGCAAACACTTCTGTGGCCAACCAAATAGACAGACTTTTTTGGATTGGTGTGTTTTTTCAACCTTCACTCTGCTTCAGTGAGTTTTGCTTCTCCTTCTAGAGAAGCTAATAAGTAAAAATGGGAATAAAATCAAGTATTCTGAAATGTCTGAGCTTCTGAGCGTTTTTGTACATGTATGAATGTGACTTCTGGAAGAAAAGCCCAAACGAAATGTGGCAGGCAAACCAGAATTAAAGAAAACTTGTAATAAATAACTCCTGATTAAAGTGTAGGTTATGGGAATATATGAAAAACACAGACATTACACAACTCAAAATCCTATCCTGGTAACACGCTTTAGAAATAACTGACTAACGAATGTCTCAAATTGCTGCCAGACTTCTTTGAAGAGTCATGGAAAACTAGGAGAGAGATAAAAATGTGACATCTGGAACCAAGTTACGATTTCTCATACAAAGCAGAAGAGTTGCACAAGAAAAAGCCACTCCGTCTCCCAGACGAAGCCTTCGCTGGGGGAGCCCAGATGCGGCTGCCCAGCTCCTCCTGACAAATGCAGCGTGAAACGGAGGAGCGGGCCCTCCTGCGGGGCCCCTGGGCAGGATTCCTGGCCTTGCATCTTCTTCTGCGGGTGTTAAGAAAGGGATAAGCATGAGCGTATAGATGCCGATTATAATTTTTTCCTTCCATGGAATGTTTTTCAGCTCTACTGTATTCCTTGGTTGATTCAGTGGAAAAATACAACCTGCCATTTTATTACCCGGTCACTCAGACCCGCGGGGTCTTTTTGCAGTTCTTCGTGATCAGCCCTTATTTGTGACATGCTGAGTTACTGGGTTCTGGCCATCAACCTTTGCCGTTTTGCTGCTCATTTCTCTTTCCCAGATACTTTGAGAGTATTTTGAAGAGCCCAAATCCCAGCAGAACTTCCCGGGGACCTTCCTCCATCAAAGAACCGACTGTTTATTCTTTTCTTCTACTTATTCATCCATGCAAAAACCTTATTTGTCTCGTGCCGCGGCAGCTTAGTTCCCTTAAAATCCTTTAGCAAAGGGTGTTGCAAAACCCTTTTGGAAATCCAGGTAGCCTGATGCATCTGCAGGTCAGATCTTCCTTACCCACATGGCTGTTGGCTCCTCTGGAGAGCTCGGATGTGTTTCATGAAGCAGGGAGATGCTTTGTCTGTTTACTCCCTAACTTCTTGTCTCTTCCACGAAAAGATCTGAACTTGGAGGCTTGGGCCAGTTTCTTTGCCTCCCCCCTGCAGAGCATGGTGTCAGCACGGGAATCCTTCCAGCTTCTTCCCCGGCATCTGCAGACACAACAAATTAATTTAGCTTTATCCTCATCGAGGCTTGCTTTTTATTCCCGTATCGTGGGTATGCACTCCCGGCGGGCTTCCTAGAATCATAGAATCGTTGAGGTAGGAAAAGCCCTTTAAGATCCCCAAGCCCAACCGTTACCCTAACCCTGCCATCCCACCACTAAACCCTGGCCCTAAGCACCTCGTCTGCCTGGCTTTTAAATACCCCCAGGGATGGGGACTCAACCCCTTCCCTGGGCAGCCCCTTCCAGTGCTTGACAGCCCTTTCAGGGAAGGAATTTTTCCCAATGTCCAACCTAAACCTGCCCTGGCACAACTTGAGGCCGGTGCCCCTCATCCCGTCACCCGTTCCCTGGGAGCAGAACTCAACCCCCCCCCTGGCTCCCCCCTCCTGTCAGGCAGTTGTAGGGAGCGATAATGTCTCCCCTCATCCTCCTCTTCCCCAGACTAAACAACCCCTAAACAACCCTGCTCTTGTGGAGCCTGAAGAAGATAACCACTAGCTTTGATGCCTCTTGCTAGCTGTCCCCCAAACTTTTCTGCCCTACGCTTAAGTATCAGGCGATTTTGGCGTATTTTGGATCCAGCACAAGCACGCACAGCAGTGAGAATTCAGGTTTTTAATGTGTACTGATTGCACGGGTGCCTCGGGGTGCAGTGGGTATGACATGCTGCGGAGGAAGAGGTGAGCCCCAAACTGCCTCTTTGCAGGCTTAAAATTGAAACTAAATTGGCTTTGACCTGGAGAGAAAATGTTTCTTGTTAAGCTAGGGGGGCAAAGGTGCTTTCAGCTTGTGGTTGGCTCAGTCTGCCATAAATACTAGGTGGGATCAAAGCGAGAGGAGTCCTGTTTAGTTATATTTCCCATTACAAATCAAAACCCGGCTAGAAGAAAATGCCATAAAACACAATAAAACTGCCCTGAACATTAATTTGATCTTGTAGCTCTTATCTGGAGATTTGAGAGTTTGGAGAATTTAAGGTCCTGCTCAGCTCCTCGCAGAGAGGTCTGGGGGGCTCTTCTATTTCCCATTTTCCCATTCCCCTTTATATTTCACGGCTCAGCCTGTGGCTCAGTAGCACTGTTTGTCTTTGCTGAGATTAGGGGGCTTCTCCAGCATTCAAGGAAGGGCTGAAATACTCTTTTGAGTTTATCTGAATTGCATTCGGGTGCATGCGTGGGGGTTCTACAATACGGTTCCTTCCACCCGTTTCCCTCTTTCCTGGGGAAACCTTTTCTCCTCTAAACCTAAGTTGCTGCATGCCTCAGATCATGTGTCCAAGGCTTTTGATGTGTTTGGCAATTTCTGCAGTTTCCTCCTTCAAGACCATAATTTTTTATTCCCCTCCCTGCCCCCCCAAACCTTTTCAGGTTTGTCATAGCTTTGCATTTTATTATAAATGATGCTTTCTCTTACCTGCAGTGGTTTTGGTGGTTCCCTGATGGATGTTATGTAGTGGAGCATCACAGAGATGCTGCACGAAATAGGAATGATACAGAAAACAGTGTTGGCCCTTAATCTTAGTTTATTTTTTTGTCAGATTTAGGAGCTTCTGTCCTGGGTTTCTACCCTGGTTGCCAGCAGTGAAGTCTGCAGGACTTGGTTTGCTCTGTCTGTGTGGGCACATGCTACGTTTAAAGCTCTGTTTGACCGTGTAGACCTATCCTTTGGTACAACTTCTCACCATCTCTGATTTAATGAGCCCCGTAACTGAAGAAATTATGTAGTTAAATGACCTGATTTGATAATCTGTAATTAGCTGCTCGCTGTAGTTCATTCTTAAACTAGAGTTAGGAGTAGAGGAGTAATTTTGCATGGGTTTATTAATGACAGAAGAGAGTTTGAACTTCTAGAGGGCTCAAGGCTGGAGGGCTGGTATCTGCTCCAGCTCTGCTCCTGCTTAGGCATCAAGTAATGCCCATCCTACAGAGGATGAGTAGCTGCTCCAGGGCTTTGAAGGAATACGCAAGAGTTGAGACACCTGTGAAAGGGAGCAGAGGTTTGACAGCTGCTGAAACTGAGATGATACGTCCACGTAAAACACTGCACACGTGAAGTACAAGAAACTACAGGAAAGACGTGTTGCTGGAACATGTCCAGGGGAGAGCGACAAAGCTGGGGAGCGGTCTGGAGCCCAAGGCTGCTGGGGAGCGGCTGGGGGCCCTGGGGGTGTTGAGCCTGGAGAAGAGGAGGCTGAGGGGAGACCTTATCACTGCCTACAACTGCCTGACAGGAGGGGGGAGCCGAGGGGGGTCGGGCTCTGCTCCCAGGGAACAGGCAATGGAATGAGGAGAAGCAGCCTCAAGTTGTGCCAGGGCAGGTTTAGTTTGGACATTGGGAAAAATTCCTTCCCTGAAAGGGCTGTCAGGCACTGGAAGGGGCTGCCCGGGAGAGGGGTTGAGTCCCCATCCCTGGGGGTATTTAAAAGCCAGGCAGACGAGGTGCTTACGGCCAGGGTTTAGTGGTGGGATGGCAGGGTTAAAGTAATGGTTGGGCTTGGTGATCTGAAAGGTCTTTTCCAACCTAAATGATTCTGTGATTCCATGATTCTAAATGATGCTTCTCTGCAAAGCTGTATTGCTAGAAAGGGTGGCCCTTCTAAGGGTAGGGGGAAAAAAGTGGATTTCATAAAGGGTGCGGAGCAGGGAGAGAAGGAGTCTTTGCATCATTTCTAGTAATCAAGAAGTTTCTGTAAGAGTATCATAGCACATGTGGTTTGTATTCTTTGAAAGTTCAGATTTCATCTGGTCCAAAGAAATTTTGCAAGAGACAGGGCTGTGGGTGCGGTGGGGAAAGCGGCTGCGTGTCAGCACTGCGTTCAGCAGTAAGGGGGTTGAGTCGGGGTATAATGGAGTTTTCCTGCTTGTTTGGGGTGATTTTGGTGCGGGGTGGGGGCTTGTTGAGAAAAGCATTCCCTTCTCAAGTGCCTGAATGCTGAAGTGAAAGCAGTGACCAAGCAGAACATCTTCAGAGCTAAGAGGTGACAGATTTTGTTTTCCTTTTTTAGGGGAGAAAAAAAAAGGAAATAAAACACAGAGGACATGGTTTAAGAGCAGATACTGTCATCAGGAATGGCTAATTATGGAAGTTGTTAGGGTTGGTGTGGAAGAAGATGATAACAAGGCTAGCCAAGGAATGTCGTAGAGTTAAGGCTAATACTAGAGGGATGTGCTGGAGCTTCCTCTATAGGAATATAGGTTTTATAGGGTGATATAAGTTTTACAGGGTGAGTTTGGGGCAGGGGGAAAGCAAATAGAAAATAACTAACTAATGTAACCTTTCTCTTCATCAGACGTGTCAAGTGTGCCAGATGATGCTGCCCAACCAGTGCAGTTACTGTGCTCACCAGAGGATCCATGCTCACAAGTCTCCATACTGCTGCCCGGAGTGCGGAGCCGTCTGCCGCTCTGCCTATTTTCAAACGCATGTCAAGGAGAACTGCCTGCATTACTCCCGCAAAGTCGGATTCAGGTTTGTGTGGCTCCAGAGGGTCTGTGCCGAGACAGCGAGAGGGAATGGGAAGCTTGGATTTAGATCATTGGAAATGTGTCTTCCTTACAGCAGAAACAAAAGAGGACATAGCCCGGGCCTGATGTGGTTTTCTGCATGACAAAACACATTTGAAATGGGGAATTACTGAATGGATTTAAGAGGGCGTTTCTGAGAGCAGGAATGATTTTGAGGTGGCTTTAAGCTGAAGGACGCTTGTATTGACTTCAAGTTGCAGATAGGTGTCTCAGGATTGGTATTTACAGCAAAAAGATTGCAGATCTTAATCCTCTAGATCTCTTTAAGGCTTGAACTTATACTTATGGCAGTTCTAATGGACGGAGGGATGTGTGCCTTCACAATAAGGGCATAGATTATTTTCTTGTATGCCCCTAGAGCTCTCCAAACACTTCTCATGAACGGAGACAGGTGGAGGAAGGCTCCCGAGGTTCTGGATGTGGTGTTGTGTATGCGTGTATGTTGTCTATTCTCCAACCAAACCGATCGCTTTAATAAAAGACATTACTTTTCCATACAAGCCTTTCCTCCTTGGCATGTTTAGATGACCTCAGCTGAAGCATGGCTCTTAAAGACACAGATGATTTGCTTGGGAGATGAGACTAGGTGACCTTTTAAGATCCCTTAAAGTACTGTTTTTTCTCCGGTTGCCATTAAATGCTTTGAAATTTAAAATGAATAGGGCAGTTTCTGCTCTTGGAGCTGTTCTTTCAAGATGTCTGCAAATTCAGGAAGCCTCCACTCCATGGTTTACTCTGAAATCATGCTTGGATTTTCAAGGGCTTTTTCTTTCAACCATGAAGACATGAGATACATAACGAACTAATTCTGAATTTAATTATATACAGATAGGGTTGTTTTATGTGGGATCTGATTTGAGGGGGCACAGTCCACAACAAAGAATTAACTCCATTGCAAATTAAAATGGCTGAGATACTTGGGCTGTTCAAAAATGAGTTACTCAGAGAGGAAGAAAGCTGGAAAAAAAAAAAAGTCTTCCCTGAGGTGGAAAAATGGGAATGGAGTGGATGTCAGAAGACTAGCCACAGGTTTCGTGCAGTTCTTCGGACTTCACCGGCACCTGAGAATCCCATATGCGGGCACAGCTTCATTGTGCTGAGCTGCTTGTGCAGCATCGCCATCCCCATCGATGCCTTGATCAATGATGTGTGACAGGGTTACGCTGGCCTGAGCTGCACCATGTAGGAAGCTCGGTCTTTTAGCAGTGATCCAGTGCAAGTCCTTTCTCCTCTGTTCCCAACTGATGGGCGTGCAGTGTACCGCAGAGCTTAGTCCTGGCTCTTAAGTGTATGATCTGGCATTTTTAAAAAACATTTTTCATTCCAGATGTATTACAGTAATATCTTTATGATGCCTTAATCCTGGTCAGCAATGAAAGCTTCCATCCGTCCACAGATGTCATTAGCAAATACCTGCTTTCTGTGCCAGGGACTTTAATGAAGATCTAAACCAAGACAGAGCTCAAGAACAATACTTATGGATTTTTTAGCTTTACCCAGCTTCTCTGGAAGCTGAATTTTCTTAACTTCTCTAATCCACATCTGCTCAATCTCATCTGTGAAAACGGAGTCCACCAGACAGGTGAACTTTTGGCTGTGCCATCCTTGTTATTCTGCCCGTCTCTGCTGCAGGGTTGATGTCATTGGCCTTGCTGAAAACAGAAGAAACACATTTAGTTGCAGAACTGCATCTAGATAATCCATGGCATCTGCCCTGTGGTCACGGAGCAACTTCACTTCTTTTCTTTCACTTTTATTCCTCATAGAGCTGAAAAGCTGAGGAGTTCTTTTAAATCCTTCCCAGGATCAGCTTGACTTTTGCTGCTTCTCACTATATCCCTGTTTTTCTTGAATTTCTGATGCGTAAATTTGTTTTTGTTTTTGGGATCAGTCCTTATTCTCCCTCGTTTTCTGCTAATACCCCAACGCATTCAATTAAGTTTGGAGTAAGATTGTTTTATTTGGACTTTAACCATGGCTAGTGATTACACTGAAAATGGGAAAGGTCTTCTGCAGTTAAAAATTAAAATCAACGAGCCTGTCCTAAATGCTCCTCTCCAGTTGGCTCCAAGTGTCACCTCCCCACCTTTTCCAAGCACCTTCCAGCTGTCCCCACTGATGTGGGACTCAGCTGGATGCTGATTTTCCTACTCGGTGCCATCTGGAGAGCTGAGGGGCTGGAAAGCAACAACACAGGACGTGTTCGGAGGGTTAAGACAACATCTTGTAGCTTTATCTTCTCTCGCAGGATGCTTTCCAGGAGTTTTACACCACCCCTCCTCACCCTGAGGCTATCCAAGAGTCTTCTCTTGCAAATTATTCCCCCGTGCTGGGGAGATGATAGCAGAATTTGCAATTTGCAGAAATTACACGGCAAGCCTCTTGACATTCTCCATCCACTTTGTTCTGCTAATTAGTTTACTTTATCAAACTTCATCCTTCTGGCACTGGGATTCTTGATTACAAAGTGGCTGTTGTTTAAACTTCCATTTACTGTAAATTAAATTAACTTGTGATCATTAAGTTAGTACTTACTTCATCCCTAATTTTAAATTAAGTACTTACCGAAACCGAGCGCTAATGTAGAACCATCTCTTGTTTGTTTGGGGAGTCTTTGAGGAAGAAGCCCGTCAGATAGCATTCGATCTTCCTTTTGGACTTGGGGAATTTATTCTTCCATAATAAAACAGTTCCTGGTGTTACTATACTAGAAAGTCTCCCTGTCTCACATGGACAAGGATCAGGCTTGACGGCAGAGCCACCCGAGCAGAATGTTTTCGTGCTTCCCCAAAGGTGACACCAGCTGTTGCCACCACTTCCTTCTCTAAATTTAAGAAAAAGCCGTTTCTGTGTATATTTTGGGGGGAGAGGGTTTGGCTCCTTGGGGCTGGCTTCTGCCTAATGATCTTTTGAAGTGCAACTTCAAAGCGCGGGCTTGTTTCCTGAACGCTGTCGGGAGGCTCATTCGGAGGGAAGGATAATCTAGCAGCTTGTTTGGTTTTGATACACGCTTGGAGCTCTTCCAGTGGCTCAATAGCTGGGGTCCATCTGCGATGGCAGCATCCGTGCCACGGTGCTGCTGAGTGTGCAAACCCAAACAGCACTGCTGGCAAAGGGCAGACCTCAGAACGAAGGAGAAAAAGATATTTATAAGGCGGCTTAACTCAAGGCTCACTGGAGGAGTTATCCCCTATGTGTCTCTTGAGTCCTGCTGGCACGAGCATTGGCCCCCCAGATTGCCTGGCTGAGCTCCTCTGCTGTAATGGTCCATATGTGCAGTGTTGGCTTAAGCGAGGGTCTGCCATTAGTCATTTTGATTGCATCTTCTTAGAGGATGCTGTTGTGGTCCCAGGTCAGCGTAGGTGCTCCAGTAGGGATGGTAAACCCCACAGCTGGCACGGCTGAGGCAGGCAAGGGCAGGCGTCTGTGTCCTTGAGTGCTCTTGTAGTGTTGGTGTGTGACTCCTCTCGGGGCACAGCAGGCAGTATTAAAGCTAAATACAGTACAGCTGCCAGTTGTTGCCATCCTGGGGGAGTATCGGACATGGCCTGTTGCAGCAGTGTGCTGGAAGGAGAAGCAGGCAGGGACCGGCAGGGTGACCCTGCCTCTCCTTGTGGCCCCAGGTCCATGTTTTCAGCTGCCGAGAAGCATCCTTTGGCTCCGTCTGCAACCTTTGCCTCTTCCCCTCTCTCCTCTTAGAGCATCCCCCCAGCTCCCAGACAAGCACTTTACAGGCAACACCTGTGTCTTAATGATTTTAATGAACTTAATCAGTTCCTTGGGTGTTTCTGTTGCTGTTTTCAGTGTCTTTGCTGTTGTTGTCATCATTTTCTAGTGCTTACTGGAGTATCAGAAGCAATTGTACAGCGGTACTGAAGACTTCCTAGCTGAATAGTCTTTTTCTGTTTATTTTGTACTGGGGACTAACTGTTATTTATGCTGCTTACTGCTACCCGGAGGTCTCATCAGATGCTTTCATTGTAGTTCTTCACTGTACCTGTGGCAGAATTGGCTTTCACATATACAGGGCTGGCATTCTGCTGAACCACATCTTCTTTTATTCTTTCTGGTTTAGTCTCTGAAGCCTTCTTTTACAGATCTTGTTTGCTTGTCACTATCATTGAGTCATGAGATCTGCCCCGCTTGTGAATTCCTGTACCGTATTCCTCCCTGGCTCTTCCACATTGCTGTCAAAGAGACTAAACAAGGACTGGCTGTAGCCTGGTGCTTGCCTCCATCTGCGCTGCTTTGCATGCGTGTTGGAAGCCGCATTGTGGCTGTAACGCGGCTCCTTCTTTGTGCGTCCCCCAGGTGCATCCATTGTGGAGTTGTCTTCATGACCCTCGCCATGCTGAAGGTGCACATCCACGAGAAGCACTGCGAAGTCTTCCACAAGTGTTCTTTTTGCCCAATGGCATTCAAGTCGGCTGACAGCACCACGGCTCACATGACCAGCCAGCACCCAGCAGAGCCTCACAAGACTACTCAGTAAGCATTTTCGTTTTGTCTCCTCATCTCCTTTGCTGGGTAGCTCCAGGATTCCCCCTTTCCCTCCCAAGTTTTTTCTGTTTTCAGTTTCTGTCCTCATGAGAAGAAGAGCTGCCACTTTGTCTGAGGGGTCCTTTCCTAGCCATGGTATGCTCTCCTTGCTATGAACATGGTCTCCTGGTGTAGGAGAGGAGTTTGGGCAGGGAAGAACTGAGTGTCTGTAAAAGGATCTTAATTGTCACCTCTTTGTCAGCAGGACCCAGAGTGGCACCTCTGCCTCCAGGGTTGCTGCTGACCTGGCACTTGAAAGGAAGAGGAGAGTTATGCCATGCAGCATTGCCCCCAAAAATCATTAGAGAGAAACCTGGTTTGTCCACTCTGTAGCTTTCCCTTCCGAGCCTTGAGCTACTGCTGAAAATGTGTGCTTTAAGGCAGGAACTGTGGCAAGGTGGGGTTGGAAGCAATGTGTGGCTAGCTTGTATACTTGGAGTTTGCTCCCATCTGTCTGCACTTACCGGCACAGACGTAGGTAGTTATGCATATGCATAGAGGTGAACTTATTTTTAGAAAGCTGTGGTATGTGCCTGAGGTGTTTTTTTTGTTCTTCCCAGTTGAGTTAATGGTTCAGTTGTCCACGTGGGGGTGTGTTGACAACACATTGCGAGCACAGCCCTACACAGAAGCCCATCCCTTTCTGAAGTTGCTGAGAGAACTTTTTCCACTGTTATCTTAGATAACTGACAAAAGAGAGACTGAGCTTACTTTTTTCAATTGTTCCAGGGTGATCTACAAATGCTCTTGTGAGACAGTCTTTAACAAGAAGAAGCTGCTCCAAGAGCACTTCCAGCAGAACACCAACAAGTTGCTAGTGGGAGTGTTTAAGTGCCCGCAGTGTCAACTGGTGTATATGCAGAAACAGCAGTTAATGCAGCACGTGAAGGTAGGTGATTCCCACCACGTACTGATGTGAGGTCCTATTTTCTGAGTTCATGGAGAGTTTGCGTCAACTGTGTGAGGAAACTGAAGAAGTGGAAGGTTCTTGAGGAATGTATTAGTGGAAAAACAGACTACAGTGATTTACCACACTAGCTGGAAACATTGGGGAAGTGGTTGGTGTTCGTTGGTAACAATGCAGGCAGTTACTCATCTATATGTAATTTAACCCTATGACAAAAGCTGTTTTCTATGGGTAAATCTTTCTGATTTTTAACGGTTCTACATTAAACCCAAGGAAGTGATTAATCCAGGGCAGGAGCTTTATCTTTGGTTGGGAGACAGGGAAAACTACTCTGCCCACAGTGTTACTTGAGCAGTGGAACCCCCGCCTCATGTGCATCCACGTTGGCACCACTCAGGCTGCTCCAGAAGGTGGTCTGAAATGGATAGTTGTGTGCAACCCCAAAACTTGGTGGAAATGGTGGTCCGGAGAGTGCTTCGAACCTGCCCTCCTTCAGTAACAGCTCATATTGCGATAAGCACTGCAATAATCTCACTGTCGTTCATTGCTTTTTTATACAGCTGAAAAGCTGGTTATTGTCCATTTGGTGGCAGTTTATAGCGGGATGTGTGTGAGGACTTGCAGACCTGACTAACCCATGGATGGGCGTGCGCCGCACTTTCCTGTTGTCTTAGTCAATATGTTCCTCTGTACAATGTCTGATGGCATTGCCGCCGTGGAAATCCTCTCAGATTTCCTGATGGTATTCTGAAGAAAGAGCTTGCAAAGTCTTATTTCTCTTTGATTAGAAAAAAACTGACAGCATTTTTTTTAATCAGTGACTTTATTTTGTTGATACGTACATTTAAAAAGCAAGAACACTCATTAGCCTACTCCTAAAAGCAGAAACCATTCAAAACCACTTCTTTGCTCTCTCCCCCGTGCCTTTAACTTGCAAATCTGGAAATGCTTTGCATGCAGTAATGAATTAAAATTTGAAGCCCTCCTGTGAAGTTGATGATTGCTAATCTTCCTGTATTACAGCTTGGAAAATAGAGTCGAGCTTGAGGCTTGGGCCTTCAAAGAGGCATTCAACCCCAACGCTGAAAGACAGACTTGAGTTGAGGTGCACAACTTGTTGCGGCTCATTTGTAAATCCCACCCTAGGGACCTGCCTGCAGCAGCCTGTGCACCAGCACCTAGACATCTCCACTACAAAACCTTTGTCTTTTAACCAGAAGGCTGTATTTTGCCATCAACAGGTTTTTGAGATGGTAATTGAGGAAGGCTTTTTGGCTGTGGCAGGGTAGTAATTGCACTAACTGCCTCTCCTATCAGATCCCGCTCCTGTATGCAATACAGAGTTTATAGGAAGTGCTGTCTAATTCGGTCCTCCCTGCAAAATAAAGAAACTGTGTGCCTTCTCATCTTTCCTGGCTTTTGTAGGTCTGGTTCCTGCTACTGATTCTGCAGGGAAGTCAGTTCATTTTTCTGTGCTTCTTCCCCCCCCACCCCCCAGTGGTGTAATAACGGGAGGAACGGAGTGATGGGTACTAATGTACTCCTTGCTCATAAATTACTCTGGAGATTTCCAGAGGGGAAGAAAGGTGAGGTGTTGGTGTTACCCTAAATAGCTGGCAGTGCTGCAGAGCACAGCTGCCATTGCCCAGCCGTTGCGGGAAGGAGCCGCTGCGGATGTCAGCTGGATCAGGTGCAAAGCACACAGGCAGCTTAGACGAGACCCTGTGTTTTGAAGTTTGTTTGGTCTCCAACCCACAGAAAGGCTTCCAAAGGCCTGGGGCCTTCGTGTGTTGAAACTTTACCCATTATTGATTACTGTGCACAATTAAACCTCTAAACTACCCTTTTGTGTGGATGAACTGTTGTTGTTCCTAGGGGTTTCTGGAGGTTTCTTTGGTATGTTGCTATTTTATTTGCTTTTGCTTTCCCACAGCTCTTCATTTCTGGGTTAATCTCCTTACGTTCAGTTTTCTTTGTTAAAATAACTTTTGGGAGGACTTTGGATTTTGGCCTGTTGAACAACTAAAGAGCCTGGAGGCATATTCCTTAAAAGGCTGGTTTCTGGCTTTATGCTTGCTTTTATTTGTCAAGAGCAAAGTTTTGAGCCGTTAAAATGTAAATAGCAATATGCACTGTGGAATTGAGGAGAGCAGGGCTGGACAAAATGAGGGGTTGTCTCTTCCCATCCCTTGAGAAAAGATGAAGCAGCTTTGGAGTCCCCCACGATAATAGCAAACATTTCATTCAGATCTTACCAAAGCAACGTGTGTTTAGAGCTTAGGCTCTTGAAATAATGACAATTAACATATCTCTTCCATTACATCTTCCCTGTTTAACCAGAGTTCTCAGTGCTCATCCAAAACGCTGAACAGGCAGCACCAAGGAACTGCTGTGGTCACACAAGAAACATAAATAGAGCCTTCATGTTCCTTGGGAAAATCTGTTGCTGGGGAAAACACCAGAGCTGGCTTCAAGGGGAAATGGGAAGACATGCAGGAGCGAGACATCCACACACTGTTTTGGGGGGTGGGAGCTTAAATTATTTATTTAAATAATAAATGTTATTTCTTTATAAATAAAGGCGTATAATATGAATTACATATAAGTGGGTCGACGGTGGGACTTCATGATCTTAGAGGTCTTCTTCAAGCTTAATGATTCTATGATTCTATTCTATGATTATTGTTGTTATCCAGGGTGTTCATGGAGTCCCCCAAAATCCTGAGGAGCTCTCAAACTTCCGACAGAAGTCTGAGAAGGCATCAAGGAACCAGGTTCATAACCCACCAAAGGAGCTATCGATAACCAATGGGACTTCCCACTCCCCTCTGCCAAGGAAGGACATGAGGATGGAAGGACACAATCCCGAATCCAAGTCCAGACTGAGAAGAACTGGTTGGACTTGCAAAGAATGTTCACAGTGGATCCCTGATCGGGAAACCTATGTGTCCCACATGAAGAGAAGTCACGGGAGGGTAAGGACTCAGATGAAACACTTCAACTAGGTAACAAGATATTTTTAGCAAAAGGGTCTGATAATCATTAATATTTGGGGCAAAAAGAAACGGAGAATCTGTTTGCCAGCTCACTGAGGAGTAAACTCAGGGCCAGAGCAAAAAAAGATTATGTAGTGTGTTATAAGCATGCTTTCTGTCATTGATCGTGCACTCTGCAACCTGCGTACCTCATCCTCTTTGCTTGTTCCTTCCTCCACTGCATCTAATGTCAGGCTTCCTCTTCGGCTCATTCGGGTAAGTGGATGGAGGATCGTGTCTTCTCCAGTTGCTGGTTCAACAGTCTGATCTAAACTATCTACACTCAAAGTTACAGAATGACATACAGTTGCCCTACAAGATGTTGGATCGGTTGGTAGATATCACTGCATCTAACTGGGGAAGCCTAACAAGCTCATGCAGTGTGCAGAGCTCATGGTAAACCTCAGTTTTGTTGGTTTCATCCAGCTTAAGCCTTGTGTTGCCTTGACCTACTTCTGTCAAGCTAGTCCTTGCTCGCTGGCAGAACATAGGCCAAGACGTTGTGTGCAGCCAGATTTCTTAGTACTCTGGCATCAGGACTTCTTGTTTGGTAAACTGAGTCACCCTCCTCGAGCCCCATGATCAGAGGCAGTGGAAATCTGGATCATAGTCTTTTGATTCCTTCTAGCTTGACTTGGGGAGTGCTGGGCTGTCCATTTGACAAGTATCAAGAGAAGAAGATGGGGGCAGGGTGAGAATGCTGGATTTTCCCATTTGAATGCTACAGAAGCAGGAAATTTGCCAAATATTTAAGTTCAATACATACATGTATTCATTAAACAAGTCTAAGAAGATTGTAGATGGAATGCATGCAGGTTACATGAGGGACTGTAGGAAAAGGAGGAGGCTAGTACAGAGCACAGTCGCGTAGGGGGACGTGGATATTGTAAATGGGTATGAAGCGGGACTGTGTGATGCTCTTTAACATCTTGCCCCTTTATTGCGCTGAATTATGAGGAGAGAGAAGGGTAAGTGGACTTGCACTTCACACTGGGGTCCTGCCTTCTGGAGCAGAAGGGACCTTCCACTGAATGAATTCTGCAAAGGGTCCTGTAGTGAAATTAGCCCACAGGAGAAGCAGCTAATGCAATTCCTGTTAAAAAAAAACAAAAAAACAAACCAAAAATCAAGCATGTGTTTTATCTAGTCCTGGTTTCTGTAAGACCAGTGCTGGCATTAGCCAACTGTTGGGCTGAGTTTTGGTGGGACCCCAAAATCTCAGAGATCTTTATCAGTGGAAGAGGGATTTTTTGCACCTGAGAGGTAAGGTCCAGATGAAGAACATGGGAATGTTAAAATCCAGTCAGTGCCTTCCATCTCCATGTTACTAAAAGATATTTCTGTTCTTCTGCTAGTCTATGAAGAGATATCCCTGTCGACAGTGTGAACGCTCATTTAATGCCTCCAACAGCCTGCGTAGACACATCCGCAATAATCACGACACAGCAAAGAAAGTTTACACTTGCTGGTACGTACTGAACACCACTTTTCACATTTGTTTTCAACAACAGGCGAATCCCTCGAGTTTGGAAGCCCTTTGTAATAGATCCATGTCTGCTCCTGTTTACTCCAGGCTGTAAGTTACTGAGGGAGAGTGAGAAGAAGAGTATGTTAAACATGAGAGACTTGGTGGCTAAAATAAGACCTTGCTTTTGGCTGCACAGTGCCCTTTGGAAACTTAGGGTAAGGTTTGATTTGAGATCTGCAGGTTCAAAATGAGAATTACATTGTGCACTCTTGTGGAACTGCCAATAAAATATTGGGCCAATCTTTCACTGCTTTGTGGTGGGTAGTCATGCCTCACTCTTGTGCCTTCCCCATGAAAAAATGGCGCAGAAGGTGCGTAAAGTCCTAATGAACCTGGGCACTAGATCTAGCCACCACTTTACACAGGCAGAACTGACTGCACAAGCTGCAGGGCAATGGAGAATTAAGCCTGCTGGATTTGCTTGGGAAGACACACCTCAGAGTTGGAAAATGGATTTGGAGACTCCTGACAAGATGTGTAAATCAGCAGTGAATGAAAATCATTGCTGATGAACATCTTTTGACTGAATGCAGTCTCAGTTCAGGACAAAGCCCAGTGCTTGCAGCACCGCCTCTACAACTGCTGCGTTCCCACCAACTGTTGCAGAATAAGTTGTACACCGAGCAGCCATGCAGACGTGCTTCCTGTCTCATTCTGAGACATCCTTCTGAAGCAGAATTAAAGCACATTTGTGTTGGAAGGGAAGGTTGCAGTGATGCAGGCTGGGGGATTTTTTTTTTTTAACACTAAAATTTTGGTTTAATGCAGGTGTTTCTGAAAAGCGTGGTGTCACTTTATTGCACTTAAGTTACTAAAAGCCTGTCTTGAAGAGTACATCCCTCATGTATGTTATTTCTTTGGACTGCCTAGTGAGCCATGATAGCTTTTAGTAAATGGATAAAGTATTGGCATCACCACTGGGGCCTGACAGGAATCCATTCCTGATGCATTTTTCGGCCAGGACTTCTAAACTTTCCCTTTCTTGTAACTGTGCTCTGACTGAGAACCTCTGGAGAAGAGGACGTTGGCTCCCAGTATGTCTTATTCTGCTTTATGCTTGTGGGTGATGAGCTTTGGCGTTACGTGCACCTGATTTGTATAAATCTGTTCTCTCTGGATCAGCTGGTTCCAAAATGGAGTGAAAATGAACATAAGGCCTAGCTGGGAGGAAGGATTTGTATGGAAGTACCTCGCAGCCTGGGATGTGCCAGCCTACTGCATGCATCAGTTTGTATAGGCTCTGGAGCTCAGTTTTTCTGTCGCTTTTCAGAACAACACACAGTTGTGGATCCACAGCTTCACCCAAGGGTCCATGGTCAATGCCGTGTCTACAGCAGAGAAGACACAGCTAGAAATTCAAGTGAATTGTGGTTGTGTTTAATTCTCAAGCTTGTAGTTGCTCCTTCTCAAAATCTGTTGATGAAGTCTTAATTGGACAGCAGTTGTGCTCTCTTTAATCATTGTAGTGGGAGACTTACTGAAAACACGGCAGTCTTCAAATGAAACCTCTTCCTTGAAAGACTTGTCCTGCCATCTCCAACAACTGCTCTTTGTTTGGATCTAAGGTCTTCTGTTCAGTCTCCCCTTTGATCCCTCTTAGTTTGTCCAGAGTGCTCTTCTGAAAATCTCCTCCATGACTGTTGCTCGCAAATCCTCCCATCTCTTAGAATTTCTCCTCAGCTCCTTTCTGCACTCTGTAAGGCTTCGCATCTCCACCGCTCCTTTTCTTTGCCCTTGGTTGCTGGTTCCTGTTTCCCTTCTTCCCACCAGTTCCAGGCAGTTTGTACCCGTCTCACCTGTTAGTCCCTGCACGGGGCTTGACACCTTAACTTCGCATCACCCTCTCCTCCTGAATTTCTGTGTGAAGCATGAGTAAAATTGGTCACTGATTCAAAAACTGAGTATTTCTGTGACTCCAGCGCGCTGTCTTGTAGGTGACCCCCCTCTGGATTCTACATTTCAGGCTGCGATTTCCCCTTTTCCCCCTGCCCTGCTTAGGTCTCTGCCTTCTGTTAAATTTGTAGGGAGAAACCAGTGATGGAGGACTTGCTTGCACACCTGCCTGCCAAGCTTGTCACTGGAGTAATTCAGGTTCCCTGCTAACATTAAAATAATTCTAAATTAGGACAAACTGCAGAAATATTCTGATGTTTTGTGTATTTTCTTTCATAATTCACTTGGTTATTGTTCTGAGGACGCTCTGATTTTCCAAGTCTGAAGTACAAACTGTCTGGAACGCTTGATTTCTCAACATGTTTATTTTTGATAAATACCACTTAATAACCTCTCATCCTTCCTCCACGAGGGAGAAAAAATCCATCATCATTAAATATTGATTTATCATCTAAGCGGTTCCTGTTAAAAACCAGGAGTATTCAATGAGCATGTCTGCATTTACACATCATTTAATTTCCGTCCAGTTACTGCAGTATCAGCAGGAATCTTCATTCTCTCCTTTTAAAAGATGTCTCTGTTGCCCAGAGACTCTTCTTCTCCTCTCTGTTGCTTTTCATCCCTCACTGCCTACGTTTCAAGTGCAATTTCTGCATTTCAGAGAAGGCTGGTGTCACTTGCCACATCACTCGGGTCGGTGCATAGCTGATGGATCTTCCCTGTGCCACGCTGGCAGGCAGCACAAGAGCACAAAGTCAGTCTTCAGTTTCCCAGTTGCTAACGGAGACCTCTGTCTACTTCACCGTGCTGCAGGGGGGTGGCTTATGTGTCTGCAAGACCTGGCACTTCTTTCCAGTAGACATCCCAGACATCCGGGAGCAAAGGTTAACAGATAGCACATCCCCTTCACATCTCCCTTTGAAATGTCCACCAGGGTCTCTAGCAGCTCTCGAATCCTACCAAGCTCTGACATGAGTAGTTACATAAAAATTATGCGTTCACGTCTGCTCCCGCCTAGGTTATTGTTATTAAAGGTGGGAGTTTAGCAGTTCTCTAACTGTTATGGTCTTGTGGATGGGGTGCTTGGGAGCGCCGGGTGCAGCACCTGGTTCTGCTGCAGGCCTCCTTGGTGTTACACAAGCCATGAGGTCCACCTGTGGGTCAGTCTCTCATCTGAGGGTTGTTTTTCTCTCATGCATTTTCCATCGTGATTATTTATCTTATACTTGCGTAGCATGCAACGCGGTGGGCGGGATCTCCACGAGCCCGTGTTTATTTAGTACTGTACTGTAAGATGTGCCCTACTTCCACCCTCATTCATGCCTACCGTGGCAAATTCTAAGCTGTTCTAGATTTCTCTCAGGGGTAATGTTTTGTTATTAAAGCAATGATTTGCTGCATATTTTGTTAATCCAACAGTACATTACTCACCAGCATCTGTCTCCAGTGACACCTATTGGTTTGGCACATAATGAACAGTTGTTGGAATGGAAACAAATGGCTGAGCATTTCCTCTAACAAATTTTCTTCCTTTTTTCTGTTTCCAAGGTACTGCACAGATGAAAATCAGACATTTCCTCAGCCGTTCATGCTGGAGAATCACATCAGCCTCATGCATGGCATCAAAAACCCAGACTTATCCCAGATGGCCAAAGCAAAAGCTCCAGAGAGAGACACAGCAGAAGTAACTGATGTATTTTCATTGAAAACTAAACATACCTGGCGAGTAGCTGCTCACTTGGAGCATGAGGTTGAGCTGCGTCCATGCGGCAGCCAAGCCCTCTCACCCATGTGGCAGATTGCCTCCCCCTCTTCTCAACTCCATGCCGTTTGCTTCTCTCTGGCAGTGTCGGGGTCAGACCTGAAGGCGCAGCTGAGCTGCAGCAGCACCAGGGCAGTGTACCTTGCATTTTGCAAGATGCTCTTGAACACGTGGCCCTGTGTTTTATTGGCCTTTTTTCAGTCTACTGTGTAACCAGGTCTAATTTAGATTTGTTATTACCCTTGTTTTCCCTTGCTGCTCTGTTCATGAGCCCGGCACGTTTTTCCTTTTTCTCCCTTGTTTTTTTCTGCTAGTTGCAAAAGATTTCTGCTGTAAAATACTCATTAGATCCATAATCCACCTATGAGAACTGCATTCCTCCTAAGTAGGACTGTGTAGGGTTTTTTCAGCAAATGTAACTGTGCAACTCGTTTTATTTGGGGTTGGTTTGGAGCAGAGGGTTGGCTGATTTGGCTTCTTGGCTCCGTTTACTTCAAAAATAGATGTACGTTTTTCCATATCACTGCAATTTATTGTTCATCTGTACCCTAACATTGAGGGATTGCAGCCAAGACTGACTCCCCCATTTTTATGCCATAAGGAAACCTGGGGTAACTCCAGGATTCACTTCCATGAGTTGGTGGCTGCTTCCCCCAAGCAGAGCCGACATACCAGGGCACCCAGCTAAGTGGGGGCAGAGGGTGGCATCACGTGGCTCCAGCTGGGTCTGCACATACAAGCCTATAAGCTGTATCCTACACAAAGACTGCTCCATGCTGCTGGATAAGGAGAGAACAAAATGGCATGAAGGGGCGTAAGCAAGCGGGCCATCCTCATGGGAGGATGAGTTAACAAGAGGTGCCCTGAAGAAAAGGCCTGAGTGGAGGGGAATATGTTCAGAGTTAAATCTGAGTGGCGTTGTCTGGGGTCATGACCCTCCCTGTGTCCCTCAGCTGTCCCTGCTCTGTGGGCTCCTCCTTCCCACACCACGTTCACATTCTCTTTCCCCATTGCGCTTCTGCCCAGCCAGGCCCTCCCAGGTCTCCCGTCGCAGGTCAGCAGTTGAGGTCCCGGGTGTGGGGGTGAGGTGCTTGGGTACTGGTAGGAAAGGCAACACGACAGGAACCCCTAGGCATGGCTTCTTTGAGTTTGTGTCAAAATACCAATCCATAGTCCCCGTTGGGTGTCTTCAGATATGCGTGTGGAATTTAGCGCTGCTGCTCCTGTGGGCTCCAACAACAAAGTAACTTTTTAATCTTATTTTTTTAAGGCAAAATCTCCAAAGAGGATGGCAACAGATGAGCTGGGTCAGGCAGAGACCGCTGCGGGTTCAGACGTGCCACCAGCCAAAAAACTGAAAGCGCATTGGAAATGCGCGAAATGCGGATTTGCGACAGGCATCAGCACGGAGTTTCAGGAACACATACCTCGGCACAAGACAGACAGCTCCACCTACCAGTGCTTGTTCTGTGGCTTGTGCTACACCTCTCACATCTCCCTGAACAGACACCTCTTCATCGTTCATAAAGTAAAAGAGGAGGAGGAGGAGGAGGACGAAGAGGAGGACGAGGAGGAAGAGGATGAGGAAGAGGAAAGGCAGAAGTTAGAAAGGGAGATGAGTGAGAATGGACACGAGTGGTATAATGGCGAGATGAACACTACGGCAGAAGAGGAAAACCTGAAATGCAAAGAGTGCAGAAGCGACTCAGCTCTCTGCGAGCACAGTCAGACACATGGCCTGGAGGGTCCTAACAGCACCTCGCAGAACAATCGCTCAAAGTCTCTTAAGACTTAGAAGCAAAAAACCCCTCTTGGTTGGTCGGGGTTTCTTTGTTGGGGGGTTTTTACTCAAAATACGGGGTGGGGATGGGGCGAATCTTTGAAATATTCTGTTGATTTCTTGGGATGGACATTGCTTTCCGTTAACTTCTATTTGTAAGGGAAATTTTAAAAAGAAAAAAAAAAAACAACAACAACAAACCAACCCTGCCATTGCATCCTAAGCACTAACTCTCTGCCAGACCGGAGAGGTGAAAAGGGAAAGCAGGGCGAGAATCCTTGCTGGAGCTTGTCCAGCTCCTGAGGATCAAGGAGCACTTTCTGCAGCTGCAGCTTCCTTAAGATGAGCTCCCTTCCTTCGAGCGTGCACTGCCTCAGCCTCTGCCTGGATCCCCAGCCTTGCCTTCCCTATCGTGCTTTCTTTCTCCTTCTATTTATGGCTTCTTTTTTCTCTTCCCATCCCGCCTTTATTTTACTCACCTTAACTCATAACTCTGTGTCAGCAAAACGCACCTTTCGGGACTGCGCTGGCTGATGCAAGATCTTCTGCATTACATGGGATGGGTTCAAGCTGTAAGATGTGCCGATTTTTCTTCAATTGTCCAAATAACAACCTTATTTCCAAAAGGCAATTTAATGAAATGTCTTGGCCCTGAATAACCCTGAAGGAGAATTTGGTAGCCCCGGCCCTCTCAGGCAAGTGCAGCTTAAAGGCCACCACATGTCGCGTGGAGGAGGGCCTGGTCCCCCTCAGGGACTCGCTGGCTGTGTGGCAGTGGATTTGCGCTGCTGGAAGCCGCCCTGGGGCTGGGTGCAGGTGGGCCCAGTGGCTCATCCCAGTGGGGAGCTCGGGCTGAGCTGGGTGGCAGGTTGGCACCGTCCACCGAAAGGGAAAACATCCCCTGCCCTCGTCTGTGGTGTCAACTGGAGTGAAGCTGTTCTGGCACTCCTGATGGCATCAGCTCGGTGCCAGGGCTCCCTGACCAGCTCGTTTTGAGCAGCACAGCCTGGAGAGGTGTTGGCAGAGTCAGGAACCGCCATCCCGCGGTGCTGCCAGGGCTGGCGCTCTGTTGGTGGCTCCTCTCCCCCTGTGGCTCTGTTGGTGGCCCTGGCTCTGTCAGCGGCTCCTCTCCCGCCCTGGCTCCGTTGGCAGCTCCTCTCCTGCCCTGGCTCCATCGGTGGCTCCTCTCCCGCTGTGGCTCCGTCGGTAGCTCCTCGCCTGCCCTGGCTCCATCGGTGGCTCCTCTCCCGCTGTGGCTCCGTCGGTAGCTCCTCTCTCGCCCTGGCTCCGTCAGTGGCTCCTCTCCTGCTGTGGCTCGGCGTCACCTGGGAGATGTTTCTTTCCATGTAGTCATATTGACTCTTTCCTCCTTGTTCCCCCATCACACATGCGCTTCATGTAATATAATTATCTTCTATACCATTATGGTTTTTTTTTTTATTATTATTCTGTTGAGCCAGAACCCTGCTCGTTATTGTTTACTATGACAATGTTTAAATAATTTAAGAACTATTTATCTTACTGCATTCGGATTGCTCGCCTCCTCGTCTCGACGTGTTTTGATACGAACCGTTGGGACTCTTTGTATCTTTGATAGGGTGTGCGTTAGCCTAGGGGCCGTCCGACCAGGCAGCCCACGTAGAGTTGAGGTAGCAGGGGGCACTCCCGAGCCATCACGTATCTATTTAACCCGCAGCGGCGGCTGTGCCTTGCTATGTTTACTTCAAAGTATCGCAAATAAAAGCATCCAAGGGTGCCTGCCTGGGCGTCGTTCTTGGCTGCAGCCGCCAGGGCCGCCTCCCTGAGGGGGCGATGCCGGAAGCGGCGGTGACGCGGACGGAAACGGAAGAAGCGGGGCCGGAGGCGGAAGGAGCGCGGGTGGGCGGTGGTGCCGCCGCCGTCGGTGCCGGCGATGCTGTCGCTGGACTTTCTGGACGATGTGCGGCGCTGAACAAGCGGCGGGCCGAACCGGGGCGGGGGGTCCCGGGGGGTCGGAGCGGGTCCCGGGGTTCGGGGCGGTGGGATCGAGCCGGGTCTTGCCTTGCCCGGCGCCGGGCCGCGGACCCTGACCGCGCCCCCCCCTGGCCCCCTGCCCCCCAGCTGTACTACCAGGTGCTGAACTTCGGGATGATCGTCTCGTCCGCCCTTATGATCTGGAAGGGGCTGATGGTGGTGACGGGCAGCGAGAGCCCCATCGTGGTGGTGCTGAGGTAAATCCCACGGCGGGGGAGGGGGGGCGCTACACGGGGCTCGTTCAGCGCCTGGGGGCGAGGGGTGAGGCCCCACGGTGTGCGGGTAGGGGAGCCGGCGGGCCCGCCCGGCGGAGGTTTTCCGGGGGGTCGGGGAGCGGGAGGCCCGGTCCCCGGCGGGCTCGGGGCTCTCCCAGCGCTGTGGCCGTCGCGTAACGCGGGGGGCAGCGTGGGAGGAGGCGGCGGTGAGCGGGGCTGGCAGTCTCGTGTGAGAGCTGCATCCCGCCCTGCCGGTCCTGAGGAACGGGCCTCAAAGGAACGGGGCACGAGCACAGACCAGGCCCGTCTGGGTGGCTTCAGCTGGGGCTGCGAATGCAGGTCCACAAGCCACATCCTACTGCTCGGTGCTGCTGGACCAGGAGGGAACCAAATCGCACAAAGGGACGCATGCAAGCAAGCTGTCCTTGCGGGAGGAGAAGCATGCTGCAGGATATAAGACAGCAGGGATGAATTAGCAAGAGACACCGTGGAGAAAAAGCCTGAGTGGAGGGGAAGATGTTCAGAGTTAAATCTGAGAAGCACTGTGTGGGCCAATGACCAAGCATCCTGGAGGAACGCTCGGCACTGTGGGTGAAAGAGCCTTGATGCAGGGGGCCTGGCACGAGTGACGAACCTGGTGCTTGGGCAGATCATCCCTGTGCAAAAGCAATGTTTGTGGCAGAGCTTGTCCTCTCGCCAAGGCCAGCGGCGCTTCCTGTAGCAGAAGTTGTGGTAGCAGAACTGGCACTTCCTGGTGTGCCTGTCCGCATGTCTTGTTGCTGCTACATGAACAGCTGAAGGACGTGGTGAGCCTTGGACAGTGAAAAGGAAGTAGAAGTCTTTGAGATGCCAGCAAGTAAATGCGTAGAGTGCAAAGAAGTTTTTGGGTGTTTTTAAATGGGAACTGGCTTGCTGAAGCACCCAGTGAGCATTATTGTGTGTTACATCGCATCCTTAAAAAGCATCAGTGAACTCTTCTTTCGCAGCTGCTTGTTTTTTCCCCTGGCCTTCTAGTGAGTTGTAATGTGGCTGGGAAGAGGGGAGCTATAACCTGCACCCTTGATTCGCATGGCTGAAAACAACGGATATCGCTCTGTGACTGGGTAGGGTTTAGGCGTTGCCTTCACAGGAGTGCCATGCAGCAGGTACCACCAGCATTACTCCCACCCTCCTAGTGCCTGGGACAAATTCCTGTGGCCGAAGTTCCCAGGCAGCTGTCAGATGCTGGTGCTATCGGACACCGTGTGGATATTGTGGGAGGCCTCTGCTGCGGCTGTATTGGCCTTTCCCTGTGTGTCTATGTCAGTGTCAATTACTGTGGGCCATTTAACAACACCCTCACAAAGTAAAATGAAGCAGCATTCCTGTTCCCTCTGGATGGGTCCATGGAGTCCAGGGGAGACATTTCATGCTGTTCCGCCCAGTGAGTAAGACAGGGGCCGTTGGGTCACTGCCCTTCTCGGGTGATGTGATCTTCTACCCTGAATAGCAGCCTTTGCGCTGTCTCAAGATAAAACATGAGTATGTGTGGCATTGAAAGTTCATCATTTTGTTGTGCTCTGCACTATTTATTTGGAATTAAGGTTAAGGATTTTGTAACAATTGCCATTTGCAAGACAGGAGAAAAATTACTTGAAGATCAGTGCCTGAAATGAGATTGTTAAGCAAAGTGATGAATCACAATAACAAATTTTTAGCACTCCTGTTTGTCTGTTCCAGATGAGAATACAAGAGCCTGTGTGCTCTCAGTGTGTTGTTCCTGAGGATGATCTGTCTACCTGCAAAAAATAAAAACAAATGAAGTAAAGCTTCCCACCACTGCAGTGCTGCTGGCGTAGCCCTGCCAATGGAGAGCTCGGAAGTCGGGAAGGTGCTGCGTGCTCTGAGCCTTCTTGTTATTAAGAAAGCAGGCAGCTTTTCCCGTTCTATGCAATTTTCGCACCAGCGGCTGGCAGGGCTCTTTTTCCCAACAAATCTGAGCTGCTGGTAGTGTGGTGATGGGAAATGAGAATGCAGCAGGGGTTGGGCACGTGCCCGGTCTCCAAGTCCATGTGGTTTTCTTGGGAGCTGGTCACTGAGGTTATTGTGAGATTTTTCTTCAAGAGCTAAAAACTCTGCCACCCACTTTTGGGTGTCTAAATGTTGTTCAGTTGCTCCTCTTCTCTCTTGCAGCGGAAGCATGGAGCCTGCCTTTCACAGAGGAGATCTCCTGTTCCTCACGAACCAAATTGAAGATCCAATCAGAGTGGGAGAAATCGTGGTCTTTAGGATAGAAGGAAGGGAAATTCCTATAGTCCACCGCGTCCTGAAAATTCATGAGAAGTATGTCGAGAATCTGGGGGATTGTTCTGCAGGTGTTTAGCAAAATGCTATTTTTCCTCACCTCCTTGGGTAGATGAATGGGTGGGACATCAGTAACCAACATCCAGGTGCTGTAGGAAGAAGTAACGTGGAAGTTTCAGGCAGATGAAATCTTTGGTTTACTTGTAAAGACCGTCCCAGCAGAATTCACGGGCTGGGGAGTCTGTGCTAGTGTCCTGGATTCCCCCTGCCACTTAACATCTCCTGTGCCATCATTTCCACCCCAAGCTGCTATGTAAAGTTGCTGTCTTGCCTCCTGTAGGTGTGGCTGCATTTGTGTGTGCGAAGTGACTCTTGTTTGTAGAGGTCAAACTTAGGGAAGAAGGGTATCTTGTACATAGTCTGCATTATTTTAAAGCTGGTCTTTACGCTTCTGGTTCCCTCTCTCGGCAGCAGCAGGGTGTTTCTTTTCTCCTCTGTAGGAAGTGTTGCGTTGTTATATTTGCAGTCTGTATGCGCTGCACTCTCCATGCACTGTTCGTTCCGCACACGTTCAGCGGGTCGCGTGTCTGAAGGAATGAAGCATGGTCACCCTGGTGTGATTGCTGAACAGGGTTTAGTTTTCCCAGCAAGGCTTCCTCTGCAGCTGTGAACCTTCTTGTGCTGCTTGGGGAAGATGCAGCTGCAACTGCTCCCGGCTGCTCTGTGGGGAGACGAGCCAGCCCCCTGAGGCATTTGAGTGAAAACTAAATCTTGAATGGAATCCCTGGTCCCTTGAGCCACCTCTGAGAGGGCAGCAGTTGGACAGGGTCCCAGCCTCTGTGTCTGCTGAGTGAGTGCCTGCTGCAGTAGGAATGCACTGGAGCTGCACCAGGGCTCAGAGATCTGTTCCTAGGTTAAGTGAATCACTTGAATCTTATGCAAAGGTGGCGTTTGAGGATTGCTCTGGTCAAGTGAGGTCGATGGGATAGAGTCGGTCCCTTTCCCCCAGGCGTTTGTAGCCGCCACAGCTGTTGGGATGTCTACTCCATTTGTCTGGCCCCACGGCAAGGTCAACCAGCTTTGTGCACACAAAAAGTCTGGCTGAAACCCTGGCTATGAGGGTGCATCACCTCTCCCGTAGGCAGAGCAGGCTCTTTGCTGTTCAGACTTATTCCGTATCAAAAACATTTAACAACATCCATTTTCAAAGTACTGTTCTTTGGTGCCACTCACTTCAAAATAAGGCTGATATACTTGGTACGTTTGGTATCCAGCATTGCACGTGCGCTTCCTGTGATGTCTCGGGAACTATTTCAAGCGAAACGCTACTTTCCCTCTCCCATCTTGCATGCTAAAGGCTCAGCTGGGCACCAGTGCTGCTGCTGCTGCTTGGGCTAACTATTGAAGAGGTAAGAAAGGTCAGGGTCTTCGCTCCCCGCTCTCGGTCAGCATATGGGAAAGAGAAGCAGAAATGTCCACTCTGCAGCACTTCAGCTCCAGATATTCCCCACCCTTTTTGGTTTTTTCTTTTTTGTTTTTGCCTGGCTCTATCTCAGCACTAGGTCTTAAGGTATCCAGCGCTTTCTTTTTTAAATGTACCAGAACCGTAGTGCCGATCCTAGATTCCGTGAAGTCAAGTCATTCTCTGGTGTTTTAGGTTTCATATGACTAAACACAACCCTCATCTTCATATTGGGAAAGACAAAACTGAAAAATACGTGCTGTGGCCTGGAGCTGAGCACTGAAGGCAGGGCTCTTGAGGAATCAGTTGCTTCTTTCACTAGGTAATAAATATTTTTCCGGTGCCAGTTCGGAATTTCAGGAGTGTCCTCTGAATGGCCAGAGTTTCCCATTTCTTCTTGTAGTTATGGACTGAATGAAAACTGTGAAAAATCTCTGTGAAAGCTGATAGGAGTGTCAGAAGGAAGGACAACGGAAACCCCATTCTCTGTGATTCTGTGGCAACTCAGGCTCTAGTTCACATTGGTATCATTTTGGTGAGAAAATGGGGTTTTCTGCCTGCTAGCCTTTTCTTCTTTATCAGGGCGAAATTGAGTTCATTCTTTATCACCAAACGCAGAGTCTGCAGTCAACATTTAGTTAGTGGTTTCAGTGCAGGACAGCCAGACCAGACCTCATTCACCCTTCAGACAGCAGAGCAACTGCGCTGGGGGCTTCTCACCCTGGTTTGTGATAGAGCATTGAATGGGCTCAATAAGATGGTGTGCTCCTGCACCATCAGTCTGCAGAGCAGGAACTCCATTACCTTTGGGCATCTTTGTCTCTTTCCAGACTCTCTGTAAGCTCCTGAAGTGTTTGCTGTTCCCCTACTGTCAGCCAAGTGTGCTTTGAAGAAAGGTCTGTTCTTTCTTTCCCCTTTTTTGTCCTCCAAGCTTCTCCTGTCAGGTAGCATGCATTAGTACTCTGGCATGGTGAAAAGAGTATGCGCTCTGAAGATCTTCTGTGTGCTTTCCCAAGCTGTGTTTGATCTGTTGTTTCTGAGAGTGAGCCAATGGAATCAAGCAACGAGAGTGCTCCCACTCAGCATCTGCCTCCAGCTGCCACGGGGAGAGTGGCCAGCCAACCCCCGAGTAGTGGCACAAGCCGCTGCTTAGAAGCAGGCATTGCTGGCTGCCCAGCAAGCTGAGTGGGAATGCCCAGGGAAGGGCACAGAGCACGGTGTGTAAAGCTAGAGCACAGCAGCAACTGTTTCCAGGTCAAAGGAATGGTTCTTCTGCCCCAGAATGGTGTTTCTGACCAGCTAACTGATTTGCCTCAGGACAACTTAAAGCCTAGAGAGAGCGCGCAGTGGTAATTCCCCTGCTTTCTGCAAATGATGATTTTGGGCACAAAGTGACAGTTCTGTGTTAATAGTCCCCCATTCTTTTCCACATGGAGTACCTGGTCACTTTTTGAAATGATACAATATTTTGCTATCCAAAAACATCATTCCAGAGAGACACGATTTGGTTTGTGCTGTGTTACATAAGCCTAGCACCTTCTCTGGCTTGTTTTCACCTCTTGCCTCTGAGTTGCATTTGATGCTCTCTGGGTCTTGTATTGGAAGAGGCAGTGAAAAACTCGTTGCTGTCTGTCTCGTTGGTATTGGACTCCCCTCATACCTCCCATCAGTTCTGTCTTCTCCAGGCTGAAGAGTCCTGGCCTGTTGTTTCTGGCATGAAAGTGGTTCCAGACCTTGTCATCCAGTTCTGAACCTTTGCTGGTACTTCTCTCCATTTCAAAAAAGGAGGTAGTGGGTTCAGAACCGCACAGAGCTTTCAGGATGTAGGCACGTCGTCAGTTCAAGCAGTCTCGTAATGGTAGTGTTTGTTTTGTTCTCCCCTTTCCTAGTAATTTTGAAGTTTCAGCTTGCTTCTGACCACCAGTGCACCAGTTCAAGAAAGTTGAGGAACTCCTAGAGAGAGCCCAGAGGAGGGCAACAAAGATGATGGGGGGACTGGAGCATCTCCCCTATGAGGAAAGGCTGAGGGAGCTGGGCTTGTTCAGCCTGGAGAAGAGAAGGCTGAGAGGGGATCTCATCAACACGTACAAATATCTTAAGGGTGGGTGTCACGAGGACAGAGCCAGACTCTTCTCAGTGGTGCCCAGCGCCAGGACAAGGGGCAATGGGCACAAACTGAAGCAGAAGAGGTTCCAGTTGAATGTGAGGAAGAACTTCTTGACTTTGAGAGTGACAAAGCCCTGGACCAAGCTGCCTAGCGGGACTGTGGAGTCTCCTTCTCTGGAGATATTCAAAGCCTGCCTGGATGATGTCCTGTGCACCCTGCTCTGGGTGAGCCTGCTTGAGCAGGGGTGTTGGACTGGATGATCGCCGGAGGGCCCTTCCAGCCCCTGCCATGCTGGGATTCTGTGACTACTGAGTAGAACTGTATGCTTTAACCCCAAAGTCTCATTTTGGCTGGTAGCGCAGAGCCCAGAACCCAACATTTGTGTATGAAGCAAGGCAAGCGTCAACACGAGAGAGGTTAGAAGCAAAGAGGCAATAGCTGCACCTTTGCTAGAAACGGCTTGTCCTGCCGGTTCTGTTCTTAAACTCTGCTGGAAAGCTTAGGTGGGGCCAGGATTCATCCTTTTGTTGGCAGTTTTCTCCCTAATGCTCTGCTTTCCGCTACATCTGACAGTTTCCTTTTTTCATCCCGCTCTAACATGTAGGACACGATCGCTTCTGATATCTTTGTATTAGTCTCCACGCGCTTCGTCCAGAACAGCTTTCAGTAAGTTCTTTGTCTCTGACTTACCTGCCTGTCTTCTCTTTGCTAGGCAAAATGGTGACATCAAATTTTTGACAAAGGGAGACAACAATGCCGTTGATGACAGAGGGCTGTACAAACGAGGGCAGCACTGGTTGGAGAAAAAGGACGTAGTAGGACGAGCGAGAGGGTAAGTGAAGTTGAAAAAGATGTGGCTTTTGACACTGCCCTCCCCCGTGCCTTCTGTTAATCCCCCCCCTCCCCTCTTGAACTCCCCCTGCTGGGTTTTGTGACCTGCCTGAAAGCGTTTCACAAGGTACCTCAGACAGTGAAAAACCAGAGGTAGTGCAGTCCTTAGCTTAAGCGAAGGTATCAGGCTGTGAGCTGCGTCCTGAGGTTTTGAGGCAGGGTGGACATCATTGCAAAGGCAGCACGCGCTCAGGCGTGATCAGAATTTTCATGGAAATTATTCTGGCAAACGAGAGCCGAACAAGGCAGAGGCTGAAACACACTCTGGGGCGGGTTGTCACTTGGCCGCTGCTGCTGTGGCTTCCTGGCTTGGGAGGAAGAAGTCCCGAGCCTGTTGACCGTAGCCCTCAAGCGTGGCTGGCTGGCTCTACCGTTGTACGAGTACCAGGGCGGTGCTTCTCCCGTATGCCCTCTTGAATGCTGTTTGTTTCAATAAAACCTTTGTTGTCGTAGATTTGTGCCCTATATTGGAATAGTGACTATCTTAATGAACGATTACCCAAAATTTAAGGTAAGAGCTCTTTCATTTTCTGCCTGCTTCTCCCACCCCAGATAAAATCACTTCATGAGCACTTCATAGGCCCAGGCAGAGCCGTTTGCCCCCTGTGTTTGCTGCTGGTGCTGCTGCTTTAATTGTGAATGCGCACTCTGGTGTCTTCTATTCTTTCTCTTACAGTATGCGGTCCTCTTTTTACTGGGTTTATTTGTGCTGGTCCATCGAGAGTAGCCTCTTGCGCTGCAGCACGAGGTGAAGATGCCATGGATTTTTTTAGATGAACGTTTTAAGTAGGCAAAGGTCAAGTGTGCCAGGAGGAAGAAGAAAACCTGCATTTCAAAGCTTCTTGCCAGTTTGGGTTTGTTTCGGTTTTTACTGCATAAGGGTGAATGTTTGTCACAGTATTTCCAATGGTTTGTCACATTTTAGCATTTTTAGTGAGTTTTTATATTAAAAATTTAAGCCAAACTGTTCAGTGTTTGTACTTTGAAGCCGAGCTTCCTGTCAAAGTGCCTACAGGACTGTGTCCTCGACGTCTGTGCCTCCGCTGGGCAACCGTGACCTCTCCCTGTGCTGACTGAACTGTCAAATGGCGAGCTGGGGAGATGATGTGGTTTTCCAATTCAGAACTGGAATAAAGATTTTGCATCTTGCCGGGTACGAGCCCTGCTACGTTCTTCATTATTGCCCTGAGTGCAGCCTCGTTGCCCCATTTCCCTGGGGGGGTACCTGGGTTTTGCTGTTACAGACTGACTGTAGGCCCTGGTGAACCAACCTGTCCTCTCTTTGCAGAGCAACAGCTGCTGCTCCTCTCATGTCCTTTTGGAGAGTAAGTAGTCCTGAGCTGTGGATCCGTTCAATATTTCTGTGTTTCTGTAAATCCCACTGAAATAATCTGCTTGAAGACTGCACGGTGGTTTGGGTAGAAGGTGGCAAAGGATTCTTCGTACATAAGCTGTCACTGCAGCACGAGGCAACTGAAGAACTGAGGTGGGAAATACCATAGCTGTTTGGTAGGGGTGACTCAGTGGGATGCAACAGTAAAATTTTCTTAGTTTTGGAAAGGGGTTTTGGGTCTGTAATGATCCCAGCAGCTGGCCGTACCTTACGGCTCACCTGAAAGCTACAGAAAGGCTGAGACCCTGCTGTGCTGAGGTCTGAAAGAGGATACTACTCATCACTATGTGCAATGGCTTTTTTCCAGGCTTCTCATTCAGGACAGCAAACCTCCTTGTGCAGGTGCGGTGTCAGGAGAGCCCAGGGAAGAGGCACAGAGCAGAGACTCTGTAGTGATCAGCTTCGATACAAACTGGTGCCGCTGCACCGAGCGATGGACCATTGTAACTTGCCTCTAGCATCTATACTGACTCACAAGCCCACTTCCCCTTCGCTAGGGCAGATCTTCACAAGAGCTGGCACTGGGAGCACGGTGCTGTTGCTACCTCTGTCCAGGGCTGCCTGAACCCTCTTCGGCAGTTTGCTTACCAGCTGTCTTGCTGGGACAGCTTCTCCCTGGCAGCGGGAGCAGCTTCTGTCCTCACTGGCTTGTGCTTTCCCTGGGTTAACAGCTTTCCTCTCCATCCTGCAAAAGCTGCAGGCAAGTGCAAAGCTGCTGTGTGTTCCTGCAGGTGCATCCCACTGCATAGAATCACAGAATCGTTTGGGTTGGAAAAGCCCTTTAAGCTCACCAAGCCCAGCCGTTACCCTAACCCTGCCATCCCACCACTAAACCCTGGCCCTAAGCACCTCGTCTGCCCGGCTTTTAAATACCCCCAGGGATGGGGACTCAGCCCCGGCCCTGGGCAGCCCCTTCCAGTGCTTGACAGCCCTTGCAGGGAAGGAACTTTTCCCAATGTCCAACCTAATCCTGCCCTGGCACAACTTGAGGCCATTTCCCCTCGTCCCATCGCCCGTTCCCTGGGAGCAGAGCCCGATCCCCCCAGCTCCCCCCTCCTGTCAGGCAGTTGTAGGGAGCGATAAGGTCTCCGCTCAGCCTCCTCTGGGCTGAACACCCCCAGCTCCCCCAGCCACTCCCCATCAGCCTTGGGCTCCAGGCCCCTCCCCAGCTTTGTTGCTCTCCTCTGGACATGGCATTCCCTGTTCCCTCTACTTCATGACTGCTCCAAGATTCCACAGCAATAGGGGTCATTGAAGATGACTCTTGCTGCCACACACACAGCTTGTATAGGGTTAGAGCAGTCAGGAGAGGCAAGGAGAAATCCCAGCAGGGTGTTCTCAGTTTCTTGCATATGTACCTTGTTAGGCTCATCAGGCCCGGCCCAGCAATGGAGGTGAGTGGTGCCATTAGTTACATCCATGGGACCATTTTGCTTAATGCTCAGCAGCTGGGCTGCCCTGTGGTGTCCTAACATGAGTTGGTTTAACCGGGTGGATTGTTCCCTGGGTAGGCTGAAGCAAAAAGTCATCTTACGTTTGCGACGCCGCAGAGTCTGCGAACAGGTCTGGCCCCTAGCACTGAGCCTCGGGCCTGTGGCTCTTTGAGTAATCGTAACTTGATAATAAAAAATGGTAATAAAGCCCCTATCTCCAGCTCCCAGTGCTGGAGCCCTTGAGCGTTTGGATACCGAGTTTCTCCAAACCGCTTGAGTCATGGATGGGATGTTTTGTCAAAAGCCAAAGCTGGGCAGCAGTGAGGGAACCCAAAATCTCTCTTTGAGAGTTGCCCTCGCCCTGGGGCACCTTCCTGAGGGCTTGGTACAGCATTTCTGCATTGGCAGGTTGCTCTCGGGCCAAGTGTCTGTTCCCTCCTTTGCCTTTAACTTAGACTGGTTTTGTGCATAAATTGGTTTTTAATTCGGGCTTGCGTACAGGACTGAGTTGAGCTCTTCTGAAATCCAGTCAACACCTCCCAGTGAAAACTCACTGAAAGTGCCGCTGTTGCTGTTCTCAGTCCTCTCACTTTCACACCTTTTGCAAAAACATCTGAGCATGCAGAAGCAGTTGTGTTACTGTCACCCAGTTAACAAAAAAAGGGCTAAAATATGACGGATCCATGATTACAGAGCAAGGATTAGCTCTTAAAGAGTGTTTGCTGAAGCCCCAGTTCTGCGGGAGAAGAAATGGTCATGTTGTGATGTTAGGAAACAGCAGCATACCCCTCCTGCCTGTGGCGGCATCACCCTGCTGGCCTTGCTGGCTCCTGGCAGCGCGTGGGTGGCTGGGCATGCACTCGCTGCCGCGGGGCAAAACTCACACCTGGGCGCTTGCTGGATAGCGCTTGCTGAGCCTTTCCTAGCCTTGCTCTCCCATCCTGCTGCCTGAAGTAACTGAGTGGGAACCACTCAAAAATCGCAGGGTGGCTGGGGTAGACGGTGGGGCGAAGTCTGCCACAGCCCAGCTCCAGGGGGTTGCTCTCTTTCAGGGTTTGCAGATGCTTTAAGGACAGAAACGATTGCCCTAGATCAGGGTCTGCAGTGTGAGGTTTGGGAATTCATCTCTATGGCCCATGCTCTGCCTATTTTCAGCTCAGCATAGCTGAGAACGTGGTTCTGCACTACCTGCATTTGCGAAACAAGGTGCTGGCTCTAATTAGAGTGAGGATAAATAAGCAGTTAATCCACTCACAGCTCAACGCCCACCAGCTCCTGCGCTGCCTCCCACCTCACCTCCTGCACCCCTGCATCACCTTTCCTGCCACAGTGGGAAGAGAGGGGGCTGGGGACGAGCTGGCACAAGCTGGAAACTGAGAACGTGGGGGCAGGATGACAAAGAGTTGTTGCTGCCTCTGTCCCCACCAGACTTACTCTGCTTTGCTGAGCAGGAAAGCTAGAGAGCGTGCAGGATCTCTGGTTCAGCTGGGTGCTAGTGCTGAAATGTTTGGTGAGCGCCGCCGTGCTCCCGCAGAGCCAGGGGCTTTGCTGTTAGAACCTGGCGTGTCTTTGGGCTTTATTTTGGTTTTACTCTTTTTTTTTTTTTTTTTTAAAGGTGAAGCTGCCTGGCCAGCTCCAGCAAAGCCTTTGGAAAGACAGAGAGCGTTGTGTCACAACAGGAACGAGATTTGTTTGTAAAGTACGTGGGTGTCGAAAGGTCTTGTTTATAAAGGAAAAGAAAAAATATGCCAGGGCCGAGATTGCTTCTCTCTCTGTTGTGGTTACAGCCAAACAGAGCAGGTTTTCTGGTAGGCAATTTCACTGCTTAATTAGTGTTCAATCACATCCGCCGCTCAGGGCACAGATTCCTTCATGGGCAGGAGCTGTTCCGCAGAGCAGAACAGCCCTGGGCTATTTCTGATCATTGCCAGAATTTTGCTGGGTGACTTTTTTCTGTATCGAAGGTGGGAGGTGAGCTGTGAGGAGGAACGTGTGGGACTTGAAGCTCCTCGAGACGAAGGCTGTCTTAGGATGTTTACGATGCTCCAACATAGGGGTGTCGGTTAAAGGGTAATGAGCATTACACTCTTTTATCCAGCTCAGTCACTGCTTATCGCTTAGCAGTGGGTTTCAGGGCTTGGATTTGTAAGGTGATCGGTCGCATGCTTTAACGAGACCAGGTAATCTTGCAGTGGATTTCCCACCCTTAAAATCAGAACAGGTCAACCTTATTTTTTACGAGGAGAATCTGCAAGATGAAGTCGTGCTGATGTGTGGTTATAAAGCTGCTTCCTACTGGAGAAATGGACAAATGCAAACGCAGGGCACAGCTCCCAGAACGGGCTAAGCTTGTGGGCCAAGAGAAGGAGGAGAGCTGGCTTAGGCAGAGCACGTCATAAAACCATAGAATCACTGAATCGTTGAGGTTGGAAAAGCTCTTTAAGATCCCCAAGCCCAACTGTTCCCCTAACCCTGCCATCCCACCACTAAACCCTGGCCCTAAGCACCTCGTCTGTCCAGCTTTTAAATACCCCCAAGGATGGGGACTCAACCCCTTCCCTGGGCAGCCCCTTCCAGTGCTTGACAGCCCTTTCAGGGAAGGAATTTTTCCCAATGTCCAACCTAAATCTGCCCTGGCACAACTTGAGGCCCTTTCCCTCATCCCATCGCCCGTTCCCTGGGAGCAGAACTCAACCCCCCCCTGGCTCCCCCCTCCTGTTAGGCAGTTGTAGGCAGCAATAAGGTCTCCCCTCAGCCTCCTCTTCTTCAGGCTCAACACGCCCAGCTCCCCCAGATGCTCCCCAGCAGCCTTGGGCTCCAGGCCCCTCCCCACCTTCCTTGCCCTTCTCTGGACACGCTGCAGCCCCTCCATGTCCTTCTGGGAGGGAGGGGCCCAACTCTGAAGCCAGCATTCCAGGGGCGGCCTCCCCAGTGCCCAGGACAGGGGCATGGTCACTGCCCTGCTCCTGCTGGCCACACCACTCCTGATACAAGCCAGGATGCCGTTGGCCCTCTTGGCCACCTGGGCACACTGATGGCTCATAGCCTGCTGTTGTCACTTGGGGAGGGCTCCTCTGCTGGAGCAGGGGAAATGCAAAGCAGATGTTCACATACCCAGGCTGAAGACCCACGTGTTGTCAGTGACTCAGAGGCTGAATCGGGTGAGGAGCATCCTGGTTCCTGTTCTCAGGCTGCAAGGTGTGCCTGGGTGACGCCAGAAAGGCGCAGCCTTCCCAGTTCCCGTCAGTGTCAGCAGCTCCGGGTGGTAGTTGATGCATAGCAGATGACTGGTCTGACCGTCTCATTGCTGGCTGCTAGGAAAAGAGAAATAGCACCAACATTGCATTTTGAGCCAATTTAATGGCTTCCTGCCCCTTTCACCTTCCGCCCGCCCTTGCAGTACTCCCATCCCTTCGCTGTCTGCACCCAGCTGCTCAGCCTGCTGGCCCATCAGGAAGCAGCAGCTCTCTGCAGAGGCAGCTCTGCAGCCTGACACCGGCTGGGCTCAGCACGTGGGCAGGGGCAAGGGGGCTTTCCTGCTGGATCTGCCTTGTTGGGTCTACTCGCCACAACCAGGTGGATTCCTCACTGGCTGGCAGTCTGCCCAGCCCTGGGGAGCCCCTCTTCACAGCAGTGGCTTTGCTGTCGCTCTGCGCCCGGCCCTGCTTGCCCTCCCATTGCTGTAAAGAGACCTCCCTCACGCATAGTCCGGCTTCCCCGTGGAGCAGGGCCTGCCTTCGTGCTGGGTGCTGCCAGCCAAGTGCGTCACATGTTAGGCCTGTTCCTGCTCATGGGGCAATTCGTACACATGTTCGGTTCCTGCAGGTCCTTCAGACACTTTGTCTAGCAGAGCTCCTCAACCTTGGGGGAAATCAAGTATCTCCACAGAGAAGAACAGCCCGATTAGGGAAGGACTAGGAATGCACCCTCCGGGATCCAGGACAGCGCAGAGATGAGCTCTGTCTCTTGCTCCCTCTGCCCAGCTCCTCATCTCTTGATTTTTTTTCTTCTGCTGTTTAATAATTTAAAAACAGTTCCCAGAGCTCTGTCTGCCGAGTATCTTGCTATTGCCTTCCCCTTCCAGTCTCTCCTTCCCCTGTAGAACCTTGCAGGGTTTTGCTTCCCAGAGAGACAGAAGTAAAAATAACGTACGTGGAGAAAATGAACTTCAACGCTATTTCTCTAAACCTCAGTTCACTCAAGCCGGTACGTCAGATTTCTGCCACGTAGCTCTGGTCACTGGGCCTGGGTCTGCCTGCAAGAAAAGATTTTGTTCTCTTACGTCTTCTTGCAGAGCAGCCATTTGCACTGTGTCCAGCAGGCATGGAGCGAGTGGGAAACCTCAGGGAAAGCCACAACTCATTTACGGCTTAAATGAAAATTGAGAAAGAGTTGAAAACAAGATGGGCGAGATTTCAAACTTCATCTTTTATCAACAACAGTTGTTGCCTGCAGACAAATGAACGTAACAGAGGGATTTAATCTTTGAAAATGAGAGGCAAATGCATCAAAATAGACCCCCGGGCACATGGCAGGACTTTAAATTTGACCTGACTCTGGGGCAGTGGTGCAGAAGAGACTGGAACAACCACTGTGAAAATTTTTATTGGCACTGGGAGCTCTGTGAAAGAGACAAACAGAGATTTGAGGCCTTTGCACTCTGTGTTTGTTTTTTATTAGAGCCATCGTTTCTGAGCGCATGTTTGCCTGACTAACTGGGTTTCTGCAGGGCCTGGGAGTGCATGCCCTGTGTTTCTGGAGCTCTCCATCTCAGAGTCTCTCAGGCCGGACTGGCCACCTTTCTGGGAGATGCATTAATCAATGCCAAGTTATCAAAGCATAATTCAATGGTGAAGAAACAAAATGGACCCTGCTTTGAGCCCTGTGAGCCACGGTATTTCCGGGCTGGTCTCTTACATTTGTTCATCATCAGCTCGGTATTGGCAAGGTCCTCTCAGCCGTGCAGGTTTTTCAGTTTTCGTTTATTTTGCATGGCTGTGGGCAGGTCTCCTTTCTTTCCCTGGTGAAATCTTGCTTCATCTTTAGGTACATCTGGAGGATTTGCTGATAGTGCCCGTTTCACAGGTCTCTTACTACTTGCATTAGCCCACCATGGGCAGGAGCTGCTCTTTGATAAGGAACAGGGCACCTCAGGTGCCACCGGCTCCTGGGCACCAGCAATGGAAGAACCTGCAGAAGAGATCAGCAACCGCGAGAGTGGCAATGAGCCCCCAGGCCCAGGAGGAGCTGCCCACGGGCTCTGAAGGGACGTTGAGCCTTGAGCTATTTGCCATGGTGAGCGCCCATTCTGTCCAATCCACCAAGGGACCACAAATCCAGCAAGGGGCAGCACGGTGGCTGAGGCAGAGGTGCAGGGATCTGCAGCTGTAAACCAGATCCATGGACTGGAAAGGGGTAGGGCTGCTTCCCAGAGTAGACTTGGAGCTTGCTGAAGGAGTTAGGAGGTGCATGGGCAAGGTGAGCCCGCTGGGATTATCCACCGGATTTCCCAAAGTGGCAAGGTCCCTCAGCAAAGGCTCCTGAAGAAAGCAAGCAGCCCTGGAAGAGGAGGTGAGGTCCTCACAGGGAGAAATCATTTGCTAGAAGGTAAGGAGCAAAAGGTAGGAGGCAATGATCTCTGTAGCAGAAAATGCCAGGGGGCTGTGCAGAGACTTGCATTCAGCATATCCAGACATGATCTGCAAAAGCAGGCAAATAGCGAAGCTTGCTGCTGCTACAAATGGTTGCGTGGATGAAAGCCAACTGTGGAAAGAGACCGGGCAATAAAAAAGATGAAATTCAAATGTACATAAATATAAAACGTTGCACGGAGGGGGAAGGGGAAAACTATTTTAGCTCTATTTATAAAACAACGGGTTCTGAGTTAAGCGTTACCATCTGGAACATCGGGGTTGTAACAGTTTGTACTATGAAAGTGTCAGTTCAGTGGTCAGCAGCCTTTGAGAAAATAAACAGCATGCAAGAATGAGTAGGGGAAAAGAGAGAGCAAAACACTCGCTGTTTCCTCCAACTGGAGGCTTCGAGGGAAACCAGTGGTGCTAGCCAAGGATCCCTGGAGCCTGGGGGCTGCTGTGGGTGAGAAGGGAGCATCCCGGCGGGCGTGGATCTGTGCAGGGCTGCAGAGAGGGGGCTATGGGCTGCTCTCAGCCAGCCCCAGGGGGTTCATCCTACCGGGAGAGGGGATGGTTCGCTCTTTGCACGCTCTGCCTCTGGGACATAACCATCTGTTAGAAGCTGGGTGTCCGCTGCGTCACCTCTGTCCTTCCCCGGCTCTGTCGCGAGGTGCTTGCAGGAAGCTAGTGGCCAACAGTTCTGATCTCTGGCACCACCCACAGAAGCTGACACGGTGACCTTTGCCAGCAAAATCAGTTTCTAAAATAGAATTTGTAAATGCCCTTTTTGATACATAAGCCGGGAAGATTCCTTTGGTGGCTGGTAAGAGTTGGGAAAGTGAACCTCTGCAGAGCTGGGGAGAGCAAGCAGTGGCGGAGCGCTGCAGCAATGCTTCCTGCCCTGGGAGCCGGAGGTCCGGGCAGGCTCCAGGCCAGAGCAGTGACACCGGCAGGCTCCAGCCTCCTATGCTGCCCAGTGCTGGCTCCCCCGCTGCTTGGCAGATGGGCGTGCGGGTGCCGGGGGGGGCCCAGCTCTGTGCGCCGAAGTTGGAGGAAGACAGAAAATCTATCACAAACCCTGCCAGGCTGGTGACCAGGGACTGGAGTTCAGGTTATGGTGCCTCTCCCAGGCACTGGTTATTTTTCCCAACTTAGGAACAGCATCACCTCTTTGCGAAGAAGAAACGGACTAAAAAATGCAGAGAAAATCTGGTCTCTGTTTGTGCAAAGGCCACTTTGTGTTGCAGCCACCTCTCCAGCTGTGGTTGTTCCGGCTCAGGGTGACAAGGGAGGGGGCAGCCCTCTCGGCCTCTCAGGAACGGAGAAATTTGGCCACCGTGTAATCAGCTTGCCCTGGCCCCGTACAACCCAGCTGCTGTCCTTATTCCCAGGTACAGTAAAACACCCGCTGGATGGACCCCGCTTGTCAAGCACCCGTGCCCGCCCAGGGGCTGCTCAGCACCTGCACCACACTCATCAGGAAAATCACTTGGCTGTAAGCACGCCACTGAAGAAGGTGAGCTGTGCTGAGCGCTGCTCAGGGGCTGTCTGCCAGCGTCCGGGGCTAGTTTTTAATGAGACTGCTGCAGAGGATGCAATTGGTGGTCTCAGAGCCCTGCCTGGGTTACAGCCATGCAGTGTCCTCTGGCACTGACACTGCTGCTCAGCAAGTGGCGAGCTCGGGTCCCTCGCACGAGCTGTTTTCCACAAAACCCCCCACTGGCTGCCCTGAATTGTGCTCCCACTTCCCACCTCCACCAAGCCCCTGTGCAGCTATTCCACTGCTCTTGCTAGGCTTGAAATGGGGGTGATGGGCTCAGAACTCCCACATGTGCCCCATCTGGCCAAGCCTCCATACTCAGCAACCAATCGAGCGTCCCCTCAGTTTCCTAGCGTTTGTAATGACACTGCAGCTGGGCGGGAACTCCCTGATTTCCTTTCCCAAGCCTGCCTTGCAGTCCGCCGTCGGTCCCGATGGCATTAGACATACCCGCTCCTCCTCTCCTGCCCCAGCCGAAGTAATGCGGTGCGGCCTGCGGCCACCAGAGGAGAGATGCGTGTCAGTTTGGTCGTGTCAAATTCAGATTGGCACAAAACCTTTGCCCCATTTGCAATGCTGTGCTGGTCTCCGCTGCTCGTCCCCTGTCCCTGGGGCTGCCTGCCCCTCTGTTAATCTCCCTAGGAACACGGTGCTGCCCTGAAGGTCGCGCTTTGGTAGGCACCGTAATTGCCCGGGGCTCTTTCCTCTGCCCTCTCTGTAATTGGTGTCACTTTATCCTTGCCTTCATCCTCCATATTCCTGTGGGTAACCCCTCATCTCGCTCTTCCCCGCCTCTGGCTGCTGGTGTGCAGGGACACAGAGGCCATGGCAAGTGCCAGGACAGACCCAGTCCTGCCGGGCCACCAGGTAGAGTCTGGACCCTGACACAGGGAGAGGCTACCCCGCACCAGCACCCCCGCTGCAGCTGCCCGAGCAAAACCCAGGCATTCCTGGAGGAAAAGCAGCAGACAAATCACTTGCATGTGCAGTGGAGCCAGCAGCTCTGAAGCACCCATGGAGGAACGCAACTCAGCTTCCCAGGTAACACCCCTGTCCTGCTGTGAGGAGATACCAGACCCGTCTGTGCCAGCGTGGAGCAGCATCAGGCCCTTCCTTCACACCTTCTGCGGACCTCCCATTCTCTTCCTCCTCCTCCCACTGGTGCATCCCCCCCCCACTTTCTCTCTTCAACTGCTTTACCACCCCAGTAATTCCCGCCAGACCTCAGCCTTTGTGTATGAGTGGTCGGTTAAGCACCCCTTGATTGCACCAGGAACTCCTACATGGGTGCGGCAGGGAGCGGCACTGCCTGTGACTGCTCAAGGCAGGGAGCAGAGCGGGAACAATCAGTTGTCCCCTACAGCCTCGGAACACACCTCACCCGGGTCGCAGCCTGAGTGAAGCAGTACCACTGCTGCTGGAATTCCAGTCATTACCGACCAGACTGTGGCCAGGATGAAAGTTTGCTGATGACTAAAGCCAATCAGCTCACAACCCGATAAAGAGCGGTGCTAAGTGAGGGCCTCTGCGCTCTCCTGGGCAGCAGCAACCAGCACCTCCCCCAGAGCGGGACACCCATCGGAGCTCGCAAAACCGGAGGTCCGTCACCAAAGGCCGGTGGCAGAGCCTGAGCAGAACCCCTTCACTCCTTGAGGCTCCTTGAGTATTTCACTGATCCGGAGGGGAATTCCTAGCAGGTGTACCTTTATACACGTATCAAAAAATATAATCCCCGTTGTGTGCATGCGAGTGTGAAATGATGTCAGCAATCAGTAAACGTGTGGTTTAACTACAAAGTGCATCCATCGTGATTGTAGTTGGCTCACTCCGTGAACGTTAATTCAGTCAATGATCAAGTGCTGCTAAAAATCTTGTGGTCAACCTTAAAACTGCAAATAAACCTTAGGCTGTGCTAGACATGCATTACCCTTAGGCATAAACCCTTGACCAAGCCTGAGGCTAAGATTGGACCCAGCCACACTTCGACTCCTCGCTGAGAAGCAGTTCAAGAAGCAAGAGGGTCTGCTCTGAGCCTCGTGACTCAGCGGGAGGGCCCTTCTCGTCCTTGGAGCCCATGGTCCCTCTGTGAATCACTTGACCTCGAGTGCAACTTAATTTTCCTTTGTGTGCTTCTTCCACAGCATGACAGAGTGACCCTGGCCATCCTCAATCTGTAACTAAGTCGCTGTTTCAATTAAAACAAACTCCGTTGTATCACGTTGTTAATCAACGGGTGATGGCGTGCTATAAAAATGTCACGATCCAGTCCTGCAATTTGCCATCAAGGCACAAATGAATTCAAAACTGCTACTAAATCAAATAGTGTAAAGTCACTCATCCGTGACACTCCTTCTCCTCCTGCCCCCACTGCATCCCTCCCAAGCCTTCTCCAGACACCCCAAATTTCCAGCACTTTTGCCACCACAAGCGAATTTAAGACTGTTTGGGGGGGGAAAAAATAAAAAAAGCCTGAGATGACATCAGTCTGTTTCAAGCTGAGTTTTATCTGCATGCAGTGACGGTGCATGATGCTGGAGGAGGGACGCAGGCTGCAAGAGGAAAGAGATAAAAGCATCTGTGTGTGCGCAGCTAGAGCACCAGCCATAGCAGCAGCCGCCCTGGTGTGGATTGGCCTTGGTGTTCCTCCTCTTGCACCTGGACGGCGACAGCATGTGCCGCCTGTGGCCTCCAGCTGAGAACGAGAAACAATCCCTGTCAGGTCAAAATCAGATCAGTGTGGGATCACGGGCATCCTAATGGGCAGCCCAGTCAAACACTGGTGAAACCTTCCTGCCAGGCTTGTGAGGGCTGACAGGGGACATCAGAGCCAAGTGGTGGCCACAGCCACCTAGCGCCAGCCTGGGGGCTCCTCTCTCAGCTGGCTTGATGGAGGGGATGAAGCTGCCACGATGTAAGCAGGAGGGTCAGGGCTGCGGTGCTGCAGCTGCCGCATCCACGGTGGGCATCACACTCATGCACCCCATGCGATGCATGGGGAGTGTCCGAAAGGGCTATCTCCTCAAAAGGCAAGCAGGTGGGCCCAGCACCACCCTGCTCAGCAATGCTCCTGCAGGACACGGTCAGGGAAGGAGCATGGTGAGAAAGCAGAACGAGGTGCCCAGGACCTCTGGTGCATGTGGACACAAGGCTGGCGGGGGCAGCCACCTCCCTAGTGGGTGGTGGGCCAACTAGAAGGCAACATTGTCCCTTGCTCCAGGAAAGTCATTGTGTTGCTGGAATGTGTCCAGGGGAGAGCAATGAAGTTGGGGAGGGGCCTGGAGCCCCAGGCTGCTGGGGAGCAGCTGGGGGCCCTGGGGGTGTTCAGCCTGGAGCAGAGGAGGCTGAGGGGAGCCCTTATCGCTGCCTACAACTGCCTGACAGGAGGGGGGACCCAGGGGGGGATCGGGCTCTGCTCCCAGGGCATGGGCGATGGGACGAGGGGAAACGGCCTCAAGTTGTGCCAGGGCAGGATTAGGTTGGACACTGGGAAAAGTTCCTTCCCCACAAGAGCTGTCAAGCACTGGAAGGGGCTGCCCAGGGCCGGGGTTGAGTCCCCATCCCTGGGGGTATTTAAAAGCCAGGCAGACGAGGTGCTTAGGGCCAGGGTTTAGTGGTGGGATGGCAGGGTTAGGGTAACGGCTGGGCTTGGGGATCTTAAAGGGCTTTTCCAACCTCAACGATTCTGTGATTCTATGACATCTCCTAGTTGGCCATGCCCATCAGCATGGCACACCTCCCGGCCAGCTGACCAGCCCGCTGCCCACCCATGGGGACGCACACACAGTTTGGAAGGACGTGCGTCTAACGCAAGAGTACTTTTACATTTTTTTTCCTTTCCAATACATTAGAGCTGCGTATGCAGTTCGGACTCCAACCCCCCTGCTGCTGAAGCGGAATGTATCACTTCACCCTTTTATTTTGAACGGTGGTAAATGCTGAGAAGGGCAATGCTAATAAACCTTCCCTGTGCCCATACCCAGAACTGGGTCATCTCAGGCGCTTCCTCCCCCACCAGCCAGCACCGCCTTGCGAAGTCACAGAGCCGTGCATTTGGCAGAAGCTGACAGGGCCCTGAGGACACTAACAGGCCTTGATGGGTCTCACCTGGGGCCACCACCCTCCACTCCTGTGGGCCCAGGAACCCATTTAAGCTCAGCCCCGAGCATTTATTTTCTCCTTGATTGATGCTGTAGGAGTGCTGGTCCCCAGCTCAGCGGTGCTTGGCTATGAACTGACTTCTTGACCTGTTCTCAGCCCTGCCTCACTGCTGTGGACCTATCTGGACTGTGTCTGACCTCAGTTACCCTCGCCAGACCTCATCCTGACCAGCAGCTTTGCCCTGGGGCCTGCCTAATCACTGTGCATGTGCCTGATGATCCAGACTCTCAACCTGGTGACCATCTCCAACTCTGCTCTGCTTGCCTCTCTGGTGCTGCAGCTGGTGAGAGCATGGTGTTGCTGCCCGCCTGATCCCGGGCGGCCCCCAACTCTTTGGACCTTCTGCTTTCTGAAAGTGGTCTGTGTATGCAACAGGAAATGGAGATAATTCAAAGCCCAGCGTGCTGGACGAGGTTTCTGGGCACTTACTCGTCTTTTCTTTACCCTTTCAGCCGTGCGGGTTTGTCCTGCAGCCGTACAACTCTTGAGAGCACCCCTGTATAAACATGGGACCAGGGGAAAGCCCTCGTGGGCTGAGGGCAGGTGACGAGAAGATACAGAGCACAACCTGTGTTCCAGGGCCCTCTGATCCAATGTTTCCAGTTTTCCATGGACTTTGCTTTACTTGAGCCCTGAGCATAAACAGTCCATGCCCCAGGCCCTTGCTCTCTCTGTCCATGGCGTGGCTGGGCACAGTTCCATCCATGCTGGTGCTGGGCATGTGTAGCTCCATCCCGTAATGGAAAAGGCGGAACTGATGAGGAATGTGGTAATCAGAGGCAGGTTTGGGTGTAGCAATCAGGAAATAGTGGTCTCCAAGGTCTTGAAGGGAGCAGAAAAGGTAAGTAGTGCTATCCAGACTCTGGACTTCACCCTGTTCAGGGATCCCTCAGCTCAGAGGGGTGGAGATGCTCAGCAGAGCTGGCAGGTCCTTCAGGACAGGATCTTCCAAGTCCATCCCAATCATCAGGTACACGAGTAGATGTACTGGGAGTTGGGTTTGGCTAAACCGAGAATGAAACTCATGACTGAGCTCCAGTGCAAAAAGGCAGCATGAAGGAGGTGGAAGCACGGACAGGCCATTAGAAGTATGGAAATGTCACCTGGGCTTGTAGGAACAGTGTCAGGAAAGCCAAGGCTAGGATTGTTGATGTGTGCAAGGAACATCAGATCTTCTACAACTGAAGTTGTAACTAAACTATTTTAGTTGTAAAAAGCTGAAGAAGGAAAGTGTTCATGATGGCACCGCTGCTGACTGGGGCAGTCGGTAGTGGACGCAGACAAAGCTGAGGTACTCCATGCCTTCTTTGCCTTAGCCTTCACCAAGAAGGTCTCCCAGGCCATGTACCTGGAGGCAGGGTTTGGAGAGGAGAATAACCAACAGTGGATGAGAGTCAGGGTGGTTATTACTTTCAGAGCTTGACCCATAGAGAGAGATCTGTGAGTGCAGAGAGTCTGTGTCCAAGGGTGCTCAGAGGTGGCCACGGGTGCAGACTGATGTCCCTGCAAGGCCACTTGTAACATCATGGAGAAAATCATGGAGCGAGTCCTGCTGGAGCATGATCCTGGGCAGATGGAGAAGCAGGAGGCAATGGGGAACAGGCAGCCTGGGCTGAGCAGGGGTAAACCTGCCCTGGTTGCCTCCAGTGATGGGACCACAGGCTTTGTGGGTGAGGGCAAAGCAGCAATGCTGTCCACCTCTGTGGTAGACCTGGCACCATCTCCCACCATGGAGTGGTGGTCCCAGTGGTGGAATGATGTGGTTCAGGATGGGGGGGGACACGAGCTGAGGGGTGCGGAGTCTGTGGGGTTCCAAGGGTTGTGGTTAATGGGTTGCACCCCACCTGGAGGTGGGCATCCAGTGGGGCCTGTCCTGACCCTGACAGAGGGAATAGAATCACAGAATTGTTGAGGTTGGAAAAGACCTTTAACCTCACCAAGCCCAACTGTTCCCCTAACCCTGCCATCCCACCACTAAACCCTGGCCCTAAGCACCTTGTCTGCCCGGCTTTGAAATACCCCCAAGGATGGGGACTTGACCCCTTCCCTGGGCAGCCCATTCCAGAGCCTGACAGCCCTTGCAGGGAAGGAATTTTTCTCAATATCCAACCTAAACCTGCCCTGGCACAACTTGAGGCCCTTTCCCCTCGCCCGTTCCCTGGGAGCAGAGCCTGACCCCCAGCTGCTCCGCAGCAGCCTTGGGCTCCAGACCCCTCCCCACCTTCCTTGCCCTTCTCTGGACATGCTCCAGCCCCTCCATGTCCTTCTGGGAGGGAGGGGCCCAACTCTGAAGCCAGCATTCCAGGGGCGGCCTCCCCAGTGCCCAGGACAGGGGCATGGTCACTGCCCTGCTCCTGCTGGCCACACCACTCCTGTTACAAGCCAGGATGCCATTGGGCCTCTTGGCCACACTGCTGGCTCCTATTCAGCCCCCTGTTGACCAACACCCCCAGGTCCTTTTCTGCCGGGCAGCTTTCCAGCCACTCTTCCCCACGCCTGTAGCGCTGCGTGGGGTTGTTGTGACCCCAGGGCAGGACCTGGTCCTTGGCCCTGTTGAACCTCACCCCATTGGCCTGGGCCCATGGATCCAGCCTGCCCGGGTCGCCCCGCCGAGCCCTCTCTGGGGCGGGCTGAGGGAACCCCCGGCAGGCGGGAAGCTGGGAGGGGGGCGGGGCTTGAGGAGGCCCCACCCCGAGGGCTATAAGGCGGGGCAGCGGCGGAGGGGAGCGGGTCCCGCTGGGGTGGCCATGGCGGCGCTGCGCTGCCTCCTCCTCCTCCTCCTGCTGCTGCTGTGCGGCACCGCGCTGGGGCTCGCCGCCCACCTCGACTTCGCCAAGCACCGCAGCCAGGCCGCCAAGATCAAGGTCAACCCCCGCGGCAACCTCTGGGCCACAGGTACCGGGGCGGGGCGGGGAGCCGCACACACGGAGCGTGGGATGCGGGCTGCCCAGCTTAGCTCCGATCCTCTGCCTCCCCCGCGGGGCGCCCCCTGCTCCCCTTGGCGCCCCGAGCAGCGGAGCGGGGCGCTGGGAGGGTCGCCGAGCCCTGCCCGTGGTGGGCGGGAGACCCGAGGCAGCCTCTGCCCTGGAGGGGCTCACCCCCCTCGGTGAGGGGTCTGGCGTCCCTGTAACCCCAGAAATCCTGCCAGCGGGAGGGAAGAGTTCCCCACCTCCTGCCTAGGAGGGAGGGACCTGCGGTTTTGGGGTTTCTCCTTGCTTTGTTGTACTTGTTAATTGAGGTGCCAGGTTTGCTCTGTGCTTCTTGTTGACTTCTTGTCTGTGCCCTTGTGCCACCACAGCTGAGTGTTGTTCAGCCGGAGCCCCTGCCACTCTCCCCCTGGGCGTTCCATGCGGGCACACAAGAGTGTTGTGTTGCAGGGCACTTCATGGGGAAGAAGAGCGTTGCTGGCTCCCCACGCCTGGAGTTGCCAGAGGAGCCTGCAGTGTCTGTGGTCTTCGGTCCCTCTCTCAGAGCCTTGCTGGAGGACATGATGGAACTGCTTACCCGTGAGCTCCTGAAAATCCTCTTGCAAGAAAGACTTTTGGATGAGAACCAAGGGAAATATGACCTCATTGACCAGGTGAATATTGACTAAGATGGAGGGAGATGCTCAGAGCGAGGAGGTGGTGGAGAAGTTGATCTGCAACAGCCAGCCTTGCTGGAGATTAGAGCATATGCATGGCTGTCAGAGGTGTGTTCCCCCCTTCTGCTCCTGTTAACCCTCTTTAAACCACTTCCTAAGACCAGCAATAAAGGGCAGAGAAGTCTCCCTAGGCTTGTGCCTAGCTGGGCTAATGGTCCCAAATGCTTGGGAAGGTTGTGGGGACAAACAAGGAATGCTGCGATGGAGCTGTCATTATAGTGGTGATCTCCAACCCAGGGGCTGTTCATAAGCACCTGGGTGTTCCTTGGCTGGGTGCAGAAGAGGATGGCTGGCCACTGTGGCTGCTGTGAAGGAATGTCCCCTTTTCCAGCCACTGCAGAGGCAGGGAAATCCTCTCTTCCCTCTATTTGTAGAGAGGGGCCAAGGGGGACACAGCTCCTTATGTGAAGGGAAAGCAGTCTGTGCTGCAAAGACGTCTTGGGCTTCTGATGCCCCTGTCTTGGGTCTGAGTCGCTGTGGTTGGAATCCCTCGTTGCTGAGGGGCGCGTAGCTTTGATAGCCTGCCTGGCAGAGGGGAGGTCTGTGTTAGTTGTGCTGCCACAGAGCGGGTCTCAGGGAGCACGCAGCAGCTCTGGTAGTCCTGCTGTGCATTGGCAGATCCTCAGCATCCTTGGTGTGGCTTTTGCCTCTGTGCTCACCCAACTCCTAGTGGAAAACCTGCTCCTGGGAGCAGTGCACGCACACAGATCCTCACACAGGACATGGAGATGGAATCACTTGGTCCATGTGGCTCTGCTTGGCTGTTGCCTTGTGCACTTCCCTGGTGTCTCACCGTTTCTAGTCACCGCAGAAAGTAACTGAGAGCCTAAGAGGGCTGAAATCCTCTGGGGTGGGACTTATATGTGCCATCTCACTGAGCTGGTGTACTTGAGGAGCTATCCAGTAACACCACGCACAGGTAAAGCTACTGCTGTGATCCAGGTTTAGGCAGTGCTTGCTCCTCTTTGCTTTTATTGGGAAGGCACAGGTGGAGCAGAGCTGCAGGGGTGTGAGCCTGAGTGGCACTGACAGTTCAAGTGCTTTCTTAACTCGGTTTCGGCAGGCTAAGGTAAATGGAGGCTTTCCTAGAGAGCTGGTCCTGTCGGGATAGAGGGCTTTCCACCGTGAAGATGCAGCTGGGCACGGCTGAAGACACCAGCCCACCCCACTCCCCTTAAGATGCTGTGTGCTGCACTGCTGCAGCTTTTGCTTCTTGGATGCAGCTGAAAGGGAGGAGAGGGCTGTGAAGGTCCTGGACCCTTCTCCGTCCTCCCTGGGAAGCCTTTGAGGAGGAGGGCATTTGCTGCATTAACTGCCCAAGATGATGGGAGAGCTGGTGGATGTGCTGCCCTGCCTCATCCGCCAAGATGCTCGTGAGCGTGAGGTGTGAGTTTGATAAAAGTGATCCTCGTGGCAATCCTCTGCAGGTAAGTCATAGAATCACAGAATTGTTTGGGTTGGAAAAGCCCTTTTAAGATCATCCAGCCCAACCATTACCCTAACCCTGCCATCCCACCACTAAACCCTGGCCCTAAGCACCTTGTCTGCCTGGCTTTTAAATACCCTCAGGGATGGGGACGCAGCCCCTTCCAGTGCTTGACAGCCCTTTCAGGGAAGGAATTTTTCCCAATGTCCAACCTAAACCTCCCCTGGTGCAACTGGAGGCTGTTTCCCCTTGTCCCATCGCCCGTTCCCTGGGAGCAGAGACCAACACACCCCACCAGCTCCCTCTTCCTGTCGGGTGGCTGTAGACTCGCGGTGCAGATGTGCTTGGGCAGAGGCTGCCCCGAGCACTGGTGCTGTGTCTTAGGCTGCCAGCTGGGTGCCGGTGCCCTGCCAGCCCTGTTGCTGCTCGTTCCCAGCGCTCAAAGGCAGGTCCTGGCCAGGGGTAGCACCCAGCGCTGGCTGGATGTCAGCCTTTGGCGCCTGCATGCTGGGGCTCATGTCAGGCAGATGCTGGCCGGCTGCCTGCCCTGATGCCTCTCTGCTGGAGGTGGGATGCCCTGCACACGTGTGGCATTGCAGCTGAGGTTCCTGATGCGCAGCTGGCTCCTGCCCCTCACCTTCTCCCCCTGAAGGCTCTTGCCTCTCCTCGGCCAGTGCCCTGGTGTGCCAGCTGCCCTTTTGGTGGCAGTGGGGACCTTGCTGGGTCTGGTTCTGCCCTTCAGACACCCCTGAGCACCTCGCTAGACTCGGCTCCTGCCTTCCTGCTCCTTTCTTCACCACCCATCCCCCAGGGCATCCTTGCCTCTGAGCCGCTGGTCGATATTACAGGGCTGTTCCTCCCCAGTGCTTTTGGGTGCTGTCCATGTTGTACTTTTCTGCGGGACCTTATTTTTTTTTTCCTGGTCTTGTGGGTGATGTGGTGCCAATGCAAATTCCTGCAACCCTGACAGCTTTCTCCCTCGGTGTGACCGACTGCTGCTGGACACCTGGGGTCAGTGCCCAGCCTGTGCTTGAACTGATCCGTGTTTGCCTAACAGAGCTGCTCCATGGCTCAGCTGTGTGACATTCTCTGTCCGCCCCCTGCTTAGGATCTGTCACTTCCATCTCAACTTGGTTTAGAAAAACAAAGATGCTCCTCCCTTCCTTGATGCTTCTCCCTTCCTTGGGGCCCCCTGGTCAGCGAGGCAGGAATTAACCTGCTCTGAGTGCTCCTCTGTTGCTCCAGCACACATACAGTGCTTCATGGCAGGATAAGTATCGAGGGAACTTGACTCTTACTAAAAAAACCCAACGGTCTTTTCCTTTTCTGAGGGTCTCGCTGATCATATGCAAATGGGTTCTTCCTTTCTCTGGGGCCCCGCTAAGCATGAAATAAATGCCAGGGCTTAGTCTTTTTGCTTGTTCTCCCTTAGCTTGGGTCAGTCCTGCCTGCTGCTGTGGGGTTTTGTCTTAAGATGTTTCCCATCCCTTTGCAAAGCAGGAGCCTGTGTGCTGTTGTGCGATTGTGACGGCAGAAGTCGCACAGAGCAGAGGAGGTTTGCAAACAGGGATTTCTGTTTTATCTTTTTAACCACATGTGGCAGGCAGGGCTTGGCTCTCAGCATGCTGGGGCTTCATGGTGCCACCATGTTGCTGTGTGTGGTGAGGATTTGGCTGGCAGAGGAGGGTCATCTGCATCCCTTGCCATCTTCTTGGGTGCGTGGCAGTATTTCTCCAGGGGACAGACAGGGTGAGGCCATGTGCGTGGAGTGGAATGGCTCTGCGGGTGTGGGGAGAGTCCTCCTGCATGAAGGCATATGCTGCCCTGTGTAGCTCTGGGACCTCCGGGCAGTCCACAATCCCACAAAATCCCTCTGTAACCCTCCCCTGCCATGTTTTGTGTCTCTTTTTTTGCCTTCTCACATAGCACTCTGCTGAGTCTGGCCCTGAGGCTGCTCTTGCTCCTGAAGCCCAACCCAGTGGCTGGTCAATTTTGCTTCTGGTGTTTGCCAGATGTGGTCCAGCTGTTGCAGCAGAGGATGGGAGGCAGGAGCCAGGCTTTGGGCTCTTCCCTTCTCCTGTGGTGTGCCAAGCCACCGTGCCATCGTGGTCCAGCATGGGACGTTGGCCTGAGCTCCTGCCCTGTGGCCCCCAGCGGGTGATGGTGGTTAAGGCTGCGTACAGGACCCAGTGTCTCACCATTGTGCCTTTTCTTGCAGGAGACAGGGCTTTTAACAAAGGTGCTGGAGAAGTATTTTTCAAACTGAAGAAGTGCAGCTGTGGAGGATGAGGTCTGCAGGCTCGGCCATGCATGGTGAACGGAAGAGAGCATCGTCCTTGTGGGTTGCTGTAGCAACATCACTTTTATTTATTCTTCCTGTAATATTGTTAATAGTGATTGGCTTGTATGAAAAGCAGAGCCTCCCTGTATATTTCCTGTATGTTTTCTGTTTTCTCGATGTCTGAAGTGCCCCTGTGAATAAAACTGGCTCTTTGCACAGACTAGCTCAGGATTTTCTGGGGGGGTGGGTGGGAAGGCAGCCCCCCTGGGAAGAGCGGGGAGTGGGAGCAGTTGGTGGAGGATGGAGGGAAGCTCCAGGCTCTCGGCAGCCAGGAGGGGGTTGGATTTGGTCTCCGCAGCCTTGATTCTCTGAAGGAGTCCCAAACTGCTGCGTGACAAAATTACAAGCTTGGATGAGCTGATTGTACCACTTTCTACTGGAACGTCTTTATAACTCTCTTTTCCTGGAGACATTCCCAGCAAAGCCTCCTGAAAACAAAACACATCTTGCTTGTGGCAGTGCTGGCGTTTCTGGTTCAAGCAGGGTGCTTGTTTTGGGATGGTTGCACTGTCACCTTGTGGGGGTAGTTAAGCACCTGCAGCGGTAGAGGTGTACCCTGGAGTCACCCCTTGTGCAGGGCAGCTGGATAAGGGCACAAACAGGGGCTGCCCAAAACCGGTGATGGAGCACAGCCCTATGAGCAGGCTCTGCTTCTGTACCTTCTGAAGGTGCTGCTCAAAGATACACCCCGTGTGCCCCAACCACTGCTGGGGACGTCCCCAGGCAGAGCTAAACCTTTCAGCAGATCCTGGAGTGGTGCTGTAAGTGACACCATAAGCTTCACCCCCCTACATGCTTCCAATGCTAAATTCAACCTGAATCTTTGAGCTCCCACAGGGTGGAGAGCCCTTTTCCCCGGGAGTGACAGGAGCTTGGTGCTGCATCAGGCCAAGCCAAGGGACGATCCAGCATCTGAACATGCTGATGACCAGTAGAAGGGAGAAAGCCATGGTAGGAGACCTTTCTGCCTTGCTCCCCATCACTTCAAGGATGGCTTGAAGCCCAGATGGTGTTTATGAACATATTGCTTCTGCAGGAGCGTATTCATGAGTGAGGGAAAGGCGGTGGCAGCCCTAAATCCTTTTCTGGGCAGATGGGGGGCATGCAGGCACAGATGCCCTGGCCCACTTGCATTATGGCACAGTGCTGCCTCTTACCCAGCCCCAGGCCTGGAGATTCTTCTCAGGGGGTGGGATGGTGCTGCAAACCCACTGCCAACTTCACAGGATGTCCCAAGCCAGGTGAGAACTGGAGCCACTAGTGTAGGGGACAGCATGGGATCCCCAGGTCCTGCTTGGGACAGGCTGCCAACTCTGGAAGGTGAAAAAGAGATAGGTACTGCAGAAACGTTGTGGTCAATGGAGTTAAATCCAGGTGGTGGCCGGTCACAAGCAGTGTCCCCCAGGCTCAGTTTTGGGCCCAGTTCTGTTTAGCATCTTTATCAATGATCTGGATGAGGGGATCGAGGGCACCCTCAGTCAGTTTGCAGATGACACCAAGCTGGGCAGGAGTGTGGATCTGCTGGAGGGGAGGGGGGCTCTGCAGAGGGACCTGGCCAGGCTGGATCCATGGGCCCAGGCCAGTGGGGTGAGGTTCATCAAGGCCAAAAGCAGATCCTGCCCTGGGGTCACAACAACCCTACACAACGCTACAGGCATGGGGAAGAGTGGCTGGAAAGCTGCCCGGCAGAAAAGGACCTGGGGGTGTTGGTCAACAGGGGGCTGAATAGGAGCCATCAGGGTGCCCAGGTGGCCAAGAGGCCCAATGGCATCCTGGCTTGTATCAGGAGTGGTGTGGCCAGCAGGAGCAGAGCAGTGACCGTGCCCCTGTCCTGGGCACTGGAGAGGCCGCCCCTGGAATGCTGGGTTCAGGGTTGGGCCCCTCCCTCCCAGAAGGACATGGAGGGGCTGGAGCATGTCCAGAGAAGGGCAAGGAAGGTGGGGAGGGGTCTGGAGCCCAGTGGGGAGGAAGAGGAGGCTGAGGGGGCCTTATTGCTGCCTACAACTGCCTGACAGGAGGGAGGAGCCGGGGGGGGGTTGAGTTCTGCTCCCAGGGAACGGGCAATGGGATGAGGGAAAGGGCCTCAAGTTGTGCCAGGGCAGGTTTAGTTTGGAATTGGGAAACCTTCCCTGCAAGGGCTGTCAAGCACTGGAAGGGGGCGCCCAGGGAAGGGGTCAAGTGCCCATCCCTGGGGGTATTTAAAAGCTGGACAGACGAGGTGCTTAGAGCCAGGGTTTAGTGGTGGGATGGCAGGGTTAGGGTAACGGTTGGGCTTGGGGATCTTAAAGGTATTTTCCAACTTCAACGATTCTGTGTTTCTATGGGGTTGCCACTCCTCCTCTGAGATTAACCTTGGGGTGCAGGCCCTGTTGTGGGCACAACCAGCATTCACACTGCTCATGTTTACAAAAAAAAGAGCCTGTGGGTTATTTGCAGTGTTGCCTGTCTGCCCAACTGCTCAGCTGTCATGCCACTCTCGCCCCCTGTCTTGCCACTCCTGGGTTTGCTCCTGCAATTGCCCAGGTGTTGCCAGCTAGGAAGGATGTGCTTCAGTAACAGAGCCCCCGTATCCCCCCATGCAGGAAACATAAAACCCATGCAGTGGCTTCCAAAGCCTACAGATCTTAGACCAATAAATGAGCATTATTTTTCCACTTACAGCCTGGCTTTTGAGCCTTCGCAGCTGGTGTTCTCTCAGCATTTTGAAGGCTGGTTTTGGTGGCTAAAAGCCAAACGTCCTACAAGCAGTTTTCCCCAAACATCGCCTTCAAAACCTGGTGCTCCCTACCAAGTGGTCCAATGCTGGGGCCCTTCATCCCTCAAGAGAGAAGGACCAAGCTAGGAGGGAGTTTTCCAGGAGGTACGTGATGATGGTTCAGATCACGCCAAGCCTCCCCTGCCTCAGTGGAGCAGTTGCAGAGCTGCAGCCCCCAGGGAGACCCTCACCTTGCTTGGAGCCCTCCCAGGTCCTCCAACCTGCCTGTGAACCACCCACCCCTAGCACCACAGCAGCCTCTAGTCCCTTCTTGTGTCCTTCATGGTCTCCTACCCACCAGCTTTGCTCATGAGGTGTCCCACTGTCCTTCTGCAGTCACTCATGCCTGGGGCTGCAGGAAGCCTTCCTCCAACCTGCAATTTATTTTTTTTTTTGCCCACACTTGCTGCTGCACACTGGGCTGTGGGTGACCCCCAGCTCGCCTTTCATTAGATATAGCAAAGCCTTGCCTTAAAACTGATTATAAGCAAAAAACCTAATGACCCAGCGTATCATGTTTGACACTGGAGCAGACCAGATGCCTCTCAGTTGGCAGTGTGACAGCCTTATGGGGTTCCTGACCTGATGTCATGTCACATCCCACCCAGGCAAGCTCATGGGAGGGCAAGCAGGTTCCTGAGCATCACAGCTGAAACCTGCCGTGAGATCATAGAATCATAGAATCATAGAATGTTTTGGGTTGGAAAGGACCCCCTAGAGGTCACCTTGTCCAACTCTCCTGCAGGGAGCAGGGACACCGTTAACTAGATCCTCATTGTCCCACCCACCCAGCAAGACCCCGTCCAACTGCCTGTCTGCTTGTCCCACATCTCCCCCCCATCCTTGTGTGTCGAGATAAAGGTGGGGATGTCACTTGGTAATTACTGTCATGGGCAGAACAGACTCAGTTTGGGAAATTTAACTTAATTTATTGTCAATTAATATAATACAAATATATTTGTACAGATTCAGGTTTTGGGAACAACACACACACACGCCCCACGCCCCCCCTCCCCCCCCCCCAAGCATTTTCACACTTGGGGAAAGCACCTCTCCTCCCCTTTGCCAGGCTCAACATTGCTCCCAGCACCCCTCCTCTTCCTCGTTCCCACTGCAGGTTACACTCAATCCCCTTGAAGGGGAAGTGAAGCAGGGGTATGTGGTCAGGTCATAATGGTTTCCTCTCTGCTCCTCCTTCCTTCCTGCTCATTTCCTGTGCTCCGCCATGACTGCTCAACACTCGTGTCTTCCTTTGGAGGTGTGCCTGCTCCGTCATGGGCTCACCTGCAGGCTGCAGTCCCTTTGGGGCTGTACATGCTCCAGCATGGGTCCTCCACAGGCAGCAGTCCTTTCAAGGGGTGCTTGCCCCACTCGGAGCACCGCTTCACCCTCCTCTGAAATGCTACATAGACCTTTGGAGTGATGCTGGCCCCCCCCCCCCCCCCCCCCCCCCCGCCACATGGGACTGAGAGGCAAGGTGTCCAGCACCTGCCTTGGATACCACTTTGGAAGCATAGAATATCTCAGGCTGGAGAGGACCTCTGCAAAGCCCTACTCCAGCCATCTGCCCAAAGCAGGGTCAGCTCTGGGGTCAGACCAGGTTACTCAGGTCCCGGCAGGTCTTGAAAACCTCCAGGTATGAGGGCTGGATGATCTGCTCTCCTGCTTGACTGGTCCGATGTTTCTCCTTCTCACACACAGGCAAGCAATCTCTCAAGCCCCAGCCCCCCAATCCCTCTTCAATTTAAATTACAGAGAGGGTCAGAAAAACTTTTGGGCAATACCATTTTTTGGCAATTTGCCTGATCTGCCCTGGTATTTGCCTTTCTAACATTTATCTGCTGGTCCACAGCATGTACAGTCTCCCAGCACAATGCCCCACCACTCACCAGGTCATATTCTTTGGGGGTTTCCAGGACCAAAGCTAGGCCAGGCTTGGGAAATGAGCAAATTCTTCAGGGTTTGTGTTTGGGTTTTTTTTTTCCCAGCTCTGTGTTTGTTCCCCTTGCTGCTCTGGTTCAAGGCTGCCCCTTCATGCTGCTGCTTGGACACAAGAACTTGCTTACAGCAGAGCTTGCTGCTTCTGCACGCCGCAAGTGGAGATGCACCAAAGCCACTGATTCAACTGAGGCCACTGGAATGATATCCCCGGGGCATGCAGACGACCACAGAGCAGAACTGCGGCACTGACAGTTCAGAGCATGGACACCTGTGATCGTAGCTGGTCTCCTGGACCTCCCCCTCAACCTGTGGCCATAGTATGACCCTGAGGATGGGTAAAGGATGTGAGGTGAGATAAGAGGAATGGAGGCAAACCAGCTTCACCACTGACATTTGTTTCGGGTTAACTATGGGGCTGCCCCATGAGGAGGAACTGGCTCAGCCGGATGTTTGTGAAAGTCCACTGCCACCACTTGGTGTCATTGGTGTCCCAGGCTTAGTGAAGTGCTCCCCGTCATGCTCATTCACACAGGACTGGCTCTCCTGCTATGCCCTCAGCAAAGGCATCAGGCCCCAGGCTGGTGTCCTCCTTCCTCCCAGGTATCTTGAGACCTCTCCTCCATAGCGGACCAAGAAACCAGACAATGAGGAAGGGAGAGAAAGAGGCAGGAAGGAAATCAGGTTGCCATTGGGAAGCAAAACAACCTTTGCCATCCCCTATGCTACTCCAGGGAAAGCTCTTCTCATCCTGACATGGACACCAAAACCTGACCAAGGTAAACCCAACCAGTACAGAGGAGACAGCCGAGGAAGCAGGTGTCCAGAGCTTGGCACCTCTATTGTCTTGAGAATTATTTCCAGGGAGCAGGGCATCCTAGTGCAGAGGAGCCAAGGTTGAATGCAGTGTAGGGTTGCAAACCATCTGGATGCTCCAGCAAGGCCTTTTTCCCATGACAGGACCCAGCAGCTCACTGCAAAGGACCGGCAGCATGGGAAGAGAGGAGGGATGCAAATGACACAGAAGGATCTCACATAACGGCAAACCGCAGGTAGGAAAGACGCATGTCCTGAATCCAGCCCTGGTGCCTTCAGCATAGACTGTCCCCATCATACGTGCTCAGGTGGCCAACTTGCCTTCTTCAGCTGTAGGGACTGAGGATGGGGTCTCCTGGGAGGTGAAGAGAAGGGAGATCTAAGCTATGTACCAGCTCCCCGCTGGCCCCTGGCCAAGCATGGCAGAAGCACTTTGGAAAACACAGATATGGAACCCTGTGGTGAAGCATTTCATTGCCTCGGGCCCTTGGCTTCCAGCTGTGTATCAGGGTTGTGAAGCAAAGTTTTGGTAGCAGGGGGGCTACAGGGGTGGCTTCTGTGAGAAGCTGCCAGAAACTTCCCCTGTGTCTGATGGAGCCAATGCCAGATGGCTCCAAAATGGATCCACTGCTTTAAAATCCCTCCAGGGATGGGGTCTCGACCCCTTCCCTGGGCAGCCCCTTCCAGTGCTTGACAGCCCTTGTTGGGAAAAAATTTTTCCCAATGTCCAACCTAATCCTGCCCTGGCACAACTTGAAGCTGGGCAGACGAGGTGCTTAGGGGCAGGGTTTAGTGGTGGGATGGCAAGGTTAGGGTACCGGTTGGGCTTGATGATCCTAAAGGGCTTTTCCAACCTAAACAATTCTGTGATTTTATGATTCTATGATCTGTGAGACTATGGTAGGAGGAACAGGGCCACAAAATTTGTATAAATGCTAGTGGTAGGACCTCTGAGGGTCTCTAGTTCATCCTCTCACTCACAGCAAGACTGTCACCAACTGCAAGACACTATCCCAAGGTGATGCTTGGTGGGACAGGACCATTGGGTGGGAAGAGCTCTGCACCCCAACCCACAAGCTCTTTTGACACCCAAAGCTGGTAGAGAACATGCATGGGAGACCTGGTCAACCTCAGATCTGGCTTATCTTCCACCACAGTGTTCACCCTCCTGCTCCAAGATTTGCAAGCTCATCCCCAGCAGGAGGCAGTCCAAGTCCAAGTGGAGGGAGTCTCAGTTTATAAGAGGCCCTTGGAGGGCTCTGGGACAGCGAGGGTGTCTTGCAAGATCAAAGCCGGTTGGAAGGTGGTTCCACAAACCCTAGAAAAACCTGCGCTGCCTCCAGCTGGATTGAACTGTTTGTTGCACATAAGCTCAGGCAGCCCCATCTCCGCTTGCAGACTACCTTGACTATGGATTATTTTTTTCTTAATATTAAGCAAGCAGTTGGTTGTAATTTATCTTACGCTATTTCTGCCCACACACTGTGGAGCAGCCCTCGGCTCTTCCCGCTGCTTTTCAGACAGCCGCATGATTTCTTATCTCACCATGTACTACAGGCGCTTTTGCCTGGACGGAAGAAACAGATCCACGAATGATGTGCTACCCGCAGCCAGAACAGGGGGCACAGAGTGCTTGTGTGCACTCAGACACAGACCTGCACTGCCATCCAAGGTGGGGTAGCACTGCGCTGTGCAGGAACTTCACGGCTGGCAGGGAGGCACTAGGCACAGGAGCTTCATGGAAAAATGTGTGTGGGTTTAATGAGGCCTCTAACAACCGGGATTACAAGAGGAAGCCTCTCTCTAATTTGCAGCCTGGGATGAAAGTGCTAATTACAATGCAGTGCATCATTAACAAGCCCCAGCAAAGCCTGGAAAAGCTCAGCTTGCTGGAGGTTATGTCAAACTGAAAGGCATGGCTGTTACCCGCAGGGACAAGGTCCTCCAAGCTGGGATGGTAAAACCCCTGGTGAGATGTGTCCCAAAGGCTAATGGACTTCCTGACACTAGTGCCAGGGCAGCAGAGCTCTGTCAGAGGAGCAGGGCCCCTTCCCCATCACAGGCACTGGTCTTGGTGCCCACAGGGTCAAACATGGGGCACTGGGTGGGATGGAGATATTCAGGAGGGCAACAGGGCAGGTGGATTTCTGTCCCCTGGGTTTCTGAGAGCACGTGGAAACGTGCAACAGCACTGACAGGAGCCGAAAGCCTGTTTGGGGCTGGGAGCAAAGATGATCAAGCAGCCCCAGGTAAGAAGTTCTTCCTCGCACATGCCTCAAGGTCCAGGCCATAGGAGACTTGTTCCTCTCCTACATGACAGCACTTGGAAGGAGCAGAGGGCTGAGCACTCAATGCACTTTCTGGATGAGGATTTCCTTGAAGTGTGGCTGTTTCCATTCCCACTAGGATGGATGGGTGGCTCCTGCTGAGCTCTGCCTCCATCTCTTGGCAGCCCTCTTGGGTTGACCCTGAGCTGTCTCCATCACGAGATACAAAACCCAGCTTGCTGGTGTCGTGGTTTAACCTGGCTGGCAACCATGCAGCCGCTCGCTCACTCCCTCCCTCCCTCAGTGGGATGGGGGAGAGAATAGATTAAAAAAAATAGTAAGACCCATGGGTTGAGATAAAGACAGTTTAATAAGAGAGAAAGAATAACAATAGTAATAATAATAATGGTAAGAGAATATACAGAATATATAAAATAAGTGATGCACAATGCAATTGCTCACCATCCGCTGCCTAGCCCGTCCCAGGCAGTGAACACTCCCCGAACCACGATCACTCTCCCCGAGCCGCCATCACTCTCCCCCTTGACCGACCGACTCCCCCTGAGCATGACGTTATATGGTATGGAATAGCTCTTTGGTCAGTTTGTGTTAGCTGTCCTAGCTGTGCTCCCTCCCAGCTTGTTATGCACCTGGCCGAGCAGGAGAAGCTCAAAAAGTCCTTGAGTAGTCTAAGCACTACTTAGCAACAACTAAAAACATCAGTGTGTTATCAACATTCTTCTAGTACTAAATCCAAAACACAGCATTATGCTAGCTACTATGAAGAAAAATTAACTCTATCCCAGCTGAAACCAGGACAGCTGGGGAGTGTAGTGGGCAGCAACACCTTCCCCTTCTCTCTGAATCTTTAAGAAACTTGCAAGCAGAGCTGGAAAAAATAGATCCTTTCAAATCCGTGAGCCAAACCATGGCCACAGCACCATGAACCTCTCTGCTCAGCTAGGTGGAAACTGGCCAGAGAGGGTCCCTCCATCCTTCCTCCTGTCCCTCCCTTCAAGCTGCTCCATCACAGGTCATTCAGCTGTTGCAGAGAATCCTGGGGAAGGAGCTGCATCCAGGCATCAGGATGGGATGCTGGATGGGCACAATAGCAACAGAACCCCAGCCTGACCTCAGCTGCAGCACCCTCCATGCCAGGGACCGGGACAGAGCAGCGATGGGGACAGCCAAGGGGGCAGGGGGACACCTGGACACAAACACTGTGTCTGTCCCACTGGCACCAATGGGTCAGGCAGAAACCATCTGAGCAAGGGGTGGCCTCCAGGGCTCCCGCTCCATCCCCAGACTGCCTCCCTGCCCAGGCATGTCCCTGCGCCTTCCTTCCCCACCTTGGTTCCCAGCACCATGGGAGACGGCAGCTGATCCAACACTTTGTGAGCTGCTTGCGCAGAGGTGATGGGCGCTGCTCCCCTCACCCCCACCTCCCTCAGGTGCCCTGGGTCTGATGACTCACTCCTAATCACCCCGTCCATCGCTTCCAAGCAGAAGCTGCCCAATAAACGAGGGCTGCCCAAGCAAGTGCAGGCCACTGACGGTGGGAACAGCACCCTGAGCATGAGGCTGCGAGCTCCTGACAAGCAAAAACAAGTCCCCAGGCCAGACATGCTGTTGGCCTCCAACCCCAGATCTGGGGCTGGATGAGGCTGGGACACAGCAAGGAAGAGGTGCTAACGTGTCTCCCCATGCTGTGCATTGCAGGGCTGCTGTGCCTGCTGCTGGGGCTTGGTGTCATCATCCTGAACTCCATGAAGCCAGAGAAGCTGAAGTTTGTCTTTAACCTGAATGAGGGAAAGGGAGAAGAAGAGAAGGTGCGGGACAAGTCCTACCTGCCAGCCGAGCCCAGCTCCTCGGCGCAGGACGTGCTGATGGTCCGCCTGGGTCAGCTTTGCAAGGTGACAACCACCCATCTGTAAGGCACGGGGGGGAGGCAGGGCAAAGCCCAAGGACACCCCTCCTGAATTCACGCTCAGGTCCAACCCCCTCAGGAGCCAGGTGGGAAGAGACATGGCAAGAGCCAGGTGACAAGGATATCCAAGTCTGGAAAGGTGCCTCAAATGCATCAGTTTTCCCCCATTTTTTAGCTGTTGTTGTACTCACCAGCAGCTAGAAGAGCTTTTGGGATGGGGAGAACCCATGCCCCATCCCTGGCTGTCCAGTTGCAGGCACCAGGCTACTGCCCTTCCCCTTAGTCCCTCCCCAACAAACCCTAAAAGTCCTCCCTAAAATGCAGAGACTAAACCAGAACAAACTGGAGAGAAACCAAATAAATACAGAAGCATGGATATGAACCAAAGCAGAGCCCCCCCGACAGCACCTCCACCCCGAGGGCCTCTGAGAAGTCCCCTCTGCCCAGGGATGCTCTTCCCATCAGCAGTCAGGAGGAGCAAGCAGAACTGTGGTCACCAGGGTGCCCTGTATCCAGCACCTCCTCCTGGTTGCGGGTGAAGAGCAGGTTGGCAAGGAGGCCCACGACCGTTGGAGGTAGCAGGCCTTGGAGACATCCTGGATTTCAGACCCATCCTGGCAGCCCACAGCTTGGGTTCGGTGTGGGTCTGGGATGCATTGGGCTGTAGATTGGGCTGGAAACACTGTGGTTAGGGGGCTGGTTGGTTGGCCCCTGCTTCTTGCAGTGCTCATGAACACCCTAAAACCACAGCCACCAGCCTGTGAGTTCTGGGTGCTCTCACAGCCCTCTGAAAGGAAGGCAAAATGTTTTGGTGGGAGGGAAGCAGAGGAAGAGATGGGAATGGCAGTGCACCAGGGAGCGGCTGTAGTCAATTAGCAAGAGGTGAGCATCACACCCAGTCTGGGAGGGTTGGTTTCCTCCTGCTCAGCGGTGGACATACAGGTGGTGTGGAGCATGTGACACTGAAATCCTGCACACCGAAGGTGGATGGAGCCGCCCACTCCCCGCTGCCCACACCGAGCAGGTACCATGCCCACCTGGGGAGCACAGGGAGGGAGCACGTTTCAAGTTTTCGCTCCTTTGACTCTACAGGTTTTGCAACATTTTTTTTTTTTTCTGTTTTGTGCTCAGTTATTTCCCCCTCTATCTCAATTAAATAATTTGGACCTGTTTTTTCTCTTGTCTGTTGTGTCCCTGTGAGGGCTGGCAGGCTGGGGAAGCTCCGTTGCTGTGACATGGTCTGCTGGTTTTGGCCAGGATAATTAATTTTCTTCATAGCACCTGGTATGGGGCTGTGTTTGGGATTTGTGCTGAAAACAGTGTTGATCACCCCAGGATGTGTTTGCTCCCGCTGAACAGGGCTGATGCAGAGCCAAGGCTGTTTCTGCTCCTCCTCACCTCACCCCACCAGCAAGTGGCTGAGAGGGCACAAGAAGCTGGGAGGGGGCATGGCCAGGACAGCTGACCCCAACTGACCCCAGGGGTACCCCACACCGTATGGCATCATGCTCAGCAATGAAAAGCTGGGGGAAGAAGAAGGAAGGGGGGGATGTTGGCAGTGATGGCGTCTGTCTGCCCAAGTCACCGTTAGGCGAGATGGAGCCTGGATGTCCTGGGGGTGGCTGAGCACCCGCCTGCCCATGGGAAGCAGGGAATGAATCCCTTGCTTTGCTTTGCTTGTGCGCGCAGCTTTTGCTCTCCCTATTAAACCGTCTTTACCTCAGCCCATGAGTTTTTCACTTTTACCCTTCCGATTCCCTCCCCCATCCCACCGGGGGGGAATGAGCAGCTGTGTGAGGCTTGGTTGCCAGCTGGGGTTGACACATGGCAGCCATAGGGAAGAAGGCAAAGGCAGAGCCCTTTTGTGGTCCGAAATGGGGCACCTGACCACGGTTATTCGGCACAGGGCAATAAAGGCAAGTGAATGTACAGTAAATAGGACATCAGAGCACACCCAGGCAAATGAGCAGGGGGGATACAGGAGGACTTTAGCTCCTGGAGTGACCCTGGGCATGTGGAAAGTTTGATGGGAGCAATGCCCAGCCCAGCAGAGAAGTTTGCAGAGGGAGCATGATGGGGCAGGCTCTCTGGAAGGGGGGTCCTCAGACTTGGTGTCCTGTCCCACCCCACTGCAGATGGAAGAGCCTCCAGTGAGGACCTAGACGACCCAATAGGCATTTTAAAATATGTTGGAGCTGAACTCCTTGGGCTTGGGAGACCTCAGCCAGGATGTTCTACCAGGAGATGCTTCAGCTTACATACGTGACTAGATCCAAGGTGCAACAAACCCCTTTTATTTATTGAACTGAAATTCAGCCCCCTTAAACCTCTGCCTTTCCCTGGCGTGCTCCCCCTTGCAGCCCGGCCTGGGGGGCAGGGGAGTGGGCAGCTCTGCTGGATGTCATGGTGGCTGCACGCTCTCCAAGTTGCTTACGGTGTTCGCTCTATTGCTGGCACTGACTGTCTGGTTAGATGCCAGATTCCCTGGACAGTGTGGGGCCGGAAGCAGCCCGGGCCAAGAGCCAGGGATTTAATGACAACTATTTTACGTCTTTTTGTCCAACAATGGCTCAGTCCAGCCAGGGAACTGAGCTGGGAGCCGTGGCGGACAGAGGAGGTAGGACCTGCAGCAGCACAGCTGGAGGGCCGTACAGCCACAGCCTTTAGGGAGCATGTGCTGTAAGACAAATCGGCGGGGAAGATGACTGGCCTGGCTGGACAGAGGTCTACTACTGCGACTAAGGGAAAAAAGGAGAGCTTACCAGCTCTGGAAGAAGGGGCAGGCAACCCAAGAAGAGTACAGGGATCTTGTCAGGTCATGCAGAGAGGAAATTAGAAAGGCAAAAGCCCAGCTGGAATTTAACCTGGCCACTGTTGTAAGGGATAATAAGAAAAGTTTTTATAAATATGTTAACAGCAAAAATAGAGCCAGGGAGAACCTCCATCCTCTAGTGGATGCAAGGGGGAACATTGCCACTAAACATGAGGAAAAGGCTGAGATACTCAACGCCTTCTTTGCCTCGGTCTTTAATGGCCCGACGAGTTATCCCCAGGGTACCCAGCCTCCCGAGCTGGAAGATGGGGACAGTGAGTGGAATAAACCCCCCATAATCCAAGAGGAAGCAGTCATTGACCTGCTATGCCACCTGGACATCCACAAGTCTATGGGGCCGGATGGGATCCACCCAAGAGTGCTGAAGGAGTTGGCAGAGGAGCTTGCCAAGCCACTCTCTATCATTTATCAGCAGTCCTGGATAACAGGGGAGGTCCCAGATGACTGGAGGTTGGCAAATGTGACGCCTATCTTCAAGAAGGGCCGGAAGGAGGATCCAGGGAACTACAGACCAATCAGCCTGACCTCAGTCCGGGGAAGATTATGGAGGGTTCATCTTACGAGGTTGAAGTATTCTGACCAATCAGCCGTGTGCTCACCAGGCACATGGAGGACAATCAGGGGATCAGGCCCAGTCAGCATGGGTTCATGAAAGATAGGTCTTGCCAAACCAACCTGATTTCCTTCTACGACCAGGTGACCCGCCTGGTAGATGAGGGAAAGGCTGTGGGTGTTGTCTACCTGGACTTCAGCAAAGCCTTCGACACAGTCTCCCATAGCTGGAGAAGCTGGCAGTTCATGGCCTAGATGGATGTACTCTTCACTGGGTTAAAAATCGGTTGGATGGCCGAGCCCAGAGAGTCGTGCTAAATGGAGCTAAATCCAGTTGGCAGCCAGTCACAAGCGGTGTCCCCCAGGGCTCAGTTCTAGGGTCGGTCTTGTTTAATATCTTTATCAATGACCTGGATGAGGGGATTGAGTGTGCCCTCAGTAAATTTGCAGACGACACCAAACTGGGTGGGAGTGTTGATCTGCTGGAGGGGAGGAGGGCTCTGCAGAGGGACCTGGACAGGCTGGATCGATGGGCTGAGGCCAACTGTATGAGGTTCAATAAGGCCAAGTGTTGGGTCCTGCACTTTGGTCACAACAACCCCATGCAGTGCTACAGGCTTGGGGAAGAGTGGCTGGAAAGCTGCCTGGTGGAAAAAGGCCTGGGGGTACTGGTTTGCAGACGGCTGAATATGAGCCAGCAGTGTGCCCAGGTGGCCAAGAAGGCCAATGGCATCCTGGCTTGTATCAGAAATAGTGTGACCAGCAGGAGTAGGGAAGTGATCGTGCCCCTGTACTTGGTGCTGGTGAGGCTGCACCTCAAATACTGTGTTCAGTTTTGGGCCCCTCACTACAAGGAAGATGTTGCATTGCTGGAACATGTCCAGAGGAGAGCAACCAAGCTGGTGAGGGGTCTGGAACACAAGTCATACGAGGAACGGCTGAGGGAACTGGGGTTGTTTAGTCTGGAGAAGAGGAGGCTGAGGGGACACCTTATCGCCCTCTACAACTACCTGAAAGGAGGCTGTAGTGAGGTGGGGGTCAGCCTCTTCTCCCTGGTAACAGACGATAGGACGAGGGGGAATGGCTTGAAGCTGCGCCAGGGCAGGTTTAGGCTAGACATAAGGAAAAACTTCTTCACCAAGAGGGTTGTCAGGCTCTGGAATGGGCTGCCCAGGGAGGTGGTGGAGTCCTCATCCCTGGAGGTATTTAAAAGAAGGATAGATGAGGTGCTTAGGGACATGGTTTAGTGGTGGGATGGCAGTGCTAGGTTAATGGTTGGACTCGATGATCTTAAAGGTCTTTTCCAACCAAGGTGATTCTATGATTCTATGATTCTATTCTGTGTGAAGAAGCTGCTATGACAACACATGAGGCAAAATACTCATCCCTGAGCAATGGCCCTCATGTGTGCACCTCCCCAAGGTGGCAAGGGAAGGAGCTCTCTACCTGCAAATCTCCTTGCAGGTGGCCAGCCCCCGTGATGCAGCCAGCCCCTGTTGTCCTGACCCCCTGCTCTGCATGAGACACAATGCACGAAGGGGTCTTTGCATCCCCCATCATGTCATGGCCACTGCTCAGCTGGCCCCATGCAAGCCCTGCTGCAGAAATCCCATCCATCCTGCATTTGCTAGGAAGCGGGCAAGGCACACAGAGATTGGGTGCCTTCGTGCTTCAAACAGATCAGATTTTGCTTATGTTTTGTTTATTTGAGTTTGTTTATTTGAGACCTGCAGGTCTGATGCAACAGGCCAAAGCTTTTCTTCTGATGAGGATGCTATTGGGGGGGAATCATGCCTAAAAGCAGGAGATGAGGCTAGAAAGTGCCAGATGCGGTAGCAGAAAGGATGGGAAACAGCCCCCCCCCCCCTCCTCCCCAAGCCTCCTGTGCTTTCAGGGCATGGGTTCTGACCCACACCAGCCCCAATAAGTTGTGGTTGGTTCTAAATCTTCCCACGATGCCCCCAGACCTGACGTGTCTGGACACAAGAAAGACTCGAGAAAGGATCTTCCTTTACCTCAAACTTAACTCCTGCCACTCACCAAGTTAAAGTCCTTTTTGAGGGTCTCCTACATCCCCTGCTCCCCATCACAAGGGTTTGTCAAGGGTTCCCCTTGGCATGTGCCAACAAGCCCTATCCTTCCTTGGGGGGACCTCTGCCAGGGCAGCTTCCCCCATGGGAAGGGTGCGTCTGCTGGGGGCTCGCGCCAGCCCCGCAAAATGCCCAAAGTGTTTCAAAGGACCAGGTTTTTAATAAAGTTTTATTGAAAAGAATAATTCTTGCTCTTAACAAATCACATTTATGCAACACAAATATCCTGGGAGAGAAAGAAGTAACTTAAGAGCGAGGGTCTTCTCTCGGGAAGAAAAGAGCCAAAATACTGGAATGATGTCCTTTACAATTAATTGGCCTGGAGCTGCCCAGGTCTCCAGCATTCAGGTATGGCAACCAACTCGTGCCAGCCCTTGGAGACTTCATCAGGTAGGGGGGGTTGGTGCCAGAGCCCATTTTCTCTTTGTAACCACGCAGCCTGATGCACTTCACTTCTCACCTTGGCTGAGCCTGGCTCCTTGCCTTGGGCTTGCGTTCCGTGGCGAGCCCAGCCAGCCCAAGCGCATTCCAGCTGGATGGGGGAAACTTCATTCTTCCCTCTCCTTCCTCTCCTGCAGCACCTTTTTGGCCTGTGCTAGGGTACAAGTCTTGTCTAAAAAAGCTCAAGTTTGAAAGTGAAAATAACCACACCACCACATTCCCCTCCCCGGCCAACTCCATCACATGGTTACCCAGTCTTTATTTTTGGAGCAGCTTTTTCCCTCTAGCCCACGCAGCATCCAGCCAGGCAGAGTTTGGGGCTGTGCTTGGCTTTGCAAGGTGCGCCCAAAGGTCTACACTAAATGTCAGTGCTTGAGAAAGAAACGAGCGGGTTTAATCACCAGCTTTTGGAGTTGCGGACGCTCGCCCGTGAGAAATCTCACCAGTGAGCCTAATTTCTAGGGTAGGAACAGGCCGTTGCACCAAGCTGTGCCAGGGCACGGAGCAGGAGGGGCGCTTCTCCTGGGATCCCCTGGTGAGTGCGCAGTTCAAGCCGCTGGAGCTGCGAGCTGCTCCAATTGCAGCCCGCCAGCTCTCTGCAAAGCCTGCCCTTTTTCAGAGGGCATGGTCAGGGGGATACGGCCTGCAAAGGTGCTTCTCACCAAGTACCCATCCCAGCATGGGCTCATGCACTCTTCAAAGGCAGTTGGATGGGGAAATGAGTCTCTGGGGACATCAAGAAGGGTTTGCGCTTTGCCCTTTCGGGCACTCCTTCAAGGAAGGAGTGGGAAAAGCTTTCTTCTAGATGCTGTTGGGGTTGAGTTTGGAAGGCTGAGGAGGAGGCAGCCCTTTGTTCACAAAATGAGGGTTGACAAACACTTCAGTCATCTCCTGGTACTCCTCTGCTTTGTCCTCATGGAGATCAAAGAAAGTTTTCAGGAGGTCCAGGTTTACGTAGTGCAGTGCAACAACAGTGCTCCCAGCCACAAAACAGAGCAAGCCTGGAAGATGACGTGTTCTCTGAGAGCGTTCCCGCAAACACCAGCACACTCCCCGCCCTGCACCCCTCTTCTGATGGCCCTCTGCCAGGGGACAATGCCACCTCTTATGGAAGGTGGCCTTCTAGTCCATGAGGTGGCTTCAGCTGCTGTGCTGAGCATCTTAAAACCCAGGCATGGGTCTTAAAACTCAGGCAAGTGATCCCCATCCCATTACTACAACTCAGGGACTAAAAATCCCTCCATCACCCTCCTCCCCCTTCTGCCAGCTCTCCCCACATCTCTGCCAGGATCTGCTTTGCCAAGGAACAGGCTGGGGCTCTGGTGGGCTGCACCCCCCGAGCTCTCCCACCTGCACTTCTGGGGGGAAAGCCCTGGGGCTCCTGCACACCCAGCGGGATAAGGGGGTGTGCCCTGACATAGCTTGGTCTCCTTACCAATTGCTAGTGTGAGCCAGAAAGATCCCCCATAGCCTGTGTGCAGGACTGCAGTCCCAAACTGGATCGGGCACATCAAGGAGTTCCTCACAGTGGAGAACGAGAGCAATGAAAAGATCATGAAGGCCGCATCATGTAGCCTCCATAGACCAGGACAGGCATGGAGAAGAGCATGTTGGAGATGAGCCAAGTGCAAAAGGCCACCCTGGAGACAAGAGAAGACCATCAGATGAGTTGTGCAAGTGCCAATGGACTAGGATGCTCTATATGAGGATTTCCATGTGGGAGGAGGAATCTGGGGTCCAGGTTGCATTGCATGAGGCCAAGAAGCTCTGTGGGCAGGTTGGAGTGGCCCCTGCCCTCCCAGGCTGAGCAGGCAGATGCACAGTGCTCACACTGCTACGTCCAGGAGGCAGAAGCCCCAGTTTCCTCTTCCCACTGCTCAGCCCACTGACTGTACCGGCCTCAAGGAGGCCAGGGCAGCCCATTCAGCATATCTAGAGTATCTCAGCTCCCTGCCGTCCCACGGATGGGGCGGTGCAGACCATAGGGAGCAGCACACAGGACTGGGATAATTGCAGAAGCAGGTAAAATCATTTGCAGCAGCTCTGAACATGTCTCAGGAGCTGGGTGATGGGACCGGGAGCTCTTGCTCCATTAGACCACTGTGCCCCTCTCCTGGCTCCTGCACCCCTGTTCTCAAACCCTGCACAAGGGGAACAGCACTGCAATGGTCCTTGCCCTCCACAACCCATGGTAGAGGGGGGCATCTCCTGACAGCCACGGACCAGCTCTCCTTCAGCCCAGAGGAGCAGTAACATGTCACTGCTCAGCAGATCCAGCTAAAGAGGCAAGATCGACCCCTCAATAACAGCATCATCAGCTTCTCCTCATCTGGTCCCACTCCCAAACATTAAAAACCCTCACAGATAGGGATGGGGGAATCCTGCACATGCCCATGGGCCTCTCTAGGCTGCCCAAGGACAGCAGCTCCAACTCTCTCCATGGGGATGGACCCCTGCCCTCACCACACCACATCACGGTGGGGATCTGTACCACATTCCTCTCTCCTGTGCCCAGCCCTGGTGAAGTTGACCAGCAGAGAGAACCAGGACCATCCCCCTTATCTAATCACCCCAAGGTGCCTACAGGGCCCTTGCCCTGCGGTTTGGCCGCTGACCTTGCAGAGGCCCCTCCACACACACGGCTTTCCTCCGGGGAATGGCAGCAGAGCCTTTCCCATGTCCTTGTGCCTCCCCTGCCTTCACCAGGAGAGAAAGGCTCACCAGAGAGTGGCTGACGCGTAGTGGCTGGAGATGCGGTACTGCCTGTGCATGCTGCAGGGACTCTGTGTGGTGAACTTCTCTGCCACGTAGAGGATGGGGCTGGGCAGACCCCTCTCCAGTCCTTCACTGTAACTGTGGTCGTAGTTAGCACTGAAGCTCCAGGCAAAGTGCTCATTGTAGTTGATGGTCTCATTGACCTGGTTCACCGGGTTTCCTGCCAGAGGGAGAAGACTGAGGTCCTGCTGTCTCCCTGTAACCTGGGCACTGCCAGCCAGGAACAGAGGCACAGCAAAGTCCCAGGAGCCTCCACGCAGACCAAGGCCACCCCCAGAGCACTTGGAGACTTCCTGGGGCTGTGACCGCTCCAGAGCTGCAGACCGGGATCTCAGACTCACCCATGAGCGTGACGTTCACCCCCGCCAAGCCAACGTGCAGACCGATGTTTGCATTCACCAGGGCATGGCTGAAGGACTTGTAGGAGGTATTTGCCTTCACCCAGCCAGTCTCCCAGTCACCTGTGAACTGGACAGCTGCCAGGAAAAGTAAAACTGGGGTTAAAGAGGGGCCGGTCTCAGGCTTTGCTGTGCTCAACATGGGGATCACAGGCGAGGATGAATGGTGGGGTTCCCACCAGGCACAGCAAGGGAGTGTAAGGAGGGCAGGAACACTGACTCAGCCACCAGGACGTGCCTCAACCAACTCCCACACCCCGAAGGACCTCATGTCCTCTCCTCGCTGAGCATCCACTCCCTCAGTCGGAGAGCGGAGGAGCCAAGATCCCCAGTGATGAACGCCATGACCTGATTCCTCCTTGGACATCCCCTCTAGGACTTCCCTGCAAGCTCCCCACCACGGCGAGCACCACAGCCCCTGGATACCAGGCTGGGAAATGAGCCCGTGCCTCAGCCTCCAGAAGAGGAATGAGTTTCATGGCCAAATGTTAAGCTCCCTAGATCCCACTGTTAGCAAATAGTGAAGATCTCCGTCAAATGGAGGTGGTGGAGGAGGGTGGCAGGTGCCATCACAGCTCTGCCAGCCATTTCAGCCGGGGGAATAGTTTGAAACATTTCAGGTATTTCATGCTTTTTTGGAACAAAGCATCCTTTTCTGAAACACTTTCACTTTGTGGTAGGCTTAATTTTCAGGTGTTGAGGTGAGCTGAAAGTGAAGGAGAGGAACAACCTCAGGCCAAACAAGATGTTTTAAACCTGCCCGAGAGTAAGTTCAGCTGCTGAATCAACTTGTGAGGGCACTGATCCAGTAGCAGGTCTGCAGGGATATTTTCTAGGTGCAGGGTTGAGTGTGCTCTGCTGCCGCCAGACAGAAATGCTGATGCTGGCTTTAGAACAATTAATTCCTCCTGTCTGCCCAAGCAACGCCTGGCTGCATCCCTGCAAGGAGAGGAGCACTGTATGGCTCTCCGGGGCTGAGCTGGTGACGGCTGCCCTCCACCCCTCTGCCACCTCCACCCTGGCACCATGTTCCTGGGCAGCTCTGATGGCATCTCCCAGCTTCTGGACATCCCCAGGCAGAGGGTGACCACTGCATACCCGACATCCCTGGCAGAGTCCCACAGCTGATCCCAGCCTGGATATCTACTTCTGTTGCCTGGTCGAATGGGGGATTGAGTTATTTAGGTTGTGCTTAATCATCCCTCCCCAAGCAGCCTTGTAATCCACCCTGTCCTTTGCAGCAGGAGTTTCTTTGATTTAGGGTCAGGGCTGGTTGTTCTCCCCATCCGGTGCCTTCTATCCCCTCACTACATCTTTCTCTGACACGTCCTGTCACCCTGTCCAAGTTGGAAATCCCACAGCCTGGTTTCCACCACCAGTCCCATCTATTACAGAAGATTTCCTGGTTTCTACTCAATCAAATCCTCTCCTGCATCTCCTCCTGCCTTGCCCCTTGGAAGGTTTTCCCCCCCCCCCCCCCCCCCTTTTGCTCTGCCTGTGTTTTGTTTCAGCCTGCTCACTCCACATCACTTCAAGGCTCTTATCACCCTCCAAACATGCCTGGCCACAGCCCCGAGCTGCTCGGCTGTGCTCCCACTGTGCAGCCCACTGGAGCTGGGGCTGTTCAACCTCCCTGGTGCAGTTACAGCCAGCAAAGCTGCCTCCAGGTGCTCTCAGTCACCATGTTTGGGATGGGGAAGCCGTTTTGGGAAGCTGCGTGACTGCTTTGCAGAGCAGGGGTTGGGCAGACCCTGCAGCCAGCCCCGGCCAGGCCACAGCTGTGGCCACCAGCTCGCATTTCTCAGAGACAGAGCCTGCCCCAGGGTTTAATCCTACCCCCAGACCCACCCTCCAAGGGCCGTGCAGCACTTACCAACGATCACCACTCCCACAAGGAGGCTGAGGAGGACCCGGAGCGTCCAGTACAGTCTCTGTGGGGAGAGAGGTGGGACATGAGGCAGGGAGAAACAGCCCTGGCTGTCCTCCCACCTTGCCCCGCACCAGCTGGGAGTGTGCCAGCACCCAAAATGTGGGGAGCAGATGCTTATCCCCAGGGAGAGGGGTGACGCACTGCCCGTCCACGGATGCCTGGGATGATGAGCAGGAAGCTGCAGGCAAACGCTAGGAAGACCACGATCACTATGATGGCGCTGACGTCAAACACGAAGGCCTTCCTCTGCTGCGGGTAGAAGGGGTAGACGCCATCAAAGAGAGACATCTTGCACCTCCGGCAGCCTGCGGGAGAGAGGTGGTGACAGCGGGGAGCCTGCACTGCCCTGCCTGGCCGCCTCGAGCTCGCAGTGGCCAGCCCCAGCTCAGATCTGGAATAACCAGCTGCAGGAAGTCCACCTCAGAACTCCCCAAGAGGGACGAGGAAATGTGGCGCTGCAAGGAAACAGGCAGGGCAGAATCCTCCCTGGCAGGGAAATGTACCACCCAAAAGCCCTCAGTGGAGGACAGAAGGTGCCTGGGGCAGAGCTCCATGACCCATGAGGGTTTGTCCCTGTCAAGCAGCTCCTCCCTGGACAAAGCTGGGTTTTTCCCTCCAGCAGATGCAGCCAGGGCTTTCCACTTTGTGGCATGCCCTTAGAGGAAGTCCATGAGCCGGTGACCACCAGACGCAGCCTTCCTCCAACATGACACGGAACCGCCAAGAACATCGATTTTGCAAGTAGCAAAATTATCCCCAGCCAGTGGCCACCATGGCCAAGCAGGACAAAGCCCACCACCTCCATTTCCACCCCTTCTCCACGAAGAGGCTTTTCCCCAGGAGCTGCAAAATGCAGCCAGGGGAGCGATGACTGTTCCTGCGCTTGGTCCCTAGAGTTGGGATGCGGCTCCAAGGAGCATGCAAGCATCAGGAGCATATCTCAGGGCTAAAGGAAACCGAGTTACATGCAATTGAGTGGCAGGCAGAGTGTGTCATTCCCACAGACGGCTCTGAACTCCCGCTGACGTTTTTGTTCCAGCAATTACAGAGCTTTCCCCCATTCCTGGGTTCAACCTTCTCTACCAAAACTGATTGCATGCTTAGTCCTTTTATTTTGCTTATTTAATAGCATCTCTGCTTTTCACTGCCCTGGGAATTCTTCTCAAGCCAGGGAATACCAGCGCTCTTATGACTCATGACCAGATACAATTTCATTCTGTTCCTGCATGGAGGAGTTGATTTTATTTGCATTTTCTGAAAACAGCATTAACTGTATTTTTAGGTAAGAGCCAACTCAGAGCAATTCAGCCACTAAAAAAAAGCAGGTCCCAAATCCCTATGAGTGGGTGGGGATTGCAATAAATATCATAAAACAATTTACCTGGGCAGCTGAAGTCACTTTTCAATGCATAAAGCAATATTCAGTTTCAGAATAATTCTCTGTCCAGTAACCCAGATAATTACAACCAACAGCCTAATGGGGACTGGGTTTTCACAACTGGCTCACAACAGATCTAGACCTGGCCTGATCTTGACTCTTCCCCAGGCTAACAGAGCTATTACACATGCCTACAGGTGTAGTCTGGGGCTACGTTGCTGTAACTGTTTGGGGCTATTTCCCTGGCAAGCCCATCCCAGAGAAGGGCAGCCCTCAAGCACCATCCCTGCTGTGATTACCTGGCAAGCAGGAGCTGTAACTGAGTCTCGATGTTACAATGTTGGACTGACGTCCAGCTTCAGGGTCCCCAGCCCAGCAACTGTGCCCAACAACAGTCCGAGCAGCTGTAAGAAGAAATAAACAAATGGTTTAGCCTAGGACACATTAAATCTTGATTGCTTGAATCCACTGGTTCCATCACATCTTTGCCCAGTTTTCCTATGATATGCGATGAGGGAAGAAATTATTTCCAAGCCTGTGTCCACCAAAAAACAATTCTTTGCAGCTTAAAACATATGAACAATGCATAACGATTGAAAAACCAGAACGTAACATGTAAAATGTTGCATTTTAAAATCCAAAGTTACCTTCCAAACAATGTCAGCGGATGTTTGCATTTCCTCTACACTCTGCAACTTCTGGGAATAGTTTTATAGAGAATTTCCAGGGCAACAGCTCTTCCCATTGCTGTCCACCCAATCTTTCTCACTTGATTATCCTGCACAGGCGGCCAGCCCCTTGGCATTTCTGCAGCTTTGAAGTGGAAAACTGGTGCCTCTAGCTCAGGGCAGGAGAAACTGAGGTTGTTGCACCTTGGAAGCATGGCTGTGGCCCTAGAGCCCCTGTGCTCTCTGTCACTGTGTATGGAGAGGGAAAAGACTGGAGACATCTTCAAGGACAGATCAGTAATTTAGCAGAAATGGACAACTCGCCTTTTGTTTAAAATATTCTGGACTGGCAGGGGAGACGGGCAAAGAAGGCCCAAACCCCAGCAGTTTCTGCTTACAGAAACCCAGTTTTCCTGCCCCAGAACGAATCCAGTTGGAAGGTCCCTTTTGGAAGTGCCCAGCCAAAACCTCCTCACAGCAAAGCCAGCCGCAATCCCAGATCAGGTTGCTCAGGGCTGCAGATTGGTATTTTCCATTGAAACAAGGGAAAATCCTGTCCCCTGGAAACTCAATATTCAGAGCTGCAATTCAGGGATAGGGGGGGAACCCCCTGGGGTTTCCTGCCTCTGTGACAGGGTCAAATCGGGACAGGAAAACCCGCCGGGTTAGCTCAGGATGGGGATTCATCCTCTCCTCGCCACCCTTGCCTAGCCGGGACCCCCTGAGCAGGTTACGCAGCGTCCGGGAACGGCTCCCCGGAGCGTGCGAAGGGCCGGGGCGGCAGCGGGGCGCCCCGCCGGGGGGCGGCGGCGGCGGGCGGGCAGCGGGGCGCGGGCGGGGCGGCTCGGGGGGCGGCGGCCCTTTACCCACCCACCCACCGACCGACCGACCGACCGACCTACCTGCCGACGGCGACGGGGCTCGGGCGGCACCGGCCCGCACCGCGCTCTTATAGGCGGTGTGGGGCGCGGAGCCCTATGTAAATGCCGGCGCGGCCCGCCCCGCCGCACTGCCCGCCGCACCGCCGTGCAGGTGAGCGCCGCGACCGAGGGACCGGGGCCGCGCGTGCCCCCGCTCGCGTGGAGGCTGGGGGATCAGGGCCGCGCGTGTCCCCGCTCGCGTGGAGGCTGGGGGACCTGCGCCGCGCGTGTCCCCGCCTGCGTGGGTGGGGGGCCGGGGGGACGGGGCCGCGCGTGTCCCCGCTCGCGTAGAGGCTGGGGGACCGGGGCCGCGCGTGTCCCTCCTCCCCCAGCGTGGGGGACTGGGAGCCAGGGCCATGCACGCTGCTTCCCGCGGAGGGTCAGGCTACGCGCGTTGTCGCCCGTGGGCAGGGGGATCGTGTTACTCCCGCCTCCTCCTGCTTGGGGGACAAGCTGGGATGTGGCCATGTGTGGGGGGATGGAAGTGGTGGGGCCCCACGTTTCTTTCCTGTGTGATGGACAGGGTAGGATGGGACCATGTGCCCCCCCGCCACCTGCATGGGAACCAGGGTGCTGGCGGTGTCCCTGCCTGCCTGTGGGACAGGACAGGGCACGGAGTGAGATGGGCGTACATGTTCCCATCTGCATGGGGGACCAAGGGACTGGGGCCACTGCCTGCCTGGTGCACACACCTGCAGGGGGGACTCGGAAGCAGGGGCCACCCATGCCTCTGCCTGCATGGAGGACTGGGGTTGTCCGGGTCATGTGTGAGGACAGGACGGGATGGGGTCGTACACGTCCCCACCTTCAGGGTGTGATGGAGCCACGCACATCCCTGCCTGTGAGGGACCGAGGCGGCAGGACAGAGTGGGTTGGGACTCTGCATGTCCCTGCCTGCATGGGCACAGGACACGGTGGGGACAGGCAGGGACCCCTTATGTCCCACCAGGGGAGGGAGTCCTTGCTGTCCACTGCAGTGGCACTGGGGCATCTGGCCCCAGGGATGTCCCCAGGTGGGAAAGCTGGAGACACTGCAGGTGCCTGTGTGCATGTGCATGTACAGGTTTGGGATTTTCTGGGTGACATCCAAGGCAGATGCTGCCTGTTCTGAACCCCCCAGGCTGGCTGGCTGGTGGGGGAAGGTGGCAGTCCCCCACTCTGTTCCACATGCACTGGCTGGGAAGAGCTAGAAATAAGCTGTGACTCACAAGGACCACAGGGATCAGGCTCCAGGCTTCCCAAATGCCTTGAAACTGCTCTCCTCTACCTCTACAGTCACACTAAGTTCTGCAGTGGGTCTGCTGCTCTCTCAGGATGCTGATGGGTCCCACAGTCCCAGATAATGTGTGGGTCTGGGGAGAGCTCAGGAGACATTTGGAGGCTGAAGCTCTAACTTTAGGGCTGAGACAATCTGCTGAGGTCAGGTGGAGTGGGAGATCCTTGCTCTGTGGGAAGCCATGTGTTTGCACTCTATGCAGCACGTTTTTTGGATGGGTGTGAAACTCTAGGCCTTGATAGAGCACAGGGATCCTCTGATGGGAGAAGGCAAGGCTGGGGAAGCGGGTGCCTGTTTTCACTAGATGCAGAGGAGGAATGACTTTGCCAAGGTGACACAGGGAATCTGTGGAGAATCAGAGACTGGAGGGCTCATCAAATCTTGACAAGTCTGTGGAACTAATCAACACTTTCAAAGCTTTCTCTCAGCAAGCTGCATCGTGGGCTTCCAAGGTCTGGCTTCATTATGTCAAGGAACCCCCTGGGTGGCTTGCGAGATTTGGGAGGCAGGTGTGAGAGCAGGGGGCTCTTTCTGGAGAAGCCTGGCGACTGGTCCTCAACACACAGGTTAGCACTCTGGGGAGTGTGAAACTGGAGCTCTCAGCTGAAGCATAGGAAAGGAGCTTGTGGGACAGCCAAGTGCCACTAATGAGATGTCTGTCTTACTTGGGCATGAAGTCCCTAGCTCAGATCTGCATGTTCCTCTTCTTCAGCGTGTCCTGTAAGGACTGCTGTGACTAAGCCTTGCCTGTGAGCAGGTCCCCACCAATAGCTGGAGAAGGTTTGGTAGGCAGGGGAGACATGGTGTCAATGTTTCCTCATGCCTTTACAGACCAAGTTCTGCCAGGGAGAACTGCTCCTGGGGGAGGGAAATGGTTCCTGAGATTTGACTGGGAAAGTCAACTGCCGATGTGCTCAGTAACTTGTAGGAAGACATAAAAGCAGAGTAGAGGCATGGAAGGGAAGTTCCATGTTGGTGGGAAGGGCCCTCAGAAGTCTGTGGTCCAACCTACTGCTTGGAGCAAGACCACCACTGTCACTGTATCACGTTGGCCATGGTTGAGGCTGGAAAGCTTCCAGAGACACCTCCCCCTCTTAGATTGCCTAGGAAATAAGTGGGTGCTCAGTGCTGGGCCACAGAGAGATGAAAAGTGCATGAGAACTGGCATCTCATGGCTTGGGTCAAGAGCAGTTCCCATACCTGAGGAAATGGGAGGATTGCACAGTGACAGAAGGAATTTTAAAATACATTTTCTGCTGGAGCCCTGCGAGAAGACCCAAGGGGAAGGGGGTACATGCTACGCTGTGGCTGTGGTGATGTACTTTGAGCCTGGGCTTTGACCCATATTGCCTGGGCAACTTTCATAAATCTTCCGTGGCACCTTCAGGCCTCAGCTTTAGATGGGGGATGCAAGTCTGCACATTTTGAGTCAGCAGGAGATAAATCCAGCTGTGTCTATGGGAACTCCCTTCCCACAGTGCGGGAGGTCATGTGGACCTCTGCGCACAGGCCAACCACAACTGCTGCAGGCTGCTCGGGTTATCTCCAGCCACGCAGCCCTCCCCATTGGTTTCAGCAGGGAACAGGCTGTTTCAATGGAGAGAGCTTTCTGGCAGGAGAGTCTCATGTGGTGACAGTGACTGGGCTCTGCTGCTCCTGGTAGAGGTCCTAGGCATCTCCATGCTTCACCCATTGGCCAAACTTTCATGTCCCTCCTTACAGGATAGGGCTCACGGAGCTTCTGGTTCCCACCAGCTGCACAACCCAAATCCTGTGTCCACAAGACCATGCTCAGCAGAGGGCTGTGGGGTGGAAGCCCTGTGATGCCCCTTCCACAGGCGTGTGCTCCAGGAGGACATGGGTGGCACTAGGTGACCAGAGACACCACCCCATGCTGCTCTCTGCAGCTCTGAGGCTTTCAGCAGCCCCAACTCCCATGTGCATGGATGTGAGGCCAGAACTGAACATGCAGTCAGCACAGGGGTATTTCAACAGACATTTGATGTTAAATCCATGATATGGAAAGCCAAGAAAGCGGCTTGCCTGTAGTAACAGCTTGTGAAGTGTAAAGCGTGGATGAGCTGTTGTTGCAGAGGAGGAATGTGGACGCGTCACTTCTCAAGACGCAGCTTGTTTCCTAAAGCAAAAGGCCGAAAGTGCAGAAACCTCTGGCAGAAGGGAAGTAACACGGGTTCCCTGCTATGCTCACAACCCAGCAATGAGCATTCCGTTTTGTGAGCCAGCATGCAAATGACAATACTTAAATCTCAAACCCCTTCATTCGCCAAGCGGATCATGTGTTTGGTGACTCACATTTCACAACTCCCACCGCTGGTAGCTACAAGTGAAAAATCCTGACTGCAATGCCCAGTAAATCAGAAATAAAACTTGCAGAGCTTCTAGCAATGGGTAAGCCTCTCTGAAGCTATCGTTTCCTTAATGTTTGATTAAAACAATAAAAAAAACCCCCAAAACTAAAAGCACCACTTTGGCTTGCAACAGAGCGATGTAGGAAAAGCTGAAACCTGGGTGGTGGTGCATCTCTTGGCAACGTAGCTCCTCCAAAATGATGGTGGTCTTTGGATACACACCCATGGGGCTGGAACAGGGGACAGAGCCCTATTTAGTGGAAGTTATCTTGGAGTCAAATCCAAGCTTGGCATTCCTGTGCATGGAAAGCCAGTGGCAGCATCGTTATCATTTGCGAACGAAAAATGTAGCCTTTGCCATTCATGGCTAGGAATCCCTCAGTCAGGTGTTGGCCAGGGTTTCAAAGGTTCATCAGGCCCCACTGATGAAATTGGCTCTGGATCCGGGGCCTTTGTGGAAAGTGAGGTGGTAAAGCATCATGAGAAAGGCTGATCATGAGAGAGCACCATCAGGTTACCCCAGAGGTGATCAAGAGGCCTCAATCGGTGGCATTAGCACACTTTGGGGCACCTGACTGCTTGCTGAGGCTGCTCCCATCGTGTTCACAGCTGGATTTCGCTCAGATGGGACAATGCGTGCGCAGAGAAAAATGCCAGCTGAAACATGTCTGTAACGTCTGGGTTGCCCAGAGAGGCGGTGGAAGCCCTATTCCTGGAAACATTCCAGGCCAGGTTGGACAGGACTCTGAGCAACCTGATCTGGTTAAAGGTGTCCCTGCTCCCTTCCAACCCATGATTCTATGATAACAAAGAGCACATCTCTGTAATGGAGCTGGCACAGCTTAATGTCTTCCTGCCGTGGATGATAAGTTGTAAACCTACAGCTAGGGTACCCCGAGGCAGGGGTACTGGTCCTGCTCCAGCAGAAGTGTCTTCTCAGGCCAGTTGGCATCTCCTGACAGAGCTTTCCCAGGGTGATGGAGTCTCACGTGCCCCCTGCCATCTTCCCACAGCCCGAATTGGGAGATGGTGGCTGATGGTGGCAGCGGGGTTTTACCAAGCAGCAGAAACCACAAGAGGGAGCTGAGATTATGGTCTGTGCATGTCCCCAGCCTCCGGGAACAACCCAGCTCCAATTCCCTTCTCCTCCTCCTCTCCATTTGCAGGCGGCTGCTTCCAAAAACCCAGTGGCCAATGCAACCTGTGGAGATGATGTTGAGTTTGACTGTGGTTCTGCTGGCATCATCGACCTTGGGGAGTAAGTACGGTTTCAGGGGAGGGGACCCAAGGGGAGATCCTGGGTAGTTTCTGCCCCTCAGAAGAATTTCCTCTAACTCATGGGGCATCATATCAGAGATCGAGATGATTCAATTTGTGGTGAGAAAAAAATAGCACAAAATGCTGAACTTGCAGAGCCTGCAGGCCAGGAGACTCACCTACAGCTATTTATATGTGTGCTCAGCTTGTAACCAGGAATTGGAGCTTCTTGCTGGTTTCATAATAAAAGCAACAGAAATTAGCACAAAGGAAACAAACTGTATATTTATTGACAAAGGCTGATGCCGATACACAATGCACGGAAGAGAGCATAACTCCAGTGTCAAGGCCTTTGCTTGACTCACATGGACATTATGGGGGATCATAATTAAGGAGAGACTTCTGATACAATGAGAGGGAAAGAGACCCTGAAGATCCTTTGGGAGTAGACTGGAGGAATTGATTTTGGGACATCAGGATCACAAGTATGAATTTCTAATTTTAGACGTTGCTTATCCCTCAAAAAGAGAACAAAACTTGTCAAAAAATCTGTTTGTACAGAAAGTTTCAGAAGGAATATGGGAAAATATCACAATACAAATGTAACTCTTTATTGGAGATGCTAGTTTCATGTGCTTTGTTCACTGCTCACCAAGTGGGTCTGGTCTATTCCAGGAGCCCAGGAGAGTATCTCTTGGGAGGTCCAGCGCTATGATGGCTGGTACAACAACCTGCTGCACCACAGCCGTGGCTCGGTGGGTGAGTCCCAGCCCTGGGGATGGGGATGGTGGGACGGGGCAAGCGGGCACTTTGGCATCTGGCTCTCTTTACAACTGAGGGAGAAACCCTTTCTGACTTGAGCCTGAACCAGGCAGGCGGACCAGTCAATGCCACCTCCCATGGCCCTAAGAGGTGGCTGCTTGCACTCAGGGTAGGTCCCTAGATGCACCTAAGAGACCTGGTAGAACAGCCAGGAGGGGCCAAGCAGGCTAGCTTTGTCTCCCATGTCCCGGCTTTGCCACTTTTACCTCTGCCCAGGCACCATCTGCAGGTCACGCTGGTGTTGGATCAGTCCCAGAGCAGAGCTGTGCCTTTGGGGCCATTCAAAACATCCAGGGTAGGGAGGACCCAGCTCTTCCCAGCAGGCATTTCAGTGATGGTCAGGGATCCCAGAGCTGGGAAAAGGCATCTTTAGCCAAAGTCAGTACTCCATTCAAGCAGCATTCAACACAAGGCCAGAGACAGAAGAGTTCATGCTCCAGGCATGCTGGACCTACTCCTTTCCCACTCTGCACAGGACAGATACAGAATCACAGAATCCCAGAATGGCAAGGGTTGGAAGGGACCTCCAGAGATCATCTAGTCCAACCCTCCTGCTAAAGCAGGTTCACCTAGAGCATGCTGCACAGGACATCATCCAGGCGGGCTTTGAATATCTCCAGAGAAGGAGACTCCACAGCCCCCCTGGGCAGCCTGTTCTAGGGCTCTGTCACCCTCACAGTTTTTCCTCATATTCAACTGAAACCTCTTATGTTTCAGTTTGTTCCCATTGCCCCTTGTCCTGGCGCTGGGCACCACTGCAAAGAGTCTGGCTCCGTCCTCGTGACATCCACCCTTAAGATATTTGTATGTGTTGATGAGGTCCCCTCTCAGTCTTCTCTTCTTCAGGCTGAACAAGCTCAACTCTCTCAGCCTTTCCTCATAGGGGAGATGCTCCAGTCCCTTTGTTGTGTGCTGTTAGGCTGCTGTGCAGCACGTACTGGTCTGTACTGGGACAGGCATGCAGGATTTCCCTGTGCCAGTGGTGAGCTGCTTTCTCATGCCTACAACCAGCCCATCGGTTCACCTCCAGGAAATGTCCCTGAGCCAGGGACCAGGGAAGATCAGGCATGATCTTATCTAAAATATTCAAGGTTATGTATCGTCCTATTTCCTGCAGCCCAGACTGGTCGCCTACATGATGACGCGAGGTGCAGTGGCAATTATACAGCTTCCTCTGTGTCTGAATGGCTCTCCAACACAATGTGTGTCATCGGCCCTTTGGTTACACCAAAGCCTACCAGGGAGATTCAGTGGGTCCCTGGCAGAGCAGGAAGATCAGACCTTAACATTTGGAAACAAACCTATGGAAACCAAGCCCAAAACTGAGACAGTAATTCAGGGTGTTCCCCAGCTCTGGGGGGCTCCAGGAAATGAAGCCCACCATGCTGGTGAAGAGCATTTAGAAACAAACTCACTCATCAGTGAGAAATGACTGCCTACCTCTGGGCTTTTCAGCTACAGGACAGGCAGTGGGTGCGAAGTCAGGGTGTTTCTCACTCATCTTCTCCCTTGTCTCTCTGCCTCTTTGGCTGTTCCCTCTCCTGTTTCCTACAGCGTTAGCAATTACCATGCTTGTGTAGGATTGTGTAGCCAACAGGGGCAGTTTAACATCACTCCAGTTACCCACTGGAGCACACCACCCCAGACCTCCAGGAGGCAATGGGGATGCACATGGATCAGAGAAGGACAACTGGAACAGAACATGCCCATGGAGGGTCCCTCCTAGTTTTAAGAGGACAGAACCCAGTGTTGCAAGAAGTTTTGGGTGTTAGTACCAAAACTTGCATATTCTTGGCCACTATAAATGTCTATGTCATTCTCCTGGTCTCTTCTGGGACCCTCGCACACACTGGTGTATCCCGCTATCACCATGTCTCCCGACTGTTGGGTGCCACAGGACCCATGCTGCATTGCTTTGGTGCCACAGGTGCCAGGCTGCTGCGTCTCCTGCCAGCCAATTATGCAGATGGTGTCTACCAGGCACTTCAGGAGCCCCGCGTGCCCAACGCTCGCCAGCTCAGCAACGCAGTGGCGCGGGGACCCTTGGGGCTGCCCTCCAGCAGGAACACAACCGTGCTGGCCGTCTTCTTCGGTAAGAGCTGGGGCATGGCACTGAGTGGAAAAATGTTGGTTTGGGTGGAAAAATGTTGGTTCCTCACACCTCAAGGCCAGGAATCAGAGTGTTCCTCACCCACTGCTTCGTAGCAGACCTACACCCAAAAGATAAAGCCTTGGGTATCACCATATCAAAGCGTCGTCCAGCTAAGAGAGTTTGCATGAATTTTTGATGACCTTTGGGAATTGCCGGAAATGCTGATATTTGTCAGATGGGAACTTCCTCATTTGTTTTACCGATAGAGTTACTTCATTGCAAAACACCTAACAGATGTGATAAGAGCCACACTCTGAGTGATCACTGGGCAGAACTGCTGCAAGTCGGAGCAGTCTTTGCTGTTGCTCAGGAGCTCAGTGGAGTTTTGGGTCTCCAAGCCCAGGGATGCCTGTCTCTGGGAAATACCTTCAGCTCATTGAGAAAACAGGCTGAACTTGTCAAAGAAGTGGAGACAATTAGCTCCCCATACAGCTTAAGGTTCATACGTATCCCTGGACACCCAAGCCGGGGTGCTCAGCCACAGGATGGGCCACAGGAGGGCCAGACACTTGTGCAGTACCATTTAGCTTCTCCCTGAAAGCAGTTTCTCCCATCACGCCAAAGCTCAAATGGTCCAATGGCAACAGCAGCCACTGGGCTCAGCATCAGCAGCAACCCTTGGCCTTGAAGGCCACAGGCAAAGAGGAGCTCAGGAATGCAGAGCCTTTTCCTGGTGAAGTGGGGGCCAGCAGATAGTCCAGCTTCCAGTGGTGTCTGAAAATCCACTAGCTGAGGTTTTCCACCCTGGTCACTGAATGACCCTACCCTACTCGTGAGGTCTGGCCAGGGGCACCTGGAGCCCTGTTCCTGTGGACTGGGGCTCAGCACATCTGGGCTCCAGCCCAAAGTGACTTTTTCAAAGTCATGAGCAAACCAGTAGTGAAGGCAGCAAGGAAACCTCTCTTGCTGCATGGTGTCATCCCCTCAGCCCACATATGGCTCAGCTGCCCACCATCATGTCCTGCTCCAGGTGCTGGTGGTAGTCCTCCCAGCTGCTGACCATGCTTGGGTCTCTGGCAGGTTTTCACGTGCTCTCGGACATCCTGGGGATGGAGAAACCTGGCTGCCCTGCTGAGTTCCTGAACATCCGCATCCCATCTGGAGACCTCGTGTTTGACCCTGCAGGCACTGGAGACATGGTCCTGCCCTTCCAGCGCCTCCACTGGGCAACAGAGACGGGGCAGAGCCCCAACAGGCCCCGGGAACAGGTAGGCGGCATTTCCATTGCTCTTTGCCTTTTGGATAAATTCCTCTTTGCCCAACACTGGGGTCTGCAGCAGACAAGACAGCGCTTGCAAAAAGAAAAGGAGAGCACCACCGTTTCCTTAAAAACACACGTTTTGAGCAGTTGAGCCAATTGCGAATGAACCCAAAGCACAACCCCCAAGGGTCACACACAGCAACATCAGTGGTTGCTCAAGGTCAGGGTTTTTCTTGGCCAAAGAAAACGTCGTTACTTGAGGTCTGCCCGTGTCCTCTATTTTCAGGCAAATTTGAGTGTCTTGCGTGGTTTATGGAGGGCAGAAGAGGAAGGGGTAAAGCAGGAGCAATTCAGAGTCTTCCTCATCTGCCAAAGTTTTTATCAATTCAGGCAAAATGCGCAAAGGTAGGGCTGTCTGTATCTGGTGAAATGGGGATAACTGGAGCCTTTTTGGTACAAGTGTAATGAGCTTCCCTAACCGAGTCATACGCTTGTGCCGCTCCAGAAGGTCAGTCTTTGTGACACTTTTTTTTAGGCACCAACTCTTACCTTTAATAATGCATCACAAAACTGGGCTGATACTGCTGTAAAGTTGTAAACTTGTAAAGCTTCTCAGGCATTTTGGAAAAAAATCCAGATTTTCCCCCAGTTTCTCCATATTTTGCTGTGCTGAGGCTGGATGTGTCCCAAAGCTCATGTGCTTTTTCCTTCATGCTGGGAAGCTTTCCAATCAAAATCACCAAAGCAAAGTCCCCTCCTGAACCTTTCACGTGACAAACCACGGTGGGACCAGCTTAGCAAGCCATGTTTTTAGCAGTATTTCAAGCCTTAGAAAAATGAAAACTCTGGCATGTTTTCAGACTAAAAAGGACGTTTTCATGAAAACATTTGGCAGAGGAGATATTCAACATGCTGCCAGGGCGGCGGGACTCCCTGCTGCCGGGATAGACCTCCCCAGCAGGGAAAGCTCCTGTGTTTCCAGTTTGCCCTTCCAACTTGGTCTTGCCTACGTAGGGATTTGCAGATATCTGCTTCTGGGCATTGCTGAAAATAACTGGGGACAAACGCCCCCAAATTTACTTTTGAAAAACCTGTACCTGGTCTTTTTCTGTACCTGGCACTCACTCCTGCAGCGTGCATTGAGACCATCGGTGTTTATGTTTGCATCCTGATAGCTCTTGATGGGGTGGCTGCTTTGCAAGACCAAAAGTTGGGGCTTTCAGACCCTTTTTTTGCACCTTCCTGCTGAGTCCTTGTTAATGCCCATTCTCCATGCCTGCCCCAGACCAACGAGGTGACGGGGTGGCTGGATGGCAGCTCCATCTATGGCCCATCACACTCCTGGAGCGATGCCCTGAGGAGCTTCTCAGGAGGACAACTGGCGTCGGGGCCCAGTGGGCGCCTCCCAAGGGAGACGGATGGGAGGGTCCCCATGTGGAAGGCGCTGGATCCATCCACAGGACAGGGTGGTCCCCAGGGGATCTATGGTAATTATGGCATCCTCAATGCGTTTTCACCTGTTTGGCTCCGTCCCTGACCGCGAACAGGGGGAGCAGGAGGTCTGGGTTGCTCAGCCCGGAGGGAACCCCGGGAAAGGGGAGGGGGGGTGAGGTGAGCTGGGACACGTGGGTTAGGAGTCCCGTGGGAGAGCAGGCAGTGTCCCAGCCCCAGGGGGAGGATGATGTATGCCTGCCAAAGGCTAAAGACACACTGTGAACTTAAGGTGCCGCATCCCTGGGAGGCAGCAGGTCATTTCCCAGCCAACATGCAGAGACTGGTGGGTCCTGGTCCTTCTGATCCGAGGTGATCTCCTCTGGGGAAAGGGGCTGACGCTGATAAAAATCTGCTTAGTTTGCTTTAAGTTCCTCACCTGCCTGAACTTTGGTCTGTGCCGCTTCTTGCTCACTTGGGCAGCTTGTCTCCCTGGGGAGGAAGGAAAGACGAGGAGATGGGGGGGATGCTGGGCTGCTGCCACAGGGCTGGAAGTGCTCCTCCAGCCACAGGCAAAGCCAGACCCAGTGGTGGCATCCCCCACTGACAGTTCCGGTGGCTCTTGCAGACCTGGGGAGTGCCTGGGGGAATGAGAACCCCTTCCTTCAGGCTGAAAGCATTGCCTGGTTTCGGTACCACAACCACCAGGCTGCGATGCTGGCCCGTGCACACCCCACCTGGTCTGATGAGGACCTCTTCCAGCATGCCCGTAAGTGGGTCATCGCCACCTTCCAGGTGAGGGATGGACCCCCCCGGCTCTGCCAGGACCCCCAATACCCTCCCCAACTCTGTCCCTAACCCGACTGCCCTGTGCCATAGAGCATCGTGCTGTACGAGTGGCTGCCAGCCCTACTGGGGAGACCTGTCCCAGAGTACAAAGGTAAGGGGCATGGCAGGTGACAGAGCTGCAGGGAGCATGGGGAGCCAGGCTGGGGGGACCAGGGGAGCTGGAGGATGGAGCTGGAGAGGGGGCTCGGCCCCCTTTCCCTCTAGCCTCAGTGCTGGACCATGGCTGCCACCCTGCAGGTTACCAACAGCACCTGGACCCCAGCCTCTCGCCGGAGTTCGTGGCATCTGTGGGGCAATTCCTGGCCACCATGGTGCCACCGGGAGTCTACAAGAGGTGGGAGCAGCCCAGCAGGGCTGTGGGAGAGCAGTTCCCATGCTGGGAAAGGGGATGCCTGAGCTGGGGTGGTGGCTGGGAATGGTCCCTGTCCCTTCCCTGGTGTCCTGCCCCTCGCTGGGACAGCCGAGCCCTGCGAGCCCGGGGAAGCACCAGATGGGGGCCTGTGAGTCCATCCCTTCTCTGCTGTTCCAGAGACTCCAGGTGCCAGTTCCAGAACGTGTCCAGCCCCGGTGGCTCATTCCCAGCGGTGCGGCTCTGCAACAGCTACTGGAGCAGAGAGGTATGGGGACGGGAGCATGGGGTTCCTTAGGATATGGCAGGCTGTCTGGAGGGGCTTAATTCCTTGCTTTACATTACGGAGGACTCCACAGGGAGGTGAAAGGGAAATCGGGTGCAGAGCATGACAGCCAGCCAAGGGGTGTGAGATTGTCCCCATCCAGACGTCCCCAGATGTCTCCTTGAGCCATGGCAGGCTCAAGGTTGACGTGACATGGAGAAAATGAGCCTCGAAGAAATCCCTGGTACCCCTGCGCCCAGGGTCTGCACCCCTATGGACACCAGTTCAGGGGTGTGGGGCTGCCCCGTGTCCTTGAATGTGCAAGGCATCACCTGCTCTTCCCATCTCCCCTCAGAGCACCGGGCTGCAGCAGGCAGATGTGGACGTGGACAACCTCCTTCTGGGGATGAGCTCACAGATTGCAGAGCGGGAAATCTCCAAGGTCTGCACTCCCCTGCACTGAAGCTGGCACTTCAGTGGGGGACCCTGTCTTCTGGGGATGTGTGGGGACCAAGGTGGGGAGACAGGTCCCATCACCACCACCATCAGCACCCAACTACATGCTCAGACCAGCTTCAACCTTGTTAACAGAGGTGCAGAGAAGCTGCCGGGCCTGTTCCTGGGACCACCCTGGCAAGGTCATGGAGACGATCTCGACGTTCAGTGTGGCCCATTGCAGAGGGACAAGGCCAGCCTGGCAGCTGGGGCAGTTGTGGTTGCTCCTCTGGCTCTGCCTTGCTGTCGCCACAACTTTGAATCCACCCACAGATTACTGGTATGGGCCCCTGAAGTACTCCCGTACCGACTACGTGGCCAGCTGGCTCCAGCGTGGACGAGACCTTGGCCTGCCCACCTATAACCAAGCCCGAGAGAGATTTGGGTTGGACCCTCTCCAGAACTGGTCATACCTGGCCCCACACCTGGAACAAGAGGTAACAGGGAACTGGTCTGGTCATGGAAAGTGTGTGGGTCAAAGAATGTTGGGGCAGTCCAGGCAGGAACTGGCTTCTCCAGCAATGTAGGAAGAGGGGCACCAGTGCGCATCCCGCCTGAGCTCATTTTCATGCCCGCAGGGCAGTGGCATTGGGGAAATTGTGTATTTACATGGCATGAATAAATATATCCTGCCCCAGTGCTAAGCTCCTGTGCCACTGGGTGCTCTGGTTCCCCCTGGAGCTGAGATGCTTTGGGAGTGATGCTTAGTTGCTCAAGTCCAAGCCATGAGATCAAGGCTGTGTGGGGCTGAGCATCCTCCTAGCCCACAGATGTGTGATGCCTGGGAAATACAGGTTCCTCGCTCCTCCTGAGGCTTGCCAAGGCTTCCTGAGGATTCCCTCTGCTCACATGTGTGCGCTGGGGGTTTCTGGACAGGTCCTGGAGAAGGTCGCCGCTCTGTATGCCAACGACACAGCCGGGCTGGAGCTGATCCCCGGAGGCATGATGGAGGTTGATGGCTCCCTCTTCAGCGCCATAATCCTGGACCAGTTTGTGCGCCTGCGCGATGGTGACAGATTTTGGTTCGAAAACACCAAGAACAGGTAAATGCCTCTTTCCCACCTGGCACACAGAACAGGCCGCCCACTGCTCTGCCAGCCCCAGTAAGACATAACAACTGGAGCTGGAGGAAAAATCATCCTCCAGCTTCCTCGGTTCCTAAAACAGTGCGGAGAGCAAATCTCTCCTGCTCCCAGACTGTGACACCCAGGGCCACTGCTTGGCCCCACATCTTTTTCCCCAGGCTGTTCACAGCAGAGGAAACCAGGAAGATCCGTAGAACCACTTTCCACGATATCCTGGCCGCTGTCACCCATGCAGACCCCGCAGGCCTCCAGCCCCAGGTGTTCGTCTGGAGAGAGGGTGAGGGCAAACAGCAGGGTGCGGGGAGCAAACAGCGCCAGCAAGTTAGGGAGGAAAGCAGACCCACCTCGGTGATATAGCCGGTGGTGACTCGGTGGCACAGGGAAAGCATTGGACCGACAGTTTCTCAAGCCTGACACTCGCTGTGCCCCTAAACCAGCAAAATGTGTGCAAAATGCAAGGGCTGCTTGTAAGCAAGGTGGGCAGCGCTGATGTTGAAAGCAGCTGAAGCCCAGGCATGTGCAGTGCATGAGGCGTGGAAGGGTCTCCAGGTACAAAAATGCAACGGATGCCCTGGAAGATCACGCTGGGCAGACTCAGCCTCTGCCTGCCCCATGCTGCCTCACACTCCTCGCTGATGTGTCCTCTTGCTCCTTCACTATACCGGTACACACAGGTCTGCAGGTTAAACCAGTGAGTGGCCTGAAAAGCAATGCAGAGTGCAGATGAGTCAAGCTTTGTGTACTGCAACTGTGTAACATTGCCTACTTTTGCCTTTAATTGCGCCACCCCCTGAATGCGCCTGGGTGCTGTACCGCAACGTCCTCTCCTGCCCCGCTGACAGGGTGGGTTGTTAGCCAGGGCTACTGGAAGGGCTGGCTGGGCTTCCCTGCAGATGTGGTTGCAATGGCAGCATGAACCATGCCAGCTGGGTTTCAGCCCAGGGAGAGCTCAAGGCTCACACCCCAGCATGTTTTGGGTTCCCAGCAGGTGAGGAGCAGCCTGTGTTGATATGCACCCCTCTCCCTGGTGCCCTCCCGTGCGGTCCTTGAAATGAGCTTTCCTCTCCCCGCCTAGACCCAAAAAAGAGCCCAGCTGCCATGCTCAGGGTGAGGTGTGGTAGCCCAACATGGCAACGTGCCTTTTCTTCTCGGGAGCTTGCCACACCCCTCCCATTTACCGGAAGCGTTTTATTTGGTACATGTCCCAGCTCTTGCAAGGCGTTTTGGGTCCCTTGGCATACACCCCATGCAGTTGCACCAGGACGACTCCCCAGCCTTGCGCCATGCAGATGAGCAGAGGCTCTGAGCCCCAGTTTGCTGTGGCCCAGGGTGCTTCCTGCTCAGCCCATTCCATCGGGAGAGGTGATGGTGCAGAACTCCCAGGGTGTGTGGGCCCAGTTCTGCCCCTGGTTTGCTGTGGCAGACAAAGGTTGAACCCGAAGACCTGGAGTTCAACTCACGCATCCCAGTTTTGCAGCGCTCCCCGGGTCACTCAGCCATGAACTTTCCCCAGAGGTTCCTGGGGAAGATGGAGGTGGGAGGAATAAAGGGTCGGTGACGCTCACAGCCCATCTCACCCCTACACAGGGGACCCGTGCCCCCAGCCCCAGCAGCTGACAGCTCAGCACCTGGCCAACTGCACCCCCCTCTTCGTGCTGGACTACTTTGAAGGCAGTGGCGCAGGCTTCGGGATCATCATCGTTGTCCTCTGCTGCCTGCCTTTAGGTTTGCTGCTCCATTTCTTTACTCACCTCCTCTTTCACTGGAGAAAGGGGCTGAGTGCCCACAGACCAAGTGCCTCCCAGCAGGATCTGCTGAGTCTTGACTGCTCTTGAGGTCCTAGAGGTGGCGGGGTCCTTGGGTATCAGGTGGGAGCAGGGCTTTCATGGTGCAGACATAAATCAATAGATAAAACTATGTAGTGCTGAAGTGGGGATGATGGGGAAGAAGCACACCCCAGTTGTGCAGGTGATGCTGCCAAAGCGGGAAGGAGCTTTGTGATGTCTGATGCCTTCTTCTCCCATATGTCCCCAGTGACTTTGTTTGTTGCCTGGATCGTTGCCATTCTCCGCAAGAGAGATTTCAAGAAGCTGCAGAAGACGCAGGGCTCCAGCGTGCGGAGGGAGATGACCGGCGAGGTGATACACGGTGAGGTGGCACTGCTGGTCCTGTGATGGTGTCTGGTGACGCTGATGGAGTCAGGGCACACACCAAGGCAGGGCTGGGCTTGGTACTTATATCCAGAGGGGATACAAGGAGAAACTATTTCCCCAAGAGGACAGTGAAGCAGTGGAGCAGGTAGCCCAGAGAGGTTGTGCAGTCTCCATCCTGTCCAAGATCCAGCTGGATAAAGCCTTGAGCAGACTGGCCTGACCACGCAGCTGGTCCTACTTTAGGCAGAAGGCTGGGCAAGACACCCTTCCAACCAGAGTCCCTTCCAACCCGAGTCCCTTCCAACCCGAGTCATCCTATGACCCTACAACCCTCTCCAGATCACACCTGAGCTGAAGGAAACCTATGTAGAGCAATTGCACCAGTAGCTCCAGGACAGGGACTGTATCTCCTTGTCCTGGACACTGGAAAAATCCTGCCTCCATGGTCTGTACTCCTCCACTGTCCATGCGCTTGAGCTCTGCCATTGGGAGATCATAATTTTTCCCTTAACTTGTGTCTGGTCACGCAGTTGCTCCCAAGCTGCATCTTGGTGAAGGAGGTGCTGGGATGGATAGGAGTGCAGGTGCCGCCTTCCCAGCTGAGTCCTGTGCTCTCTCCCACCAGCCATAGAGTGGCACGGTCCCAAGACAGACAGCTCTCCCATCTACATTCAGCTCCAAGCTGACAAAGCGCTCAAAGTTCTGGATGGGAGAGGGTCTGTGCTCCGGAGCATCAACCTGACAGTCCATCAAGGGGTGGAAGTCATCCTCTCCAGCAACAAAGGGAACAAAGCTCTGCTCCTGAAGAGCCCCAAGGAGTACGACCTGGTGAGTACCATGATGCCTGGGGCATGATACCCTCCCCTGGACCCTCCACCATCCTCTGCCACTGGTCATGCACACCCTGCACCACTCAGTCCTGGGCACTGGGAGCAGCGTAGCTCCCTGAAGGGTGGCTGTGGCCTGTGGACCACCAGGTCCAGCTCATACCACAGAGCAACCATGGTGAAGGGCAGCAGCACGCATGTCCCAACTGAGCCTCTGCTGCTCACGGCCATTTGGTGGGGTCTGTGGCAGGTGCTGCTTTTCAGTGAGGAGGCTGAGAGGAGCAGCTTCATTGTCAAGCTACGAGGCTACTTGAAGGAGAACAACCTTGACCTGTATATGTCTGAGATGAAGGAGCAGAGCCTGATGAAGCAGGCAGTCACCCAGGAGCAGAGAAAACAACTTCTGGAGACTTTCTTCAGGCACCTGTTTGCTCAGGTAGGTAGAGGCGTGGCAGGCTCTGAGGCACGGAGAAAGGTATTTCTGTACTGACTAAGCAATGAGTGTTGCTGCCGTTGTGCTCTGTAAGAGCTGGTGAGCCACACACAAGGAAGCTGCTGATACTTTCAGGACCAAGGGACATTTTCCTTTGCACAAGACAAAGGGATTTCTGCTGTGGTGGTAGAAGCATCTAAAGTTGAAAAGAGACTTTGGGATGATGTAACTGAGGTCTCCATAATGGCCAGTGGCGTTTAGTGCGGAAGTCGCACTGTGTAGGGGAGACGCGGGGCTTGCCCGTGGTATTGGCCATGAGTTCTTTGCCACTGGTCTCTGCGCAATAGGTCAGGCAAGCAAACACCAGCCTTCTGCTCTGCCAGCTTTCATGGGGTTTCTTTTGTGGGACATAACCTGCAGGTACTGGAAATCGACAGGTCCGATGCTGGAGAGCTCAACTTTGAGTCTTCACAGAAAGCAAAGGAGTCTCTGATGTGTGAGCTAAGCAGGGCTGAATTTGCCAAGGCCCTGGGGCTGAAAGCTGATTCCATGTTTGTGGACTCCATGTTCTCCCTGGCTGATAAAGATGGCAATGGCTACATCTCCTTCCGGGAGTTCCTGGATATTTTGGTGGTCTTCATGAAAGGTGAGGGCTGGAGCCGGTCTTCATCTGCTGCCCTAAGTTCTCTTTCTAGACTCTGGCAACACCACCAACAGAATGAAGGACAAGATCAATCCAGCAGGTCAATCTGTAGATCCTTCTACAGATTAAAATTCCCTTCACTTAGGACAGCTTCAACTGGAGTCATGGGGCAGTGACAACATAATCACGTTTTCTGTAGGACTGTCCATGAGGGGAGCTATCTCAGAGCAGGGATTTGCTGATCTGTCTGCGCCACAGACAATTCTATCCTGTCATCTGAATGGACCACGCTTCCTGCCCTTGACAGATGATAACAGCCATATCAGATATCGTACCTGATCCCCCCCTAAAATGACCGCTGGAAAGGTAGATTCATAGATGAAGGTGGTGAATGCCAGGCTCAATCAAAGCAGGTCCCAGAAATAAATCACTGCTGTGCAAAAACACATCCTGAGTTTGCAAAACCATGCACCAGGAAGAATGTGTGTCTACCCGATTTTTCACCTTGCACTTGAGGTGGTCAAGCAGAATGGCAGCACGCTGTTCACATTCGGTCACGCTGCGACCAGCAGTGTGCTTTCAGTCTTCTCAGGGCCGGGGGAGACTTCACTGCTGCAGGTCCAGGCTCTCAAAGACAACGTCCAAAAGCACTTTTGCCAATGAAAATAAGATCCTGTTCTTACTTCACCTCTCTCCCTCCCTGCCAGGGTCCCCAGAGGAGAAGTCCAAGGTGATGTTCAGGATGTATGATATTGATGAGAATGGGTTCCTCTCCAAGGAGGAGTTTCTGAGGATGCTCAGGTACTTCTCCTCACCTCTCTATGTGTTTTCACAATGTCTGTAAATACAGACACCTTCAAAAGCAGCTCACGGTTCCTGTGCTTCACTCCCCAAGGCTGCTGTGCGAGAGCCCAGGGGCTCAGCACTCACAACCAAGAGCTCATTTCTCCCATGAAACTGGTCTGGGGCTCTGCCCCATATCTGAAGGACTCAGACTGTGGTCCTCTGAAGTTCCCATCTCCCCTCCTTGCTCCAGGTCCTTCATCGAGATCTCCAACAACTGCCTGTCCAGAGAGCAGGCAGAGCAGGTGACTGAGTCCATGTTCCGGGCCTCAGGGTTCCAGGACAGGGACGAGCTGACATGGGAGGATTTCCACTACATGCTGCGAGACCATGACAGCGAGCTTCGTCTCACCCAGCTCTGCATCAAAGGTCAGTGGGCAGGAGCACTGGGTCACCCCAGGCCCTGCAGGGCTGGAGGCAATGGGCAGCACCCAACGCGCAGCTCCCAAGTCTTGTCCCATCCGTCTCTCCAGCCCAACTGGAGTAACGGGGCGTTGGCTGCTGCTCTGTGCGCAACACATTTGGGTCAGCTCAGAGCCTCTCCCCACCCCACCCCTGCCCGGGGGAGATGCCTAAACCTTGCCCGCCACATCTCTCACACTCTAAATAACTGTTTGTCCTTGTGGCTCCCAAAAGGCATCCCCGAGGTGCTCAAGCAAAACCTGAACAACAGCGTCTCCTTCATAAAAAAGAAAGAGCCAAAAGGGTAAGCGCTCCTCCTTGGTCTTGCTGCTGCTGCCATTTCCAATGGTTGACTGTTCTCATGGTGAAAAATTTCCCTCTCGTGTCCAATCGCAATCTCCCCAAAAGCAACTTGTGTCCATCCCCCTTGTCCTCTCCATGTGACTCCTTGTGAAAAGGGAGTCTCCATCTTCCTTGTAGCTTCTCTTTCTGCCTGGATGCACCTCCATCCTCCACCTCAGCCCCTCCAGCAAATGCACACCCAGTGCTGGGGAAGGGGGACAACCATGCTGGGATGAGCCCCTGAGCAAGCCAGAGACACTGTGGTGGGGCTGCTGCCCTCCTCCCCTGGCATCCAGGTGGGCAGAGGGGAGGACCTGCCTCCCACAGAGGCCCCACTGCATCCACCATGTGGGGTTGGGAGTCCTACCTTGCTTTTCAGGGGGAGGGTTGTCCTGAGTGAATCCAGCCCATGTATTATGCAGCTCAAGTTAACACAAGCAGGCTTGCAGGAAAAAGCTGGACACCTTCTCAGCTGAGCCTGAGCTGGAAAGTGGGGAAAATGGGGACAATTTTGGCAAGCCCTTCCTGCAAGTACAGCTTTGGGCTAGACATAGCTCTCTTCCCAACAGAACCATCTCAGAGGAAGAAAAAGACCCAAACCTGGGCACCATGAGCCACTACATGGAGCCGGAGGGGTGCGACCTGAGGAAGAGACCAGGTAGAAAGTGAGTACTCCTCCTCCTCACCAAGCAGGCTTCTGGGGTTCAGCCTGTTGGCTCGTGTTTCTGTGTTGGACTGGGTAGCCCTCCGGTCAAATGGCACTTCTGCAAGGAGCTGGCACCCCCAAGATGGCAGTGCAACATAGGGAGGGTACATGAGACTGTCCCTGCAGGAGATGCCCCAGCCCTGGCAGGACATCACAGCCTCTCGCTGGCCGAGGAGCTACAGGAACAGCCCTGTCTCGGTGGGGACAGCCCCATAGATGGGTCCGGGTGATGTGCCTCTATAAAAAAAAAATGCAGTGGCCAACTCTGGAGCCCGGCATTGTGGTTTTTAGAGTGTATGCCTTGACAGCAAAGAGGGGCTTTGCCTGGCAGATGCCCCTCTATGCCTTGGAACGCTGCTGGTTCACTTGTGGGCTGCCTGCAAGAGCTGCAGGAGCGACTCCGGTCCTCACTGCTGTGGCAGGAGCAACCATTTCTACAGGGAAGCAGTTAAGAGGTGGTTATTCATGGCCAGAATATTCTGACTTGCCTTAAGAGGTCCAAGGACCTTCCCCTACCCCAAGGTCAGTTTGGAGGTGTCTTGGTTTGACCCCAGCTGGCAACTAAGGCCCCCCCAGCCGCTTGCTCCCCCCACAGTGGGATGGGGGAGGGAATTGGAAGAGTAAAAGTGACAACCTCATGGGTTGAGGTAAAGATGGTTTAACAGGGAAAGCAAAAGCCATGCACACAAGCAAAGCAGATCAAGGGATTCATTCCCTGCTTCCCATGGGCAGGCGGGTGCTCAGCCACCCCCAGGACAGCCGGGCTCCATCACTCCTAATGGTGACTTGGGCAGACAAACGCCATCAGTGTCAATGTCCCCCCCTTCCTTCTTCTCCTCCCAGCTCTACACGCTGAGCATGATGTCATATGGTGTGGGGTACCCCTGGGGTCAGTTGGGGTCAGCTGTCCTGGCCGTGCCCCCTCCCGACTTCTTGTGCCCCCCCAACCCCTCACTGGGGTGGTAGGAGAAGCAGAAAAGGCCTTGGCTCTGTGTCAGCCCTGCTCAGCAATAACTAACACATCCCTGTGTCATCAATGCTGTTTTCAGCACAAAGCCGGAACACAGCCCCATACCAGGTGCTATGAAGAAAATTACCTCCATCCCAGCCCAAAGCAGCACAGGAGAGTTGAACATGACTATGAAAATTATCTCCTGCAGTTCTCACCTGCAGCTCATTTATGAGTCCCTATCAGCATGTTTTGTTATCGGCTTTCAAAGGCCTTGACACTGCAGGATGAGCTGAGCTCAGCCGTTGTCACTGTGCTCTGCAAGTCATCACCACCACCGCTGTGCAGAGCTGGTGGCAGTGCTGTACAGGGAGGAAGACCCAAACCTGGGGCAGTATGGCCCTGAGCCAGACCTTGCCAGCTAAACCTTGAAATGACATCTGCCCTCCTCCTTCTGCCAGGGTGAATCAGTACCAGCTGCGTTTATACACCAAAGCGCAACGGAAGAAGTATGAGCGGAACAAAGTTCAGCAGAAGATCCAGGAGTTCAAGCGCTTCGTTGAGAATTACCGGCGCCATATCGTCTGTGTGGTCCTTTTCTCGGCCATCACTGCCGGCGTGTTTGTGGAGAGAGCCTACTGTGAGTGCCCACCCAGCCCCTCTGCCCCAGATGAGGAGCGGGGGGGGCTTGGCTCCTCAAAGCTGCTGGTTGCCTGGGGCATGCTGGGGTGTGACAGATCCCAGCACAGCTTTGGGAAACAGCATTGGTCCTCTCCTGGAATAACCAGAGGTTGGAAGGGACCTCTGGAAGGGTCGGGTCCAATGCCCTGCTCAGAGCAAGGCCAATTTCAAAGCTGAATCAGGCTGCTGAAGGCCTTGTCTAGAGAAGGTTTGAAGAGCTCTGACGTTGGAGAACCTACCACCTCGTTGGGCCTGTGCTAGATTTTGACCATCCTCCCTGCAGAGAGTTTTTATTTTACATCAAACCTGAACTTCCTTCAGTGAAACTTGTGCTGTTGCCTCTCCTCCTTTCACTGGTGCCTCTCTGAGAAAGAGTTTGGCTCTCTCCCCTCTGTAACACCCATTAAGTGGTGGCAGACAGCCACAAGATCTTCCCTGACTCATCTCCTCCAGCCTGAACAAGCCCATTTCCTTCAGCCTTTCCCCTGTGTGATGTCCTCCAGCTCCCACCCATCCTGGTGGCCACCACTGGACTTGGTCCAGTTTGCTGACACCTCTCATAGTGAGATGCCCAGCTGAGGACATGGTACCAAGGTGCCTGGCAGAGGAAGACAATGCCCTCCCTTGAGCTCCAAGAAGACCCAGCAGCTCTGGGCGGTCTGACATGGAGAATCACTCCCCTGTACCCACTCAGCCTCATCCCTGGTGACCTTTTCTTGGCAGATCCATGCAGGTGGCTGTTGCAGGAAGTGTTGTGGCCCTCAGTGCTGGGCATGTTGACACCCCCTCCACTCTCTCTCCCTAGACTACGCCTTCGCATCTCCGAGCACTGGAATTGCACAGACCACCTTTGTGGGGATCATCATCTCCCGGGGATCGGCTGCCTGCATCTCCTTCATGTACTCCTACATCCTGCTCACCATGTGCCGCAACCTCATCACTGTCCTGCGGGAGACCTTCCTCAATCACTATATCCCCTTCGATGCCGCCGTGGACTTCCACCGCTGGGTTGCCGTGGCGGCCCTGATTTTCTCAGGTAGGTGGGATGCTGGGGGACGTGTCATCCACGAACCACAGCTAGAGCAGGAGGACCAGCCCATCAGGGCACAGCAGGACCAGGCAGAAACTTGAAGACCCATATGGAGCCTGGAGAGAGAGAGAGATGCTTTGCACCAGAGAGGAGGAGGAATTGCCAGGTCCCTAGGCACACTGGCAGGGTCTGCTGCATCTCCATCCACAGCAACAGTGATGCTTTTCTCCCCTGGTTTCTGTCTCCTACAGTGCTCCACACTGCAGGTCACGTAGTGAACATCTACATCTTCTCAGTCATGCCTCTCAGTGTGTTGTCCTGCCTCTTCTCCAGTGTCTTTATGGATGATGGGTAGGTGAACTTCAAAGCACAGTCCAGACAGAGCGTCCTGGGCATGGATGGGAATGGAAGTGGAAGCCAGGAGTTTGCTCTGGCCCCTCCATGCTACAGTCTCTCGTTCTTCTCCAGGTCTCAGCTCCCACAGAAGTATTACTGGTGGTTCTTCCAGACTATTCCAGGTGAGACCACCTAGCAGGCAGACCACCTGCATGCCCATGTCCTGGATGGGCAGCCCTCTGCCCACCCCAGCTGGAGCCCCTGTTGGGGCTGCCCTCATCCCTGCTGGGACCTCCCAACCTCTTCACTCACAGGCATGACAGGAGTGCTGCTTCTCGTGATCCTGGCTGTGATCTATGTGTTCGCCACCCACCACTTCCGACGTGTCAGCTTCCAGGGCTTCTGGATCACCCACCATCTCTACATGCTTCTCTATGTCCTGGTAAAGCATTTGGGCTGGGAGGGTGGGGGGGTGCCGATGCATCGCAAGCCCGTGGGTCAGCCTGGTGAAATAGTTGGGGAGGTCCCGAGGGAGCTGGTGGCCGCAATCCTGGCTCCCCGCTGCTGCTGAGCTGCCACCGAATTGGACACGGGGTGATGGCTGGCTTACACGTGCCGAGTACCATGCTGATGGGGGCTGCTCCCTGTCCAGGTCATTATCCACGGCAGCTTCGCGCTGATCCAGCAGCCCCGCTTCCACATCTATTTCATCATCCCGGCTCTCATCTACAGCGCAGACAAGCTGCTCAGCCTGAGCAGGAAGAAGGTTGAGATCAGCGTGGTGAAAGCTGAACTCCTGCCCTCAGGTACCGCATCCTCCCCAACCATGCATCTGGGGCTGCAGTGATGGAAGAAGCGCAGCTGCCAGCACTGAGGTGGCAGTAGTTCCCAACCCAGGTGGCATGTAGGTGACTCTCATCCCAGGAAATGTCCCGCTGGCTGTCACATGTGCCGGTGGCTCGGGCTGGCACCTCCGAGAGTTAGCTGCATCCCATTACACGTGTTGCCTCAATGCCTTTGCAGGTTCCCTGCATGGCAAGGGTCTCCTGTGCCACCTCCACCCCCACTCCACCCGCAAGTAGGGAAACTGAGGCACAGAGTTCGGGCCATCACACCCTGGGATCAGTTATTCACCCAAGAAGAACCGTTTGGCCCCAGGGCTGTGACCCTGCACAGCCTCTCCAGCATCCTGAGCCCTGGCTCCACAGCTTAGCCCCAAGCCCTTAGCCCCAAGCCCTCTTCCCCAGCCTTTCCTCTCCAATGCTCAATGTCTCCACCTTAACAAAGTCCCCATCCCCCTCTAGGTGTCACCCACCTCCAGTTCCAGCGGCCGCAGGACTTTGACTACAAATCCGGGCAGTGGGTGCGGGCCAACGAGTACCCCCCTTCCCACCGGCCCACACGAGGACACACTGAGCCTGCACATCCGGGCTGTGGGGCCCTGGACCACCCGTCTGCGGGAGCTCTACTCCCCAGAGAGCCTGGCCTTCATCGGCAAGCTGCCCAAGGTAAGCCCCACGCTGTTTCTCTGGGGACGGGGACATCCAAGCCCAAGAGCATCACAACAATGGGCTGTGCCCAGCCTGAGGCACTTCTCCAGCCTTGAAGGTGGCCAAGACCTGGGCAAGTGGAGGAGGGAGGTGCTCTGCTGACGGCTGGCTCCCCTCCAGCTCTATCTGGACGGGCCCTTTGGGGAGGGCCACCAGGAGTGGAACAAGTTTGAGGTGTCGGTGCTGGTGGGAGGAGGCATCGGGGTGACACCCTTCGCATCCATCCTCAAGGACCTGGTCTTCAAGTCATCCATCAGCTCCAAGCTGCTGTGTAAGAAGGTAAGGGGAAGCAGGACAAGAGCGCTTCCCGAGATGCCTCCTGCTGCTGGTAGCCTCTTTGGGGGAAAAATCCCCCGCAGCCCAGCTGGGAAGGATCCCCGTGGATGCATGCAGGGTACTGGTCCCATGCTGAGCCTCCTCCCCATGTGCCACAGATCTACTTCATCTGGGTGACGCGCACACAGCGGCAGTTTGAGTGGCTAGCGGACATCATCCGCGAAGTGGAGGAGGCAGATGGGAATGACCTGGTCTCCGTGCATATCTACATCACGCAGCTGGCTGAGAAGTTCGACTTGCGCACCACCATGCTGGTGAGCCTGGCCAAGGCTGGGGAGGGTACCATGCCGTGCTGGGCCATGCTGGGCCATCTGACACGCGCTGATATCTCTCTCTTCCAGTACATCTGCGAGCGGCACTTCCAGAAGGTGCTGAACAAGAGCCTGTTCACAGGGCTGCGCTCCATCACCCATTTCGGGCGCCCTCCCTTTGTACCCTTCTTCAACTCGCTGCAGGAGGTGCACCCCGAGGTCAGTGCCTGGCTGGGGACGGGACAGGGGGCACCCACTGGCCAGTCTGGAGGACTGGTCCCAGCCTGTCCCCAAGGCCCTGGAGACCTTGGTGGCATCCGCACCAAGGGCAGTGCAGAAGGGGCATAAACCCCACTTTTTCTCTGGAGCCAGGAAGAGCTGCAGGATTCAGCAATACCCCATACCAGCCAAACACACCTTGCCATGGCAAGTCCCTGGCTCCAGCCACTGCCCAGAGCTGGCAGAGACCCTGGGGGATCCCATCCTTCACCCATGGCCCCAACCAACCTCCCCAAAAGCCTCCTCAGGCTGGGACTGACTGCTCAGCCAGCATCCATGCCCAAAGCTGCCGGAGGGCAAGGGGCTAAGGAGGGCTGGGCTGGGGGAGAGCTGGTGCTGCTGGGTTTGACCCCTCTGGCTCCCCTCCTTCCCCAGGTGCAGAAGATCGGGGTGTTCAGCTGCGGCCCCCCTGGGATGACGAAGAACGTGGAAAAGGCTTGTCGGCAGCTGAATAAGAAGGACCAGGCCTACTTTGCACATCACTATGAGAATTTCTGACCCTGCCCCTTGCTGTCTCACCCTGGGCTGCAAGCTTCGTTGGAAACATGTTCAGCACCAGAGCCAGTGTGGCAATGCTTTGGATGGTCATGGTCCTGGGCTCCCACCCGCCACCATCCCCAGGAGGAAGCCCTCCATGGCCGAGAGCATGGGTGCTGAGACCAGCACACAATGCACCAGCAAAGCATTGCCATCCCAGCACCACCCCACACAGCCCTGGTGTGAACCCCTGAGCCCAGGGCATCCCGCTACCCTCAACACACTCCTGCAGCCCCACACCCAGGGTTGGGCTGGTGGATCCCAATCCAGAAAACCCTGTGTTTGAGTCAAGCCTGGCTCCGCCACCTTAATCCCACGAGACCGAGACCATGCACTGCCGGGTTGCACAGGAAATGGCTCTGCACAGCTTTGGGGAGCGGCTTGGTGCCTGGACGAGCTGAATTCACAGCACTGTGCCCCAAGACCTGGGCAGCATGCATTGGGGGTGAGGAGCCAAAGAGCTCCCCACCATCCCTTGCCTTGGAACAGGCTCCGCTTTCCTAACGCACTCCTTCCTGCCTGCTCGGTTGTGCTCCCAGCCTTCCCAGCCTCTGCATAGGGCCTCAGTTCTGTTTGCATTGCCTTCTCTCAGCAGCAGCACCATCCCCTGATCAGGGATCATTTGTGCTTGTTTAAACAATGCCTGGCTTTGCATCGCTGGGCTGCTGCTCTCGCAGGCTCTGATTGAGCTTAAGTAAATTCGACTGAAGTTTTAAAAGATTTTCTTGCCTCCTGCAGTTGGGTCTCCATTACCTGGAGACTTGCAATACTTGTGGCATCGCACTGGCCTTGCTCCTGTTAAGAGAGTAATTAAGCCACCCACTGGGAAATGGGTTAAACAGGAGTGAGTTTCCCTCGGTGATGTACATTGGGGTGGAGGGGGGGACACAGATTTGAATCACGGAATCACAGAATCGTTGAGGTTGGAAAAGACCTTTAAGATCACCAAGCCCAACCGTTCCCCTAACCCTGCCATCCCACTAAACCCTGGCACTAAGCACCTCATCTGCCCGGCTTTTAAATACCCCCCAAGGGATGGGGACTTGGCCCCTTCCCTGGGCAGCCCCTGCTTGACAGCCCTTGCAGGGAAGGAACTTTTCCTAATGTCTAACCTAAACCTGCCCTGGCACAACTTGAGGCCGTTTCCCCTCGTCCCCTCGTCCCCTCACCTGTTCCCTGGGAGCAGAGCCTGACACCCCCCACCCCCCCCGTTTCCCCTCTCCTGTCAGGGAGTTGTAGGGAGCGATAAGGTCTCCCCTCAGCCTCCTCTTCTCCAGGCTCAACACCCACAGGGTCCCCAGCCGCTCCCCAGCAGCCTGGGGCTCCAGACCCCTCCCCACCTTCCTTGTCCTTCTCTGGACATGTTCCAGCCCCTACACATCCTTCTGGGAGCAAGGGGCCCAACACTGAACACATACACCATGTTGTACCAGGCTCAGCACCCCCAGCAGTGCCTCGACAGTGGCAACGCCCCCGAGCAAGACCTGGCACAGGAGCATATTACAGCCAAGGAGCCCAAGGAGGCTGAGCAGTGGGAACAGCCTCAGCCCTTGGGGTGTTAAACAGCCCCCCAAGACCACAGGCAGTAGCTCCACATTTCACAGTAAGAACAGGGGTCTTGTGGTGGCCAGTGGTCCCCCAGCCATGCCAATGGGGCTCACCCCCAGCACGGGAGTCAGGGGCCAGGAAAGCCCCACATCTCAGCAAGAAGCTCTGGCTCACCAAAAGCTGGGCAGCCTCCCCCTCCCTGGCCATCATGCACCCTTCAGCAAGGTCATTTTAGCAGTTCTTGGAGGGGTTCTGCTAAGGTCGCATCTGATTACAGGGCCAGGCCCCCGGGTAGGTTTTACCTGCTCAGGCTTTCACATTAACAGCTCACCTTACTCTCAGCACTACTTCGACCGCTTCTCCTTCTGGCTATGGGAAGTTCCCCTGGGTTATGCCTCAGCCCTGTAAAACACAGCATGGACTTGCAGGCTTCTACCTCTGCCAAGATTAACTTTGCCACCCGTGCAATAAATACCAGCTTTGGTTTGCAAGCAGTTGGGTCATTAAACGTCTCATGGTCCTGCCAGCACTGAGGTCACCTGCAACCTGGTGAGACCCAGTGGTGCAACAACCCAAGGGTCTGCCCAGTGATCAGAGACCCCTCCAAACCACCCACCCAACACTTTAATGGACACAGACCCATCAGGTAGGTAGCATTTATTGAGGAAAAGTTCAGTACCGGCCCAAGAAAGGGACTGATCTAGTATTAAAATTAACATGACTGTAATTGAAGATTAGATTATGTTATCTGCAACCTGCTACCTTGCCAATACCTCGTTCACGGCTCACAAACTCAGCAGGAAGGCCCGACATCCCCCAGAAGTTACAGCTCATTTGCAGTGGTATAAAGCTTTGAGTGATTACTTCCCACCTGCGCTTCCCTCCATGCCGAAAGCAAGCTGTGCCCCCCACAACTGCAGCCCCTCCTTGGGCGCCACGTAAGGAGAGGGCTCTGCAGTCCCAGCTGGAGGCAGGGCAGGTCACCTGCAAATGCACTCCAGCCTCCTCTTCAGAGCTCCCTTCTGCCCCACGGGGAGCTTCTGGGGGGGGCGTATGCAGCAGATACGGTCCCAGCTGCCTTCCAGACTACCTTCTCCAAAAAAGTCCTGGGCTCTGGGCTTTGGGCCTGCAGTTTGCTACTTGCAAATAGCACAGAGAGAACGACCTGAAAGCACAGATGCTTCCACAGAGGTGGGCTGGCCAGGCTTTGTTCCACAGGCTGTTACAGTCCCTGAGCATCCTGAGAGAAGGTGCGACTGGAAGGCGGAGCACTCACGTAAGGCTGTCCTGCGCCCAGGGACTGCCACGCGGCAAGAGCTGTGGCAAGCGCAACCCCATGGCAGCGCAGGGGCAGGAAGGTGGAGCACCAGCATCTCCGTCCTCACCTCACCCATGCAGCTGGTGACACCATCCGCAGGGACGAGCCCCATGGTCATGCAAGCGGCTCTGCCCGACACACGCAGAGAGCCCCGGGCTCTTCCACGTGCAGGATCTGCCAGAGAAGAGCCAACCATGTGAACCATCACCTCTATCCCAACAACAGCATTTTGATTCAAACTACTCCCTATTGGTTCCCGTCTGCAGTTACCTGTTAATACTCTAACGGTGCATCTCTCAGTGCCATTCACCCTCATTAGCATTTGATTTTCTAGCTCTATTACAAAGCAGCGCCTGCATAAGGTGACTGTGTAAACATGCGACAGCCATACATCAGCCTCCCACGGCCTCATGCTTCGCATCTCAGGCAGGCGGTGTGACGGGGGAGAGGGCCGGGCACCACGGCGTCTCAGGGGTTGTGGTCAGTGGGGTCACACTTCAGCATGACTTTTACCCCCTCGCCCCTCTTGGTGGTCTCGAACGCCTCAAGCGCCTTTTCCAGGGGGAAGCGGTGAGTAACCAAGGGCTTGACATTGATCCGCTTGGATGCCAGCAGAGCAATTGCCACGGGCCACCTGCAAGGGAGACAGAGAGCAGGAGATGAGAGCAGTCACCAGTTTGGAGCCTCACAAAAGAGCACGGAGGAGCCCAGTTTCATTACAGTAATTTCCAGGCAAGCAAGGGGAAGTTTTGCCTACAATCTTCCAGAGGGGGAACCTCATGCATCAGGCACGGGAGATAGGACAAGCCAATACTTTGGGCTGTTGGGCACCAAGAAGGCATGCACTGATAAACAGAGACAACTGTGGTGCCTCACCCTCGAGGCCAAGTACGTGCAAATCATGGGAAACAACGATACGTCTGAAGCATCAACTGAGAACCAAAACTGCTGTGGGCTCTGCCTCCTTGCTTGCAGACTGGTCACCGTGGGGTTCAAACTCACTGACTCAGTGCAAGGAGAAAAGGAAAAGCCTCAGTCAGCTCTCAACCTCTTCTTTGGTGGAGACTCCATTTGAATGGGCCAAATTAGAGTGATGGGGACACAAAGGGATGCAGCAGCTAATCCAATTCCTAAACCTCCTACTTAAAGGCATTTCCCATTTTAAGGAGGAGCTTGACTACATCTCATGAATCCCTCCTGGAAAGCAACCTCTACAGACTAAGGAGAGACTGCTGCTCTGCTAGGAAGGAGCTGCAGCTCTGAACACAGCAGAAACCAGGCTGCAAGTGCACAATGCTGCGTCTCCAGCCCTGCCCAAGGAGAACAAGACCAAAGAGAGAGCAGCTGAGCTTTTCCTGCCTTCAGAGCAAGGCCAGCTTTCAGTACACTAAAAGACCTGCCAGTCCACAAGCTGCACAGCTCAGTTCTCTGTAGAGAGCACACACGCATTCACACTGGCCCCGGATAGGTCTTCAGCTCCAGCAAAATGATGAGAACTAAATGTGGCTCTTGCTCACTCAAGCATTCAGTGATCTCCAACAAGACTGATGCCACAATTTCCTTCCAAGATGAGCAAGGAGAGCAGAGCCGGGCACAACCAGCGAGGCTGTGTGGTCACAGCTTGACACAGGATGAGGCGCTTGGGATTTTGACTCTTTGCCCAGAATTAAAATACCCTTATCACTTGCCTCAACAGATGACAATTTAACAGTTCATAGAATCATAGAATCACAGAATCCCAGGTTGGAATTCTCATGATGATTCTCAAGGATCATCTGGTCCAACCTTTCTAGGCAAGAGCCCAGTCTAGACAAGACGGCACAGCTTCCTGTCCAGCTGAGGCTTGAAAGTGTCCAATATGGCAGAGTCAACTCCTCCCCTGGGGAGATTATTCCAATGGTTGACTCCTCTCATGATGAAAAATTTCCCTCTCATGTCCAACCGGAATCTTCTCAGGATTAATTTGTACCCATTACCCCTTGTCTTCTCCATGGGACTCCTTGTGAAAAGGGAGTCTCCATCTTCTTTGTAGCCACCCTTTAAATACTGGTACGTGGTGATGAGATCCCCTCTGAGCCTCCTTTGCTCAAGGCTGAACAAACCCAGCTCTCTCAGCCTGTCCTCATGTGGCTGAGAGAGGCTTCCCAGCCCTTGGATCATCTTGGTGGCCCTGCTCTGGACCCCCTCCAGCCTCTCCACATCTTTTTTGTATAGTGGGCACCAGTTAGCAAGGTGGACACCAGGAGGCAGCCAGCTTTTCACAAAGCAGTGCGGGGGGGTCAGTGCCAGGCCAAGCTGCTGCTTAGAGAACACCCAGCACACTCGTGGACAAGCCAGTCTCTTCCAAAACACCCCCAGCACCCAGCCTTCCCCTTCTACAGGGCATGAGTTGAAGGCACAAATGATAATTATGATTTTTTTTTTTTAAATTTTGGCCTGCTTGCTTACAGCAGAGTAAGGGTTTGTCAGGTCTCTTCCCTTCCTTGTACCAAATGCTGCATGAAGTAGGACAGTGGGACAACCCAACGGGGCTGCTTCGTTGTGGTTAAGTTTGCAGTGCAGGGCTCTTCCAGAAGCCAAGGCAAAAAAGGCAAGACACATCAGTCACATTGTCTGCGTGGCAGTGCTGGTATTTCAGAGCGACATGAGGTTTAACCAGCTGTAAGGAAAACCAGCCTTTTCCACATCCTCTCTGCTTGTGGAAAGCAAGAATTTCTTAAGGACAGACTTGGAGATGCATCAGCTCACCCTGCACAAGACTCACGTGTTGCAGTAGCGGAACATCCCCCGGATATCCACTTCCCGCACAGCGGCGTTCACAATGGGCACGGTGACCATCTCAGGCCCCAGCCCCACCAGCACCAAGGTCCCACCAGAACGAGTGGCCTGGAGAGCAGACACACAAATATGTTATATTTTGCAAAAACAGTCACTAGAGCCTACACAGGGGTCTATGAAAGAATAAAGCCACGTTTTGCGGCTGGAATGGACTTTCCAGAGCACAGTGGAGAAGCCAGGGCAGAGGGACGATGCTCAGGAGCCCCTAAGCATGAAACATGCAACAAACAAGGATTTTGGCATCTCATTCTGCAAATTGACCAGCACTTAGGAGTACAAAAAGTACCTTTGGATTTCAATGGGAGAGATTTAAAACTAAGAGCCTGGTGCTCCACTGGAATTTCTCTTTTTGCAGCTTGTCCCATTTGCCTCCTGCCCTTTCATTGTGAAACGCTGCACTACCTTCTCCACATCCTCCCGTTAGGCAGCTCATGACAGCAAAACATCCCCTCCTTTACTCCTTTCTTCACCTGCTGGAATTTTCTTAATTATTCTCTTTATTTGGACAGAACTTCAACTTAATGGAAGATGCTGCCCTTGTACCAGCTGCCTGACGCTGCTGCATAGCCATGCAGGGGTTTCGGGGTCTTACTGTAGTCTTTTTGGTAGATGGTAAAGCACCTGAGCATCAAATCAGACAATCACCTCCACACTGTCTGCGAAGACCTTAACTCTGGAATTGTCTCTCTCTTAGTTTGTTGTCTAAGGAGCAGCTTCTCTCCCCCGCAGCAAGCCTGCTGAAATTAAACCCTGTGGGAGCGGAATCACTTCTGCGTCCCAGAAAGAGGAAAGCCAATGCCATTGCTGCTCTACCCCAGGGACCAGAGGTACTCACATAAATGCCAGCCTGGATGCAGGCTTGCACTCCTGTACACTCCACGGTTATCTCAGGCATGCAGCCAAGCAGACTTTCCACTTTGGAAGCCACCTCCTGTGGGGTCTCGTTCTTTACCTGAATGGTGAAATCTGCCCCCACCTCCTTGGCTTTTTGCAGGCGAGAGGCAGACAAATCTGGGGAAAGACAAAACAAGTCAAGAACTGGACCATTATATGAAGCAGAAGAGGAGCAAGAACCTGAGCCTGCAATCTGCTTCCCACCCCCATCTGATGTCTCAAGAAAGTGACCTTCTTTGGTGACCAGCTGTCAACTCTCAGAAGAGAAGAGAGTATTTGTTACGTAGTTGGAGAAGATGGAAAGCTCCATCTGACTAGTACCTTCACCTGAATTTATGTAGACCACCCAGACCAACAGGCTTCTTAACCCTGATGTAAGCAGGCCACCATCAAGGAGCCCTGATGGAAGCACACTTGTCAGGGGTCTTGCCTAAGACAGACCAGGCAGTCAGATATTCCCTTGTCTCTCTTGTTATTCCCTTTCAACTCACCTGGGCAGAGGGGACCAGAGAGGGGCCAGGCGAGCCCTGTGGAGGCAGGGCAGTGGCTGCCCCCTCAGCTTCTTCCGGTGGGCAACAACCAAGCACACGCCAGTCAACAGGTATTTACGGGGGGAGTGTGTGATTGCCAAAGACCCTCACTGCTCCGCTGATACCCCCCCCAAGCCAATCTGAGAACTCTCTAGAACACCTGACTGTGCAGAAGTGAGACGGTTGCCACCCCAGGAGTGGTCTTGGACTAATGAGACTATATAAGGATGAGCGCACACATTTTGCCTTGTCAACCCATCACCTCTGGATCCAGACTCCGCCCCAAGACGACCACATGAGATCCAAGGGTGGTGATACCTCTCCTTTCTCTATCCTCCTCTCTTCTCTTCTTTTTCTCGCTTCTCTCTTTCTCCACTTATCTACCATATATTCACACATATAAGTTCTGGACAACTTGTGGTGGGTTGCACAGAAAATAGTTCTATTGCCAAATTGCCTTTCTTCGCTCATTAAATTTGCCAGTTCATTAAGTTTTCCAGTTAATAAAGTTACCAGTTAGATTGTTCCTTTCAGTCATTGTCATGATTCTACCAGCCATGTGGCTCTGCCAAGCAGAGATTGGCTTTTCATCAGTACACAAACCCTCGGGGGATCAAAAACATTCACCCATCTCACAAGCCATCGCGTGGGACAATGGTTCACAGGACAGCACACAACCAGGACAGGAAAAGATCTATGTTCCCTCCCTCAAACTCACGCAGCCTTCAGTGAGGAGGCATGCAGGAGACCTGCTCACTTCTCTGGGCAGGCAGAGAAGGACAAGTAATGGGGACAACTTAAAGGCTCAGGAGATGCCAAAGGCTTGAGGGTCTGCTTCAAAGAGGTTAAAGTATAAACTCATAGACGAAACCCACACCATGCAAAGCAATTCTCCAAGTGAAGGAACAGCTGTCACCACTAGCCACAAGGAGCATTTCCTATAAGAACATCAGTTCATAACTCTCCCAATTTCTCTTTGGTACTGCGGGAACATCGAGAGTGTGCCAAGACAAACAAGGAGGCCAAACTTAACTCCAAAGGGCATGCACAGCAATGCAGGTGCTGCTGTGCCTGCCCTGGGCTACTGCATGCTGCTGTCCCGGCACTCGTCCCAGAGCAGAGGAACCTCGGAGCAAGCAAAGGCAAAAGGCAGCAGGAGGGCAGGACAGACAGGGCTGCTCCGACCTACACTCGCCCTGTCTGAACAGGGCCACTGTGTCTTACCAAAGCTGCCACTGTCTGACCCTAACTCTCTGGCCATGACTCTTTCATGAAGCAGCCTCACTAACTGATGTGGGACCTTAATCCACTAGTGAAAAAGGACTGTAAAAAAACCACATTATACACACACACAGCACGTTAATCTATGGAGGAGCCTACAATGAGGCAAAAAAACACCGCTCACTTATGCATTTTCCTTCCCTGGCTCTCAGGATGATTTGCTATTGCTTGCACCCTCACGGATCTCTCTCCAAGAGCAGAGGGAAAGTTGCAGAGGCAAGGTTGCTCTAACCTTGTGCCCTGATGGCTCAGAAATCACCTGGCTATGGACAGCACAGCACCGAGAAGCCTTTCTGACAGGAGACATGAGGCTCAGAGGATGATTAACATGGCCATTTCACTTCTAACAGTACCAGACGAGAGCAGATCACGAGCTCTCTGAGGGCTTCCCCGGTGAACCATCAGCAGAGGCTTTCAACCGAGTGAACTGCAGAATGCATTAGCTGGCAACACTAAGTGCATCCCTGCTGTTACAATCCTCTCCCATCCTTTTATCCTCCTTGTAACAGCACTGGAGGCTGCTGAGCATCTCTGAAGGCAGTTTCCACCACAGATGAATTAGCAGGCAAGCCCCTAAGAAAAAGGGAGTGGATCTGGTAATATGGTGGACCTTGGCTACCTCATTAACACAGAGCAACAAAGCTGGTGATGATAAATGTCTGTGAGGGCACGACTGTATGCTGGTACCTTTTGACAGCACTATAACTCTTCTGAAGATCCGTAGAATGGTTTGTACCATGGTGCAAGCTGCCCTGGCGGGTAACCATACTGTTTGTCTCTTCTCTTCCACAACCCCTGGAAGCCACCCACCCCTCTCCAGGCACCACTGGTGACCAGGACATCTCTGGAGATGAAGAGGTGGAAAGAGAAGAGTGGCATTTCCCAGGCAGAAAGAGCCTCTTTGCCTTGCATTGAAGCAGTGGTCTACTAAGTGCCTGTGTGTTGGCACTAGAAAAGATGTCCAGATCAAACATAACAGCCAAGTTTTCCTAGATCCAAGACTGAGGGGTGGGTAATGTGTCCTGCCACAGGTCCTAGGCTTGAAGACTCAGAAAATCATGCCTTTGCCAGGGGAATGCTTGTCTCCAGGACACACAGCATACTTACCACAAAGCAGAAAATACTGCTCTCACCAGGACGCAGTCTTCAGAGAAGTAAAAGATGGGGGTAAGGAGGAAATATTAAGGGATAAGAGAAGGAGGACAAGGCCGCTGCTCTGACATGAGCTGCTCTGACTCAGGCCCAGTGCTGGGAAGAAGCCAGGCCAATGACCTGCCCTGCCCATCACGTAGTGAATGTGATGTTACTTACTGCCAGGGCAGGCGATGGACATGCTCCCACCAGCAGTGGGAGGGCTTGGGATGCCAGGTACGGGCACACCCACCAAAATGAGCACCCAGGAGATCTGTGGAGGGAGTTTCAAGAAGTGAGAACAAAGAGTAATAAAATGCAGATGAAGGAGGAAAACCCAAGGCTGAAAAGTAAGGGCAGCATCACCCTGGAAGCCTTGACATGGGCTCTCATTCCTTGGGCTGCAGGAGGCGTGAGTCACATCTGTCCCTCCCGGCTCTGACTGTTGGGCCTCAGGCTGTGTGTATGGTCATGCTTGACCCTCTGCTAGCAGAGCAGCACTCAGAGACCTCCAAGCAGCAAGAGCTGCTGGTTTTGAGGCACCTGGAGAGCTAAGAAGCACCGGCATGGCTGGTGTGTCCCAAATCTCAGTGTACAGCAAGGAGACCCCAGGGGCTCAACGGTGCTCCCAGCAATGGAGCAAACTCCCCACAAGGTGCCCTGCTCAAAACACCGGTGCACAGCAGATACACCTGAATCCAGCTGTTTATAATATCTTCCCACTCACTAAGATATTTGATACTGTCTCTTTGGCAGAAACACATCCAGAGCCAGTGTCCTGGAGCAAGAGGAGAGACAGGCTGTCCTGCCAGCCAATGCATCTCAAAGTGGCCACAAAAGTTGCTCTCAGGCAGCAAAACCCCACACCTCTCCTGTAGTTGACCTCTGGTTTGCTGACCTGCTCGGGAAGGAAGACCTTGCTTTGCGGAGGCATACAGGATGCAGCAGCAATACCTGTCAGGACTGTGAGAATACCTTGGTACACCAGGCCTGTGAATCACCACTAAGCACCTACTGAAGCTGACAGATCTGCAGGTTATCAGGTGAGAAGGTCACCACACTGCTTAGAGCTCCAGACGCTTGTGAGTCTTGAGCAGTACCAAGTCGTTCAGATTTTAAACCTTATTGTGGCTGAACCGCACACAACTCTTGGGAAACTGGTCAGTTATACAATTAAAGGGTTACATCTTGCCTCTGGTCAGAAATTTGTTTTAACTTCCCAGCTGCTGGAGCTAATTGAAGTTTGGCTGCCAGACTATGAGTAGCCTGTTCTTGTAACTCTGCTCCCACAGAAGTTATCAAATTACGTTTAAGCTTCTCATGATGGCTGATGAGCCAACCTAACAGGCAAATATTTTTGAAGCTCTCACACTTCCTACACTGATCTTCTTTCACAAAGGAGTTGAACTCTGTCCAGTTATTTATCTTCCCTGACCTTGACTTCCAGGGTTTCTGGAGGTGCTGGCACCCAGGACTTCACATTTAGGGAGCAGAAGGGGAATAGTTTCCCTTATGCAGGAATTCCTAAGTATACCTTTAGAGACAGACAGAGTAAGGCAAGACAGCCCAACACCGCCATATGATCACCAAACTACCACTTCACTGGCTGGGGAATGAGGCTGCTCCTTTACGTGCCTCTAAGGAGAAAAGCAGCTTTCCAGGGCAACAGCCATGTCCACAGCAAGGCAGAAGGGCAGGAGAAGGTTGCCCATAAATATCAGTTACACCCACTCAGCAGCAGAATGGAGGAAGCCATAGACCTTAGGGAAGAGTAGATGAGGAGCCATGAAGCAAACCAACCTTCTGCACCGAACTGCAGTCCCTTAAATACACACCCGCACCCCCCAAAAAGGGACAGCGCTAGTCTGCCAGGAATAAGGCACTTCAGGCAGAAGAACAAAGGTTATCAGAAGCACTAACAGCTTTTATCAGGCAAGCTGCCTTATCTGGGATGCAAGGCAAGCTTTGGTACACACAAGCCTTCGGAATGGTAAGGCTGGGTGTTAGTCTCCAGCTACAGGGCCAGCTGCTCTCCAGGAGTCCCAAAGAAGGGACCCGATCCCTTGGCAGAGACGTGACTTTCCAAAATTCCTTGACTCCAGGTGTGCCAAAGACACTCACTGCAGAAGCCGTAGGAGGCAAGTTCTCCTCAGGTCAGGAAAAAAGCTCTTCTAGATATTTCTATATTTGTGTGCAGCTTGTCAAAATAAACACAAATATTTAAAGCCTTAAGTGCTGTGCAGACAAAGCTCTTCACAAACACATCATAAAAACTCTAGGCAATGAATTCAAAGAATCTGGTAGCAAAGTACAAAGGGCTTTTGTGGGCCTCACAGGTGTTGGCTCCTAAAGCCGGCACAAAAAGCAGTTCCTTGAGAAGGACGGCAAAATCCTCAGCGGCAACAAGCCAAACTAAACCCATTCTTCAGCTCATGTCACGTACAAATATTTGACTAGGGACAGCACCTCCATGGGTGTCTCTAAGCAACTCAGCCAAACACCTCTTAGGTGGCAGGTGTCTACAAGTCAGGATCATTAGCTATGCCAAGGCATAAAGATACATGACCATCTGAGGAACCTGAACACACGTAAGTCCATGGGTCCTGATGAGATGCATCCCAGAGTCCTGAGGGAATTGGCTGATGTAGTTGCCAAACCACTCTCCATGATATCTGAAAAGTCCTGGTACTGGAAGAAGGGAAGCATTGTGCCAATTTTCAAAAAAGAAAGACCCTGGGAACTACCGACCTGTCAGCCTCACCTCTGTGCCTGGGAAGATCATGGAACAGATCCTCCTAGAAGCTATGCTAAGGCACATGGAGGCCAGGGAGGTGATTCAGGATAAGACAGCATGGCTTCACCAAGGGCAAGTCCTGCCTGACAAACCTAGTGGCTTTCTATGATGGTGTGACAAGAGTGGACAAGGGAAAACCAACGGACATCATCTATCTGGACTTTTGCAAAGCCTTTGACACGGCCCCCACAACATCCTTCTCTCTAAATTGGGGAGATATGGGTTTGATGGGTGGACTGTTCGGTGTAAGGAATTGGTTGGATGGTCGCATTGAGAGGGTAGTAGTCAATGGCTCGATGTCCAGATGGAGACCGGTGAGAAGTAGTGTCCCTCAGACGTCTGTACTGGGACTGGTGCTGTTTAATATATTCATCAATAACATAGACAGTGACATCGAGTGCACCCTCAACAAGTTTGCCGATGACACCAAGCTGAGCAGTGCAGTTGACATGCCAGAAGGACGGGATGTCATCCAAAGAGACCTGGACAAGCTGGAGAGATGGACCTGTGTGAACCTCATGAGGTTCAACAAGGCCAAGTGCAAGGTCATGCACCTGGGTCGGGGTAGCCCCCAGTATCCATACAGGCTGGTGGAAGAAAGGATCGGGAGCAGCCCTGCCGAGAGGGACTTGGGGGTACTGACGGACGAAAAGCTCGACATGAGCGGCAATGTGCGCTGGCAGCCCAGAAGGCCAACCGTACCCTGGGCTGCATCCCCAGCAGCATGGCCAGCACGGCGAGGGAGGTGATTCTGCCCCCTCGACTCTGCTCTGGTGAGACCTCACCTGGAGCCCTGCTTCCAGCTCTGAAGCCCTCAGCACAAGAAGGACATGGAACTGTTGGAGCGGGGCCAGAGGAGGACTACTAAAATGATCCGAGGGCTGGAGCCCCTCTCCTAGGAGGACAGGCTGAGAGAGTTGGGCTTGTTCAGCCTGGAGAAGAGAAGGCTGCAGGGAGACCTGATTGTGGCCTTTCAGTACCTAAAGGGGGCCTATAGGAAAGATGGGGACAATCTTTTTAGTAGGGCCCGCTGTGACAGGACAAGGGGTGATGGTTTTAAACTAAACCAGGGTAGGTTTAGACTGGATAAAAGGAAGAAATTCTTTACAATTAGGGTGGTAAAACACTGGAACAGGTTGCCCAGAGAGGTAGTGGAGGCCCCATCCCTGGAAACATTCAAGGCCATGTTGGATGGGGCTCTGAGCAACCTGATCTAGTTAGCGGTGTCCCTGCTCACTGCAGGGGGGTTGGACTGGGTGACCTCTAAAGGGGTTAATTCCATGTCACTGGGCTTGCTGACCCTACAAACCAGGGACCGAGAACTTCCTATGGCCAGCTGGAGCCCTGTGGCACATGCTATACAGACCTGCTTGCCAAAGGTCCCCAGGAGCAGTCTACAGGCAAAGTCAACAGCAGCTCCCAGTGTTACAGGGAAGGATACACCCGAGCAGGACCGGGGACAGGGTGGCAGGCTGAACCAGCTGCCTCAGCCCCACCAAACCCTGCCAGCTCATCGAGCCCTTCCCCACCCAAGAACACAGTCACCCACCAGCCCTTGCACCAGCTCAGCTCGGCAGCAAGGTTCCTCACACATGATTCAAGAGGCAGAGTTGCTTTTCCTGCATCACCCTCAAATGACAACACCTCGTGAAATCTAAGGCCTGGACTGATCACGTATACCAAGCACACACCTGCAGGGTGGGGCTAGCAGAGCAAAAAGTGCCCTGGACTCAGCAGCAAGAGGATTTAGGGAGGAGAAGGCAATAATCTGTCTTGGGTTCTGGCATGAGCTACTACTGAAGAATGCTTCCACAAAGGCAAGAGGGTGGGACCTGAATTTTGTCTCTCAACCCAAAGATGGAAACATGGTAATAGAGAGGTCAGAAATACACCCGGCCCGAAGTGTGGGACGCAGAGTAACAGCTTTCTGAAAGGTCCACATTGGGTCTTTGGCCCAAAATCGCCGCACCAACCCATGCTCATTGTCTGTTGTCATACCTGCAACCATTCCTCCCAGCCACCACTGCTCAGAAGGATCAAACAGTAGTGAAAACACCACTTCCAGGCCCTGCCCAAATCCCAGGTGGAAATTTCAACCAGGGAACCTCCTGAGGTTACTCCAGCCCTCAATTCTCTGGGCAAGCTACACAGAGAAGAGCCTGACCTTTGAGGAGAGGTGGAGGGAGCCGGGCTGGGTTAGCAGGGCAAAGAGAAGGGGGGATCAAATGGCTGCCTGGAACAACCTGAAGGGCAGCTGCAAAGACGATGAAGACTCATTTCAGTTGTTGCGGACAATACAAAGGGAAATACCCACAAATGACAGTTTGTGAGTGGACCCAAGAAAAAGCTTCTTTGTTAGGAGATGGTGCAGTCCTGGAGTAGGTACCCAGAAAGGTGTGATTTCCATCCTCAGCAGTTTTCCAGGCACAGCTAGACAAAAACACAGCTGCAAGCAGCAGTGGACTAGAAACCTGCAGAACACAGATAGGCAAGGAAGGCCCATTTCTGAAATGCAGGGACCCTGAAAAGGTCATTTCAGTCATTGCAGATAATCAGTGGAAAATGACCCGCCCCAGCAGGACAGCAGAAAGAAGGGCAGCAAAAGAGAGCTAGAGAGGGACCATGTGGCTGGACACAGAAAGGACAGTGAAAACACATGTCCAGGTCATCACCTCGCACTATAAGAGGAAGGAAAAAACCTGCTCAGAGTGAACCTCCAGGAATAGCTCTAAACAGCGTACAACATATGCTGTGTTGCCTGGTCTGTGTGCCTAGGTGAAGACTAGAAGCAGATATAATCAAGGTCTGTAAGCATTACAGGGAAGATGAAACCTGATCCTCAAGGCTTGATCTATGAGCCAAAGGCAAAACACAAAGTTGAGGTCAGAAGAGCTCAAAATGGAAAAAAAAAAGAAAAGAGTCAGTGATCAGAGGCACCGGGAGCAAGCGGAACTTCTGTAACTCAGAGCTTTGTCATACAGACCCATTGCCTCGTCCCAAAAGACCTGCTCAAAGTCTGAAAACGGTCTCTAGGCTTGATCCAAGGACCACTCGTTAGCCTCTGGTTTATTCTCCCTGAAGCACTGTAGCTACTCCACTCACACAACTTGCCTGTGCTAGGAAGCAGACGTTATTACCCTGGCCCACTAACCTAGCAGAGAAACACCAGTTGCAACCTTCACCTTCTTACAGATCCCAATTAGTGCAAATATCAAAGTCTTGTCCTGGGGAATGAGGTGTTTATTAGGATTCCCCCCAGGCAGCCATGTTACTACTCCACTCATGAACAGACTTTCCGTTGTGCTTGGGCTGCCTTCCCCAGCAGTTACCTTGAAGGAATGTGGAATGAGTCAGTGTTGTACTGTGAGAAGCAAACACACTTAAGGGTTAGAAGGACTTACCTGTAATTACCACAGCCGCTGCACCCATCATCTTAGCAACAAGCAGGTTAACAAGGCCAATTGGTCCTGGGTACAAAGGGGAGAAAGAAAGAGAGCATATACAACTACCAGACAGCACCAGCTGCAAGCTCTGAACATACCCAGAGCTCAGCATGTTCTTAGGCTAATGGAGGCTCCAACTGTGTTTCCAGGTGGGCAGCTCTGGGATCATGGCATCACCACGATCCCAGAGCAGTGAGACCAGCTGCTGAGGGAGCAGCTATTGCTACATGAGGGACTCCGCAAAGAAAGCACCACCCGCTCCTCGGGTCCCTGAGCTGGTTGGCTCAGCATGCCCAGATGCTGCACTTTGCATCTGGGCTGCTCAAAATGCAGCACGGTAGCGCAGCATGGGCAGAGACAACCTCAAGGTCCCCCTGGGCATCCCTGTAACTCTGCCGTGACCCACTCTTAGAGCAGAGCCTAGAAGCACAGCTTGCACCCTGTCCACCCCCCTTCATGCCCTGGCAAGCAGAGAACCCAAGGACTGAATGTTCACCATACCAGAGCCGGACACAAAGACTTTGCTTCCTAGAGTGACTCCCGCCCTTTTGCAGGCATGGATTCCCACCGAAAGGGGCTCGATAAGGGCTCCTTCTTCAAAGGTGACATTATCTGGAAGCCTGCAAGAACCAGACACAAGCAACAGTGACCAAAGAGGTTTATGAGGGTGATGAGAAAAGCCATGACACTCAAAGACCAAACATGGGTCCAAATCACAGTGGCAAAATACACTCTCACGCCTGGTCTGAGAAATGCAGGGCTGGAAGGTGTTTCAAGAAGTTATATTGCCTCCTTCCCTCCTCTGAAGCAGCATCAAGCACACCTAAGCCATTACCAGTGAGGTTTGCCTAAGCACCAAACACAGGGATCCACAAACTTCCCTACACCATCTCTCCAGTACTTGGTGAGTCAGCCCTAAAACTCCTTTGTCATTCATTCCCTTTGGCATAAACTTCACAGCTGCATATGCACCACCTCGATGGCTGCCATAGGGCTGGGACCCATCAGCAAGCTCCCAACCCCTCATCCTTCATGAATCATTCAGCTCAACGCTTTTAGAAAGCATCTTGCTGCCAATGGTGATGCCACATAAAGCAAAAGCAGCCAGATCCAGTTCTCCCCATCATGCCCTGGATGTCCTCCCCTGACGCACCAAGTGCTTCAACCAGTGGACTGGTCCTAGCACACACCCTCCCAGCAGCCAGGGAAAATATGTAGAGTGGGTACAAAACACCTTTTGGTCAGAAACAGCACCATAATGTAGCTAGCCTAAGTGATGGAGAAAAGCAGAGGGGGGGTTCAGAACTGCTGACAGAAATAAATCCCAGCCCCACAAAGCCCCTCCAGAAAGCCACCAGGGTGGGCTCTCACACAGCAGCTGCCAGGAGCTGTGTCTGTCAGGAAAGTCCTTCTGACAGCCCCGGGAAGCTTGCGGTCAGATCTCAGCCAGGCCAACACAAAGACAAAGCAGTGGAAATGACTGCTGGGGGAAGGCAGCTGTAAGATGTCTCTATGTCCCTTATCTCCAGGAGGCACCGAAGGGCTGGTTCCAAAAGTACCGCTGCCTGAGACAGTTTGATGCCACATTTGCTCCTATTGGGTCTGGGTACTGCCCCGTTAACAGGGAGGGCAGCTTTGCGGCACAATCCCACCTCCATCAAATTACTCGGAATACTCAACACAGAGTCTGTCTGCCTGCAAAGGGACAGACACCTGCCTGAATATGCAAGAGCTCAGACATCACCTTCTTTTTCTTAGCAAATTTGTGCTGGTGGAGTGACCTCATGCCAGGGAATCTGCTCTGCATCAGATGGCCACGGCATTGCTGATTTGGACCTGGGAGCAACAGATCCAGGCTTTGCATTTCACAGCTTAAGAAAAAAAAAATTTAGCCAAAGTAATATTTGCTCAAACTGGAGACAACAGCAGATCTCTCCCTGGAAGAAGACAGTTACAAACCAGTCGCTTCCTCCCAAGCAAAAACTTGTGATGCTGGCCGACAATGTTATTTTAACAACACAGGTGAAATCAGTGACAGCGGGTCTGGACAGTGAGACCCATCCAGACCAGCACCTCATCCTGACAGCAACTGCTTGGATCTGCTTTGAAAGGAGCTTCCTGCCTGAGGACTCTCACGAGGAGGTCATTCAAATGCCTCCTCCCGACTCATTTAATCCTGAACGCTTCCTCTGCACACAGCAAAGACCAATCCTGAGGACATTCCTACTCATGGAAGTACCAGCTCCACACAGACTGAGAAAGAACAGGCTCTTCAGACCAGTCTGAGGCCCACTACCTTAGACTATGTTTAATTCCTTGTGTAAATGCACTTATATGGGTATAACACTGCAGAGGTTTATTTGGGTTTCATAGAATGCTTTGGGTTGGAAGGGACCTTTAGAGGTCACTCAGTCCAACCCCCCTGCAGGGAGCAGAGACATCTTTAACCAGATCAGGTTGCTCACAGCCCCATCCAACATGGCCTTGAATGTGTCCAGGGATGGGGCCTCCACTACCTCTCTGGGCAACCTGATCCAGTGTTTCACTACCCTCATTGTAAAGAATTTCTTCCTTATATCCAGTCTAAACCTACCCTGGTTTAGTTTAAAACCATCACCCCTTGTCCTGTCACAGCGGGCCCTACTAAAAAGATTGTCCCCATCTTTCCTATAGGCCCCCTTTAGGTACTGAAAGGCTACAATCAGGTCTGCCTGCAGCCTTCTCTTCTCCAGGCTGAACAAGCCCAACTCTCTCAGCCTGTCCTCCTAGGAGAGGGGCTCCAGCCCTCGGATCATTTTAGTAGTCCTCCTCTGGCCCCGCTCCAACAGTTCCATGTCCTTCTTGTGCTGAGGGCTTCAGAGCTGGAAGCAGGGCTCCAGGTGAGGTCTCACCAGAGCAGAGTCGAGGGGGCAGAATCACCTCCCTCGCCGTGCTGGCCATGCTGCTGGGGATGCAGCCCAGGGTACGGTTGGCCTTCTGGGCTGCCAGTGCACAAGGTTTCTAGCATATTTGCTAGACTACTTAAGCACAGACTTGGGTTTAAGCAAATGTGTCAGTCCTGCCACAGCTAAGAACATGCTCAAGTTTGCTGCACTGGCTATGAAAACAGATGTGTAATGCTGGCAGCTGAGCGGGGCCACTCAGCACCACACAAAAAAGCAGCTTAGCAGGGCCACTGCTTTCCGTCCCCATTCTGCTCTAAGTACCATATCATAGAATCATAGAATGTTTTGGGTTGGAAGGGTCCCCTAGAGGTCATCTAGTCCAACCCCCCTGCAGTGAGCAGGGACACCACTAACTAGATCAGGTTGCTCAGAGCCCCATCCAACCTGGCCTTAAATGTGTCCAGGGATGGGGCCTCCACTACCTCTCTGGGCAACGTGTTCCAGTGTTTTACCACCCTAATTGTAAAGAATTTCTTCCTTTTATCCAGTCTAAACCTACCCTGGTTTAGTTTAAAGCCATTACCCCTTGTCCTGTCACAGCTGGCCCTACTAAAAAGATTGTCCCCATCTTTCCTATGGGCCCCCTTTAAGCACTGAAAGGCCACAACGAGGTCTCCCTGCAGCCTTCTCTTCTCCAGGCTGAACAAGCCCAACTCTCCCAGCCTGTCCTCACAGGAGAGGTGCTCCAGCCCTCGGATCATCAAGTAGGATGACTTTGCTTCAAACGACAGAGCGAGGTGTCAGCAGTCAGTGCGCTGCTTCCTGAAAAGCAGCAGCAAAGCTAGCTCAGCTCAAAAAATCAAAGACCTTCACGAACCGTCCAAAGAAGGCAAGGATGTGAAAAGACAACAGAAAAGAAACCATGAATAGGGAGCAAATGGGAAAAGGAAACTAATTAAAGGGCAAAGTAGTGGTGACATTCCAGGAAACGTTAAAGAAGTTTGTTTATGTCTGGCACCAGTGGGGATAAACTACACCTGCCTGACAAATCCTTTGCAAAGTGGCTGCCATCCAAGCCTTATACCTGTTATTTATGGATCAGACAACAATAAAACCTGTTGTGTTCAAGAAAAGAGTGCTCACTGCAATACTCAAAAGGGCTAAGAGCAATTGCTTCAGCTAATCTCCCCCCAGGGGGTACATATTTCTCTGCAGAAGGAGCACTGACTGACTTGTAGCAGTAGCTGGCACTGTGCTTGTAGTAGCGGCACAAGTTCCCATCATCAGGAGGTGTCGCGCAGAAGAAGATGGTTGGAGACAGGTTATACCGGCCAGTTTTGCAGAACTCATCCATTTCTCTTGGGACGCCAGGCTCGATGGCCACTCGATCACCTGCCAGGGTGAAAGCGGACTGTGTTACTCGGGAAGAAGGTGGGCACATAGGTACGAGTAGCACCGAACAACCGTGGAAGACAGCATGGAACCCTGGCACAAGAGAAGCTTGAGGGACATCTCCTAATGGAGAAAGATCACACTGCATGCACCAGACAAGTTCCTAACCCTTCCTTCATGGTGGCCTCATCACCACGATCTTTGCAGTTCCTCGAGCACAGACACAGAGCAGATGGAAGCTCAGTCACACACAAACCTCTCTCCAGCTGCCTTGCACTCAGCAGATGAAAAGGCAGCCGTCACCCCAGGCAACTGCACGGTGATCAGATATTTTTCAGAACCTGCAGTAACTAGAAGAGGAAATAATTAGGACAAAGCAGGGGAGCTCTGCTGGCCACCACACTGCCAGCTAGAAAGGGCTGTTCCTTGGGAAGGGAGCTCATGGTTCAGAGGCACATCCAGGAGTGAGGCAGGACTTATTGGGGAAGAGAGACATAGAATCACAGAATCGTTTAGGTTTGAAAAGCCCTTTAAGATCATCAAACCAAACCATTCCCTTAACCCTGCCATCCCACCACTAAACCCTGGCCCTAAGCACCTCATGTGCCTGGCTTTTAAATACCCCCAGGGATGGGGACTCAACCCCTGCCCTGGGCAGCCCTTTCCAGGGCCTAACAGCCCTTTTGGGGAAGGAAATTTTCCCAATGTCCAACCTAAACCTGCCCTGGCACAACCTGAGGCCCTTTCCCCTTGTCCCATGGGAGCAGAGCCTGACCCCCACTGGCTCCCCCCTCCTGTCAGGCAGTTGTAGGCAGCAATAAGGTCTCCCCTCAGCCTCCTCCAGGCTCAACACCCCCAGCTCCCCCAGATGCTCCCCAGCAGTCTGGGGCTCCAGACCCCTCCCCACCTTCCTTGCCCTTCTCTGGACACGCTCCAGCCCCTCCATGTCCTTCTGGGAGTCAGGGGCCCAACACTGAACTCAGCATTTGAGGGGCGGCCTCTCCAGTGCCCAGGACCAGGGGCATGGTCACTGCCCTGCTCCTGCTGGCCACACCAGTCCTGATACAAGCCAGGATGCCGTTGGCCCTCTTGGCCACCTGGGCACACTGCTGGCTCATCTTGATGCTACAACGGAGTAGCACAGACTGCTGGAAGGACATATGCTGCAGGACAAAGAATAATTACTTCATTGCAATCACAAGGCAGGATGGACTAAAGAAAACAACTGTATGACCACAGTACAACTTGCAAGTGCACAAGGGACACACGACAACCCATTTTACTTGGCAGAGGAAGCCAATCAAAGCCCAATCTCTCAATGAAGAGAGATTCCTCTCCACCAAGAGGCTTTCAGTCAGACACAGCAACAAGCAGGAGGACAGATCAACGTAAAAAGCCATCTAGCCTACTACACAAGCTGTGACATGGCCAACGGGGGACGTCTTGTGGTGAGAGGAGCCGGACAAGCACATAGTGAGTGTTCTCCCAGCCTCACATTACATTCAGCTGTGGGGCCTCCCAAGCTGCATGTGGTTTCTTTGTATTTAGTAACCCTCGACAATTTCTCCTCCACCTTCCACCAGGTAAACTTTTAGCACCCACATCACCCTTGCCAAGGAGGCCTGCAGGTCTGCTGCACCTCAGGTGAATGCTGCACCTGGCTCCCACTGTCCCTTGCTCTTCCTTGCTCCCCTCCCTTCCCAGCAGAACCAGGCAACAGGCAAACTTTATGGGCCCTCTCCCTGCCCTCTGTAAACCTTCAGACCTGCGTCATGTGTCCTTGAGTTGTCTGTGCAACTCCTAGCTCAAGTTCCTAACTTAGTCATGCATCACAGAGACACTGCTTCATATCTCCTTATCTCCTTGTCCTCCTCTGACACTTCTTCCCTTCTTTGATATCCCTTTGGAAAGGAGGAGAGACCAGAACTGCATACGGAGCTCCAGATGTACAATGATGTCCTCTAGTTGAGTCTCTGTCTCTTTCCTAACCCTGATTTGCATTTTTCACCATTACTGAGCCAACATTCCCATGCACTGTGTCAGAGCCAGAGATCTCACTCTTCAGCAGTGATGGTCAGCCCATCGTTTTAGATATGAAGCTGGTTTTGTTTCTTCTGTTGTGGACACCACTTTATGTTTATCTGCATTGAATTTCTCTTGCATCTTATTGCCCAGGCACCCTTAAGGTCTCCCTCTGTAATTCTTGCTAGCTCCCCTGTGTCCTCTCCACCCTGCCTAAGTTGCTATCGTCAGCAAACTTTGCAAAATTCCCTGCTCAGCCCGTTTTCTAGGACATTCATGAGCACAGCAAACTGTAGAGGTCACACCACGGGGCCTGGCACAATTGCTCCAGTGACCTCTCCCCACTTCAGGAGGCCATTTGCTCCTTCAAGAACACACACAATGAAGAAACATTAACAGCGTGTTGTTGGCCAGAGCAACATGCATGGTTTCTGAACCTTTATCCAACTTCTTCAAAAGGCACTTCGCACCAGCATACACTCTGCTCTGCATTAAAATGAAGTCAGGCCAGCTCAAGATATCCCAGGATAAAGTGTACCTCAGAAATACCATAAACTACAGTGGCCAAGCTGGGTGATTAATAGCAGCACGGTGACACTCTTTGAAGGAGAAGGTAACACCGTGCAATTCACAGCTCCAAACATCAGATAAATTTACCTAACAAAAAAGCACAGCCTGCTATCAACACGTTCTCAGGAACTGATTGATTTGGGAAAACAAATAAAAAATTTTGATTACACTTACCTGGTTTCAGATGGGTCACTCCTGATCCCACTTTAACAATGGTCCCGGAAGCTTCATGTCCCAAGACCATGGGATCCTTCACGACAAAATCCCCTATTCGACCATGCTGCCAGTAGTGAACATCAGACCCGCAAATCCCAACGGAATGCATCCGCAGGAGGACCTCTGCCAGAAAAGGAAGACAGGTTCCTTGCAGAAAAACTTGGCCTTCTCGGGCACTGGGAGAGCAACACACGTGCTGTCCCTGTGCCCCACAGCAAAGGTCAAGCCAGCATTGAAACATTCGCATTTACTAGCATTAAATAAATGTACCAGAATTGCGTGTGCACACATTAGGGTGGATGGCACAGTCATGAGACACCTGCTGACATACAAAACTATACAAGGATTTACAAATCAGGAAAACTTAAAATATGGGAAGACCCCTGCCAACAAAAGCTAATACACTCTGAAAGGGGTGTGACTATTACTGGAGCAAGAATGAAAGACCAAGCCCATTTCATTTTTCCCTCTCCCTAAGATATGATTTCAGCCCTGGAGAGTCAGTGAATCGAATGTCTATCAGTCCCTATGCCTAGCCTATTAATATTTTGTCTATCTGACATGGCCCAAGAGCCATTTGATGTGCAATACATGCTCTGATGAAACAGGAAGCAAAAAAAGCCCGATAAAGGGGTATAGCTGTGACTGCTCCAGCTTTTCTTTTCAAGCAGAAATGCAGCATTCCCTGTTTCAGCCATGCATTCTTTTTTTGGATTATTTTACATTTTCTCCAAAATATTTTAATCTCTTTATAATATCAAGGAGCAACAAAAAGAGAATGAGAAAAGAAGGAGCTTAGTAAAGAAAGCAGACAGCAGCAGACATCTCTAGACCTACCATTGGGACCCGGTTCCGGGATTGGGCGGTTTTCCTATGGACAAAAAGAAAACAAAAAAGCAGTCAGCTGCTTGTGCATAGCCATGGGAACACCTCGTGGGAAATCAGTCCTAGCTCAGGTAAATCTGTAAGCCAAGCAGGTTTTTGGTTCTGCCTGCTCAATAAGACATTGCTGTGCAATGAGGACAGATATAAATGCGCAGGCCACGCTTCCTCCCTGAGCTCACCTCATTCTGCTCGCACAGTGGAGTAACGTCGGCATCCATTACGAGTGAGCACACAGCCAGCTTGTAAATCCGCTCTCCAAATTATTTTGCAATAAGTTCCCCTCCTCAGCCCAGAGAAGAGCCGCATACCAAACCCTCCTGCCCTGGAACAGCCTCAAGTCTCAGCTGAATCCTATATCCCACTGGCTGACAAAAAAATTGACCTTCTGTAACCAGGAAGATTCTGAGCCATCTGTTTCTATAAAGTGTTAATAATTGCAGTGTTTATACTAGTATTACAAATAATGGGAAATATTTTTACTACATAATAATAACTTAGTGTATAAATCAATTGTAAGCATTACTGTAAACCGCATTTACAGTCACATCCACTTGTGATTGGCACCGCACCTCTTTATGGGGTGAATGATAAAACCGGAATTATACAAGCAGCCACTTGGCCCCAAGTCACTCTTCAACCCCAGAGGTCTGCAGGCCTTCTGCCTCCACCGAACTCCCTCAGCTGCCTCAAAAGACAAAGGAATAACTTTGTCAGCTTTTGCATCACCAAGACAGTACGATACCCACCCAGCACCCGCCTCTGGGATCATGTCTCTAAGAAAAGCCCCACCAAAGTAGTGTGTGCTAACAGGGAACCCTTCATAATCCATTTGCTGCTCAAATTTTCAGGCATCTTAGACCCCGTTACCTACAGCCCCAAACTGGGCACAAGAGCTTTGAACAGACCTCCTATTCACACAGTTTCTCTTCAAAAATGTGGTGTGTTTACACTAGTGAGCCCATGGTGGGTTATTTCTCTTTGCAAGAGCACCTTCAGTTAGCAAGAAAACTGATCTCTGGATTTTAGAGAAGAGCAATTGCTTCAGAGCAGTCCTCCATGTCTTAGCTTCACCAGGCAGAAGCTGCTACAGAACAACAAATGGGAGATTTCCTGCTGCCCTACTGCCAAGAAAGTACAGTGTCCCTCCCTGCTTTTGGGGAGCACCATTTTGTGTTTTAGCTCATTAAATACATTCTCAATCCTAGCATATTCCTCAGCTTGTACTTTGTACTTCACCAATCTAAACATGACAAAAAGAGAAACACATTCTCAACGCGCTGCTCTGTTAAAATATCTGCTGAACAATCAGTGGGCAGGATGGCCTGAATTCTGTTGACTGGAGGGCAAACCAAAGTACAACTCAACCTACTGAAATTTTCCAATGTTCAGAACTGCACCTGCATTTTTTTCTATGTCGGGTGTTTGTTTTGTCCCACTAAGGACATGGCCCAGAACATTATTTTTTTAAAAACTGATCTAGACATAACCTCTTCTATAGACAGCGTCCAGCAAGCATGTGATCTGGTAACACATCGGAGGTACAGACCACCTCAGCTAACCCAAAGGGCCTGAACGGACCAGTCCATGGTGAGAAATAAAGCAAGCCAAATTCCAGCTGAAAATGTGTATGTGGCACTCCTCAGCCCAGAACAAACCCACTTTTTTTTCAGTAACAGCCATGCCAAAAACCAGACATCTCGGTGGAAAGTGAATCCTCCAGCCTCATTTGTAGAAAACGGGGAGTGATCAAACTGAAAGACCCCAAAGTATTTCAGGAAACATGTTCTGCTCGCTGTCCATTGTTCACTGAGAAGTTCCGAGACAGCAACTGGTGTAACAGCAAGGGTGTGAAGGAAATGCAGCAAATGTTTTCTGTGCAAGGAGACATATGGAGAGGATACGCCACCTGCATAAAACCCAACAAATCCTCAAGAGGAGAGACTAACAAAAATGAAGCAAACACATTTCCACGTCACGCAGGTCGGCTATTGAAGTCATGGTGACTCTCCCCATGGGAAACACATCCACCAGAGTTGAGAAGAGTGTGGGAACTGCAGGGAAGATGACCTTGCCTAACTATAGATATCAGTAATGCTGACACCAGGTTCAGAGTTCGCTGCCTAGACTCCTTACATGATCAGTGGGGCAATGCAATGAGCGCCGTTCTCATCGTGGCAAAGAAACCTTAGAGAAGCCCAGGAGGATCACACCCCAAGGGGCTGCCAATAAGGCCAGGGGACACTGATGACCACCTCCAATGTCTCCAGCAGAACGAATATCCCAAGGAAAAATTTATGCATCTGGGTGAAAGCCAGTTTAGAGACCAGCAACAAAGGTAGGATAGAGCTAGCATGCACCCTCACAAGTCTCATGCACCTTGCCAAATCACAGGGTTTTGGAAACGCACTCTTGAACTAGAGGGACCATCTCAATTCCCACTCACTGTGGTAATGCCTTTTATTTCTCGTAGAAGTCAGGCTGCAGGTGCTTCTAATGAAATTGCTGTTGTAGCAAAGGTGGCTGGAAGCCACACAGGAATTACCCACAAGAACACTGCTTGGCCTTTGGCACACGTCGCTTGAGCTATGCAGGAATGGTAAAAAATCAACTGCTTCCCCAGTAATCATCCCCCAAATGAGCTGCTGCAGGTATCCAAAGTCTGCGTGTGCGTAAGAGCTCTCCTGCCAGAACTGTGTGTACAGAAAACTGCCAGTCAATGTTTGCCCATGTAAATCTCCCTTCCCTGATTTGGCACTTGCCAAACGGGCAAACATGAATCTCCAGCAGCACTGCAATGCTTCAGCACCCAGGATAATCCAAGCTGTCAGAGAAGCAGCATCAGTCTGAAGCACTGGCCAAAAATAAAGTCCCCCTTTCCACAAGGGTACCCCAGCACAAGCACAGGTGTCACCTGGGTGGCTGCTCCCTTGGAACCCTCCTTCCCGCTGCTCCCTTGGGCTCTCACCAGCCCGAAGCAGCAGGACCTCAGCCTCCACTCCTGCTTTCTGGGAACACCTCGTCCACGGGGGCTGTCTACCGAAGAGCACCCGCTCCCCGTCCGAGCCACAGAGGGGCTCGGGCAGCCCTTATCCATGGGGCAGCCCCCAGCTTTGGACTCCCCGCTTGCCCCACGGGTCAGCCCCACCCCACCCCGAGCTTGGGGGCAGCTGCTGCTCTCCCCCGCTCCCCGCCCGCGGGCTCCGCCGCGGGCCGCGCCCGCCCCGCTGCCCCCGGCCCCGGCGCTCCCGGCCCGCAGCGCCGCCGAGCGCGGCCTCGCTCCCCGGCCCCCTCCGCCCGGCCCCCGCCGAGCCCAAGCCGAGCCGAGCCGCGGCGGCCTTGGGACGGCCCGCTCCCCCCGGCCCGTACCAGGCGCAGGTCCCCGGCTCGGTGCACCACCACGGCCAGGTTCTGCCCCGGCGCCGCCATGCCGCGGCTGGGCTCGGCGCGGCGCCCGGGTCCAAGGGCCGGCAGGACCTCGCGCCGCGGGGCCGCCCCTCTGCCCCCCGGCCGCCCTCCGCGCTAAGGCCGGCGCCGCCCCCCACGGCACGGAGCTGGCAGGCCCAGCCCCAGAGCCCGGGCCCAGATCCCAGCTGCAGGGATCATACCCTGGCCCCAGGCCCCGGCTGCAGGGCTCAGGCCTCAGCCCTAGGCCCCAGACCCCGGCTGCAGGGCTCAGGCCTCAGCCCCAGGCCCCAGACCCCGGCTGCAGGGCTCAGGCCCCGGCCCCAGGCCCTGGCCTGGCTGGGCCTCCCGCACAGGGCACCCAGAGCCCGGCAGGCCACGGCATAGGGCCCTCTCAGCCCCCCCGGCACTCGCAGCACCTGGGCAGCAGCTTCAGCTGGGGACCCACTGGCTGCCGTCCCTGCACCCCCACCAGACGTGGCTTGAGCAGGGATGTGGCAATCCCCGTGTTTCAGACTGTAACTGGGTGCCACCAGGCCCCGTCCCCTCTCGTGTCATCCACCCAGGTGCATGCAGCTTCTGGGCTAAATGGAGTGGCTTGGTTCGTCCTGCTGCTGGTGTGAAGATGGTGTCAATGGGGCACTGTGTGCTTTGTCAACAACTCAACAAAATGCGGGTCCGTGGGCTTGCCTGGACCCAACCAGACTCAGGATTGTTGGAATGTGGCTGTCTCAGCTAGGAGAATGGCTTATTGGGAAAAAACTTGAGATTACAGGGATAAGAGGTTTTCTGCCAGAGATCCTTGGCTAATGGGAGTTGGCAAAGACCACAGGAAGTTTATCCTCTCCAGTGCTCCTCCCAATCTGAAGCTGAAAGCTTTCCAAGCTTGACTTCCTTGGAAAAATATAAAATGTACAGGGTATGTCATGGAAAGGTGCCAGAACCAGCTGGACATAGCCTGCACTTCTAATGTCACTGCTTCCTCCTGCTTGCGTGATGGGAGTTACCTATGAATTTGCTTTCCTTCTTGCTAAAATGTTTCATCTTCCAGGCAGACAAGGGCCAATACATTTCTTTTCTCCCTATCAGTGTAATTCCCTGTAATGCTTATCTGATCCGAGTCAGAGTGGTGACTCTGCAGGCAGGGGAAGGAGCGTGTGTACAAGGGAAGCTGTGATGAAACGCCTTACTCAGTGTTTACACAGCAGTTCAATTCCTGCTGCATCCACTGCCTCAGGGGATGAAGCAGGAATATTTGCATTTCTGCGAATTACGGAAAGACGGGGAATGGCTGTCTATTCCTGAGCACGCTTGTTTTCTCAAGGCACCTGTTGCAGCTGGCCTCCAAACTTGACTTGCCGTGCAAATTGTCTGCGTTTTTCTGTCTGCATCCTAGCTTGGAGGTCGCTGTAGAATCCTACAGCGCAGCCTGGCCCTTTGGCTCTGTAAACCTGAAGAAATGCTGGAGGCACATCCTCGGGGCTCAGCTGAGCACTTGGGGCTCTTGCTACAGTACAAGTCCTTTGGGTCACAGGAGTCATCTTCAGCTCCCACCACACTAAGTCTCGCTCTCCTGATGGACTCTCTTCCCCAATATTGCTGATTTTCAGATAAAACCCCAAATAAGTGGAGTTGCCCAGAATTAAGCATGCCTGGGGGTGCCCGGGAAGCTGGTCATTCCCATGTGGTCATATCCCTCCTTTTCTCAAGGGAAGTTTCTCACAGGCTCGATGTTTGCCCCGGACAATTTCTCTCCATTTGCAACCACTTCCGCTCCTTGGGACACAGTTGCAGACTGCCATTGCAAAAGCATTGCTGGCTTCTTGTGTACTGCAGTGCACATCGCGATTTCCTCTGTGTGCATCAAACAGACCAGGCCAATGGCAGGTTTGTTGGGCAAGCCAGAAAGAAATATGTGTTTCAATTGCCATGGGCTTTGTCTTTCTGTGGAAATGGCTTCTGTGCTGCTTTGATCTGGTTTTGTGCACCAGGGGATGCCCTGATAAACCCAGCCTCTAGCTGCTGCTGTGCCCAGGGAGCACTGACTTGATGGGGCGGGGTGGCAGATTTAAAGTGCTTTGGTTCTGTCGTCTTGTCTCCCAGGAGGAACTGATGGTGCTAGCTCTTCTTCTCAAGGCACAGTGATGCCCTCAGCCATTAGGGCCCTGTGGCCAGACAGACCCTGCTCCTGCTCTGGAGCAAGACTGGGAGGAAGGTGGCTCCTTGCCAGCGTTTGGGCAGACAAGTGGCTCTTTGCTGGGGCAGGAGGACTGGTTCCTTCAGGTCTTCCTCTCTCTCCCGCCATGACTGTCAGCACTGTGTCTTCAGTTTCTTCCCCTTCTCTTTCCTGCTTTCCCTCTGGATCAGATCCACTTCACACCCGTCTGTGTTTTCTCTGCCAGTATTTGCTGTCTGTCAGCTAGCTCCAGTGTGCAGACTGGGTCTGCTCTTGCCACAGGATCACAAGGACTTTGCCAGCCACTACCAGTCCTCTGAGGTCCTCATTTAAAAGAAGTTTTGAAGCTCTTGTGGTGGTTCATTTCTCTCTGTTTGCCTTCAACACTGCCTGGCAAGCTCTTTTGACTGCCAACCAAAGAGAGCTCTAAACAAAACATACATAGGGCTTAGCTGCACATTAGCTGCCCATAGGCGTCCAACATTTACTGACCACAGAGGTAATTCACACTCCTCCAAGCACACAATAGTGGTGCTATAAAGGTTGTGTCATAACCGTAAGCTGACCTCCCAGAACAATCCTTATTGCCAGAACAGTTTCACTTTGTGTTAGCTCAAGAAGAATATGTTTGCCTTTTTAGTCAATGATCAGGATCATTGTTGCTTTGCTGGGTAAGAAGGTAGGCACTTTGTTGACATGATTGTAACCCCGTTCACTTATAGCAAACTCGGCGTATTTGCTCTGTGTTTGCATGTTCTGTGTTTGTAAGTTATGAAACGCCCCTCTGGACTGTCACAGGTGAGGAGAGGGGTGACGTGACCTCAGGGGAACTCCTCTCCACATCCTGGAGGAGGGCAGCGTCGCACACTCGCCGGTTCCCCGTGGAGGGTGAGGACAGGGTTTTGGACCCCAGGTTCCTTGGGGTGATCCTTCAGCAGTCCCACATGGTGGGGCAGCCTTGGGTGTAGTGTTGGCTTGGGGGCCCTGCGTGGAGCAGCCAAATATCTGCTGTAAGCATCAGATGTTGTCAGCATCAGCAAGCCTCTGCCTGGTCCAAATTGTAACCCAAAGGCTGAATTCCCCATAGCCTGAGCCCGATCTCTCCACCTGAAATTCTCCACCTCCATGCACAGCTCAAGCAGGACTTAATGTTGGAGGCAGCTACTTCTGTTTCACCCCTTATTTACTCCAGAAAGGATTTCTGTAAAGTCCCTCTGAAGCTTCTTGCACATCCCAGCGTAGCAATTCTATTTCTGACCAACTAGAGCAAATGTTTTCTCCCAAATTTATGCAGAAAATACTAAGAAGCCTGTCCAGATCTACTAGCACCTTTGACAACAGTTAGAAAAATAAATCAATTTAAAAATACAGTAATAACTTTTTTCTCCCAAAGAGAGAAAATGTCATGACAGCCATAAACCCACCATCCTATGACAGCCTTATCTCACCTCCACATCAAAGCAAGCACGAGCGTTAGGGCCACGTATGGTAGGTCATGGCCACCAGACCTGGATTCAGATCAAGTGTGTATATGAAGATCAATAACCCTATGGACTGGCTCCAAGTGGTGGTGATTATACTCTGAAATAAAAACACCAAGGTTGTATTTTCAGGTATTAACTCCCTGAACAGGCAGACCCTCAGATAATTTTATCTTGAGGGGATTTGTTCCAAAAAAAAGAGCCTCTGCTGCTGAATGTGCCAACAGGGCTGCAGCTCAAAATATCTATCAGCAGTCCTTCTTTTTAAATATTTACACCCCCACATTCCCTCCCAAACGGTTCCTTTGCTGTTTTGGGTTTTCAAGTGCACCACCACAGAGCTTGCCCTAGCTCCTTGTCCCCTGAATGCTTCAGAAGATGCTCCACTGGGAAGATAGATAGATAGATAGATAGATAGAGGAATATATTAGGACCCAACGTTTCCAACCGCCCAGCCAGCTGGGTGAGGGCAGGAGAAGATCTTGGGAGCCTTTGCGGTTGCTGGTTATAAATTTTAGCAGCAAGGATCTTGGGTCAAGACCTCCAGCCATGCATGCACGTATGTGCCACCACTCACCCTGCCTTTTCTATGGATTCCATGATTTGATCGGTCAGATATTGCCTGTATTGTAGCTTGGGTTTATAATTTCCTCAGAAGCCACCCTCAGATGCCCACTTCCTTGTCCACACCTGCTTGCGTCCTTGCATGCTGATAAGACGTCACACTTCAGACCATCCCGTCAATTAATGTTTAATGTAACTTTCCTCAGAAGAATACCACTTGGGGAATAATCTGAAATGTCCTTGTGAGACAATTGTTTAGAGATCGTGCATCAGATTTTTAAGAGCAGGAAGGCATGCTCTTTCTCCCATCCTGGGAAAGGTGGCTGTACTCTTCTGGGTCCGTCCAGGTCCCCAAGCCTGAGGCAGGACCACAAGTCTGGTGGCCGAACATCCCCTCCACACGGCAGGTTTATTTTCAGAAATACGGAGCTTACCAACATCCTCTTTTGCAAACAAGCTTTGTCTGAATGGCAACAGTGGGTCTGGGATGTGTGTTGTGTGGCTGGTGCCCGGGCATGTGTCCACCTGGGGTTTTTTTGTGTGTCCTTCCCTGGAATATCCTGAGCCCACATACGCAGCAGTGTGAATCACGGGAAGCTTGCAAGCTACACAAAGGCAGGGTGCAAACTGCTGTGTAATCACCAAAGACAGTTTGGTGGAGGTTTGGGTTTCAAGGCCAGGGCCACATCCTGAAGAAACTTTGCTTTACTCCACGACTAATTCTCACTTCACATGCCCGGAAACACCCCTCTTCAGCCAGATTTGCTAAGCTGTCGGACAGTGGCAGAGCTCTGTACTTTTACGTAAGTGCCCAGAGGTTAAAGCACTGGCTCAGGTGCCGAGTATGGAGGGGACCAAACCCAATGCTGATGGGAGCAGAGAGCCCTGGGCTCCGATCCTGCTCCCAAGAGCTTACAAGGACAAACCATTCTCCCAGACATACGCAGTTATAAAGCAGCTCTACAAGCAGTATGACCTTCTTGCCAATGTATTTTGAAGTCTTCCATACTGCTTCCTTCCTTGCTCTGATGTTGCCACCCCAAGACCAGGTAAGTCGCACCTTGCCATACCCATGCAACAGCATTTTTCTGGTAACAGTGTCCCTGTGCCCCCATCAGCCTGCTCTGATCCCCAGCTGTTTAAAGCACAATTTTACTGACTTTATGGCCACTTTTCACTCAAGACACTGCCAAATCTCCTCTGGCAGCTACCTCCCCAGCCTTACTACCATTCAGGGGAGCCAAGCCCTAGTACCAGCTCCCTGGGCTAGCAGTCAGCCTGCATGTGCTTGTGGCTGCATGTCAGTGGACTATAACCAGATCTGCTTCTTAGTCCAAACCAGCGGAACATGGCACTTGGGCAGCAGGTGTTTAATTCCGGAGACTTGCCTGGATTAATTGTCAGTGGTTAATCCACAATCCCCCATATGCCACAACCATGCCCTACTGAAATCCCTGCCTGAGTTCAAGGCTGGGTTTAACCCAGCACAGGTGAGCAGACAATGCCAGCAGTCGTGTTTCTAAATGCCCCTAAGAGCCCAATGTCCTTTTCCATATTCTCTCTCTAGGTCGGGCTAATCTGCAATGCATCACAGCAGCAAAATAAAGGCCAACTATCTGACCCTTTCCGGCCCCACAGGAGCCTTACTCATGTCATTAACACAAGACAAGCGGGACAAAGAAATGCAGTCATCAGAACCTATCACTGTATAATCACGGAGAGATTTAGCCTACAAGGACCTACTGGTGTTCTCTTATCCATGTCCTGGCCAAAGCAGGGTTCACTTCAAAGCCACATGAGGTTGGCCTTGTCCAGTCTGATGATGATGTTCTCGTGGTTGGTGATCCCCTTCCAAATCTTTGGGCCTGTCCCGCAGCTGCACCATGCTTATGGTGAGCAATTTTTTTTCCTTTCCTGGAATGTCCCTACTGTAATTTGAGCTGTGGCCTCTTGTCCTTTCTCTGGGCATCTCTGAGGGAAGTCTGGGTCTGTCTTCTTTATATCCTCCCTCTAGGTAGCTGAAGGCAGCAATTATATTCCCTAGAAATCTTTTCTTCTGAGAGACAAGTCCAGCTCCTTCTGCATCTCCTCATATGCCATGTACTCCAGTCTCAGTCACCTTAGTGACCCTCCACTGGACCTTGCAGTCAACCAACCTTTCCAACACCCCTCTGGAAGGATACACGCAAAGTCCTGCTTCCACAAACTCAGGCAAAATCAAGTGGTCAGTGATATTACCTCCCCTCCACTGCAGCATCCCTTTCTCCGTGTACCACCCTGAAGCTATCTGTCTGCATAAGCCTGATTATCTTGTTCGTGGTTTTGGCTTTTTTTCTGATTTTTTCTGCTACTTGTCACACACCATTGACTCCAGAATGGTTTAAGACCCAGCCACATGGTACTGTCGTTCAACCCCAGACTCACCAGTGCTGTCATAGAATCATAGAATCATAGAATCATAGAATGTTTGGGGTTGGAAGGCACCCCTAGAGGCCATCTAGTCCAACCCCCCTGCAGTGAGCAGGGACATCTTTAACCAGATCAGGTTGCTCAGAGCCCCGTCCAACTTGGCCTTGAATGTTTCCAGGGATGGGGCCTCCACCACCTCTCTGGGCAACCCCTTCCAGTGTTTCACTACCCTCATTGTAAAGAATTTCTTCCTTATATCCAGTCTAAACCTACCCTGGTTTAGTTTAAAACCATCACCCCTTGTCCTGTCCAGCTGGCCTTGCTAACAAAATTTTCCCTGTCTTTCCTATAGTCTCCCTTTAAGTACTGAAAGGCCGCAATCAGGTCTCCCTGTAGCCTTAAAGTCAATAGGTTATGTTTTGGCTTCTAGTATTTCTATTTTTCCATAAGAAAGGACAATGACTTTTGATGAAGGAAGGACAGAGAAGCTGCCTGGATGCTTTTTCAAGTTCATGCTATAGACCTCTCTGAAATCATCATTAAGTCCTCATGGGCAGCTGGGCCCTGATAGATACATATGGGAGAGATGAGGCATGTTTGGGGCAGGGGGGGTGCTGTTTCATACCCGGGGGACCAGCTGAAAGAGCAGAAAGCTCCCTGTGAGTGAAGCAGAGAAATGGGACAACAGAGCACAAAACAAGGGGGGCTTTGCGAGAGATGCGTACCTGAGAACAACTAGCTACCAGGAGGCTTGAAGGCAGAGACGGGACCCTGGACCGTGGTGTGATGGAGACAGGGCGGGTAGGGAGGAGCAGTAACAGAGCTTGGGTAATGCATAAGGAAGCTACTGCATTCCCCACAGGGGAATGAGGTTATGTGGAAGGTCCAGCTGCTTCTCAGCAGGGATCAGTACTCCAAGATAAGCTCTGGGCCATATGAGATTTTTGCACTTTTGCCTCGCTCTTGTGCTGGGTCATTCGCTGGGGTGTATTTCCTGGAAGAGCCCAACCTTTTTTAGCCCTCGTAGCACCAGCCTGGAGGCAGTTGTTTGCTTTGGTTTGTGGCCATATCTAATTCTGTGCCGTCCACCACTAAGTTGACACGGAAACACCAGCAGTTTGAAGGAATACCATAAAAAACCCACACGTCATCAAACACATTGCAAATAACTAAGCACTGTGGAATGAATCATAAACCACACTCCCTCAAGAGATGAGGAAACACAGGGAAACAAAAACATCACATGTAGTGAGGAAGCTGGGGACTGGTTTGTTGCCCTACCCCTCAAAGTTTGTTTGGGAAGTTAATAAAAATGCGTTGGCATTCTTTCTTGTTAAACAAGGTGACCTATTTACAATAAATTCAACTACCCAGGGCTAGAAATAAATGTTAGAGCTCATAGGGAATTGAGTAACTTCCTCTTCTCAGGAGGTAAAGCTCTTGTTTCTGATGTGGCATGGATCCCATTTCTGAGACAGGTAGGAGCAAGAGCGCAAGGACGGGCCCCAGTGAATCTTGGCCCTTGGACAGTGTCAGTAGCCCATATGGGCAAAAGAGGTTGAGACTTTAACAGAAACAATTCAGGGTGTGTGGGTAAATGTCCAGGGGGAAGATGCTGAGGGAAGAAACAAGCTCTGCCCCATGAGCAGATGAGATGAATGCAAGTGGTCCCTGCTGTGAACATCCCCATCCACAGGAGCAGGGACTTGGGTACAGCAGGAGCAGGGACAGGCTTTTGCATGCCTCCTGGGTCCAGTGGAGATTGGATATCAGTGGGGTAGGATGCCACTGACATAAGAATCTACCCAGACAGGAGGAGCTCTGCTTGAAGAGTAAAGCCCAAAGACAGACAGAAGCCATGCTGGGAGTGCAGTGATAACCTGGGGTGCTGCAGCATCCAGGTTTTCCCTTCCTCTGACAGCACCAGGCACCTGGAGAGCTTGCCCAATGTAACCAAAAAGGCCTTGAACAATGCAGCAGTTCCCTGCTCAGTGGTGTTCCCAGAAACATGGAGAGCCTAGCAGGGAAGTCTCCCAGGAGGGTTTTCGTCCTTGTTTAATCTCATCCTGAGTACGTAGACGCACGACATTCTTGTCCTTCTCTGCTATCCTCCCACGGAGGGAGAAGATTAACCAAGCGTCATCTATGGTAACCATTGGGGTGGATTGTGGCGATGCTAATCTGTGCTCCAAGGCAGATAGATGTCAAGGGCAAAGAGTACCTCATGACCTACAGTTCTGCAGAAAGTAACCAGAGATTGCTCTAAAATTAAACAAATATGAACAAAACCTGATGCCTCCTTATGGCTGGCTGATTGCTGCACAAAACTCCAGTTCCTGAAGCATCAGAAAAACTCTGAGAAACCTCTTGCTGATGAGAATAGGAGGATCTGGGGCCAGATAAACTCCTCCTCTCCAAAGGCCGTGGATCTCCTAACAACAGATGCTTATGCGGTTCTTGCTTGTTGGCCAGCCTGCTGACGACTTGAGGAGCGCCTCTGCCAAAAGGAGGGAGCAACCCAAGGACATCACAATATTACTGCCCTGAAATCTTCAGCCACAGAGAAAACACGGTTCCCAATTGGTCCCTGTCTTGTCTACTGCTAAGTGGCCATTCCCATTTATAAGCCTGGGATGATATCCTAGGGACAGGAATGGCCTGTTCTACATACCTTTCATAAAAGTAATGAGTAGTTGTTGCCACCTTCTAAGGCAAAGACCTTAGAAAAAAAGTTGTCATTAGATGGAACAAATGCAAAGCCAATGTGTGAGAGTTCTCACCTCCAGAGGTGTCTGGAGAAGAATACGAGAACGCTAGAAACATCCCTCCCTTCCAGATCTCACCCTTGGCGAAGTTCTCTTTCCCAGTCAATCCCCAATGCCCTTCTTGGCAACCTCCTCTTCTCCTGCAAGGCCTCCTCCTCTCTTTCCTCTCGACTTTGCCCCTTTGAGGTCTTGTACAGAGTCACAAGCAGGCAGCCCTGTTCCTTGCCCTCAAGGCTAATACCCACACAGTAAAGGTGTCTCCTTGGAATCACCCACTCCCTCATTCCCCACTCCTGCCAGACTTCTGCCTTGGCTTGCCTGTTTGGTTCCCCCTGGTCTTGATGTCACCTACAGGCTTACTGTCTCCTCTGCAAGAGGCAGGGAGTCCCCAGACCTCAGCAGCTCTTTTATGCTACTCAACATGGCTGAGGGCTACAAAAAACCCTCTGATGTTTCAGTCTTGGGTGGTTCTTTACCAGTCTGTAGAGACATTGATTATGTTTTCTCCATCCAAGTGTTGTTCAACAGTGTAATTTCAGACAGTCTTGGAGTATCTCCAGTTTCTGGAAACCACCATGACAAGATGTTTTGATGTTCCTAGTGTTCCCATGTTCTTCTCTGGGCACCTCTGGAGGTGAGAAGCTGCTGAACTCTTACTCACTGGCTTCATTATGCATTTGTTCCATCTAACGCTGACATCTGATGCATTACTTTTATAAAAGGTATGTAGGGTTTGCATACTCGCATACTCAACCTCAAGCTGTGAGCAGCAGGAATGCTCTGGAGCATCCTTTTGGGGCCAAATAACTGAGAGCTGGGTGTGGTTGGAAAGGTGCGCTGGGTTTGGCATGACCAGCCCACTGTTGATGTACAAACGGCATTCCTTCAGAAACGCAATGGAAAAGCAACCGCTGAAGGGGGAGGCTGTGTATGGAAAGCTGGCTCGAGTTGAGCTGGGCAGAAAGCCTGGCACACCAGCGCTGGGAGTGGGCTGGGCCCCACTGGACCACAAGCCAGAGATGTTGGGCTGCCAGCTGGAATCCAAGGTAGCTCTTCTACACCTGCCTGAAGACCAGTGGGACTGCAAACGATGATGCTCAGCTTTTTTCAGCATGTGGGCTACAGACTTCCTCCCAGTGGCAGAAGACACTCATGGGCTGTGACTTCTCCACTGCCGCATGGCTGAACTGACCTGCACGTGCATGGTGATACATCCTACCCCAAAACTTGCTCTGGAGGACCAGTCTAACAGCTCATCTGCAAGGCTTCCCCGAAACAACTCTCAGCCCTGTGCAATTTGCTTGTTCTAATTTTGCACATCATGTGGCTTTTGGAAAGCAGTGACTGGTTGCCTACTTCCCTGGGGAGCAGCGGAGCCTGGCTGGGGAGAAAGCCCAGCAGTAACAGCCACAACAAGGAGATGGGAAGCTGCATCTCTAGAAGAAGCCGCAAGGAGGAGCAGGGAGCAGGCATGGGGTGATGGGAAAGGACCAATGGCCTCACACAGACTTGAACTGAAAGCCACGGGGCACCAAGTCTGGAAGCAGGACGCCTGCAAGGACAAAATGCTGGAGGAGAATTTTTATAAACATCTTGGTTTTGTATTCCAGCCTTGCTGCTTTGAGTTCCCTTTAGCTGAAGAGTGATCTGTTCTGGTTTATACCTGAGTTTGTTGTGCTCACAGCCTCTGTGGGGTGTTGGGAAGCCTGAGATCCATGCCAAGGGTTTGGCTGACTTAGGGTCGCAACACGCCCTGGCAAGAAGAAGCAGCCTGGGGCTGCGAAAGAAACAGGATGATGCCTTGAGAAACCCCATGAAGGCTACATCAGACTGGTTTGATGGATGGGTGACACAGGATGGCGATTGCTCTTTTAACCCTTGGCAGATGGCGCTCCTTTACGTCCTTGGGCTAAGATGGAAAAGAGGCCAGGAAGGTGTCAAGTCTGGTGCTAACTTGTGGGCTATAGATAATTAATTGGTCTTTAGGATGCCGAGCACAGCCCTTCTGTTCACATCCTCCTTTCCATCATGCCAGTTGGCCTACACATGAGATTTCAGTGTTGACTCACTCCTGCATTTTCCTGTCTTCAGTGATTGAGTTGGAAGTTGCTGGTCCTATTAGAGAAGCCGTTTTGTAATTGAATGCTAAGCCCATCTCTTGTGAGGTTGTGCGCTCCTGCGGCTGAGTCCATCGCTTCTGCTTATCACCATCGCATCTGTGTGCCCCAGTAAAGTCACCAGCAGTCATTACCTATTTCTCAGGTGCGTACTGGTAGACACAGCTGTCGGAAAGCTAATCATTGCTAATGTGCTGGAAGTCACCCACAAAGTCTAAGCGGCTGTGTGTCTTTGTTTACCTGCTCACCACTTATTCCACAAAATGAACTTGACAGAACACTTCGGCTCTTGCCTATAGTTTGCATTGCCAACACATTTTGGCAGGGCAACAGCACTACTTCCCAAGACCTGCTCATTTCTGAACACCGGTATTCTTATAACGTTGGCCATGGCTGCCTCTGCCAGCAATTCGGGGGAAGAGAATTTATTTTTCTGATGTTTTGTCATTACGGTTGTTGGGTATTTCAAAAGGCTGGTTAAAAGGGCACTTTTGATTCCTTTGAACTGGGTGTTTACAGGTGGCTTTGTGCAACTAGCGCTGTGCCAAGTAGCCTCAGAGGCAGGGAAAACCATCATATTAAAAGCTTTTAAATCCAATTAGCTCAGCTCAGAGATGGAGCAGCAAATATGACATCGCTAATTTTTGTATTTTCAGATGCAAACCTGTTTCTCTCAATTATGCATTTCTCTGGGAGGTGGTTTAGGACTGCGCAAAAGCCATAATACATCGGTGATAGAGAAAATGTAGGTTTAGACCTGAGTAGAGTAGGGTTCAAACCTCAGTCAAACCGAGCACATATCCACATTCAGCCATGCTCCAAAGCCTTTGTGATCTTGGCAATGGCTCCTTCCAGGCAGCACTTTTGGCAGCTGGCTTTAAAAACCTACAGTGAGCCTCTGAAGGTATTGTAGCTTGAGTTTTTCTGTTGTTGTTCCCCCAGACCTGCTGGGAACCCGTTTGGTAAGGATGCCTGCACACCCATCACCAGCTGAGGGGTGGGAGAAGATTTCAACAGGACAATAAAGATGATTTCACAGATACTTGTTACCACGGGGCTTAGCATTAAACAGGACAATCCTTTGGTTTCTGTCCGGGACTTTAGCAGGTTTTTTTAACACACAGATGCTGCTTGCTTGAGCCTCGGGGCAATTCTGTAGTTAACAAATGGAGTTTGCTGTACCAACTTCTTCAGCAAGAATTCCTGCAGGATTACACAGAATCACAGAATGGCAGGAGTTGGAAGGGCCATGCGGAGATCACCCAGTCCAACCCCCCTGCTCAAGCAAGGTCACCCAGAGCAGGGTGCACAGGACATCGTCCAGGCAGGCTTTGAATATCTCCAGAGAAGGAGACTCCACAGCCCCCCTGGGCAGCCTGTTCCAGCGCTCCGTCACCCTCAAAGTAAAGAAGTTCTTCTGCATATGCAACTGAAACCTCTTATGTTTCATGTGCTTAGCACACATGGAGACTCCGTGTCCCAGGCAGAGCCTGGAGCACCAAGCTGACACCCATGACACAACTAGGCGAAGTCCACGTTGACATGGACATAACCAGCATTGTGTTCCTTAGCTGAGAAACAGACAATGGGGAAGGGGGCCCGTGTGATTTTGGAGGAGCAAGGCCAGGGAGAACCTCAGAAGGCAAAAGAGTTGCTGGGTCAGAAGAAGATGGTTTCTCAGAGCTGTGAATCAGCCCGGGGCCCTCTGTCACTGCTGGAATACTCCAAAAGACTTCAGCCAAGGAAGACTAGAGGATCCCAGCCTTGCTGTAGGCAAGGATGACTCAAAGGGAAAGGCATGGGTGGAGGAGGGTGATCCCCTCCAAGAAGGCAGCAGAGGAATTTTTTTTTGTTGCTACTGTGAGTTGGGCGAAGTTGCCTGTTGTTTTCATTGGACTGAAGCGGAAAGGTTGCGTTGAGACACCTAACGAGCAAGGTGGTGGCTGGGAGCCAGCACCAACCTAACAAATACCTGCCATTCCCCATCACTGTTCAAGCGCTCAGGCTCGGTCAGGTCCCCCCCTCCTCTAGTCTCTACAGCTCCTCTAGAACCTCCTGCTCCTGCAGGTTGCCACTGTTGGCACTAGGATGAGCACCCCTGGCGCAGACTTTTCATTCTGGTTCTCGAGCCTCACCCAGGAGGGTGGGTTCTGGTCTGCTGGGACAAGGAGCAACGAGAGCAAGGCAAGGGATAGCATGAGTCACAGAAACATCCCGAATAGCCTGCAGCAGTCTGAGCGTGCTCATCTATGGCAAATGAAACCCAGGCCTTTAGTTTTGTATTTTTTTTCACACTGGAAAAAATATCTAAAGTGGCCACTTATGTGTAAGTCAAGCATGACCCAGGTCCTGTGCAATGTGCCTGAGTCACCAGCTCAGCTTTTGCTCTCTGCTGGAGATCTTTGTGCAGTTATTAAGAGAAATTTGATTTAAACGCATAATGGCACAGAGAGGGATTTTTTTCCTAAAATGAGGAAAATACATTCTGTGACTTTACTGTTTTACTTTCCTATATTCATCTTCTTATAAGATTATTTTCAATGACCTTATTTAGAACCAAACTGTCCCTGTAGCGTTTCCCTACCAAAATATGTGTTTTTCTGAAGAACTCTTTGCCATTTGTTAGCCCAAGCTTGGCTCCTAACAGCCTCAGTCATGCAGGCAGCAATGCTGCTATAAAGTCTAGATTTGCTCTTCCCTAAAAAAAAAGAAAACATTTTCAAAATTGTTTAAAACAGCTGACTGTTTTCCCCACAAAGAGCTAATGCACATTTTAATAGTGACCAGGAATAGCACAGTAGCAGGAGATCCTAGAAAAAGAATAAAAGAATGGGATGCAGGTGGCAGAGAGAAGGGATGTGGAAACCTGCCCCAAATGCACGGGAGGGAGCGGCACGGAGGAAGGTGTACTTTCAGGTGCTGTTGATGAGCGTGCACATTTCTCCGGCCCCATGCTTTTCTCAGAGCAGGTTGGGTTTGCCTAGGTTTAGTCTAAGTCTCTGCTTTAAGCAGCAGTGGGATTTCTGTGGGCAAGTCAGGACACCTCAGGGTAGATCTCTGTATGTAGAACTGACGACTGTCAGATGCTGTCTTGACATGAGTTTCCTTTCTGAGGAGTGTCTGCCCTCGAGATCTGTTGCCAGGCGAGAACTGCGCCACACACAGCTTGCTGGGTTGACACGGAACTGGTTTCCCCCACTTGGTTCCTTGGTTCTTTCTGGGATGGTTTTGTGGACCCGTCTTGTCCAACGAAGGACATGCATCCCTGCTCCATGCATCCCTAATCCATGCATTATCTTGGGAAGGCAGATGTCTTCTCTCCTAGTAGCTCTCCTCCATCACGGGCTCTGGAGATGCTGTTCCTCACTACTTGGCAGCTCTATCACTTGGGTCTTCTCCTGCAACTGTCCCAAAATGCTGCCTGGTGCCCTGCCTTGCCTGTGCAAGAAGGTTATAGTGGGAGGAAGAAACGTGAATTTAAGTGGAAGTAGTTATAACAATATGATCTTCCACAGTCGGCTGCAGAAAGCATTAGGTGTGGTGGCTCAGGGATGTTTTTATCCTGAACAGCCCAGCCCAACTCTCCCCTTCCTCACCTTGACTTTGACTTAGTTCCTCTGTCCTTTGGAGCTGCAAAAGCTCTAGAAGTAACATTCATGCCTAACACTTAGCCCAGAAACAAAAGGTCCATAGCTGTGACTATGCCTGCTCAGAAAAACGTGAGGTAACCCATCATGGTCTTTTCCAGGGCTCACTCAACACCATCCTCCGTGGGTGCCACTGGTGTTTGCTTCCACTTTCTAGTTCAGGAACCTTCTGGGCTTTGCAGTTTTATCCTGATCTGATACAAAACCACCGATTGCCTTTCTCTTAACCGCAGCATCTTTTCTTTAGGCTCACCAGGTTTACTTACTGGCTTTGGATGTGTGCATGCGTGCGCGTGTGTAATAATTTTTTTAAGAACATAAACAGTTTAAAAAACTGTTGCCTTCCAGTTTTCTTTTACATAGTGCTTTTTTTAAGGGCAGGTGCGATGAGGAGTGAACACCAAGAAGCACTCGAACATCAAGTAATGCTTAAACCCTCTGGAAAACATTGGCTGCATTTGGTGGGTATAATGAATGTAACCCCTAAAACAGCGGGTATGCTTTGTTCTGAGCTAGAAACTTGCATTTTAAAGCAAAAATCTGCTCATCCACATGTTTTAAGTGATAAAGGACTTCCTACTGAATGTGGCCAGGGAGACCTGTTCAGCCAGAGGTCTTAGCCTTGGTCTGGTCTCCAGCCAGACCCGCTTAGCCCTCGCACATGCAACATCCCCACAAACTGCAAGAATCGAAGAAAGTTCAAGGGTCTCAGTCCACCAGGTGCACACTGAAGGTCTCCAAAGATGGAGATCCCCCCCTGCTTCTCTCCCCCCTGTCCAGCAGCTCCACCACTCTCAATGTGAATTTTTGCCCTTGTATCCAACTGGAATTCCGCTCCCCTTTCCCAAGGAGGGGTGGTTGGTTGTTCCCCAGCCACAGGACCTCTCTGCCAGAAATAAAAAGTAGTAATTTTAAACTGTTAAATGATAAGAAAGGACTTTTAGCCTTAGTTAAATACTAAAATAGTTTTTAAGGTTCCACCACCAAAATTTTTTAAATGTATTGGATATAAGCTCTCCTGTTTATTTATTATTATAAAGCCAAATCAATCACGTGAACTCGGCACATCTTCCCAAGAGATGCCCTTGTAACTCTTCCGTTGGTAACAAGGCCAATTTTTTCAGAACTAGCATTTTTTTTGAGAAAAGAAACCAAAACACGACAGGCCCAGCGGTCCCTGGGATTTCCAGGCAAGCCTTTTTTGGCAAATATGAAGGGGTCCGTGCCAAAGTGCTCAGCTCAAGCGAAGAAAGGGTCATTTTAAGATGCATCTGTTGAAATCCAGTTATTGCATTGCAGAAATATACAGTCACAGCCAGGCTGATCCGCTACAGAGAAATATCCCTCTCCAATTCCCTCAAACTGCCCCAAAAGAGGCAGCGTGCCAACTTCCATGAAAAGCCAGTATTTCCATACTGATTCTCAGCCCGCGTCTAAGTGCCCACACTGCAGAGGTAGCCCAAATTTAAACTTTAATCAAACTTCATCCTATTTGGGCCTTGTCAGCCTTGCAATGTGCTCGGGACATGAATGCAAGGGCTGGTTCAGGATCAGGATAGCCATGACTCGGGGTCAGAGATTTGTTTGGGAGTAGTTTTCTTGCAGAAACCAGCCCCTGGGATTGGAGCTGCTCCTCTTAATTAATATTAAGTACAAACTGGGCCGTGGGGCACAGCGTGGTGGTGGTGAGGCCAATAAATGCCTTGGTTTCTAGAGGAACACCTTGCTCTGTTTTCAAAGACAGAATGTTTGTGGGTGAAGGCAAAGAGACCAGTTTGCATAGCTGGGGAGAAAAAAAATAAATAAACCATTACAGCTGCAGCAGCATGGCCAAATATTGTAACTGTGTCATCCAGCCCCTTTCAGAGCCCTGGATGCATTTCTAAAAGTACAGCAATTAGGCTGGGAAGTGATTCCCAGGCCCAAAGATCTCAGCTGCTTCTTCTGTGAAGCTCTCATCTCAACCGGTCTTAATCTAACCATGAGTGAGGGTGGAAACCAAAAGCTTTTTGCTGGGTGGTCTGGCCTCACAGACAGGGCGGTGGAGGTCTTCTGCAGGGGTGATGGGTTCCCAAGAGCCAGTCAAGGTGCTGGAGTGTGTTTCTCCAGGTGGAGGTGACACTGGGGGTGATGCCTGCTTCCCAAGTCCACGGGCATCTCCTGGGCAGCACAAGGGCCACACGCTCATACCCTCATGCTGCAACATCTTGGAAGGGAAGCCCAATCCCTAGGAGCTGTTTCCACCCAGGTCCCACTGCCTTCTGTTCACCCCTGGTTTTTCGGGAAGTGGTCCTCTGGCACAGAAGCTGTGTTTCCTTGTGGCAGCCAGGTCTGGGTTTGGAAAGAAAAACCGCCAGCTGCAGGTGACTGCCAGGAAGGTGGATGAAGGCACAAAGCTTCCTGCAATGTGGGGATATCTTATCAGGCTGTCTGTCAACCCATCAGCTGCCCTATGGAGCCAGGCATGTAGAAGCAGTGCTGAACGCTGTTGACTTTGGCCAATGGTGGCACCTGTGGCTCAGACTGTCTGCATTAGCAGAACCTGCTCCCAAGGTAAGGTGCTGGGATGAATCGGCTGGCAGCCACCTGCGCCAGCAGGCACCTTGTAAAATGCCGTGAGTGGCCACCCACCGGTGCAGGGTTCCTGGGAGCATCAGCACTCGAGCCCCTGGCAGGGACAAGGTGGCAGCTACTTGGTCTTCCTGGAGCTGGGTAACGATGATGCTTCTTGCTGGGGGAGGCAGGGCATGACCCAGCTCAGGTGGAAACCAGGGACACCATGGGCAGAGCAGAGCTGACAGCCTCTCCCAACCGTTGGCAAGGTTCAGGCTCTTCTGCCAAAACCCCTCTAAGCTCACTCCTTCCCTTCATCTTTCTCTCCCAGAAGGCCCTACACAAGTTGTGGCCACTGCTGCTGGTGCCGGGAACTCGCAGTAACCTCAAAGTCAATGGCAATCCTAAGATGTGCATGCTTTCTCCATGCAGCTCTGTACCGCCTCTGGAGAGGCAGCACAAAGTACCATGGTCCAGACCTCTAGACCTCTGTGCACAGCTTTTCCCCTGCTGCCTTGGGGAAGCATCCCAAAAAGCTAGTTGCAAGAGGAATTCCAGCACTTGTCAGTATTCACGTTTTCCAAGCTGGAAACCACCCAACAGGCGGCAGCATGTACCCGAGGCCTTGTTCATGGGCCCCCAGCACCAGTCCCTAAGGCTGGCAGGTTCCGTGAGAACCTCTCAGATCAGACTCTGTCTGCCTTCTGGTGGGGCTGGCAGATCTCCAGAGAGACTCCAGCACACCCTGCATGAGTTCAACCTACCTCTGGTGGTGGACAGAGGACTGCCTTTGCCGTCTTTGCCAGCAGAGATGGGAAAGCCCCTGTGGAGGATGGCAGGTACTCACTTCACTGAGAGAGTATGAGGGGGTCTAAGCTGTCACCCACAGACTCTTGAGCAACCAACCCAGTCCTTACCAGGACACCAAGACGACGAAGGGCAGATGAAAATACATCAGTCGTAGTCAATAATTGCCACACCAGCCATTCGGCTTTGACACGTTGATGCAAGCTAGCATCCTCCCTTTGCCTGTTGAAATGCCCATCCTGGGTGAGCAGCATGGCGATTTAGGCCCCGGGAGAGGTTGAGGAGTTCCTACTCACTCCTGAGAGCCAGAGGAGGATGAAAGGAATGTGTCAATCGTAATGAAGCCTAGTGGGGGAAGCCCACCAGGTGAAGGCCAGCAGATGAAGCCCACCAGGTGAAGTCCCAGTGGATGAAGCCCAAGCATGCTCGGTCTGCCAAGCCTAGAGAGTGTGGGAAATGGAGGGAAGGGGAGACCTGTGGATTCCGCAGCAGGACAAACACCCTGGAGACTCCAATCCATCTGCATCACAGGGGAAGAGCTGTGATTTCTCCTGTTTTCCGTGTCCCAGACCAAGGGAGTAGGGCATGTTGGAGGTATTTGGAAAACCTGGAGGTTTTCATGAGGGGCTGGTGGTTCCCTGCCCCAGGGTCCTGGGTTGCTGCTCTCAGTCTCCTGCCCAGCAGCTGTACAGTCACAGAATCACAGAATGAGCTCTGCAAGTCCAGCAGTGGCCTCGTCTCCCTCCAGGCATCCCAATGTGCTCGATGCTTCCTGAGTTAATCTCCTAGCGCCATCTGCCGTCTGACACAACACCCTCCTAGGGTGGTGATGGTGCTCCTGGCCAGCTCAATCCCCAACCTCGCTTGTAAAAAAGAGCTGGACCAGGTAGCCCACCGCCAAGCCTGGGTGGACCCCTCTGCCCCATGCCTAAAAAGAGCTGAATGTGTCCTTGCCATGTCATCACATAAAACTGTTACATTTTCTTCTTTTTTCGTTAAATGAGTAGTACCAGAAGCTATGCACGGGGAAAGGCACCCAGAAGAGGGGTTTCCCAGGCTCAGCTGGACCAAGCTATGTCTGGCCTGAGTCGGTGCTGGTGGTGGTCCCACCACAGCCAGGTTTGGGCTATGGGCACTGCCCCTCCCTCCCCAGCGAGCCCACTGAGATTCAGCATATTTTTGGTAACAATGACCAGAAAAGTAAAAAGATTTTCCTCTATTAACTTAATACAGAGATTCTTTGTCTAAAGTTCATGCGCTCTCCCCATCCCAAGGAGAAGAGGAAGGTGCAGGACAGAACCTATGCATGTTTTCTCCACTGTCCCAAGCTGCAACCACCCGCTAAGCTCCTGCTTGGGAAGAGTGTCCTGGTTTCATCTGCTCAGGTCTCGGATGCCACCTCCTGGCTTTCCCACTGTACTGTGAAGCTCGTTAAGGCTCAACACAGGCTCCCAGGACCTCTCCCGTCCCACCGTCAGAAATAGCGATGCCACGTAAAGCCTTACTGATTCAGAGCGGCTTTTGTTCTTCAAGGATCTGGCCCGACCCCCCTTTTTTTTTCTTAAATTCAGGATGGAGGCAACTCTGATGATAAATAACCCCCCAGCTACCCATTCACCCTTAGGGTATTACAGGCTTTTGCACAGGAGCCCATCGCAGCAGCGCCTTGACTCCCAAAGCCCCTCTGGGCTGTGGTCCATCACATTGGGGCTGGTACCCCCCACCCTTCACCAGCAGTTACTGTGCAGGGCGTGTTTTGGCCCTACAGACTTAGGTGGCCCCTTTGCAGTCTGTTAGGCATCACCCATGGCTTTCTGTACTCACCCTTTGGGGATGCCATTTCCAAGCCTCTACAGACTTCTTGCTGGCTTGGGGACTAATTTAACAAGCAGGCAGCTGGCAGAGGGATAGAAAAGGTATTTTTTGGAGCTGCAAGACAGTGTGGTGATATCTGGGCCCAGCAGGTAACCAAAACTCATGAGAGGGGGCACTGTGCAATGAGGCAATGCAAGATGAGGAGCAGGCGGCGTGCTCTCCCCTCGCTAGAGGAAAGACATCACGTTGCTGGAACGTGTCCAGAGAAGGGCAAGGAAGCTGGGGAGGGGTCTGGAGCCCAAGGCTGCTGGGGAGAGGCTGGGGGCTCTGAGGGTGTTCAGCCTGGAGGAGGCTGAGGGGAGACCTTATTGCTCCCTACAGCTGCCTGACAGGAGCAGGGAGCCAGAGATGTGGTTGGGCTCTGCTCCCATGGAACGGGCAATGGGACGAGGGGAAATGGCCTCAAGTTGTGCCAGGACAGGTTTAAGTTGGACATTGGGAAAAATTCCTTCCCCGCAAGGGCTGTCAGGCCCTGGAAGGGGCTGCCCAGGGAAGAGGTCGAGTCCCCATCCCTGGGGGTATTTAAAAGCCAGGCAGATGAGGTGCTTAGGGCCAGGGTTTAGTGATGGGATGGCAGGGTTAGGGTAACGGTTGGGCTTGGTGATCTTAAAGGGCTTTTCCAACCTAAACTATTCTATGATTCTTCTATGATTTGCTCTTCTCCCTGCTCCTCCTTCATCATTTCCCAGCTCTTTTTGCTCTCCTCATGACATTGCTGGCCTGGGCAAGCCTGCTCGTACACCCACCAGCCAAGCCTGCCTCTTCCAGAGGTGTGCTACCAAGTTCATCCATCATCAAGCAGCTTGGCCTTTCTTTTTATACAGCCTTTCTTTTTATACAGCCGTGTGCCGCGGCCAGGCGGGGGCTCCACAGAGCCGGTGCCTGTGATGCTCCCTGGCCCCGCAGCAGACCTGCTCTTCATCCCCATGGGGCTGCACCACGCATATTTGCCAGAGAAATCCCACTGATGTCACATGAATTGCAGCTTCTTGGAAGTCAGCTGGGAGTGGTAGCTGCTAAAGCTGGAAATTTTGGTGGTTCCTGATGCAGCATGGATCTGGGGTCACTGGAGACAGCTCCTTATGGTTGTGGCCATTGATGTCCACTGAATGGGCAGACAACTGGGACACCCTCAGGGGTCCCATGGAGTTTGGCTTTCTGACCAGCTGGGTAGAGTTTAACTGCAGAAAAGAGGCCACCAGCAGGACTGGCACTGAGTGGAGAAACAGCACAGAAGGCGGAGCTCAGGTTTGGAGACATCCCTGCCCCCCTCCTTGGCGATTCACAAGAGGTGTCCTCCACTTGTCCTGAGGTCAAAATGGTCTTCAACCATGAAAGGCTTCAGCCCAAGCAAGGAGGGATGCCTTGCGGAAAGGGAATGGTGATGGAGGCTCTTCTCCCTGCGCTGCCAGTCCAGGCCAGCAGATGGAAGTTGCTGGGATTTGCAGGAGCCATTTTGACCCTTTTGCAGAAGCCATTTGAATCGCTTTTCATCAGCCTTTGCCGAAGAAATGAGCTGAAGGTGCCAGGTCATGCAACCTGCATGACTGAGCTGCCTCTGGGCACCCTTGGTCATCAGCAAAGGTGTGCAGGACCACGAAGGGAGGCATCAGTGCCCGAGGCACCCGACCTCAGAGACAGGAGCTCTGCGGTCTCTTGTGACCAGCAGGTCCCCAGGTGAATGCAGGTGTTCAGTGAGCCATCTCCTTTCCTACAGCTCGTGTTCCAAGCCAAGGTTGAATTTTGCATCTGAGCTTCCCACTGGCTTCCCTGAAGATGCTTTTGCCTGCTGCGTGCGTTAATCGGATCAAAAGGAGGACCAGGCCAGCTCTGCGGCAGCTCGTCCACCGCCACCACATTGAATGGCCTTTTTGCATCAGAGCAGCTGGATTTTCCATTCCCAAAGTGCTCCTTGCTGCAGTGCCTGGATCACACGCTGTGGTGGAGCACAGGGCTTTTGGGAGAAAATGGGCCGAGAGCTCCCAGATTTATTTATTTATTGTCCCACTTTCAAAAAAAGGAAGAGGGGGAGTTGCCAGGAAAGTGTAAAATGAAAGTGTGCCAAACCCAGCCTTTTTTTTTCCCCATTCTGTCTTCTCCCAGCCCCAATGCCACCTCCTCTCTTCTCTGGCCACTTTCTCCTATGGCCACTGCCCAGCAGGACCAAAGGAACTGGGTGCCAGCAGCCTGCACCCCTTTTTCCTGGCGATGCCCTCAGGCTGTGCCCCATCCAGAGCCGCCCTCCACCCTGGAGCTTCATCCCACCCACAGGCCAGGGCCATTCCCTATCCCTAAACCACTGCCCGGAGAGCATCCCTTTGAGCAGGACACGAGTGGGAGCAGCCGGGGGTGGACAGGGGCATCGCAGGCACCCACAGACAGAGGCGGACGGACGGAGGGAGCAAGTGCACACGTGTGTGCACACACCCGCACCGGCCAGGGAGGGGGACACCCGGGGACCCTTGGCACAGACATGACCTACTTTAGTGCCGAGGCAAGCCACGTTGTGCGGGTCCCAGAGTAAAAGCTTAATAGAGCCGGGCGTAAATTATTCATTGCCTGGCCATGGTAATGCATGTGCTAAAGGCTTTTTTATTTTTAACAGTAAAAAAAAAAATCTCCTCTATAATTTAAAGCCTTGCACGCTCCCATCGCTGGCCCCGACTGCTCTCCAGGGTGTTTCCACTTAGGTGAGCAGAGCTGCAAGATAAAGATGGACCCAGCAGGGGAAAGCTGGCCCAGCAGGAGCTGGGATGCAGGCAGCAGCCAGCTTTTCCTGGGCGGTGGGTGGGGGTTTCCCGTGGGGAAAGAGGCTGGCAGTGCTGCTCTGGCTCAGGCAACCCCGCAGCCACTTCCCAGAGCAGCAGGGCTCAGCCGAGCCCGTTCCCAGGCACAGTGGCCAGCAGGGCTATTTTTAGACCAACTTTTTGCTTTTTCTTATTTTTTTTTTAATCCCGCCCCCCCGCTCCTCACCCAAGCTCAGCACTGCCCTTGAAACCCTAGGGAAGAGGAAAACTCAGATCCCTGGGGCTGGAAGCTGGGTGGGAGGGCTTTAGGAGCACCCCAGCACAGGGACTCACTGACCTCAGCCACAGGGCCCCCTTTGGCAGAGCAGGGATTTAGGCAGTGCATCCACAGGCAGCTCCCACCTTAACCTCAAGCCTTGCTTTCACCCTACCAGGACAACCACCCCCAGCCCCAGCCCTGCAGTTCCCACAGCTGTTTTAGCAGGTACAGATAAGGCCAGAAAATGAGTCTGCAGCTCCAGCCAGGGCACCCTGCACTGGAGGAGGAGCTGGGTGATGCTGCAGAGGACATTTGCCTTCTATGGCCATGTCGCCTCGCCGTGCAGCTGGTGTGGACGAAGGACACTGGCAGGGAGGAAAGGCCCCCCCCAAAAAAAAACCAACAAAAAAACCTCAGGGTTGCCCTCTCAGAGGCCTCCAGACGAGCTCAGCCTCAACAGCCCCTCCAACACAGGCCTGTGAAGGCAAGGACTTGCCCCTTCCCACTCCCCAGTCCCGCTCTAGGTCTTCATCATCATCCCAGAGCAGCCCACATCCCCAGGGAGTGGGCAGGGAAGTGGCACAGGTACCACCAGGCCTGAAGCATCCCAGCCCCTCCAAAAGAAAACACAAGGTACCACAGAAAAATAGTCACAGCAGCCTCTGGGCATATTTTTTTTTTTGTTGCATTTCATATATTATCCAGTTTCACATTCTCATAGGATCAGCAATGACAGAGCAACTTATTCTCAAACCCTTTAATACAAGTAGGACAGCCATGGTCAGATAATACTTAAGCACTTCAATACCGAGCCAGAAGATGCTAAAACAAAAATTGCACAATTTCTTGTTTACTATGCCTGACTGAATCATCGTTACAGAAGACAAGCCTTCTCGGTCAAGCTTTTAACTAAACATTAACTTATCTTACAGGATTACAATTTCTCTTTAATAATAATAATTAATTGCACACAAACACACAAGAAATTCTTTATGATGCATAAATATTTCCTTATTACACATGGTACAAAAATACTCATAACTTTTTTTTGTTCGGTATTCCCATAAGGATGACAGATTATTTGGCAGGACTGGAGGCTCTCCAATCAGAAAGATGTGGAAAAAACAAAAAAGAGGTTAGATATTTTAGTCGTTCTTTATATAGAAGTCTGAAGAAGAAAAAAAAAGATATAATAACCCTGACTTTAAAACCGGAGAAGAATGCATGAGAATAGAAACCCAGTGCATTGTACTTGGGGGGGGGGGGGGGGGGGAACAACCAAAACGAAACATTTTTCAAATTCTTCTGGTCATACAGGGAAGGGGCAGGTGGAGGTAGGAGAAGGGGTGAGACAAGGACAGTTAGTACTTCTCAAAGCCAAGTCTTCACCGAAGCAAGAGGAAAACCTTGATGGATCAATCCGCTGGGCCAAGACCTGTTGCTAACGGCTACACAAACGCTAGAACAAACAAACTTACACTCACACATACACAAGTTAAGTGTTTTAATTCATGCCAGAAAACATGCAAAACCCATTGCCTTTTGTTTCCTTCAGCCAAGCTGCCGGGGCAGGGTGAGCCCGGGGAAGCCCAGGGCAGAGCCCCCTGGCTGAGTTTCGGCACAGCCGGATGGCAAAGCTCAGTTGGGGAGGATGTCCCAGGGATGGAGGGAGGGATGGATGGAGGCGGCACACAGCCTGTGGCAGGGGGCTGGGGCGGCTTTGCAGTCCGGGGAAGGGGGGGGGATACTGCAGCCCCAGGGGGGAGCACACCAGGGCCAAGAGCCTTGTCCACTGGCCACAAATCAAACCAAGAGGTATCTGAGCAATCATCCCTGGCACATCCCTCCGCGGAGAGGCAGGGAGGAGGAGGAACACAAGCTGAGGAGAGACACTGCGGAAGAGGAGCGGCGGTGAGTGGGGCCCAGCTGGATCTGCTCCCTGAGCAGCACCCACAGCCCTTTCCCTACCCCTGGGGCTTGTTGGGTGGGTTTGGCCCCATTGCCCATCAATGTAACCCAACCACATCCTTGGGTGGATGCGAGGGGCTGAGCCCCAGCTCCCATCCCTCCTCCCCACAAGGGTCCAAGGTCCCAGGGATGAGGAAGACAGGACCCAGCTTCCAAGAGTAATTAATTACTTACTAATGAACTAACAAAACTGACGAGACTTCCATCCTTGCTGGGTAGCTTCAGAGGGAGGATACCAGCGCATCTGGAAGAGAAAGCCATGCCAGAGGTCCGTGATGTGGGATTATCTCAACCAGTGCCCAAACCTTCAGCTCCTCCAGGCCACACGAGGTACACACAGCCGAGACATCTCCAGCATGGGAGAGGAAGCTCCAGGGTGAGTCCCAAATACTGCTTGAGTAGCATCCCAACCTGGGGCCACACCGTGCTGGCACTGCCCGGCACACCAGCCCCTCACCAGCCAGCTCTGGTGGCTCATGCAAGGACTGGCTGAGGCTGACCAGGCGCTGGGACCCAGCCAGGTCCACGCTTATGGAACACAGTGGGATCCCACACATCCAAGAAGCTATACCCCATCTCAGGTCTCGCCTTACCACCTCAAGCACTTTGTGCCCATTGGCACAACCAGAAGGCAGCCTCCAAATCCACACCCACGCCTAGCTCCAGCTCACCACAACACGCAGACCACCACTGTTCTAGCCAGGAAAGCTCCTCACCACCAAGCTATCCATGGCCACTGCAGAGGGGCTGTTCCTCTCCCAGCACACCCTTGCTCCCCCACGCACCCCAAGTTCACATCTGTGCCCTCGCCCAGGCTGGGCAGAGGAGGCTCGCTTTGGGTGTGCAGCACCCCAAGGCAGCGGCCACTCTGCCCTCACCCAGCAGAATGAGGCATCTCAGGACCACACACTGAAACCAGACTACCTCTACATGACGAACACCGGGTAAGAACTGGCTCATCCACTGCAGAAGAGACCTACAAAACTTCCTAAGCCACAACCCAGCCATCAGAAGAGGCTCCAGACAGACCATATCATGGGAAGGACTTGGTAGAGCTGCAAACCAGCAAGACTCAGAGGGTCCCCTGGCAGGTCACTGCTGCCCCATCTACTGCTCAGGCCCGCTCCTTGCTGAGGAAGGACCGCTGGATGGGGACCCAGCAAGCAAACACAGGAACAGTGACCGAACACTTCCCAGCCTGTCAATAGATGCAGCAAGCTGGCAACATCCAGTGGAATAGCATTAGACATCCAGATGCTCCTGTTTGGTCTGCAAGATGCCAGGCTGGGCTGAGTTAGCAGCTTCATGCCCAAGAGCAGCAGGAGATGAATCTGTGCCACTTGACCGAGCACCGATCCAGTGGCAGGAGCAGCTAGCAGAGCTTGGTCCTGCTGCTGTCTGCAAAGGGAGCTGAAATGCAGCAGCCACCCCCTGTATCCTCCCGCCCCAGCTGGTGGGAGGGGAGCACAGCCTCAGCACAGACAGGCATCAGGAGCAGCAGGTACCTTCAGGGCTCTGGGTACCAGCAGAGCAATGGACTTTGCTTTAAGATGGCTAGAAAAAGAGGCAGAGCCCAGTGTGAAACAAGACCATCCCGGCAAGGTTGTCCGCTTGCCTAAACAAGGCTGGCTAGATGCTCCCCTCCCAAGCACATGCACCACTTCTGGGCCAGAGAAGTATTCCCAGACCAGCTCCAACCCCCATGCATGGCACCCTCCCACTAAGACGAAACCTCGTCTGAGGACAGGCAGACTTTATTGAAGCAAGGTCCCAGGTCAGTTGGGCAAAGGAATAAGGCACCCACAGCCAAAGCATCTGGTTTGGCAGAGGCTTTGGAGCTCACCTAGCCCCTGTGCAGTTGATGCACCACTGTCATGCTGGCAAGGGCAATTCTGCCAGCCTCTCCACCAGGGCTCTTGCCAGAGTCAGGTCTCCCCTGCAGGCTGTAAGCATGCAAGAGATGTTGAGATGGTCACTCCAGGCAGAGATAGCAGCTGAGAGCAAGGGGAAACATGATGTTTCCCAACTGCCAAGCAGCCATCAGGCTGCCCAACCTATGCACTGGATGGCACAGACAACACAAGTCTTGCTGCAAAGTTATCCAGGAGTGGAGATGCAGACCCGTGTTCCCAACCTCAGCTACATGAGACCTCCAGAAGCTGCATCCAGGTCTTCAAAAGAGACAGAGCTGAAGGCCGAGACTCCCAGAGACTCAGTGACAGCCCTTGGATTACTCTCCAAGCTAGATGCATGCTCAATGGCTCCCTTCAAACACTACTCCCTTTACCCCTGTAAGAAGCAGAAGTCTGACACCTGATGGATGTGCAAAGCCAGAGGCTTTGCAGTCATTTCTTTATATGTAGACATGCAGCAAGTGGCCAAGACCTTTATGCTGCAGCCTCCTTGCAGGAGCTGGAGGGGACAAGAAGCACGCCCCTCCCAGCAGACACAGCTGCCTGCAATGGCCAAGTCCTCCCTCCACCATCACAAGGGCCATGATGCCAGTAACTGAGGTCCCTGAGCTCGCACTTGGGGCTGTTCAAGTCCCTCCTCTTATGATGCTTCCTGCAGGGAGGAGGCCTGTGAGTTTTCCAAGGCTCTGTCCTAGCGGGAGCCTCTTGTCAGCTCAGTTGGACCTGCTGGGTCACAGGCTCCTGTTCAGGTACCAGCTCCATGCTGGAGGCTGCTATCTGTAGCCAGGCTGGTCAGGCTCCTTGCTGGGCACCTTCAGGAGGTGAGTGGATGCTACCAACTCAGCTCCCAGCTTGCTCCACAGCACAGCAGCCAGCTGCATCCCAGTCTGTCCAGCCCAGCCTCGGGTGGAGGGATTGGCGGGCATGGACATTACCAAGCTCCCCTTTCCCAGTGAGGGGTCCCACCGAGCGCCATGCAGCGGGCTCACAGCCCAGTGCGGGCACCAGCATCATTGACACCTTATGGGGCCACCACAGCAGCCACCGGTTCCAGGAGCAGGGTTCAGTGCTCCCTGCCAGCCCCATCACCAGGAGGTACTTGAGCCACATCTCAGCAGCCAGCAGTCTGATCCTCCTCCCTGGCCAATGCCTCCACTCCAGCACCCCTCCCCTCCACAGCTGGAAGCAGTTTTTCCTCCTGCCCAGCAGCAACAGGAAACTCCCCCTGTGTTCACAAGGCTGCAAGCACTTAACCCTGAGAGCTGCCTCCATCCCACACCAGGCTCAGCCCAGCATCCCAGCTTCACTGCAGCAGACACAGCAGCTGCACATGTGCACCATGGCCATCCCCTACCCCACTCCCCAAGCCTGTGGCTCTTCATCCCCTTCTCAGCAGGTCTGAGCCAGCTCTGCCCCATGCACCCACCCCACTCCAAGCCTGGCCAGAGCCTCCAGCACTTCCAGTTTCAACAGAAATCCTGCTTTTCTCCTAAAACATGCACCGTTCACGGCTCTGGCTCTGATACACCTCCATGTCCGATGGACCGCCTCTCCTTGTCTTCCTCCCACAAGTCTCTGATGCTTGCACACACAAAACCAGCTCGTGGTGGCCCCACCTGCCCGTAGCATGGCCCCGCAGCCAGAGGGGCTCAGCCTGGAGGCCAGCAGGAGCCTGTGCGGATGCAATGGTCCTGGGTACGAGCCAAGGCTCTGACGCGCTGGCAGGGTGAAGGAATGACCTGCCAGGTCTTTCAGGCCACAGAAAGATGAAGGGCTTGATGGGATGAGGCAGGAACAGCCCCTCACTAGGAGGGATATTTCTGAAGCCAGCAGAACACGCTGGAAGAACCAGATCAGAGGCAGCAGCTGGCCAAGAGGACAGCGGCACCTGCCAAGGCGGTTTTCTCTTCACATCCCTCAAACATCTTGGGCACCTTACTTTCGCCAGGGAGCAGAGAGGCTCCGCAAACAGTGAGCTCCTGGAGCCACATGGAAGAGGACACCAGCACCACAAGAGCCCACGTAGGGATGCCCCAAGAGGATTGCCAGCCGGCAGGCCAAGCCAGAGCGCTTCCCTGTAGGGAGCAAATCTCTGAGGGCTTTCGGAAGATCCCTTGTCTCTGAAAATACTACGCCTGTCAAGGAGGAAGCTGAGGAAGAGTGAATGGAGACATCCAACGCTAGGCAAGGGAAGCAGAGCAAAGGAGGCTTTTACTGGAAGAGATGCTGTTGCTCCTGGAGCTGCATTAGCTCACAGTTGGAAGGGAATCTGGCTCCACCACCACAAACATCTCCTGTTTGCCTGCCCATAGGGACAAGACAGACCCCGCCAGCCAGCCGCAGCCAGCCTCATGCTGCTGCCTTCAGCATTTATCCCAGAAAACAGCTGGAGAAGTTTGTGCCTCTGCCTGCCACCTCCAGAGGCCAGGTAAGACATCCAGAGGTGAAGAACCTCTCCCGTGCTGCAGCACAAGACCAGCACTACCCAAAAATCACAAAGAATGATAAACAGGGCAGACAGACACCCCATCGGCACTTCACTCTCCCTGTCAAGTCCTCCATTGTCTCTCCTGATTATCCTCAGAATTTAAGTTTACTACCTTGCCCACCATCCTTACAGAGAGTGATTCCTTCAGCAGGAAAATGAGGAGAGAGAAGGGAGGACTGAATACACCAATCCATCCTCAAGCCACCTTGAGCTTGGACAGCCTGCCTTTCCTCCTTAGTTACTCCCGGGTTGTCTTGTCTTTGCTCTGCAGTCAGCCCCAGCAACTGGTGGAGCTCAGAGCTATCCCCAAACTGGAAGGGACCCAGCTGCCTCCCCAAGTAGCAGAAAGGCTCCCTGCACAGGCAGGGACAGAGCACTCCATCGTGCTGCTGGGAGGTGGTAGGAACCCAACCAGCATGTCCAAGAGCTGCATCTAGCTACCAGCTGCTGGCATGCAGAGCGGCTTCTTCAGTTGTGCTGCTGAGACTGCCTCACCCCAGCAAGCCACGAGTACCTTCATGGCCACCGCCTCCCCCGGGCTGCGGGCCTTGGGCAGGCTACCTTGGTGGCTGGCAAGAGCTGCTCTGCTCCAGCGGGGAACAGAGCTGGTGGGAACACAACCCTGGGCAGGCAAGGACAGCCTGCAAAGGTGCACCCACAAGGCACTAAACATAATCCATGAGGGCTCTCTGGACATGTATTTTCAGCCTCAGCAGCAGGCACTTTGCCCAAGCCACCCACTCCCAGGGCCCTTCAGGGGGCTGGGTTGAGGAAGACAAGCATCCAAACACTTGCACTCTCTGTAAGACCCAGGTATCTCAGCCCACCACTGAGAAAACCTTGCTGCAAGGCTTTTTTTTCCCCCCCTAGAATCAAGCACACACATCTCCCCAAGGCAGCTATGGTGAGGGAGAGCTGGAGGACCAACACATCATCTCACACAGTGTTGAGGAGCACGCAGAAGATGACAGGCACCCCATCCATCCTGTTGCTTAGAAGGATGGTGTTTCAACAGGCATCCATCCCATGCCTTGGACCCCTCTGGGCCTTGAGGCCTCAGCTCAGAGACATACCCATCCTGCAGACCTTGGCAAACAAGCATTCCTCCTTTTGCCAGAGCAGAAGCGAGTTATGCTCCTTTGGGTTGAGCTAGCCAGGGAGAGCCAGTGCTGGCCACAGGTCAGGGCATTTCTGAGGCATTTTGGCCAGTTCCTCTCAGGTGGAGTTTAGCAAGAACAGCTGCCCAGCAGGTATCTGGAGGAGCTGAGAGCATCTCCTGCCTGCTCTTCCCTGGCTCAGAGGAAACTGCTGGCTTGGGGAGAGCTTGCTCAGGGCTGCTTGGCCAACTATGCCAGCACTAAGTCACTGGAGTTTAGGAAAACACTGTAGCCATGAAGGTCTTGAAGAGCGCTTCACACCTCCGGGAAGCACGGAGATTGCCTAGAAAAAATAATCCTGGGAAGTTCTACACAACAGCCCCAACAAATAGGCACTAAGTTATTAGAAAATCCACCACTGTCTCCAGCCTCCCATCCCAGGGAGGGTCTATCAGAGCTTAGCTACCACAACGTGAAGTTCAGGAGGTTTTGCAGATAGGACCATGAAGTGAGTCCGGCAGTCGGTGATGCACAAAGGCAGGATCCCCTTTATCCAGCAGATCCACCATGGTGACCATTGCTTGGTGCTCCAGGGCTCAGCTAGGCTGGTGGCACCCAGGTGGCCACACACCCAGCAAATAGCAGCATCCCAACAGAAGGCAGAGCACCCAAGGCCACCCTAATGGGCCTTCCCCACACTCCCAGTTCCCTCAGTCACAGCCATTGGGATCTGCCTCATGTCCAGCCACCACTCCAGACATCCAGCTTGCCCTGAGCCACCCCAGGCATCAAACAAGAGGGAAAGGTTGATTTGGAGCACTGACCTCTCCTTCCATCAACAGGCTCTGCCCCAACTCAGTGCTGGGAAGCCTCATGGTCCTTCTGGGCTCTTACACCACCACATAGCCACGATCCAGGACTACTCCTTCCACCCACCACTTGCTTGGACAGGCCCACCTCAGTCATCTCTTGAAGCCTCCAGACAAGGCTACTGCCAGCAACAGCAAGGTGGGTGCTCTGGAGGGCACCTTGGGCAGCCCACCCCCAAAAGGCTTGGCATCTACCACAAGCACCCTCCAGAGCTCTGGGTACCCAACACGTCAGCCTAGCCTCCTACAGGTATCATGTGGTAACCACCACCACCAGCCTCACCCATGTTCCAAGGGTCCTGCACCCAGAAATCCAGGGAAAATCCTGCCCCTAGCAGAGTCCTGCCCTCATGGATGCTGCCACAGCCAGAAGCACCTCTTTGCAGAAGAGCTCCAGGAGCACTGATAGCCGCCGGTGTCTCTTACTGCCCACTCAGAGCCCAGCTTAGAGCCACTCCAAACCAAGCGGTTTCACATCAGAGGTACAATGCCACCCAACTCCATCACACAGGCAACAGATGAAACAAGCAGAACAAGACAAACCGAATCATTGCCTCTATACTCATGTCAAGCATCTTCCCAGGAGACCAACTCTGCTCATCTTTGCACCTCACAGTCTTCCAAGGGCAAAGGCAGATCTGGGCCCCCATCTTTGATGGCTTCTTTCCCCAACATTGCTAAAACACAGAGGAAAAAAGAAAGTTTACCCAGAACCACTACAAGGAGAAGTGAGCTAGGACTCTGTTCCTTCAGTTAGTGCTGACCATGGCAACCATTTTCCCTGCCAACCAGTCCCAGGCTGGGCTATCTTCCCTCCTCCCAAGCCTCTAGCTTCCTACACCGCTCCCATCTCTCCCAGGCTGCCGATTTCCTTCGTTACAGCTCACAAGACCCATGTCCTGCCTGCGATTTCAGGTTGCAAGAGAGAAGCCAAGCTCCAGGTAGGAACTTGCTCTGTTTCCAGTAACTGGAGAGGAAAGAGGTAAGATTAGACCCACAATTAAGGGCAGGGTCTGTCCTGGTATGCAATTCTGGAACAAAGTGACTGGCAAGTGCTGTTGGCTAACGTGCCCACTAGAATTTAGTCATGTGCTATCACTATCACATCACTCACCTCCCCCACCGTGTGCCAGGAGTGAGGTCAAGGTGTATTTCTGGTTGCCCTCAAAGGGTTGTGGTTGGGGAGAAACCAGGTTTCTTTCACACCAAGTGGCAGGGTTGTCTCTGCCCCAGCTCAACCAGGCTGCTCCCCTCCCACCGGCAGGACCTGGCTGAGCCTGGCTCAGCTGGGAGGAGTTGATGTAAGATGGTGCCATGCTGTGTGCGCCATGTCATGTGCTGCCAAGTTGGAGATGCGGGTTAGAAAAGAAGGCCTGGTATCTCATTCCCCAGGCTCTGGTGGGTGGATAGCGTGAGGCCCATGCACTGGGTTGCCAAGGAGGTACGGGCTACAGAGATGGGCAGAAGCTTGCAAATCCCATGGTGCACCTTGGAGGAGAGATGGTTACCTTACCAGTCTTTCCAGACGTGGTTGCCATCATGCTTAACACTTCTAGGAATGGGAGCTGTAGTACAGCCACTCCACTAGCTGCAATAAGGCATCGCTAGGGCGTCCCATCGCCAGGGACAGCTCTGAGCTTCTGGGCTAGCCTGCGCTGGCATCATGGCTGGAGGTCACTAGGGACATCAAAGGAGGGATTTGAGAGAGGGTGGAAGGGAGGGAAGGCAGATGGGACAATCTTAAAGTCAGTGGAGTCTCCATAGGTAGAGGCTCTCAGCAGTGCAGGGTCAGGCCGCAGTCACGTCTACAGCAGCCTGGTGCCTGCCAGGACTATCACCGTGGCACGGCAGTGCTGGGAGGAGCAGCCATCAGCCTCGCCTGCGAGCAGCTTACCGACAGCTCCCGGTGTGTGAGCCGAGGCCAGGCCAGCCTCACACCGCCTCCTACCCCTCGTCACTCCTGCCAGCCCTCTAGGCAGCTCTTTGGGAGGTTGCATAGGTGCATCACAGAGGGTGGCCACCTCCTCTCCTGCTAACTACCGGACTTGAACACAAGAGCTGCGAGAGGACGAGCGCTTCAGGTTTAAAACTTTTGCGACAAGCTCTTAGTTTAGCTACAGCCTCCAACTTCATGCTTGCTTCAGGACCAATTGCTGTGGAGCTGCTACAGCTCTGGCCGTGCCCATGAACGGGCAGGTTCCCATCTTCCCAGCCAACACCAATCTTGGAAGGAAGAACTGCAGTTGTCCTGGAGAACAACCCATGTGCCCACCACCCCACCAGCAAGGCAAACCAGCCCCTACCAGTGAGAGCAGAGGGCTCAGCTCTCTGAGGTTACAGCTTTTAGCCCCATTTGTGAGCAAAAGGCGTCTCGCCGACTCGCTCCACCCTGCCTCAGCTCTGCAAGGGAGAGGGCACCAGCCTAGAGATGGGGCAGCTCCAAGCTGCCAACGTGAGTAATGTTTAACCCCATAAAGTTTTATTGGCAACATATACCGCACCAGAAAGTCTCCCTGCGAGGTCACTGCCGGCTCAAGCACAGCAAGGAGCAGCTGTAACTGCTCAGCCAGCCCAGCTGCTCTTCAGGAGAGAGCTAGGTCCAGCCATGGCCATGGCCTGGAGGGGCTATGCTGGCTCCCTAAAGCTTAGGGACACGTCACCACTTAAGGACCTCCTTGGGCAGGGAGTCCTACCTATACAGGGTGCTCCCTGGAGCCTCAGGGTCATTCTTCAGGACAGAAGACCACTTTGAAGGCTAGTAGCTTGCCAACTGGGGGGCAGGGAGACCCCATAGGGAAAAGATCTGGCTGGAGGCCTCCCTGATACCCTCCACTTTAGGAAAGCAGAGATTTTCCTCTTCCACCATGCACTGTAGAGTTTTGGTGTCTAGCCCTTACACTTAGGGTCCCCATACAGCCACCGATGATCAACCTTGAAGGAACTGCAGTAATGGTTTCACCTCCCTCAACCACCTCAGCTGGGCCAGAGGGGTTTTTCCCGGTCCTCCCTGCCATGGGCAATTGAACTGACAACAACCCTTGGCTCCACTACCCTACACGCAAGGGGCTTACCTCTCTGGGGCTACCCAGGAGCAGAGCACACTGTAGTTGTCAATAACTCTTGGAGAACACCAACCAGCAAGCACAACCCTCCTGGTGAAGGACCAGCCTGGCTCTAGAGGCCCTTTGAAGAACAAGCCAGTGCCTGATCCTGCCGTGGGCGCCACATGCTTCTTGCCCATCCTGCAGGAGCTTCAACCCAGTGCTAGCTCACCAGTGGAAGTGCAAAAGCAGCAGAGGCCTGCAGGTGTGCATGAGGCAGGACAGACAAGCCTACAGGGGCCAGGAGCTTGCATCCCCTCCGCTGCCTCCATGTTGCATTTTGGAAACAAGCTCAGGTCAAAGCTGGGCAGTTACGGTCAAGATGCTTGCAGGAAGCAAGAGTATGCCAGAGGGCCACCTGAGCTGACTGTTGGCCAGAGGACAAGGTGAGGGGACACAGCTCCTCTTCCTCTTAATTTAAGCAGGGAAGAGCAGAGCTAAATGCCCTGATTGGCTGGGCAGGGAGCAGAAGCTAAGCCCTGATGCTCTGAGGTCTAAGCCCAGAGTCCCACCACCCTGCTTCAACCATGGCACCCTGCAAGAGCAGGCCAAAGCAAGCAGAGTGCAGCTGGCTGGCAACATCAAGCAGGGCAGGGACAGGGGCTCCTGTACAAGTGCTCCAAACCAAGCGTCTTAACCTGGAATTAGGACACTAATTCTCCATTTCTGTTTTCCCTTTACCCTTCCATGGTTTCAGGGCCTTCATGCTCAGCAGGGGTGTTGGTCTCCATATGTTAAAGCATTCCAGTTTCAGACCAGTACAGGCATCCCTACACCTCCGAGCTGTTAGCAAGCATGCCCTGGGACACCAGGCAGCTGGTTGCACCACCACCAGCATTTCTAAAGGCTCATACAGCCTGATCCTCTCTAGCCTGCATCCAGGGCAGCCAATGCCACCGTCCCATCAGATTTCCTTGCTGTAGCAAGGCTCTGATCACTCATCTCCTGCAGGACTCCAGCTTCAAAAGCATTCGAGTCGCTTGGCCCAAGAGGGTCCCAGCTGAGCCCCTCAGCTTCAGCACTGAGCTAAGCCTGCTGCCTTTGCTGCGGCTTCAAGGAGGACGTGTCACAGCTATTTTACTGGCTGGCAGGTAGCATTTCCTCCCAGCAGTCCCACAAAATGGTTCTCCAGCCACAGGGCCCAGCAAACCCAGCCAGAAATCAAGCCCTGACTTTCTCCCATCTGCCTGCCTCTCGAAGGGAAGCGGGCTGGACCTGCTGGGTCAGAAATCATCATCCAGCTCTGACTACTCTCGGCCACATAGACCTCTCCCCTGCGGTTTGCTGAGGGCCCCCCCCATGCACTTCAGCTGGGAGGAGGCTTTGCCCAGGAGCCAAGGTGCGGAGGCCAGGGTCGAACCAGCCAAGCAGAGACCCACAGGAGCGAGCACCAGGGCAGGAGAGAGAGGAGAGCCTGGTTCCTGGCACAGGACACTGGGAGCAACTCACCTGAGCGTGAAGAGCAGCAGCTGCAGCAGCAGCCGCCGGGTATGTGAAGGCAGCATGGGGGATGGCAGGGGTTAGCTCCGTGGTGTACAGTGGGTAGGGAGCCCACGCTTCAGGGGATGCTGGAATAAGAGCCGCCCCAGTCAGGTCATCTAGACAGGAGGAGACAAGGCAACAGCATCTCAGTAGCTGGCCCCAACAGCCTGCTTCAGGGGCAGACTCTACATTTCAAACCCCAGACTAAAGCTTTGCATTGCCATCACAACGAGGTATAAAATACAGCACCCCTGCGAGGAGCTGCTCCTCTGGCCCCCTGGCCTCGCCAAGAGAGGCCAGGAATATGCTCCACTGCCACTCTGTGCCCCAGGCGGGCTTTGGGCAGGCTGGCTCATGCATGCAGCACAGGGCCGGTGCCCCAGGACGACAGGACAGAGCGCTCAGCATCACCTTACCAGCTGCCCAACAAGCCTCAGCAGGGCTTCTGGCCCCAATGGGCTCTGGTGAGGGTGTGTGGCACAGGATGAGTCCCTTCTGCTTTGCACCTAGGGACGGTTTCAAGGACGCACCATGTCACTTGAGCTACCAAAACCAGCTCTGCTCTCCCAACACTTCTAGTGTTTGCCAGAAGCCTTACCAGATGCCTGTTATTCCCCTGCAACCCCAATGTGCTGGGCTTCCTGCACCAGGCAGATTTCAGCCAGAGCACATGAATTCCCGGGGGGCCCCCCCCCCCCAATCCCGGCACTACTCACAGGGGTCCCGTGCAATGAAGTGTGCACCCAAGGCAGGGTGGATATTGGTGGGGTTCGGCGTGGCCATCAGCTTGCTCTTGGCCATCTTTGTGTTGGCTTTAGCAAACTCTAACCGCAAGGTCTGGGGGTTCTCTGGGTCGAAGCGGATGCCCTGTCAGAGCAGAAAGCACAGGAATCGCTCAGAGGTGAGGTTTCCAGCCCAAGCACAGGGCATGCCTGTTCATGGAGCAAAGCCCAACTGGGGAACCAAGGCCATCATGTTGCAGTCACATGCCCAGATTTTTGTCACCTCACTGCAACCCTCAAGCTCCCACATGCTTGTATTTCTATGTTTCACTAGCCTAGGACCACTGCTTCCAACAGGAGGGACACAGGTTTGCTCCTTAAGTGCAGCTCACCAACCAGCACAGCAGCAATAGCTACCAACGCTGGTCAGGAAAGGTCCGTCTGCTGGAGCTGGGATAACCCCAGCTATACTGGAGCTCCTATCTGTGATGCTGCTACACCTCCTGCCAGCCTGGGTACAGACACTGGCACATGCCCCACTGCCCAAGGTCTACAGCAGAGCAGAAACAGATCAGCATGTCTTGCTGCCTAGATCCCACTAAATTCTGCAGGCCCACATGGGATAGAGATCCCGTTTTGGGTGTGCCTGCCATGTTGACCAGCCTCAAGTCTTTTTCTTGAGCTGCAGCAGTTTGGAAGCACTGTGAATGGGCTAAAGAGCCCGTACCAGGCAGCTTTGGCCCTGCCTCGTGCCCTTCCATAGAGATAGCAGCATGGGAAGGCTGGTTTCCTTCCTTCCTGAAGGAAGTACCTTCTGGCTGCAGAGGTCCTGGCAGGCCAGAGTCCAGGATGAGGACCTGCCGCACTTCATCAGGGCATTTGGTAAGTGAGGCTTTCACAAGGCCACTAGCACCAAGCAAGTCCTACGGCCACCTGACAGACCAGCTTTGCAATGAGCCTGCTCCACTACCCACATATCCTGCTGAGCTCGACCTCGAGCCTCAAAAAGCTGATGCTAAACCCAAGTTGAACTCCACATGCCTCATTAAAGCATTACAGGGTATCCACTGGGTATTGCCCTGTACCTGATCATGCCTGGGAACCTCCTATGCCCGCAACACCTCTCCTCATCTGTTTGCTAAGGATTAGTTCCCCAGAGAAGACCTGCCCACTTGAGGTTCTCCAAGCCAAGCTCAAGTCAAGGAGTCAAGCTAGGATGAGCCCCCAGCTTAGTGCAGACAGCAGGAGGAAGAGCTCCTTGAAGAGTAGCTCTGGCCACATCGACACACATGGGTATCCACGCTCATTTCAGCAAGGCAGGGGGGGTGTCCTCTCAGTCCACAGCTCTTCCCCATGGAATGGGGAGCACTTAATGGATAAGGAACAGGATTCCCAGCCCAGATCCTGTTATCAGAGGCCACCTGGTGAGTAAGGAGGTGCATGCCAACTCAAGAAGAGAAGTAGCTGTTCTTTCCCCACACCCTCAGAGGCCCTGGAGCAGTCTTCCAGTGGTCAGAAGCTACACCTACACTAAGCGTGGGACAGTTTGTGTCTGTTTGCTCAGGCTGATGTAGCCTGGAGCAGCTCTCCTGCTTCCCCAGTGGGATGCTGCAGGGCCATTTAGCTTCCATACTCAAGGGCACAGCTGAGACACCCTGACCCTTCCCATGGTCAAGCCAAACAGCACGCTGTCCCACAGCTCCAGGCCTAGCTAGAGCAGGATGTACAGCACCCAGCCCTCCCCAGGGCATCCCGGCACCGCGGGTACTCACATTCAAGGCATTCTTTGCTGCTTCAGCACCAGCCCGGCTGTCAAAGGTCACAAAACCAACTGGCTAAAAGAAATAATGCCAATTTCAGTTTGGAAGCCTGTTCCAGCTCCTCAGACCACCCTGTCACCCCCTCTGTCCCAGACAGCTTACAGCAAGCAGAAGAGACCATCTAAAGCTGTAGAGGGCCTTCAAGCAGAGCCATCAGCCCAAGATTCCTGCCCTGCATCTGCTCCCACCACACCAAAATGCTTTGGCATTCCTACACGTGGGGATACAGCTCACCCCGGTAGCCCCCAGCAAGGGCACCCCTTGCCTGCAAGGGGAACTACTGCCTTGATTAGGATGGACTGAGGAAGGTCCCAACCTAGCTGGCTGAATATGAGCCAGCAGCGTGCCCAGGTGGCCAAGAAGGCCAATGGCATCATGGCTTGTATCAGGACTGGTGTGGCCAGCAGGAGCAGGGCAGTGACCATGCCCCTGTGCTGGGCACTGGGGAGGCCACCCCTCAAATGCTGGGTTCAGAGTTGGGTCCCTCCCTCCCAGAAGGACATGGAGGGGCTGGAGCATGTCCAGAGAAGGGCAAGGAAGCTGGGGAGGGGTCTGGAGCCCAAAGATGATGGGAGCTGGGGGTATTGAGCCTGGAGAAGAGGAGGCTGAGGGGAGCCCTTATCGTTCCCTACAACTGCCTGACAGGAAGGGGGAGCCGGTAGGGTCGGGCTCTGCTCCCAGAGCAATGGGACAAAGGGAAACAGCTTCAAGTTGTGCCAGGACAGGTTTAGTTTGGACATTGGGAAAAATTCCTTCCCCACAAGGGCTGTCAGGCCCTGGAAGGAGCTTCCCAGGGAAGGGGTCGAGTCCCCATCCCTGGGGGTATTTAAAAGCCAGGCAGACGAGGTGCTTAGGGCCAGGGTTTAGTGGTGGGATGGCAGGGTTAGGGGAACAGTTGGGCTTGGGGATCTTAAAGGGCTTTTCCAAACTCAACAATTCTGTGATTCTAAGGTTTATGGCAGCACAGGGTTTAAGGCTGAAGCATCAGGCCTCACCCCATACAGCCCTGGGCAGCAGCAGAAGATACAAAGCCATTCAGCACATGCTGAGAGCTTGGGACCACCAGGACAGTAGGGGTGAGCAGAACCCAGCTGTATGCACGGTGCTGAATACAGACAGTGCTTTACATGGTGAAATGGGATCTGTCCCTCCACCCCTCCCCTCCCAGCATGTCTGGTTTTCTAGCAAAAGCAAAAAAATACTCAAGCTGGAAGGAGGTGGTACCTGCTTTGAAGTTAGCTTGATCAGTGACCCTTCATAACCCTGCAGAAGGGAAGGAAGCAAGTCAGTGTTAGGTTCCTGAAGGAGCCAAGCTACAACTGAGAGATGACATGACAGCTCCAGGAGTTCCCGTAGCACCAAACCTAAGCAGGGTTTGCAGCAGGAGCAGGTACATTAACACTTCTCTCTTTTCCCCCCCCCCCACCAAAAGAGAAAACAGACTCCTCCAGGGGAGGTTACCCAGCTGAGCACAAGCCATGTGATACCATGGTGGTTTCCTACCAAGCTTTCACAGAAGGCCTACCTTCCTGCTTCATCCTCAATTCCCCTCCGACAGATCTTTGCTGCAAGGTTGCCCACAAGACAGCACCTTTCCCACCAAAGACCAAATTTGAAGACCTTCTTACCTTGAATGGTCGGAAGAGTAGGTAGAGCTCTCTGGGCTTGATATCCACAGGAAGGCCACTGACAAACAGCGTCCGTACCTAGGAGAGAGGTCAACGAGGTCTACTGAAAGGAGATGCTTAGCACCAAGGCAGGCATACAGGGCACAGTTCAGAAGCTAGGTGCAACAGGAGGAAGACACCTTGTACCACCTTGCAGGCACTGACCCTTCCCTATGTTAGGGGAGCATTGTCCAGGATAACACACACCCAGTACTTTCCTCCCTGCAACAAAGGATTTGGACCTTTGCCAAAATTCAGTCTCCAGCAGAACAGCCTGGGTTGATTGGGGCATGGGTACCAGCCCCACAGTCTGACTGGGCCTTGAGGACTAAAGCCTGAAAAGACTGCTAGGAGCCCAGACACTGCCAAAAGCACTAACACAGAGTTTGACACATATCAAAGGTCCAGGAAAGACCCGTACAACCCTGTTTTGTCTGTAGCTCTTTCTACAGATCATATGCTAGATCTCCTTCCCTCAGCCTATCCTGGTGCTTTACTTCAGCCACCAATCCAAAGGCAGCTCTCAATTTTGAGGAACACCTCACCGCTATACTCACATCTTTTGACCTCTGCAGAAGCCCCAGAACATCACCAGGAAGATGATTTTGGGGTCTGTCCCAGCTCCTTCACCAAACACACATCAGCTCCTTCAGAAGTGGTCCCAAACCAGCTCCTGCAGCATTTGTGCTATTGCGTCTGGCCAAAAGCCAGCTGCGCTGCACCAAGCCCACATAGGCAGCAGCTCTTTCCAAGCTGCAGAAGTCACACACCAAGTCCAAATGTGCTCAGCACATATAAGCAAAAATACAACGCCAGAGGGAGATTTCAATCGTCTGTTGAAGTTATCTATAACTGTTGACATGAACAGCCAGGAAGAAGAAACAGTGTTGAAGGCTAATGGCTTGGGGGAGCTCTGCTCAACAGTCACACCATCATGGCCATCTTCTCCTTGTACGGGGAGACCCTGGCCAGCAGCCTATTTCCATAGGAAAGCAGCATGACGAAGCTGCCAAGACTTCTTGTAAATCAGCACAGAGCTGGAAAGGGAAGCTGCGCACAACAGAGGTCACCAAGACACTAGTCATCGCTACCAAGGACCAGGAGACTGCAAGCTCAGCCAGCACTGACCAATAGGCAAGGGAAGATGACAGAAACGAGATGGGGCTCTGTGTTCCTCGCTTTTCATTGTGCGGGGATGCCACCCACCGAGCCAGTCCCAAACAAGCCTCAAGGTGGTCACAAAACAGCACAGATGCCCAAATGCTCAGAATAGCACCAAACAATGCCAGACACTTGTGAGCTGCCAAAACACACAGCAGGACCAGAAGCCCCAAGCCAGAGCACATCTCCTGGTCTGTTTCCAGTCTGGAGTGACTCCATTACATTTGCAGGGCAGAAGCACTCTGCTCCCATGTTGTAGTTTCTGCTCAGCTATTTCCCCTTCCCCAAACAAAATTGGCTGTATCTGACACCTCAGTAAACCTCTTTTTTTGCCACCAAAGCAAGCAGCAGACGCTTGCTCTGCTCCTGGGCTGGAGACAGCACCACCTGAAAACACAAGAGCAAGCAACAGAGCCTCTGCACCCTGAAATTCTTTGGGGGCAGCCAGATTCAGACTCCTCCAAGCAGGGAAGTTTCTCCTATTCACAGGAGAAAACACACACCTCTTTGAGCTCCTGTGCCCAAAACAGTCCCACCAGGGCAGGGAGATACCCTTCACATCAACTTGGCAGGCAGCTCAAGCCCTCCAGCATGGATGGCGATCATCAGAGTCTTGGGGTCATGGGCCCCTCTTGCTCTCCACGCATGCTGAGACTATGGGCTACCACTGGCTGGTAAACACCCCAGTGGGCTGCTACCACCCCCCCGAGCACACAGAGCCCTCCTCCAGCCTTGCGTATCTCAATAGTGCTGCAGAATGAGCACCCCTCCCCTCTCCTGATCCCTCAGCCCTACCACGCACCCCAGTGTTCACTTTTCCCTGCCTAGGGAAGCAGGATGCGACCTGGAGCACCCCAGAAACACATGCCTAGGCTTGGCTCTACGGTCTCCCCCCCCAGCCCAGCCCCTCATTTGATGTATCACTCCAGGGCCACCTCAGGCCCAGACAGAGTGGGCAACAGCACCGTCTCTTGGCTTGCTGGCTGCCTTGAAGGCTTCGGTGCTTGCGCTTCAGCGCGAGCTACAGGGAGCACCTGCGGTGCATTCCCAGAAGACACACAGCCATCTCTTGCAGGGGAGGACTGTGCAGAGCGCAGTGGCACACATGTGCCTCCACCATGTGAAAGCGCCATCCCTTTTCAATATTTCAGGATACGAGTGTGCTCAGCCCCCAGAATGGATGTTTCTTCCAAGCAGATAGAAATTTGCATCTCTGTCGGGTCTCTAAATGGTCCCGTGATGCGTGGCTCAGTAAGTCCTTGCGACAGGCATGACGGAATGGAAGATGCACAGTTGCTCAGGGAAGAAGTCAGCTACTCGGAGCCCTTACAACAGCCTGAATGGAACAACACAGGTGCCCAGGAAAGCTCTCTGTCAGAGGTAACAAGCTCCTCATGCCAGCCCCATAAGTTGCCGCCAAGGACAGGAGCAAGAGACCTTCTCTCACAGGCCAAAAGCTTCCCTCGGCCTCCAGGTCCGAGGCATTGGAAAGGGGATCCCAGCCAACCCACAGAACCCACCAAGGGCTGGCATCGCCCCAAAGAAAGCCTGGGCAAGCCCAAATGCCACCAGTGAACATCTTCAAACAAGGTTTCCCAGAGAGTCTCAAGGTTCCTGCTCAGAAGAGCTTGTTGAAAGCGATGAGACCAAGCGGTTGGTTTTCCGAGATCTCTGCGATTCGGCACATCCATGAGCGATCTAGAAAAGGGTGAGGGTAAAGTGAGACCAAGCTATTCGGGGAAGGGAGGGTGTGGCTGGCAAGAGACACAAGTGATCCCCTTGAGGGACAGAGTCAGGTAAGCCAGAGGGAGATTGCTTCCGAGACCTGGTGTAAACACAGGATCAGCAAGCAAAGGAGATCAGAGTTAACCCACAGGGGAAAAGCAGGAGGTGACTTGCCAGTCCAAGCATCCTGTGTGCTGTGGGCAGCCCTGGTCCAGCCTCCTCACCTCCTCCCAAAAAGGAGGAAACTATAGATGAGGGCAACAGGGTCTGGACAAGCATTTTCCAGTGGATTAACCAAACTGGGACCCTCCAGTCACCCCTTTGCAGCCCAAGGCTTTGAGAGGCCACTAGGACCACCCAGGGCTGATAAACCCAGGCTTCCAGCCCTTGCACTCAACGCACCAAGATGGGGTAGACTTCTGTTTAAATACATTTGCCCAGCTTCAACTCGCTGCCACCAAACACCAGAACCATGAACCAACACACCAGAACCAGACCCAACCACTAGCCTCCCCACAGAGCAGCTGGAAAAGCCACAGGACACACAAAAATAATAAAATTACCCAACCAGGGCTAGATCAGGAGCTGCCTGGGGCAAACCACATGTTGAGCAGGAGCTTGGAGAGGACACAGAAGAAGCAGATCTCCAGGAAGACCAGGGAAAAGGAAAGGGGGGGGGGGGAGGGAGCCCCCATTTTGCCTGGGTCAACTGCTCTCAAGTGGAAACGCGGGCAGGGCGAGGAGCAGGGCAGGGAGCAGCTCTCGCCTAGGACAGCCCAGCGGGGTCACGCTGCTGGAGGCCCTGCAGAAAACTCTTTCCCTTCCCTATCCCTGCCCCATAGGGGGATGTCCCTGATCCAGACACCTGGCAGAGATGGAGGAGAGACATGGAAAACAGGATTTGTGCCAGGAGAGACAAGACCATCTAGGCCATCTCTTTGAGAGGGAGGATCCCAGCATAGCTCCCCATGCAGGAGGAGGGAGGGACAAGGACAAAGCCATTTAGTGCTCGAGGCCTCAGTGGTCAAAGGCAGCCTTTCAGCAACCACGTCTCCCCAAAGAGACATGCACCCAGCACCAGCACAGCCAGGTTCTCTGCCCCGAGGCTTGAAAGAAGTCCAGCAGCAACACCTGCCTCTTCCTACCACAGCTCCATGCCCAAGTCAGCATGCGTTTTCCAACAACTATGTCCCTTGGTTGCATCTGCTTTTAAATAGGAGTTCTTGAAAGGGAGTCCCAAGCGGAGCTGGGCACTGCTTTGCAGCCTGGCAAGGGCCACTTTACATCAGATGCAAAGGCATGAGTGCCCACCTCCAGTGAGGTTGCTCTGGTAGGTCTCCAGCGCTGGGGTTTTGTTAAGAGACAGCTTCAAATGCTCCCAGAAGCCAGCAAGGCTGACCTTCCCCTTCTGTGAGATCAGCCCTTTGGCTGCATTACCCACAGCCCTGCCTTTGCACAGCTGTGGCCACTCTGGCCTCCCAAAATCAGCTAGGTCCTGGGGTCATGCTCCCAGCACCTGGAGCACACAAGCCCTTTACCCAAGGGCAGTGACAGCAGGAACATGCTCCAGTGCCTCATCCACCCCACCCCACTGGTCACCCTCCCTCCCCACCCCCAGCTACCTGCCAGGTTTTTTTCCTGGAGACAAAGCATCTCACACCCGTTCACACCAATCCATCCACCGACGGAGGGAGGGAGCCCCGTGCCATCCTGCTGAGGACAGGGACAAGCTGTGCCACAGCATCCCAAGGGCAGTCCCAGCTCCAAGCAGCCACCCTGCGGCCCCAGCAGCTCAGGCACAAGGGCTACAGCTCTTCCCATAGGAGAGCATCCCAGTGGGGTGCTCTCCGGGCACATGGGGCTGCCAGCAGAGCCACAGGGGATACAGAACCCTAGGCCTGGCCACCGCGGTGCAGCTCAGGCTGCTTGACACGAGGCAAGGAATGCAGCGAGGCTGCTGGAGCCAGGACTTACAAGGCATTGCAGCAAGCTTGCAGAACAGGGCTTCTGGGAGGAAAACGCTTGGGAGCCCAGCCACAGGGCTTAAAAATGGGACAGGATGCTCATCTCACTGCCCCAGTGGGATGTGGGGCTGCAGGGGCCCCGCTGCTGTGCAGGGTGGTTTTGCTCCTCAGCACATCAGATTCCCAGGAAACAGAGGGGAGGGGAAAAGTGTGGGGGGAGAGATGGCTGGTCTGCACTGGGGAGAGCTCAGCAGGGAGGCCTCAACATGTGCCTCCCAGGCAGAAGGGGCTTGCTGACAGGCTCCTTCACCCCTCTGTGCCTCAGTTTCCCCTCCCACCAGCAGGGCTCAACAGCAGAGGGGCTGCACGAGCTGGCTGCCCGCTTGCAGTTCCAGCGCTGGCAGAATTCTGATGTCCTCAGGCAGCTGACAGGGCGGGCAGCACTGAGCCCCAGTGCAGGATCAGACCAGAAGCTGCTCCAGCCAGGAAGCCCTGAGCAGCCACAGGGCGCACACCCCCCACCCCACCCCCAACACCCACCAGAAAGACATTCACCCATCTCCAGAGGAGAAAGAGGGCCTTGAACCTCCCACAGTGCCCGAAGCAAGGAGGGCTTCAGGCAATTCCCTCTGAAATCAGCCTTTTGCACAAAAGGCACCCAAGGACCAACATCCTGCTGGGCCAGAGGGGAGGAAGGCAGGCTGACCGCAGGCGAGCCCAAGCGCACAGGCACTGTGTCCCCAGGGCTGGGGGTTTTCACACATGACAGCACTTACAGCCGGATCAGCCCCTCCCCAGCATCCCTCTTCCCCCAGGCCAGGCAGGGGGATGTCAACAGGGCTCGGCCACCCCTGTGGTCAGGGCAGGAAGGTGCTCGAGCAAGGGAGATGCACCAGCCCCTGCCCGGGGGAGCAGGAAGCACATGGGAGCCGATAAGTCCAGTCACAACGGGGCAGCACCCAAGAATAGCCCATGGCCCTGGCGGAGGAAGCGCCGCTGGCGTGGATCTGCAACAGAGAACCCCCCTGCTCCCCACTATCGAGTCCCATCCCCTGTGTCTCTGCAGGATCTCATGGGAAGGATGGCACTCAGGGGAGCTCGGGCCACAGCACGGGTCCAGAGCTATTGAAACATTCAGGGAGGCCAACTCCACAGCCCCCAAGGGATTGGTGTCCCAAGCGGCACAGGGAGATGCCACTTGAGCACCCTCAGGATGCTTCCACCTTGCCAAGAGGTTCTCCAAGCTAGGGGAGACTTGCATAAGCACCACAGCCAACACACTGAAGGACACTCGCGTCCATGCTTGTGCTGCCCAGACTACTGCACAGAGCCCCTGGGTCCAGAGACCCAGCGGCACTTCTGGCACCCCCCAATGTTCAGGGACCTACAGGCACCTTGCACCATCCACTGGAGCCATGGACCTTACCCATGGGGACAGCTGTCCCTGTGTGAACCTGTTGTAGACCAGCTCCTCCTGCCCACAGGCAGGCATGTTTCCTCCTGGCAGGAGAGACAGAGGTGAGAGGTGCTGCTGCCAGTCTCTGCCCTGAGCAGAAGGCATCAGTCTGGAGGCAGGACCCTCACAGGGGACGTCCTCACCTCAGGCTCTTAAGCAAGTCCAGCTGCATCTGTTTCGCCCCACCACAAGGCGATTCCCAGGCACTTTTTGGTCCCATGCCTCCTGCCCACAGAGCCAGGACACATCCAGAGAGGCACACGAATCTCCCCTCCAATAAACTCAATTTGGGGCAGCACACTAATGGCTGTGCCACAGCCCCACGGAGCACACCTGGTATCTCTGCAGCCCAGCAGCAAGCAGGTTTCCACAAAAGCCAAGCAATGGTGAGCTGAATGCCTGTGGCAGCTGCTGGCAGAAGTTACTGGAGCGTCACCCCAGTCACAGGGAGACCTTTGGGGACACCAGTAGGGTGGCAAGCACCCACAGGACTGAGCCACCACTGCATCGGTCCCGCTCTGGGCAAGGCAGGGTCCTCTAGGCAGCAGGGAGGGGCTGAGCTACCCAAAAATGGACCAGAAATGCCAGCACTAACCAGCGCCATGCCCCAATCTCCCTCTGCACCACAGGGCACTCCCCCCAGAAGACCCCAGGCAGGCACCCAGGCTGTAGAATACAGAGGGCGAGGCAGAGGTAAGACCACCAGCCTGGGAGAGCCCAGGGAGCAGGAGAGAGTGCAGAGCATGAATGGACACCACACACAGCCCAAACTTTAAGGCCCCTGCTAGAAACAGGTCATGTCCCAGCCAGCTCCCCACTGGCATCCCACCACAGGCAGGGAAACCCCAGGAGGTGAAGGTCCCTTCCCTCCTCCAGTACCTCCTGAAGGAGCTGGGTGCTCTCTCCAAGTCCACAGCTTGCCCTGCACCACCTATAGACACTGCGATAGGTGACCCAGGGGAGTCCCAGACACCGGCCTCCTACCCTAGAAAGCGGATGGGAGGGACGCGCGTCCTCAGGCCAACAGCTTCTGACACATGGCCACATACTGAGACCTGACCCCACGCTAATGCAAGAGCCCAGCATCACGTCCTTTGCAGCTCAGGAGGGAACATGCCGCCCCAAACTAGGAGGTGCAACATCTCCATGGCCTCTTCTGGGCTATGCAGCAGGGATGGAGACCCTAGAATCACAGAATTGTTGAGGTTGGAAAAGCCCTTTAAGATCACCAAGTCCAACTGTTCCCCTAACCCTGCTATCCCCAAACCCTGGCCCTAAGCACCTCATCTGCCCGGCTTTTAAATACCCCCAGGGATGGGGACTCGACCCCTTCCCTGGGCAGCCCCTTCCAGTGCTTGACAGCCCTTTTTAACTACCCTTCACATGGGTAGGACTGCCCTGCTGGGTCCTTGGGTTTCCAGCAAGCACAGCCTGTGGCCAGGTAAGCTTGGGCTCAGTGATGAAGGAGAGCAGCACACAAGGCCAGCACATGCAGTCCCACACAACTGCCCTCCAGAGAAAGCCACCCCAGCAGCCACTGGGCTGGGGATCTCACATCTACGTTCTGCCACCCTGCCCTACCACAGGATAAAAATTGGCCAGTTGGGCTTGGGACTGTTCTTTCCCATAGAGAACATAGCAGAGGTCAACATCATCTCCCTGTTCACAGGACAAGGTGCAGGAGATGACGTTCACTAGACAGATGGACACAGCAAGCTTCATCACCATCCCTGCTCTGGTCTCCAAGCAAGAGCCCTGGGGCCAAAGAAAGCCTCACCACCCCAGACACACCAAGAGCCCAGACCTCGTGTAAACTTCCAGCTCCACGCTCCCCTGCTGTTCAGCCATCACCCTAAGTATCGCAACACCCCTCCCCATTGGGGCTGAGCCAAGGAGGACAGCAGGCCCTGGGGCAGGCAGCCCCTCAACCACACCACGACCCTGTAGCGGAGTGGTCAAAGGGGCCTCGCCAAGCCTGTGACATCCCCTTCTGCCACACTGAGGGCAGGGTCTCCCAGCACACATCCCTGGGATCCCGGCTGCACTGATGGACCTCAGCATGGCCCAGGTTCAGCAGCCCCAGCGCTGGGGCTGCGTTCCACTGCCACGCTCCCTCACAGGTCCAGCTTTGCAGCACTGGGCACACAGGAGGAATTCTGTTTCAGCCATCCCACTTGGCACACAGGTCTTCTACAGTGCAAACCGATTCTTTCCACTTACAGCCTCTGCAACGTGAGCCATCCTCATGTAGTGGTGGCTGTTGCTGCAGAAGGTACTTTCCTGCTCCAGGCACGGCCTAGGATGCATCCCTGGGAACACGCTTTTGAGACTGCTCAGCTCCAGATCCGAGAGTTCGACTGGGTCCCAGCTAGTGCCTGGCATTCCTGGAGAGAAGGTGCTGAGCGCTGTAAGCAAGGTGCTGACCACCTCGCTTCTGCACTTGTGCCCTGCTGAGGCTTCAAGCTGAAGCCTTTACTTCGGGCACTCGGAGGCCTGAGACAGGCAGAAGCATTGCTCCGTGATCCAAGTAGCAAAATTTCCATGACTTGGCACAGCCAAGACCAGCAAGCCCAAAGGATCTTTGGCTCCAAAAGCCTTCGGTACCAGTTCCGGCAAGAGTCACATTTGACCTCCCACAGGGCCAGCTCCTCTAGCAGAGGCACGAGGAAGGACAGCAAAGCCTGAACCACTCTTCGCTACCTTCCAGACATCTCCAAGGGCATCCTTCCTACTTTGGTGAGGGGAAAGCAGAGCCCCTTGCTAGCAAGGGAGCCTTTGGGTTTGGCCCTTCATAACTTCTGCAGGCACCACCAGAAACCCCTTCATTTTGAGGCCAACTAGGGAAAGCTCTGCTCAGCAACTCCTCAGATTAGCCAAGGAGGAAGACTCATTTCTCCAGCTGGGTCTCATTTACGAGATCAGCTACAGAACCAGGTACCAGGAGGAAGAACATACCCCATCATGGTGACAGTTGGGATACTGATGCTCAAAGCATTAGACTCACATCTAAGAAACTTGGATTTGAAAGAGCAAGAAAGGAGAAGGAAGCTCCTTTACAGGGTATTTACAGAGGCACCAGGACACAAGGAGACAACGGGGAGATTCCCACATCCCTTCCCCAGCAAGAGCAACCCATTGACAGACCAAGAAGAGGTCTGGGAACACACCAGTTCCCAGAACCTCTGCATGCATGGTGACTTCAGGGTTATGTGCTCAGCCAGTAATCTGTCACTAACAGAAAGCTGCATCTAACATTTGGGGGACTTTTGTGATGCATGAAAAACAGCTCCGAAGCACCAACCCTGTTCAGCCAGCGCAAGTACAAGATGACTAGCAAGCGAGGATGTAGAATAGTTACAGCTGCCAAGTTCTTTGTAGCAAAGAGCACCATCACAAAGTCATTTGACTTCAGATGTTACATTAACCTTATTTGTTTCAAGTCAGAGCGCTAGAATCCATGCATGCAAGAGGTATTGAGGCCTGCTCAAGCAGAGATTACAGAAATCAAGAGATTCCTGGCAACAGTCCACAAAGCACTACAGACATCCAGCACATAACACAGGCGGCTCACCAGCGGCGTTCCCATGTGGTTCTGGCAGCCCCGGCATGCAACAGCTAAGAAAGGAATGGGCTGCCCAGGGAAGGGGTCGAGTCCCCATCCCTGGGGGTATTTAAAAGCCAGGCAGCCGAGGTGCTTAGAGCCAGCCAGGGTTTAGTGGTGGGATGTCAGGGTTAGGGGAACGGCTGGACTCTGATCTTAAAGGGCTTTTCCAACCTAAACAATTCTATGAAAGGCCAGGGATGAAGTACCCTCTGCAGGGGAGGCCGTCTGGGAGCCAAGGGCCTTCTGCCTCCCCAACATTTTCTATCCCTCATGGGTAACAGCACAGCCTTGCCATGGACCAACAGGGAAGAGGATCCTCTCCTTGCAGAGCTTAGCCAGGTAGCTACTCCCAGTCCTCATCTGGGCTCTGCCCACCCAGCACCACCTCACACCCAATGCTCTCCACGTTCAGCAGCCCACAGTGTCCAAGCTCTATCGCAACAGCAGCAGCCACCACCCATGGAGCTGCAAGCAGGCCCTTGAGACCAGCCACTCTGCCATTCAGAGGGAAGGGGCCAAGAGGACACATGGGATAACCCCAGCCTTCAGCCACCTGCTTTGGGCACCTTGACAGCCAGCTCCCGATTTTCCCCGCTCCCCATGGAGCTACAACTTCCCAGTGACCTCCTGGAAAAGCAAGTATGAACTTCCAGAGTAGAAGCAACACTTCTGTGCCAGGCAGCCAAGGCAACGGGGTGAACGCATGGGGTCCATACTGCAAAGCGAGCTCCTCTGGCTGCCAGAAAAAAGCTCTGCCTGCAACTGCAATGGGGGTGCACAGCACCTAGGCAGCTGCCAGTATCACACCACCCCTTGGGAGCGCCAGGACATAGGCTGTCATGCAGATTGGCGCTGCCTGGAAAACTAAACAGAAGATAGCAAGCAGGGAAGGATCGAGTTTGGGGAGGTGTCTGGTGAGGAACAGCAGGGACTGACATTAGGCCCTGTTTGTTTAACATTCCCGTAAGCGACCTCAAGAGGAGCGAGAGGCATTCCTGTCCTCCGCATGTCACCGGCCAGGAAGGGGCTGCGAGATCCAGGGGCTTGCAGATAAGATAAAGGGAAAGGCTGAATCTGGGAGCTTCGCCCCTGCCTTATCTGGGGTGCATGGCACCCTTCTGCAAACGCTCAGGGAGGTGGCGGAGGAGGCTCATGGGGCGGGGGGAAGGAACAGAGGAGCATCCGCAGCACCAGGATCTGGCAGCAATATCCTCGGAGTGTGGGAAAATGCTCCAGCACAGCCTCCCGCATACGTCAGGACTGGAGGATTCCACTTTGCACTAAACATAGTTATCGCTCTGCATCAAGGGGAGCTCTGGGCAAGAATTTGGGCGGGATGTAGGATTAAGCCCCCCCAGACCATGCTGGGACCCTGAGCACAAGGTCACTCCTTGTGCCACCATTAGCTTCTTCTGCAGCAAGGAACAGCTCCTGGTCAGCCAGGAGTACATGCAAGAAAAACGAGGGTTCCAAGGGATCCTGTGGACTCAGAGCAGCTACCACGGAGCCCGATGAGCAGCTTGTCACCCACAGCGTTCTTTGTGATGTATCCTGGTGGAGAGCAGTCTTTCCAACAGCCATGCCGTCAGGGATGGGGGACAACTCCCTGCCAGTCCCAGCCCACCGCCTCCCAAGCATCCTCAGCCACCTCCAGGGCTGAGGTCCTTTGCTGCACCCCTGGGTGCAGGGTGACAAATACACCCAGCAAGGATGCAGAGCATTTAGTGGGGCAGGCTGGACCACACCCCTCCCTGCACACACCCGGAGGCGGCACAATGGAGAGCAGGGGCCACTTCTGTTCAACCATTCCCCAGGGATGCAATCTTTAACTTGGTTTTCCGGCCACCAAGCATTGCTCCGGGGAGGACCGGTTTACCCAAAGGATTAGGACTTCCCGGCTCCCAAAACGTAATAGCTTCCAGCACCCACTTCGTCAAACCACCACCCAGCAGGAGGGAACAGGGCAGCTCTGCCCCAGCACCTAGAGCTCACCTGGCCACCACCCAGGAGGCACCAGCCCAGCTGGAGCAACACTGCTGGGATGCACCAAGCAGCATTGACCTCAGGGAGCTTTGCAGGCCAGTGAATAATTGGATCAAGGAGCCACAATGAGTCTTCTGTGCACGTGTGCAGAGCCTGCAAGACCCCTGGTAGCAAACCTGCCCGCACCATAGAAGTGACACAGGGCCCCAGGTGCTCTGCCTCTCTACCCACCCACAACCAGTGCCACCCAGTGAGGCTGGGACATGTCACCAGCAGCATCACATCCACACCCCGTTGCATCACCGAAGCCCTGCTCTGTGAAGGAGAGAGAAACGCTACAGCCACCGTCTGCCAATCCATTCCACCCCATTAGCCGGGTCCCCCCATGCTGGGGTTGAAGACCAGCAGGCACGATGGCCCCAAGACAGCTGGTGCATGAGGACCATTGGGCCCCGGTGGGTGGCAGAGCAAGCCAGGCGCCATGTTGCGGCAGCGCGAGTGCACGGCGCACTGGAGGAGAGCGAGGGGAGGGGGCAGAGCGCCTCCCCAGTCCCGAGGGCCAGGCATGGAGGACTGCAGCAAAACGTTATCGAGGCCAGGCGTTTTCCAGTGCCCTCTCCAAGATGGAGAGCAGCCGGCAACCCACCGTACCAACACCTGCTTGAGGGGCACAACAAGAGGCACTGCACTAGCAGCAATGCTACCGCCCAGCCAGTGGCTCTGACAGCTAGAAGGCAAACGTGCAGGGCTGCAGGCTCGGCTTCAGCATGCAGCTACGGGCAAGCGACCCGTGTGAGCCCTCCCAGCACAGGGGCCAACAGCATCCAGCTTTGGCTTGCAACGGCCATCCAGGGGCAGGGGGCTGTGTGCCAGCAGCCCTCCAGCCCCAGCCAGGCTGCCCACACACAGAGAGTGGGGCAAGGTCTCCGTCAGTGTGGGCCAAGCATGTCCCCAGCAGCCCACATGGGCCAAGCAGTGCCTGTGTGCTGGAGCCTGGTGCCCCCGCCGCCGGCCGGGGGCCTCGGGAACCTGGGCTGGCCAGGGGGCTCCCAGCCCCCATCTAGCCCTTACCCCTTCCCGGGACAGCGCACGGGCCCAGCTGCGGCGCCTCCCTGCTCTGGCTCCCACGGCCCAGCCTCGGCTCCCCAGCCCGGCGCGGGGGCCCCCCCGGACCCCCCCCCCGGCTCCAGCCCCGCCCCCCCGGCACTCCGGCCCCGTCGTACCCCGACACCCCAAGCCCCGGCCTCGCCGTGCCCCAGCCCGACGCCCACCTCCTCCTCGACGTTGCCGCCGCCGTTACTGTGCTCGGTGTCCTTGCTGAGGTTGCTCATGGTAGGGTGCCGGTGTCGGACGGGGTGGGGGGGATGGTGCCGGCTGCTCCGGAGCTCGGCGGAGCCGGTGCGGGGCGGCGGTGCCCTCCCGGCTCACATGCGGCGTCCCGGGACCGCGCTGCTGTTAAGGGCAGGGCTGGGCCGGGCCGGGCGTAGAGGGGCCGAGCGGAGCCCAACGAGCCGCAGCTGCGGGGCCGATGCGCCCCAGCCCCGCCCCCGCTGCTCCCGGTGCCGCCGCCGCCGCGCCCGCAGCGGGGCCGGGCCCGCCCGCCCCCGCCCCGCCCGGGGCCGCCCCCGGGCCGCCCGCGCCAATCCCAGCCCGGCCCGCCCCCCCGGGGGGAGCGGGGCTTTTTTTTGTGCGTGTGTTGGGTTCGAGTTATCTCAATTTTTTTTTTCCCATCTTTCCACGAAAAAACTTTCTCAACTTTGATGAACTTTCGGGCTTCGACTTTCTTAAAGGGTCCGCCGGTCTCTCCGCCCGCGGCGGGTCCGGGCTGCTCCCTCCCGGGCACCCCTGGGGGGCGGGGGGGCCGAGCGCCCCGGGACTGCAGCCCCACAGCCCGGGGACGGCAACGCCGCAACGCCCCGATGGGGAAGCCCCGAGCCCCAGGAACAGCAGCCCCGGGAGCTGGGGGCATGGGGCCCGAGACCCCCGGAGAGCATCCCCAAATCCCCCAACAGCAGCCCCGGCTCCCTGGGGACAGCGGCCCTGCTCAGGCCTGGCAGGGGGAGCGGGGTTGTGGCTCATCTGTCGTCTTGCCCTTCTCCCTGCCCGCATGCATGCCTAACCACCTGAACCTGAATCCAGCGGGCAGGGGGATTTGGCCTGGCTCAGAGCCAGGCTCGGCGGCGTTCCTGGCCCCCAGAGTGGAGTGGTGTGCCAGCCCACATGGAGATTCCCACCGTGCCCAGGGAGCATCCCAACCCATTCCCATCTCCACTATGGCTGTTGAAGAAGATGGAGAGGGTCCTTGCCTTCTTCCAGGCCTTCATGCAAAAGGGGATGTCTAATGGGAACAGAAAATGGGGGTTCGGGGCTCTGTCCCTGTGCGAAGCAAACGTGTGAAACCCCAAGGATTCGGGGTCAACTTGCCAAGTGGGAGAGGCTCAGGGGGTCTGAGCCACATTGGCTTCACCAGTGCTGCTTGGACCCAGCCCTCGCTGATTCCTCAGCACCGAGGCTGGGTGAAAGCGAGGGGAAACATCAGCCCTGCCCTGCCCCAGCGGTCCCATAGGCCCCCTGAGCTGCAAAAGCAACGTGTGCTCTCAGCCCTTGGCTCACCTGGCTGGAGACGCTCTAAGGCAGCCGTGGCCTGTGCCACCCCAACTGCACCCAGCATCACTTCAAAATCCAACTGAGCCCGCGCCCAGCTCTGAGCAACTGTGTTCTTCCAGGAGCAGCTCAGGGATAATGTTTTGCTCATGCTGTGAAGAGGTGCAACCCTGGCTGGGGGCGATCACAGCTGATTTCTCCACCACACCTGGATTTACAGCCCAGCCTCTGACTCGGTTTGCCACCTAGTTACACAGGGGCTCCCCATGAAAATTGAACCCTAAACTCAGCCATCCCCATGCACAAGCATTGTCCAGCACCACCCAAGCTGCTGCGGGTCTGGCACAGGGGAGGACGCACCGGTAGCGCTGTGGCTCCCACAGCCAAGCGAGCGCCCACAGCTCCATGGGGCTGCATGGCTGGAGGTGTATTGGCAGGGAGGAAACGTCCCCCCGGGAGCGCTGGCTTCGTAATTCCCTACTTTCTAGATTAGGGCTTTTAGCAGCCGCAGCTGCCTGCATGCGGCACCGCAGATCTGTGCATAGAGTTCTTGTGCAGACAGCGGCAAAGTGACTGTTACTTTTTGCGAGGCTGTGTGATGAGCCATGAAGCCCGAGTGCCTGATCCCTGCCAGGGCCTGCAAGAGGGCAGGAAAACCCCCACTTTTTAATTAAAAAACAACCCAATTTATTTACAGTGGTGTCCTACAGGGTGGTTTTTTGGGGAGACTTCTCATGCAAAGAACACACCTCGCCCTGCTGATCCGCAGGGAGAGCCTCCAGTCCTCCCCCGGAGCTCGGCACGGATGGATCCTCAGCAGAGCAGGGGCTTTAGCGATGTTGCGCTTCCCCATAACTTCGTCCCCAGCGTAAGGCTGCGCAGGAATAACTGCTGGGGATAGCATTGCTGCCGTGCCGAAAAGACTTGATGCAAGCCTGCCCTGACGAAGAACAGGAATATTTGCTTCCTGTGCTAATTAAGCAAAACCCAGCGTAACCTCGCAGAGCTTTCTCAGTGTTTAGGGTTTGGGTTTTTCACTTTCTACAGCCTTGGTGTCGGAAGGTGCAGAGCCTGCAGCAAGCAGAGGAAGGCACAAAGGGTTGGAAGTCAGAAGCAGCAGGAGGTTTTCATCAGACCCCCAAGGAAGCCACGCTGCGCTTGCACAAGGCGGAGGAAACACGCCACCTCTTCCACAGCGGGAAAAACACCCGCCGCAAGTGGAAGAGCTCGCCGAGGCAACGACAACAGATCCACCACCTCGCCGCCAGGCTGGCTGCTTTCTATAGGCCAGTTCATTGCATTGCTGTCGGGCAAGAGAGAAGCACCCTGCTTGCACGACCACACCTCAGAGCTGTATGTGGTGGCAGCATCCCTATATCCCAGCACCTGGTAGCTCTGAAGTCCTTTTGATGTCCCCATAAACATCGCACCCGGGCAGCCTCTCCCCTCCCAAAGTGCTGCAGCAAAGCAGCCCATGCTTTATGCCTGGAGCCCTTGATGGTCCAACCAACTGCATAGGGAGATGTTTCCTGTTCCCAGGATCTTAGGAGGGCGGGCAAAGGGTGGAACAATGGAAGCAGGGGCTGCTACGAGCTTGCGCAGGCGAGCCAGTCCCCCAGAAAATCGGGAGGTCTCTGCAGCAATTTTGCCTGAGGATTGTTTTTTCTCTGGGTGGTTCTCCACTGCCACGTGGAGCTTTAACTGTGTGATCTGAGACCACGTCAGCTGAAGCAGTGCAGGACCAGGGTGACACTCTGTTTTGGACCGTGCTTATCCAAGTTTTACAGCAATGTATTTTTACACCAACACGTTTCACCCCAGGGCATCTGCCACCCACCAGCATCAACCTCTGCCACCTAGCCAAGGTCTGCATCAGTGGCCCTGTCCTTGCCATGCCACATCCACCCTGGCTAGAAGAACAGAGGTGATGCTGCGACTGTCCAGCCTGCACCCACCAACCCCTCCCCCATCGGTTCCTCTTCAGGGTGGACGAGCTGGCAGTGAAGCCACATCCCCACTGACAAAAAGCACCTAAGTGAGACCAAAAAGTTACTCTTCTGCCCAAGACCACATGGTCGTAACCTTCTTAGTTTGCACAAAGCAAGCGTGGGGTAATTCAGCAGCGATCATAGAATTCCAGGCTGGAAGGGACCTCAGGGATCATCTGGTCCAGCCATTCTAGGTAAGAGCACAGTCTAGACAAGATGGCCCAGCACCCTGAATGCCCACCTTGATGCCCACCTAAAACCAACTGTGCTGCCACAAGCCCATGGCAGGGCTCAGAAACCAGCTTGGTGGGGAGGCCCCCAAGCCATGAGCCTCAGCCAGGTCACTGTCAGTTGGAAAACAGCATCTTTCATCTCCCAGAGCAACTTCCAGGTCCCCTCCCCAGCTGCCCAGCCACAACTGTGACAGCCATGCTGTCCCAGTTGTAGGTGATGGGAACTGCAGTGCCCCAGCAAGGAAAGGCAGGAAAAACTGCAAGGGGCTTACAGCCATCAAGCAGATCCTGGGGAGGGGGTTACTTAAGTACTTGAGATAGAAACAGGTTGTAACCAGCTGAGAAATCAAGGTGGGACTAAAAACAACAATCACCTGTAGGCAATCTGGTGTTCTTACACACTGTTTCTCACTTAACATTTTCCGAGGGCTCTTTCATAGAATCAGGTCATGTCTCAGCCAGCTCCCCGCTGGCATCCCACCACAGGCAGGGAAACCCCAGGAGGTGAAGGTCCCTTCCCTCCTCCAGTACCTCCTGAAGGAGCTGGGTGCTCTCTCCAAGTCCACAGCTTGCCCTGCACCGCCTATAGACACTGCGATAGGTGACCCAGGGGAGTCACGCTCTCAGACAGACACCGGCCTCCTGCCCCTGAAAGCGGAGGGACGTGTGTCCCCAGGCCAACAGCTTCTGACACATGGCCACATACTGAGACCTGACCCCACGCTAATGCAAGAGCCCAGCATCACGTCCTTTGCAGCTCAGGAGGGAACATGCCGCCCCAAACTAGGAGGTGCAACATCTCCACGGCCTCTTCTGGGCTATGCAGCAGGACTGGAGACCCTAGAATCACAGAATTGTTGAGGTTGGAAAAGCCCTTTGATATCCCCAAGCCCAACCATTCCCCTAACCCTGCCATCCCACCACTAAACCCTGTTCCTAAGCACCTCATCTGCCCAGCTTTTAAATACCCTCAGGGATGGGGACTTGACCCCTGCCCTGGGCAGCCCCTTCCAATGCTTCTTGCCCTCAGGACTTGTTTGGCCATCTGTAGAGAGGCAACGAATTTCATTTTGGGGATTGTGGGGGTTACTGTAGGGCTTGCCCTGGGTCCCTGCTGCCCCCAAGCCCGTCGGAGGCTGTGCAATCCATGCTTTGGATGAGGTGGCTGGGTTCTTCTGCTGTTTCTCACTGCTTATCTGCTTAGCTGAGCCTTGGCACTTGTCCCAGGGCAGATGCTCCCATGACACTTCCAACACGTTGGAGGCATGGTGGAGGGAGGATTGCCTCTGCTCACCACTGCTGCCAACTTCTCCTCCTCCTGTCCTGGCCCGGGGGGCCCCACGTCTCCCTGGACCACACCAGCTCACACAGCTCTGCTGCTCTGCTCCACCCTGCCCCAGAGACGCCCCTGTGCACCCCTCCATCCGTCCCAGCTGCTCTTGCCTCATGCCCTTGGTCCTTCTGGATAATTATTCTGGACTGGGATTTGCAACTCCAGCTGGAGAGAGGCCACTAACCATGGGATGTGGAGGAGCCCCAATTTCCAAGCCAGCAGTGCAGAGCAGCCGACCCCGTTGTGCCACGGGGTGGGCTGAGGCTGCTGTGGTGACAGGCTGGGTCCTGGCATCACTGAAGCCTCTTTACAGTACCTCAGATGAGTTCTCAGAGACCTTTCTGGCCGTAGGCAGGAGGAGGTTTTAGGGCTGAGATGCTGCTTTCGGTATGGATCCACATCCAACCATCCAGAGACTTGTTACAGCATCATGCAGTGTTGGAGGGAAGGGAGCTCTGGAGTGCCCCAGCCCACAGGACCGTCACCAGCGCTGGATCAGGTCGGTCCTCCGTTGAAAACACTCAAGGATGGAGCAACCTCACCTCTCCAGGTGTCCATCCCAGGGCTGCGCCATCCTGCAGGGAAGAAGTCTTCCCTGACACCCAACTTGAACCTCCCAAGCCACCATCTGCTACTGTTGCCCCATGTTGTATCATCTGCCACTACCAAGGAAAGTGCAGCTCCACCATCTTTGTAACTGCCCCTCGAGGAGCTGTAAGCTGCTAGTAGACCCCCTTTCAACCTCCTTTTGGCCAGACTAACCCAATCCAGCTCCCTGGTGACCCCTCACTGGCCCCTTCTGCAGTTCCCCCGCTGCTCAGTCCTCATCTCTGCCCAATGCGGAGCCTACGCAGCCATTCCTCCTGGCCCCACAACCTACTTCGGCCCGTCTATTCCCAAACAACAGGGACGGCACTTGGCCGAGGCCAGGCTGAAGAGCAGCTCCCAAGCTCCTCCATGTGTTGGACCGAATGCCACGTGGCTACACCACTCCAAAGCACCACAAAGGTTCAGGTGGTGGGGGACTGCTCCTGCCCAGTCAGACCATTCAGATTCCTGCTGTGGTCCCAGTTCTTTTGCTGTATTTAACCATGATAGCTGCAGGACACGTTGCTCCTCCTGGGAGAAGGGGATGGGCAGTCCCAGAGCATGAGCACGCCAAGCACAGTTGCAGGCAAGGTCATCGCGAGAGGTGTGAGGACTCTGGAGCAACAGGAGGATGCTCGAAGGCCGGATGGGAATGGGTCACCCCACCCAATGGCCAGAGCAACCTCCTGGGGCACCTGCTCCATGCCCCAAATCGATCAGCAAGATGCTGACAGTCCCTTCCCCTCCGAAACCCGTGATACCCCCAGGATTTAGTAGCACCGCTAGCAGGCAGAGGATGAAACTCATGGCAGGAAAATTGGCAGCGGGAGCCGCTGATATTTGGGTACCGAACAATGGGATGTAAACAGCCCCATCAGGTGGCCCGGTGGGTGCTGGGCAGAGACAAGGAGCGGGGGAACAGCAGGGCTCATCCAAAACCACATGCCTGGAGTAGCTGCTTTGAGGACGGCGGTGAGTGCTTTCAAACTTCAATTCCTTTCCGTACGTCACCACTCGTCTTCTCCAGCTCTGCCTTCCCCCAGGAGGACAAGCTGAAGCTAACCGAGAAAGACAAGGGCTCGGAGGTGTGCGCAAATGTTTGCTCAGACGCATCAGATCGCTGCAAAGCTGCTTTTATGGGCATTTCAGAGCAGCTCCTGGCAGCGCCACCGGAGCTCAGCTCCGAGGATGCTCACTGCGCCCCATGACGTGAACCCACTGAGTGGGCTTCGGACCAAAAAGGGGCGAGGAGAGCTTGTATTTACAAAATTTGAATTAAAAAAAAATGCCGCCAAACAGAAAAGCCTGTCTGGAGCCAGGAGGGGGAACAATAAACCCAAACGCTTTCCTCTGATGGGTTGCAGATGTAGCATGCCAGCAGTCTCCCGGTGGAAAAAGAGCTGCTGCATGGAGGGCTTTTGCCGTTTGTTCACCTAGGAAATGAAGACAGTGCTTTGGTTTGCCCTGAAACTCTTCGTTTTTTTGCTTTGTAGATGAAATACAGAGATAAAAAGGGCAGCGCTCTTTCTGGCTCGTGTGGTGCTCAAACAACATACTGTTATCTCTTTAGCTTCATAATTAATGTGTCGTTTGCACTGGGCCTATTAATTACGGGGGAACAAACCAGTGGGAATCTTTTATACAGGAATTTATTAAGGGCCCTGGAGGCAACCCAACCCCATGCATGGGGTGGTTGCAAGCACTTATCCTGCACTGAACTGCTGCCCACGGGGCATGGACAGCCAGCCCTCAATGGAGGCAGAAACCAGGCTTTGCCAAGCATGGGGTGAGGGCTGTCTCAGCACTGGGTCCATGTCATGAGCCCAGACCTTGCAGGCACGTTTGAGCACCAGGGCTGTCCATCCATGTCCATCCCCTGTAGCTCCTTCCATCGCCATCCACTGAGGAGAGCAGCCAAAATCACCACAGTGCGCTCACCAAAATTCTCCCCATATTGCAGCTGGACCTCACTGATGATACGGTGAATATGACACCTCGTCCCCAGAGGAGCTGGGAGTTGCCTGGGCTGCAGAGGTCCCACATGGGCCACAGCGGAGGGACTTCTGCAGCTGGATCTGTCTCTCCTCATCTGAGCCATCCCGGGAGCCGCCCCGCTGGCAGAGGGACGGGCTCACAGCTCTGCAGGGGGAAAGGCTCCCCCCAGCCCCACTATCACTGCCTCCGTCAGCAAGCCCAGCACTGCTTTGGCATCTGGCACTCAGCACCCACAAAGTGGCAGTGACGGTCTCCAGTTCTATCTTGGTGGCGGGGAAAAGGCACAGCGGACTGTGGCAAGCCCTTGCCGGGCCAGATCCTGCCCCTTCCCACCCTCTGTGGTTGTTTGACTGTGGTTTTGACAGGCTGCTCAGTGAGAGCAATGGCTTGGGCACGCACATGGGTGGCCGGAGCAGCAGGGACAGGACATAGCTTGACCCAGTGCATTGAGAGAAGATCAGTGTCACCACTGTCCTGAGCCCTCGTATGTTGTCCTAGCTCAGGACCTGTCCCAGGCACCTCTGGGCATCAGCAAACCCCAGTTGCCTGAGTCAGGGTCCCTCTGTCCTCAGCCAGGTCGTACCAAGTGGAGGGGCCACAACCCATCCTGCTCAACAGACCTACCTCTGACCATCAATACAGCCTCTCCAGACCAGATCTCCTCATCCTCTGTTAAATTATCTTTATACCTAATTAACAGACATTATGGAGGGTAGGAGTGTGCCCAAACTTTGCCATTAAGAATCTAGACAGTCAAGATGGGCCACCTTTGTAACAGGGGAGGTGGGCAGCTTTGAGCCCTGCCACACGGTATCTTCCCTGGTCATCACAGAAAGCAGTACCTGAACTCTCCCAAGAGGAAAGGCGTCCCATTTTCACGAAGGTTATTGATGTCTAGCCCTTCTACTCACTGGAGACCTTGTCAAGTAAAACAAAAGGACTTGTTGTGGAGGAATCCTTGGCAACGCGACCAACGTACACATGACCTTCCGACTTGGAAAACAGATGGCCAAAAACCCAAGTAAGCAATCCCACTGCACGTGGCACAGCTCTGCTCCCCTGCCACCACGGCTGCCGGCAACAGGCCATGATGCGGTTCCCAAAGCCTGATGGAGCAAGCCGGTGTGCAAGAGGGGATGTGCGGGATGAGCACTGCTCCAGCCTAGATGTGGCACTTCCTCTGTGGCAGCCACAGGCCCAGAAAAGCCCTTTATCAGCTCATTTATCATGTCCCTCCCTGCTCCCGTGGGCTCCCCTCGGCCAGCCCTCTGCACCTCCACCCCAGGGGTACATGCCTGTGGGTGGCTTCAAGGGCAGGCTTCAAGAAGTCTCCTTGCAGCCTCCTTCCTCCTCCCTGCTCTCCTCCAGGCCAACATTAAGCCCTGCTGTGCTAAGCACCACAGAGGGCAGCCTGGGACAACTCCATCCTCAGACCCTGCGTGCTACTTCCCGGCACAGGGAAGATCCCAGCCCACCAAGCATGGCACGGAGGAGACCTCCTGCTGACGCCAGCCTCCCATATCCTCTGCTCAGGGAGGACCCATGCCCTCTTCCTCCTCCTGCAGATGACGCTTCCTGGTGAAGGGTGCAACCTGCTCTGTAAAAGCTGTCGTGCTGTTGCCACTGGTACTTCGAAGGCTGCTCCTCGGTCATGTGGATAACAAGAGGGATTAGCAAATCAGGGGAGGATGAGAGCTAAATGAAGAGTCGCCTTGCAAGAGGCTGCTCCATCCATCCTGCTTGTCTTTGGGTGGAGAAGGGAGAGCAGAGGGCAGTGCTAGCAGGTAGGGCAGGCACAGCGGCACGGCTCCACACTCGCTCCTGCCCTCCTGGAGCTGGGGGTACAAAAGCCAATGCCCCACAGCAGCACCCTTCCCGGTGCTGTCCCCACGTGGGGGATGATTACCACAGCTCAGCCGGGCAAAGCCAAGGAGCCTTGTGTGGCTTTGTGGGGTTTTTGAGAGCTCCTTGGCTTGGCTGGAGCCCGGGGTTCCAAATGGGCACAGCGGATGGTCTGTCCCCCTCCCCAGGGCACCCCAGATCTCAAAGTTTCAAGCTTTGGCGGCAAATCAAAGCAATAGATCTTCCAATTCTTGGTCCCAGAAATGTCAGACTTGTTTAAACTGGACTGTTTAGATGAATTTGTGTATGTTGGTATGTTGGACACCCAACATGAAAGACTTCAGCTCATGATTAAAGTTTGGCAAAGCCCTAAAATCACAGAAAGCAGAGAGTTTTATCATGGGAAGCACTGGTCCCTGGGACGAGCTATTATTACTTCTGTTCTGCTTCAACCACAGCGCATAAACACTGAGGATCAACGGCAGCAAGGGCCGATTTTCCAGCCAACAGCATCGGCTGATGGGAAGGGAGGGGACACGCTGTGGTGCAAAGTGCCCACGTCCCCGCAACTGACACACTGGGTTCCCGCCTGCAGTCTAGGAGGCTCCCCCCAGATCCCACATTCCTGAGAAACGCCCATTGCATTGCTGACCATTGCCAGCGCGAACTTCCCAGGAAAAATTCATTTTCAGGAAGGGAATATGTCGTGGAAAATTCCAACCTCGGTGGGGAACAATGAGCAAGGGGCTGGGATGGAAACTGTTTTGCAACCTTAATTATTTTACCCCAAACGCCGGCAACCCAGGCAGCACCTCTCACCCCGTAATGTCATTAATCGCCTTGGGAATGCCTGCCCCACAAGAGCCCCTCTTGCCCTGTTATTGCTCCCTGCATAAGCCCCTCCCAGGCACCAAGAAGACCTCCCCGTGAAGCTTGGGGGTCTGGCAAGCCCCCCGCACGCGCACACCCTGCCAGGCAGGTCCCAGGAATGCCTGATTTATAGTCTTATGCCTCATTCTGTTTACAGCAGGCGAGTTATTTAAAACGAGGAGAGCGAGAGGAGCCCGGGTTTTGTTTAAAAGTCCAGCGAGGAGATTTGCCTTAAATAGTCAAGAGCTGAGATTGGAGGGGAAGCTGCCCAGCAGCTTGGACCTCCAGGGTGGGAGCAGAGCTGGCACCCACGGGGGGAGCTGGCTGGCTGGAGGACAGATGGCAGGAGTCTCCCGCTTAACCCTGGGGAGTTAAACCAGCCTGCAGGATCACTCGCAACCCTGGCCTTACGTGGCCCATGGCACTGGAGACACGGTTCACCTCCATGACATGAAACACATGAAATGGCAGCCTTGGGAGAAAGGGCACCAGTCCTCGCAAGCCAACGTTCGCTCTGAACTTTAATGATGGCAATCCAAAAAGCTGCTCCATGGCCAGAATTGGTGCAGCCACCCCAAAGGAAGCTGTCTGCAGGCTGGCACAGCCCCAGCTATGAGCCCTCCGGGCAGCCTCCCTCCAGTCCTCAAGGCCTCCTCCTTAGGGCCAAGGCTAAACACAAAGCCAGGCTGATGTAAGAGCCTCCCACGGGGGGACGACACAAGCTTGGTTTGCTCGGTGCTGAGCACAGATCTGATTGCTCTCTATAAATACATCCGGGGTCAACAACAGGAATGGGGAAGAGCCATTTAAACTCAAGGGGAATGCTGGCAAAACCAGAAGGCTATATATAAACTTTCCATGAGCAATGCCAGGCTGGAGGGAAGGTTTTAACTCCTGGAGCAGGGAGGTGGAGAAAGCGCCCCCCCAAGGAGCAGGGTGAGGCAGTGGGATGGGGCCAGGCACATTTCTCTGTGTCCCCAGGGTAGGCAACCGCGGTTTTCCCTCTGACCCCATCCCTGAGACCAGCAAAATCAGTGGAGGTGCCAGCAACCAGCCTTGGCACCACAGCAACAGCTCCCGACCCCACTCCAGGCAGGACAGCAAGGGGCAAGAAGCTCTTCAGATATTTTTCCACTTTCTTGACTTATTTGGTCAAAATTGCTGATGAATTAATCAGAATAATGAGTAACTTGGGTGCCTTGAAGCACTCAGCAGCAATGGTCAAATGCTGAAAGGCAGAGCTGTGGTGCAAAACCTGGCACCCTTTGTTAATCCCTGCATCGCCTGTGCCCCCCGCCCCCCCCCCCCCCCCGCAATAATCCCTGCTCCTCCTGCTCATCCCTGCACCCCTGCTAAATCCTGCACCCGCTGCCAGCACAGGCATCATCTGCTAATCCCTGATCTTTGCAACCTTGCCCATCCCTGCAGCTCCTGGCATGCTACTCACTGCACCCCACCACCCACGGCACCCAAACCCACCCTGGGCAGCACCCAGTGGGACAGGCAGGGCTGCCCCCACCCGCTCCCAGGGGGCTGCATGGTGGGGCGGGCTGGTGCCATGGCCCCAGTGACTGGGCAGGCTTGTGGGACACCAACCTGCCTTTTTTTGCATCTTATCTCAGAGCCTGGGGACAGCACCAGCTCCAGCTGAATGGCGGTACCATTCGCAAGGCGGGGGATGAAATATTCAGAGAGGTTTAGAGCAAATCGGTGTCTCCCACGGAGCATGCTGATGAATATTTCAGAGGTACAGGCACCTGAAGGAGGGCCAGAAGCCGGCTAAGCGCTGCGCTGAATAGACACCCTGTAACCACGGCAGCCACGGTGTGGTCTTGCACAGACCCTGCCAGGGATCAACTGGTAGCATTGGGCCATGCCGGCGGAGATGCCTGACAGAGCAGAACTCTGGGACAGCCTGAAGGCAGGCAGTCAGAGCAGTGGTTGAGGAGGACACCTCTCCTGGAGGTGCCTGGTGTCTTCCCACTCTGCTCCCGCTGATGCGACAGCAGCGAGGGCTTGCTCCCACGCACACGTCCACCCATCCATCAGCCATTCTACGTCACTTCAGTTGCTTCCCAGCAAACACCGAGGCAGACCCCACCTTCCCAGTTCCTCCCAGTTACCCTCCCATCTCACTCATTCCCTCCAAGCAGCATGGTCACTGCACTCCTGCATTGTCACCCCAGGTTTTGGGCTCACTGTAGGGGGAAGGTGATGCTGTTTGGTACAGAGGACATGCATGCCACCACGGGAGACCCCTCCCGGCACCAGCCTGTGGCGATCTGGTCCTTTCTAGGCTGTAAAAGGAGGAAGCCAACCACCAAGACAGTGAAGTATGGGCTCTAACACAAGGCCCATAAACATTTGTCACCATAAATTAAAACAGAGCTGCCCATACCTGCCACACTCCCAAATCCTCTAAAGTGTAGCCCCGATAGCAGCCCCACCAGTGCCAGTGTTGCAACGACCAAGGGAATGTGCGGAGTCACATCCTGGGTGAAAGTTCAGGTCCAAGCTGAGGGAGCCTCCGGGGCAGAGTAAAGGCTGCGGGGTTTGAGATGCAACACCAGGGAATTGCTGGCACCCTGCTGCCCCCGATCCAGCATGGGGCCACCACTGGCCACAAGCCCTCTGTGCTCCCAGAGAAGTCAGCGTAGGACAGGACCCCCAGTGTGCCAGGAAGAGGCCTTAATTCCTGCTACATCCCCCAGGTGTGGCAGCGGAGCCGGTGGAGCAGGGACATTCCAGCTCATCGGAAAGTTTGGGGTAGCAGGAGGGAAAGCAGTTGTTGGTGCCGCCACGGGCTAAGCCGGTGCTAGGGCCGCATTCCCCAAGGACAGATAAAAGCTACCGTAAAAGGGGAGACCTGTCACTAGGGCTGGCCTGGCTTGTCTCAGCATGGCAGGGAGAGCAGCAGCGAACCACTCAGCAAGTGGGTGCCACTGCAGCACCAGGGTCTGAGGGCCACCTTATCGGCCCCTGGCGCTTGCTGGGCTATGCCGGGGAAGGCAGTGACCCACTGGGGCATCTCAGAGCCACCTCAGCCTCGTCCCCCCTATGATGGCAACCTGCAGCCGCACACCCGGCTGGAGCCATCACATCCTATCAGGCTCTGCCAGCTGCCAAGCCCCCTCTCTGCACACCATCCCCCTGCCACTGCGGCCCTTTGGTGGGAAGCTGGGATGGCTGATGGGGGAGCCCGGAGTTTCCAGGGGTATAGCCTGTGCCTGGCTCCCTCCATCATCCTTGTGCGCCCAAGGGAGCGGGGACCTCAGGTGAAGGGAAGGCAGGAGAGAGCAGCTCCCTCCAGAAGAGCACAAAAGGTGACCCTGGGCACTGCCAGTGCAGAGCAGGGGCCTGTCAGGAGCTGTGGGGGAGCCACTGACTGCAACAACTTTTGCTTACGATGGGCAAAACGCTCAAGATGCACAAGTAGGAAGAGGCTCTTTTGGAGTGAACTGCAATATATTGTCTTTGCTTAGCTGAACTCCCCCGCCCGTGCCTTCTCCTTGAAGTCTCGGCAGCTCTCGGGGAGAAGGTTTCCTTCCTCTTTACTCCTCCGCGAACAGCAATGTTCCTCCCTGCAGCCAATTAGTGAGCTGGGGTCGGGGGTCAAGGGGCTTCCCAAGTTCACAGTGCTAATTGATAAACCGCTGCCAAGCGGAGCCAGCATCAAGCAGTGCACACAGGGCAGCCCCCAATGGTTGTCCCTGGGATACCCCGGGGACAGTCAACCCCCCACCCCACAAGGTCTCCAGATTTCCCCCATCATCACCAAACACCGGGTTTCCCCCTCCTCGCCCGGCTCCCTACTTCATTCCTCCCTCAACCTGACAGCCTCCAGCTGCCGTCCCGGCCCCCATGCATCTCTGTGCAGAGCTGTCACAACTTCACCCCACTGCTGGCAGGTCTGCCGGGCTGGAGGAGGAGCCCACATCTCTCCAGCCCCATCTTGGCACAGCCATGCTGGCCTGGGCAGCCCTACTCCGTGCCAGCCCCATCCTGCCAGCTGCCCCCTTTTCCTCCACAAGCCGCGCTGCAGCAGGCCAGTGGCTGCTATCAAATATTCATGGCCCTGCGTGGTAAATAAGCATTATGAATTTATGACTTGCTGAATTAAACAGGCTCTGTCTCGGTCCGGCTGCCATTCATCGAGGTGGAAGGAACAGCGGCATTGCCAGCATGGTGCAGGGCTGGCACATACGGCAGCAAAGGGTGCTGGCACAACCCCAAAAGCTGACCACGTTCAAACCAAAACCAAGTCCAGGCTTTGGGAACACTCACAGCCCTGCAGCCCCCGAGAGCCTGCAACAGGGCTCCTTCACCTCCTGCAAATCCTTCACTGCTCTCTGCATTTCAGCTCCCCTCTGTGGAGCCGCAGCACCTCGGAGCTAACAGGCGTGAATGAATTGAGGCTCAGGTTCACTGGTTTAAACAATATTTAGACCAGTGCTATGGTTACATGACTAACCAGGTTAATGAATAACACGGCAAGTGTTTGCCCAACACAGGAAAGAAACACAGAATTATTTTGCTCAGCGCAAAGAGGCCAGCAGAAAGTTGCCTGTGGAAGCCCAGGGCAGCAGCACCATGCAGGGAAGGAGTGATGCCCATCTCACCCAGCACCGTTGGAGGAGGATGGTTTTCCACAGCCGATCCAACACGGGGGGCTCAAGGAGGGGGCGGCACGGCTCGGCATCTGAGCCCCGTCTCTTCCCAGGGAGATGTTCAGGTGTGCATGTGAACATCTTTGTGAGAAGGGAGAGGTTGGGGTGGGGTAAGGGGAAAAGAGATGGGCTTAAGCACTGGCAGCAGTGGGTGAGCTATCAGCTGACCTGGCCCAGGAATGTAAACACCGAAGGAAAAGCCGGGGGACAGGATTTCCAGGATCAGCATGGCAAGGGAGCACAGGGAAATCTATAAAGAGCTGGGTGAAAGGCTCCCTGCCAGCACCATCTCCCAAGGGAGCACTGTTCAGGACTGCCCCTGTCTAAGGATCAAATCCAGAGGGGGAAACATTTTTGCCCGAGCAAATATGGCACTTCACACCTCCCTGCCACACCGCAAGGCCAGCGGATGAGGAACATCCGGCCAGCTCCGCCGTGCGTTGGTCATCCAGAGAGGCCCAGGACATTGCCACTGCTGTGTCCCCTGTGACGTGGCAGCAGGGTGTCACCAGGCCTGGCTGGTCCCCACACTCAGCAGATGGGACCCGTCCCCATGCTGTTAATAAAGCAAATTATCTTCTCGTGGCTCCCTCGTGGTGCCAGGCTGGGGCTGGCTCCCCAGTGCTGGGCACATCCTCCAAAGAACAGCACTGCAAGGCCCTGGCCCAACACCACAAAGCCACCACCCTGGAATTGCAAAGCACCCTGTGTTTGGGTGAACTGCTTCCCAAATCAGCCCCAGCACCCCTTCTCCGAGCTCCTCTTCCTCAAGCGGTAACTGAGCCATTGAGGAGGATTGCCAATGGGGTCTGGCTGGCTGGGGCTGCATGGGTCAGCGCTACCCCCTTCCCACCCCATCCTCCTGCCACCATCGGGCTTTGCCACCCAATGGCAGCAGGAGCCACACACACTCCTGGCATGCTTGTCTTGTCATGCAGCCAGCCAGAACCAGCTGGGCTCTTTCGCTGCCACTAAATTTATCCCTGAAGACCCCCTCCTCAGTACGGTCAGTTCCCATCGCTGGGTGATGCTTTGCTACCACCCCCGCATTTCCCCCACTGTCCTCCCCACCTCTGCCGCCAGGACAGGACGTTCCCACATGGTCGCATGTGCCGCAGGCAGGCTGAGAGAGGCTGCGTTCACACGGAAAGGCAGCATGGCTGGACCCCCTGAGGATGCTCCAGCCTGGCCACCCCTGGCCCCTTGACGCTAAGCAAGAGCCCGCAGGCTCCAGCCTGGCCCCAGGGGGGACCTTGCTGTGCCCCCTGCAAGCCAGACCCACGCATCGCAGCAGCATCAGCTCCTCTCCCCAGCTGGGCCGGGTGCTGCGGGGCACATGCCGGCAGGCCAAGGATTTGCACTGCCAGGGTGGGGGAAGCAGGCAGGAAAGGGGCTGAGACAGGCAGGGATGGGGGGAGCTTCTCAATCTCTGCCAGCCTGTGCACACCAGCCAGGGCAGAGCCATGATTTTTTTTTTGCTGCTTTCTAATTATATTTTCAGCTGTCCCTTTCGGGAGAAATAATAAGTCCAGCACAGTGGGAGAAACCAAGCCCCCTCAGGCAGCCCAGCAGGGTCCTGACGTCAGCCCACACTCCCCCTGTCCCAGGACCACAGCGGTTTCCGGGTGCTGTGAAGGGGGCTGCAGTGGCTGTGGCAGTGGCCATAGTGCAAGGCCACATGCTAGACCCAGGGATGATGCTGCAAGCTTGAGCCACATCATTCCCTCCCCACCAATGACAGCTGGGAGAAGCTAGATGATCAATAGATCCCAGTTTCCCCTGCTGGATCCAGACCCAGAGAAGCCCAGGGAGCTTGGACACCAATTTATCAAGCTTCTGAGGCCACATAAAAAACTTATTCCTGCATGTCTGTGCTATTTGAAATCAAAGATATTGCTGACCCTGCATTCGTCCAGTGCACGTAGTCCTGAGAACTTGAAATCCTGGCCGGCACAACGTCAATAGGATGCAATGCTCAGAGTTTGTGTATTGGAAAGCGCAATATTGGAAAGCGCAACTCGCACTCAGGAGAAAACCGCTCGTTGTGAAAGAGTGACCCCAACCGTCGTGCTGGAAAGAAACCTCTGCTGCATCTCAGCCGGTGCGACGCCAGACAGCGAGAGCTGACATCTCCAGGGCAAAGCATAAAACCACTGTGGGGAGACACAAGACAGGAACAAAAGTTACAGGCACTGCGAGTGGCACAGCCCCATGTCCCTCTCCAGCAGGAGTTCACTGCGGGGTGGGGGGGATGAAGGAGGTGGGTGAGGAGAAGAACCTGGTTTTGCATTAAAACATTTGAAAACATATTTGAGCCCCCAAAATTTTGGGTGTTAGCAGGTGGGATTTAAATGCATTGATCTCTCCAATTCCACTGCTGGCAGCAGTAAGACACGGCGCTGTTCCCAGTGTCCCCTTCCTGGGACCGGGAACCCCCCTGGTCCACATCTGCCATCAATGCCTGTAAGAGTCCATAGGAAGATCACACAGGAGTTGATATGAACCCCATAAAATGGAGGAAATGCAATCACTGGTGGGAACATAGGGGACAGAGGATCAAGACGGGGGGACAAAAGACCGGACAAAGGCAATTTGGTGTCTCAGCGTAACAGATGAGGTGACGAGAGACACTGACGGGGGCTGCCCAGAGCTGGGGTGCAGAGGGAGTGGGGTGGCTGAAGGGTGAAAACGGGGTGTGAGTTTGGTCCCGGGGATCCCCCCTACCCAGGCAGATGGGGTGCAGCCCCCTCAGCATCCCTCTCATGCCTGGATTCACTCCATCGCCACCCAGTTCAGATACCCTCAGCAACCAACACAAGCTGGGGAAATACCAAGCAAACTGGAAGCACTGCAAAATAATAAGCCCACCGAGCGCCTGGAAATCTACCTCACACCTGCCAGGCATGGTCCCACATGGAGGACACCCAGCTCACAGCAAAGCTGGCCAGGGGCCCAGACGCAGTGGAGCCAGATGGTGCTGTGCATGCAAGAGTGCACCACCATCCCATGGCTGTGCCTGCCCCGCAGCCCAAGGGGGGCCAATGGAGAGGGGCAACTGTAGCTTCAGGACAGAAAATCAAAATTTTTTTCACCAAAAGAAATTTCTACAGAAAAACTCTCTGTTTGCATTTTGCCTTCGTTTCAACCCCCCACCCCATTGCTGTGCCCTTCATCTTCCCTTTCCCCCCAGGCCTCTTCCAGAGGTAAAGACCGAAAGTCCAAGCAATCCCAAATAAAACACCCTCCCTGCATGCATCCAGCCCCACTGCAAGAGAAGTGAGCTGGAAACACACCAAGAAAAACAGCTGGGAGATGGTGGCTGAGCTGAACATCCCTAAAACCCCCACAGTGTCATGGGGCAAAGCATGCCGACAAGGCCGAGCTCGGGGACAAGGACGGGCACTGCTGTGCCATGTTCCCAAGGCTCTTTCGGCAGGATGATGGCCCCAGCAAGTCCTGGGAGAGACGTGGGGGATGAGGAACTCCAAAACATGGCATTTTTCGATCAACTGAAAGCAGAACTTGGCAAATAGTGTTTAAAATGCTTTAAAAAAATACTGGCAGAGCCAAAAGTGGCACTTTAGCACTTCCCAAGTACTCAGAGGTTTTAGTGCTCAGAAGGGGCTCCTCACTTAATAAAAAGGAGAAAAATATTAAAAGGCACATGAGACATTTCGGCTGATCTGTAAGAACCTGCCCCTTTGCCCAGCTTCACACAGCATCCAGTGCCCGCTCAGACGGGGGGGTACGGCTGGTGGCAGCGATGGCTGAGCAGGGAACAGGATGAAGAGGGGTGCTGGGCACCCACGCTTTGGTGAGGGGCACATAAGGTGTGATTGCGGAAACACGTGCACAGGATGCATCCATGCACAATACTGGATTGCGAGTTGCCGTGTGCCTGAGCTGGCAGCGCACGTACCCCGTGCACCCCAGCTCCTCGCGTCGTTTCGTGCTTCCTCACCTGGTGGAGCAAAGGCAGCCGTGCTGGGGCGCTGCTCATGGCTCCCATGGTGGCTCAGCCTCCTGTCCTCAGGCTGGTTCCCACGACCTGCTGCACTTCCTGCGGCTGGCGGCTGCTGGACGGCTCCGGAACATGGTGGTGGAAGTGCTGCGATCCAGGTGGACAGAGAGGCTGAGAGCTGGCCCCAGCCTGGGAACGGCCTCCATGTGGCATTCCCCCCGGCCGTGACACCCAGGGTGGGATCCGCTCATGGCCAGGAACTGGTCTGCCTGCTACCCATCTGGTCTGCAGACGCCACAGGAGAGCAGATCTTGGGAAATTCGGTCTCGGGTGATTTCTCCTCATCCTCCAGAGCAAGGCCAAGCCTCAAGCAAAGCCATTATACGACATTTTGCAAAATGGCCAGGGTTGGCTCCAGCCCAAACCCACTTCCTCTCGCTCTCAAAGGGCCAGGGGGCACTCCAGGAGGCGGATGTCAGTGCTGCCATTCTTGCAGCAATTCCAATCCCTTCTTCCAGAGATGTGCAGGAAGAGGCAGGGAGCACAGATGCTTTCCCAGTCAGGCTCAGCCTTTGCACGCTGGGCACCAGAGCTGCGAGTGGCACCTCTCTTAGGTACATTGTGTAATGCCCATCATGCACAGTGAGGCAGAGCTATCTGAAAACTCAAATCCAAAAGATCCAAGCGCTAGCTTCCCTTCAAGAGGCTTCAGGAGCCCCTTCCACAGGAGAGTGTGCTCTCCTACCAGCACATACAGTCTGTAGTGAGGCTATTCCACCACTTCCAGTGGGTGTAATACCTTTATCCATACCCTAAACCTACAGGTGAGCTCCAGCATCACGTGTGTGCTCAGCTTGTGGCACTGTATTTTGGAACGTCCTCCATACGGGTAGCTCCTGAAGCTTTTTATCGGTGTTTTGAGGGACTACAGATGACCTGCTCATGAATCCCTTACTCAGCTGTTTGATGGCCATTTTAGAATCATAGAATCATAGAATGTTTTGGGTTTGAAAGGACCCCTAGAGGTCATCTAGTCCAACCCCTCTGCAGGGAGCAGGGACACTGCTAACTAGATCAGGTTGCTCAGAGCCCCATCCAACATGGCCTCGAATGTTTCCAGGGATGGGGCCTCCACCACCTCTCTGGGCAACCCATACCAGTGTTTCACTACCCTCATATAAAGAATTTCTTCCTTATATCCAGTCTAAACCTACCCTGGTTTAGTTTAAAACCATTACCCCTGTCACAGCTGACCCTACTAAAAAGATTGTCCCCATCTTTCCTATGGGCCCCTTTTAAGTACTGAAAGACCACAATCAGGTCTCCCCGCAGCCTTCTCTTCTCCAGGCTGAACAAGCCCAACTCTCTCAGCCTGTCCTAGGAGAGGGGCTTTAGCCCTCGGATCATTTTCTCAAGTTTCTTCTTGCAAAACCGTTTAGACCTTTCCCGAGCTTGGGCTCGCTTGGTGGCTGGAACTGGAGGCCCAAGGAGGACAGGCTGCCCCTCTACACAAAGTCACCAGCACTACAGCGCAGCCCTGCACCTGGCTTGGGTCTCCTGAAGCAGAGAGATCTCTGGAAATATTTTTAGCTGTGGGGTCTTGAACAAAGGCATTTGGTTTCTCAGGGACGCCGCTCAGTGGCTGACGCACTGGGATGAATCCAGATGGAGTCACCTGCAACACAAAGGTGTTTCTGTCCCAAATTGCAAGCAAAGCTGCACAGAGCCCGGGGAGGCCCTTTTCCTGTCTCCCCCTTGTTTCTTTCCTCTCTCCATTCTTTGTGCAAAGCTGCGTTCAGAAAACACTTCCCTGGAACAAGGAGAACTGCAAAGTAATCGGTATGAAAAAGTTTGGCATCTGGACATGTTCTGAACTAACAAACCCTCACCCCATTTTCCATTGCTGTTATAACAATGATGGAAAACAATAGGCAGCACATACCCCTGCAGCAAACCTGCCAGTGAGAGCACTTGCACGAGACAGGGCAGGCGCTGCCCATCAGGCAGACGCAAGAGCACAGGACGTCACCTCAGGCACCCACGAACACTTGCGGGTGCTCTGTGAACAAAAGAAACGCGCTGGAGATCCTCCTCTCTCACCTTGTGGGCACACGAAGCCTTCCTGTCTGTGTTCCCTGCTCCCATGTGGGTGTGCATCCCACCCGGCATGCTCCAGACGTGTGGTGACAACCCCCCTAAAGGGTTTGCAGTCTTCCCTGCAAGACAAAAAATGAGGCATTCATTATCTATCTTAAAAGGGAGAAACCCAGATTTTACTTCCTTCCTACCAGTTTGATACCAGTTACAGGTGATCCAACTGTTGAGTCTTTTACAAAGACAGTACAGACTGCAGTCGGAAAAGAGCTCATGGCATTGTTCTCATTCTTCTCACCAACTGCCCTCCATCCACCCGCCAAGTTAAACACTCAACTCCTCCAGAACCCAAGACATTTCTCCCTCTCTGCGGGCCCAAAAAGTGACTTCTGGGGTTGTTTTGAATAAAGGATGTCATTTTCTAACAGTAAATTAAATCACATCTAAGAAACCAGAATACAGCAACTTTAAATCACTAGGGAAAGGTGTATTTGGTGGGTCTGAAAGAGCCAATGGAAAGGAAAGGGTTTTATCCCGTCCCTAAAAGAAAGGTTTTTATTTTTATATAGTATGAAGCAATTTAGCTGTCCATATTGCGAATAAATAACTGACCTGCATCTCTTGGGAAAACATCCATTAGACCATAAAGAACCACAACCTCCTAGGAGACCAGCACCTAGGTACATTCATAATAAAACTATCCAGAGAACAGTTTTAATGCTATTTGGAAAATATAAAGGAGCTCATCTCCAGAAAATTGGCAACTTGAGGGCTAGCAGCACCCTGGCTTGCGGTTAACAAGCTGCGACTGCAGAGAAGAGCCAGAAGCCGTGCTTCGGCTCTCCCAGGCTGCGAGCAAGGCAGGCAACTTGGCGGAAAAAATTGTCTTCCACCAGCTCTGTGGCTCTGTTTGCAAAAGATCGGGAGGGCTAACACCCAGCCAGCCTCAGCAGGGAGCCCCCAGCAATTTCACTGAGGCTGCAAATTCCTGCAGGGCCGCAAAAACATGAACTTTACAAATCCGTCTGCACAGGAACAGACACATGCTGAGCAGAAGTCTCGCATGCGCAGAGAGCTGCGGAAGAGGCGCACCCAAGCACGCAGGTTTGGGGTTTTTGCAGGGGGAGCATCCCTAAGCCCAGGTGGCGAAGTCCATGTTTGCACATACGGCACAGAAAGAGAGGAACAACATTTCCTCTTCCAGAGGATGGGACAGAGGCAGGATCAGGTTCTAGAAATATCTGGATACTAGACCTCAGCTGAAGCCTCTGACTGATCCAGAGCATTGAAACAGGCCTGGACACATTATTATGGGGGTGTAGGATTGAGAAAAACAAAATTATTAAAGCAAATGGAGGAGGTGTTTTGCCTGGACAGGTCCTTGAGCTTCTCAGCTCTTTGTTTCCAACGTCTTCACCGCCAGCTTGAGAGGTGTCAGCAAACAGGCACTCCGCAGGTGAGTGAATCCTCAGCCCTGATCCACCGGTGCTGCCTTGTGGGAATGAGCATGCTGAGGCACCCAGTGCCGCTGCACAGCATCCCCAAGACCTGTCCCCAAACACATTGGTGTGGGGGGGCCCCATAGGAGGACGGGACCAAAACCTGGGTGTCAGACCCAAAGGACCCACTCCAAGGCTCAGTCTGCTTAAATCCACGCTGCAAGACAATGGGAGAGCAGGTTTACTGCGCTGCCCGTGACACCTCACCACCACGCATCCTCTGCTTCAGGAGTTTTGAGGCAGCGCGTTAAGGATTTCAGACCTGCAGGGACTCCAGATGTCCTTTCTGAGATTTCTTAGCTTATGGTATAGACATAGGTTAAGACAAATGATACAAAACAAACTCCCACAAGACACAGTTCTGACTTCTTATCATGTGAAATTTCTAAGCAGTATCACTCAGGTACTGAGAAATGCCACGAGCAGATGCAAGGCTTTAGTTTTCAGACTGTCCTTGCAATATGCAGTCAGCTTGTGGTCTTAAAAATGCAACTCCAAGACACCTTTCAGATTTTTGGCTGGACTAGCAGCGGTTCCCATCATCATTGTGCCTTTGCACACTGACACATCGTTCAGACATCCTTTGCCACAACCCCATTGCCATTCATGGGAACGTGTCCCGAACCGCTGAAACCACAGAAAAGTAAAACCAGCTTCCGAGCAAGTCCTGTTGCATAGAGGCAGTACACGGGCCAGATCTTGGCTAAGTCCAGGCAGCTCCATCAGAAACACCTCCAGCTCCATTCATCCCATCTTCACACAGCATCTAAAAGGAGCCAAGACAAGACACCCTGAAGGTAACTGTTTTTCTCCAGGGACAACAAGCAGAGCTGCCTGTTTTCCGGTTCACATGCAGATGACTAAAGAGAGGTGAAACAAAGCCTGCTGTGCCTGTAGTAAAAGAAAAAGGGAGCAGAGATGTGCCAGAAAGGATGAGCTCACTGTAAAAAGAGTTGAAAGAGCTTTTACAAAAATCAATATAAAGACCTAGGTGGATTCAGATGTGCAACATGCCAGCAGCAAGACACCTCCTTGTCGCCCGCATGCTTTCCTGCATGCTCCTCTTTTTTAACAATTTGTCCTCAGGTTTTCCCCCTTTTTGTCTCTTGGTGCCACCCACCTGCACTGGGAGGCTTTGGCCATGTCCTGGGGCTGCATCCTACTCCATCAGCAGCCAAGGAAAAGAGCTCTGGGTGCAGAGGAGCAGGGACAACGCAGAGGAGCAACCTCCTTTGGGGGAAACAGACGCATGAAAACACGGGAGCATTTATTTTGACCAAGAAAGAGGTGACCTCCCGAGCTAAACCCTGCTGGGAGTGCTGCTCCCACAGGTAGGCATTGCTGCCAGCTCTTGGCTGATGCGGGCTCAAGCTGGGAGCCGCATGCCTGAACCTCTCACCTACACATTCCCGTCTTTGCTTTAGGCTTTGTACTTCATGGCTTACTTTTTCCATCACACCCCATTCCCAGGTTCTGTTATGCCAGGAGATCATGGGCAGAGGGACCACCTTTATTTCCAGTGTTTGCCAGTAAAACCCCTGCCCGCTTCTGCAGGGCACCACATCCCGACACTCTGTGCTTGGTGGGACGGCAGGTTTGTTAAGGACTCGCTCCAGCACGTCTTTTGCAGCAGCATCTCACCCTGTGCCTGTCCCAGCAGAGCCCTCTCTAGCATCTGCAGAGGTGTTGCTGCTGGCCCAAAGCATCGTCCCAGAGCGCAGGGCTCGTCAGTGACACCCAGGTCCATGACAGACCCATCTTACAGTGCCAAATCACCAGTTCTCATCCCCCTGACACCATCCAGCTCCTCATCCCACCCCAAAATACCCCAAAACGCCCCAAACTCATGCTGCACGGACTCCACCTTTGACGCACATCCCACCAGCATGGCAGAGGGAAGTCATCTCTTGCCCTGATTTCTACGTTCTTTCTTCAGCCCATACCCTGGTTCAAGGCCTTGGACATGCCAGTTATCACCCAAGCTAAGCCTGATGCTCAGTGTGCTCCTGAACAAGACGTTCCTTGACCTGCTTTTGTCTCATCACTAATTCACACCTAGCAGATTTTCAACTCAGCTCATGCGTGAACTCTGCGCCGGCACTGCTTAATGGCTAAATAACAAATTCTGACAAAGCTCATTAAAAAAAGAAAGCCATGGACATCAGCAACGTGCCTTAAATCTGACCCCCAGCTCCAGGCAGGTCTGCCAGGGAATCAACTCATCCCGTTGGAAATCTAAAGGAACAGCAGAAAACTCTACCAGCATGGCTTGGAAGGCACCACTTCTTTTTGTCAGAGATTTGAAGCAGATAGGAAATACGGCTTAGGGATGCTAAACAGTCCAACAGTTTAAACAATTAAAACCCACCCCTGGGATGCATACTGGCAAGAAAACCTCAAGACATGATTCCAGCCTGGCTTTAGGGAATTTATCCACGGCTCACCTAGAAACACAGGGAGCCAAAATCCCAGGAATGCTGCCAGTGCTGCTGCGGCTGTAACGCGATATGGACATGTCAGCACAGGAAGACTGAGCTGGCAGCTGGGCTGGGAGGACCAAGGTATGAAAACAAAATTCCCTGGCAGTTTTCATTTTTATTTTTCCCCTAGCAAAACAAGATCCTCTTGTTAAAAACAAAAACCAAAAACCCAGTCATAGAACAGGGGATGAAAAGGCTGCTGTCGAAAACATAATTACATTCCCATATATGCTAGGAAGTTCTGAATGACACATTTCTAAAGATGTTTTTAAATAACTACAGGTATTAATTACGTGTAAAGCTACCAAACCTTTTCTGTCTTTATTTTGAAACCCCTGTCTGGCAGTGTTTTCCATTAGGCAACACCTTTCAAAACACAGCCAGCTATGCAGTGCTCCTGTAGGCACCGAGGAGCTGTGTTTGAGGCTCTGGACGGATGCAGCACCCACCACACACCCCAACGCCGGCTGTGCTTCACTCCGACGGGGAGGGCGCAGGCATGTGGTACTCACTGGGGGGGAATGAGCACAGGGAAGGGCTACAGCCCACTGCTTAGCTGGTACAACGGCCTCTGCAACAGCACCGTTTTCCTTATCCAAGCAGCCGCATTGCTGTGAGGTCAGTGAGAGACCCTGTGATTGCATTGCCATGGAGCCGGTCGAGCGGGTGAACTCGCTTCTGGCTGTTTCTCACACAAAGGCAAGGACAACGCGGCCAGGACCGCAGCCAAGGAAGAGCACAGAGCAAATGTTTGAGAGAGGGCCCGTCCTGCAGGGACCCCGCTTTCCTCCGTGGCCCCGGACATCTGGGCAGCGTCTCTGCTGTCAGTCCCACGCATAAGGCGGCTGTGATTGAGCGGTTGTCCTCCTGTCGCTTGTCCTCGCCTGTCTCCATCTAGTGTCTTCCATCTCAGCGTAGGCAGCTCTGAGAAGCTGGTCTACCTGCCTGCTGGGCCCCAGCCCACAGGTGGTCACTGGCTCCAGAGCTCCAGGTCTCCATCACCCAGCTGGGAAAAACTGCATCACTTCTCTCCGTAGTTTGTCCTGATGGAAGTATTGTTTCAGAGCTACATAGCCCACAATTAACCATGATAATTAATGAGAATAATTAAGGAGATGCACAACTAACGTTGCAAGCCTCTAAAACAGAAAGGTTGCAGACATTGTCTGTTCCACACCTAGAATTTGGGATAATCAACCCAAAACCTGGTGCAGCAAACAGCAAAGCCATTCAGAAGTGCCCGTCCTACAGCCAGTCTGGCTGTAGCAAAAAAACCCACCCCATCCAAAACCATGGCATAACAGCACTTCTCTTGCCAAAACCCTGGGCAGGGCAATAAAACCATTTCCAGGCCAGGAGAGCACATGGCAGAAGTGATTTTGCAAAGGCGTGACACAGCGCTGGCAGCACTGGAGAAATGGCCAGCGCACTGCCGGGCTGCCGCTTGGGGTACGGGGCTAAAATCACACGTGGAGCTCTTGGAGCTGGGAAGCTGCCTGCAAACATTTTTTATTTGAGAAATAAAAAAGGAGAGAAGGGTGACAGATCAGTGGGGAGAAGGGTGATGGTGCCTGGGAGAGCCTCACCGCTTATCGGGAGGGCAGCGAACAAGGGGCAGCAGTATCGCCCCCCTGTGCTCCCAAGAACAAAAAGGGCGCAGGGCCACAAGCGCTGCAGGCAGCGTTACCGGGTGACAAGCGCCTAAGGAGAGGACAGGCAGGGTGTTCTCTCTGCCAGAATCAGAGTCTGAGCAGGGCGTCCTGTTGCTCTGTGAAATACCCGCCTGCCTGGGAGGTGCAGGGCCTGTGGGTGCTTGTTGGAGGGCAGGAGCAGCACATAGCTGCCACAGCCTCGCCATGCCCGGAGTCTGCCCAGAATATCCCACAGCAGCTCCCCATGCAAGGAACAGCCTCACATGGCCAAGAAAGGCAAAAAAAAAAGTGCCCGTTGGACTTGGCTGGCAGCAATACCCCAACAAACGGTGACACCGCAACCTGGTCATCATGCTCAGCCTCACACAGCCTCTCTGTGCCACCCCAAAATGATGGCGCAACAGCACTTCTCATTGCCGAAACCCCAGGCTGGGCAGTAACAATGAGCCCATTTCCCTGAGCAGGATTATTACCTTCCCTCCTCCACACACAGGGGACACCAAGGCAGAGAGCAAGCGAGTAACATGATGGGGGCTCCTAGGAGATTAGCCACCACTCTCCCCAACAGGGGCACGCAGGCAGAGACGCCTGAACCACCGGCACCTTGGCAAAGCATTCCAGAGCCACGAACAGCAGCCGGAGACCTTGCGCTTCACAAAACTTTCCTCAGCACAGATGGGGACATGGAGTGACATGCAATTTAAAAAAAAACAAAAAAAAAAAACAAGAAAACCCCCCACACAACACATTCCCAAGGGAATACAAAAATAATACTGTGTATATTCTAGCTTCCCGAACAACAATTGCCTGAGAAGCCGGCACTGTGGGAAAGTCTCAGCTCGCTCTTCCTGGGTATTATAAATAGAATTACGGCTGCAAGCAGGGCTTTAAACATGGAGGAAGGGGGACAAGGCCATTTAACGGGCTCTGTTTGAACTTGGGCTCTGGTGAGCATCCAGCTTTCTGCAAGAACAGCTGGTCACTTCCTGCCGAGCGAAGGCTAGCGTCGCCACGCTGGGAACCAGGAAGCCCAGGCCAAGGGCTGCCTCTCAGATCCCGGAGCCTGCAAGCTCACCAGGGCCATCATGCCTTGGGCTGCCATGTATGTTGTCACTTAGGAGCCTGCTCTGCTACTGCTCCGGGCCAGGCCTGCGTTCTCTGATGTGCTGTGAACAGACAGACAGCGTTGAGATGGGGCAAGTAGGCATGAGAGTTCCCCAGGAGTCTGACTTGCAGGGCTTGTATCTGAAGGGTCTCGAGAACTTCTCTTCCAGACTGGTTTCTTGGCCCACATGAAGACTCAGTGACCGCCAAGCCCTGCAGGACCAAATCCCACAGCTTACACACACTTGCCTGGTTCCCCAGGCTCCTTGCCATTGACCCGGTGACTGCTGCTGCCTTTCCCTTATGGGTACACCGCTCATCACGAGCCCCTTGCCATGGGCAGCTCAGCATCCTGTTATCCACACATTCATCCTCTCTTCCTTATTCAAGCTCATCAGGGCTACAGTTCCCCAGGCTGGTTTTTAAAGGTTAGCATCGTACTTTAAGCAGGATATCATGCATCAGAGACAGCAGCTTGTTCTGTAGTGGCACTCCCAGGGCCCAGCTGTTCATTACTCAGTCTTGCTGCCCCTAAACCTCTTCTCCCACCACTTTAACAAGGAGCCAAAACGCATCCAGAAAGGTGCCAGCCTTAGGGCCCCCGGCCTCTTCCACTGCAAGAAACAATGCCATTTCCCACCACGGCCTTGCTGCTTCTCATCTTTCCTCACAGCTGCAGGCTGCCCGTTCCCCACCCCGCTGTGGAAGGTTGCACTACCCCCCCCCCAGCCTTCAGGCCCACAGCTCTCGCAGGCCCAGTCTGTGGGCTCCCATTGCCCGTGAGCCAGCAGCCCCTCGGGACCCGGTGGGGTCTCCACAGGAGGTGGTGGGACCCCCTCAAGACCTGGCAGCCCCCAACGGGGCCCTAACGTTTCCCAATGGTCCACAACGGTCCCCAAGCGGCGGCTGGCGGAGAGGACGGAGAGAGGCCGGGTGAGCGCGTGACGCCTGCGCGCCAGGTGGGCGTAGTGCGGCGCGCGCCTTTGTCGCGGCAGTCGGAGCGCGGCGGCGAGCGAAGCGGGCGGACGGTCGCCCAGCCAGCCAGCCGCCAGCCAGCCGAGCCGGAGACGCGCCACCGAGCCGAGCCGAGGTGATAAACACCCAGGACAGGTGTGGGGCGGCGCGGTCTCCACCCTCCCCGAACTGCTGGGCCTACCCCGCCGCAGCCTTCCTCGCCCCTCAGAGTGGCGGCGGCCGGGCCTGGGGCGTGGGCGGGCGCTGAGGCGGCGGTGGCGGCGGCGGCGGAGGAAGGCGGGAGGGAGCGGGGACGGGGGGTTTCCCCGTTAAAATCCATGTTGGGGCGTCCCTCCTCCGTGCGGGGAGGCCCCGGGGCGGGTGGCTGGGCGCGGCGGGGCCGGGTCCTGGGGGATGGGGACGCGGATTTAGGAGGGCGGCCCCCTCAGCGAGTGTCTAAGCACCCCTTGCTAATAAGCCCTTAACGCCGAGGAGGCTTTGTGCCCTCCCTTCCTGCAGTCCCTGCGCATCCCCAGGAAAAGGTGATTTTTTTTTTTCCTTTTTTTTTTTTTTTTCCTCCTGGCAGGTTCCTTACTAGCGGGTATGAATTTACCCCCCCTTTGCGGGTATTTTTCTTAGCTGACCACATTATCTTCTGTGTCTGTTCCTTGTTTAGAGTCCGAAAAGTGTCATTTCCTGAGCCTCTATGGCACGGTGCAGATAAGCATCCAGAGGATGTGTATAAACCTGCCTTGCTCCTTGGCAGCTGCGAGTAGGGTAGATGCTTGCGCTTTGCCGTGCTCGTCAGATGGTTATTTACCAGTTGCTCCTCAAATCAGGTTCCTTAATATATGATTTGCAGTGGCTGGCAGCGTAATATCTTATTATTGTGGGCTAAGTGCAACGACATCTTCAGAGCCTGTTTCAAAAATGGGGGAGTAAAGAAAACAAACAAAAAAAACTTTGTTTCTAGAACACTTTTTCTGTCAGGCCCAAGCATTGAGTGCAAATAACCGCCCTCCAAAAACACAAGAAAATGTGCAGCTTTCTAGACCCCGAGGTGCTGGTTGTTGTTGCAGACTGAAAGCGGTGCTGGCCTGGGGCTTCTGGTGTGAGGGCTGTTGCAGAAAGGCTGTGGCGGGGTTCAAAAGTTGAGGAGTTGTCCTTTGTGCTTCCCAGGGACAGGGCACAGGGTTGAGATCACTGGAAGCTTAGCAAGTTGAAATTACACCTGCTGGCTGAAAGCATATGCTTGCTTCCAGCTCCCGTTTCAGACAGGATTTGCTCGAGAAGCTTTTGCAAAACCCCTTTTGATCTGTGCCTGCTTTCTCCCCGGTGCTGCCCTGCATGTGCTGCTCTCCGGACCCTCGCTGGCTGCCACTGCGAAGTTTTGGGGGAGGATCATGGTGGCCTGCAGGTCCGGGCTAGGCAAAGCCCCAGCGCTGCAGGCAGGGCTCAGTGGCTGAAGGGGTCTTGTGTCTTGACTTCTGCATGTGCTAGAGGAAGCAAAACTGGGAAGTGTCGTGAACTGCTTTGCATGAAAACTACTGCTTCTCTTTTTTTTTTTTTTTTTTTTAACCCCCACAACTATACTTCATTATCCAGCTTCTCGATGCCTTGGCCGCAAGTTGGAGCGAGCTATCAATAGTACATTGTTGGCTGGGGGTGAGGGAGGAGGGAAGGAAATAACAAAGCTGCCAACAGCTTTCTGGGGGTGGGGAACGGCACAGCAAAGTGCTTTGTCATGCGTCTCGACATCCACTACTACTGAATACACACTGGTCCATTGATAGCCCCAGTCCTGCCATGAGGAGGAACTGTATTAATGCAAAACTGAGCCTGTGTGCAAAATGGGTTTGCCCTAAGACATCTCCAGCACAACTGCTTAATATCTTTCCCCCAGTGCGTTTAAACAGCCTTTTCTCCAAGCAGGGTCTGCTGTAGGGCCGTGGCGCATGGGAACGCCGCTGGAGAGCCCACTCTCGCGAACCTGGAGGAAATATGTGGAGGAAGAATATTTGTGTTTCCTGTAGCAAGATTATTTTGGTATGAGATGGCAAGCCAAGATCTTGGCAAATTCTGCCTGTGTCGTAATGGCGGTTGCAAGTTGGTTTTTGGCGTGCAGAAATGCCACATTTCAGTGGCTCGACTGCAGTCTGGTATACGCTCTAGCATGCTGTATAGGCGGTTCAGGCGATTCTGCTAGTGCAGCTCGGTACTTGGTCTTCAGATCCTTAAGTCTGTCTCCCTCCTGGAGAGGGATTAGAGTGGAAAACCACTGCCTTGGAACCAGCTCAGGTGAGAAGTTTCAGGACAGGCAGTAAGTTGTCGATACATCTACAGAGCCTGCCCCTTATAGCCCTGTTCCTCACTCCGTGTGTTTAGTGAAAATCTTCATGTTCCCCTGTATTTTGGTGCTGTTTACATAGCCGGCATGTTTCATAATGGGAACGCTGGGGAGCGACTGGTTTCTCTGCGTTACTTTCTTGCAGGCTTCATGAGCGGAATACCGCTGCTGTGCTGTGCCTCAGCAAAGGGCTTTTGTGGTTCTGATAAAGGGAGCAATGCTCCAGAAATAAAACTGTTTGCTTTCGTGAAGTTCCCAAAAGCTGGGCAGATATCAAAGCCTGCATTCAAAGTGATCCTGGAAGACCGTGTGTAGGACAGCCAAACAAACTTGGAAACTGCAGGGGAAATTTGTTTACTTGCTTTTAAAAGTAGATCTATGGGGTGAACTGGTAATTTTTAAGGCTGCACTGAAGGATGCTTCTATGGTGTTCCATTTGCATGTGAAAACATCAACTCGGAAGTTGCAGAGTGTGTTGGAAAATATATGAGGAACCAGCCCTTTCACTCCTCCTCGTTTTGCAAACGTGAAACTTAAGCCTCTTCCTTCTGGGTCCTGTTGATCTATTTGTAGATATTTGTCTATAGAAAACGTGTGCTCATCTGGTCATGTGTTTCCAGCCATCTGCTGCTGGCGGTCTGCCAGGTGTCCCTTATTAGCATGAGGTTGCTCAGCACTCTCTCCAGGCTCTGGGCTGCAGAGCCACTCCTCCATTTCTAACCGCTAGTTTCCAATACAACTTGGGCAGCGAGTGTTTGTAACATGGATGTCCGGGCCCTGTAAAGCCCTGATAAGCTGCCTCTGATGTGCTGCGGAGAAGCAGGGATACGAGTGGTGTGGGGTCACAAGGAGCCACAGCAGCCGAAATGTGATCCCTGCTAATGTAACCTGGTGTTTTCTCTTTTTTTTCTTGCAGTAGTATTTTACCTTTGAGTAACTGTCCCCAGCTGCAGTGCTGCAGGCACATTGTTCCAGGGCCTCTGTGGTGCTCCTGATGCCCCTCACCCACTGTCGAAGATCCCCGGTGGGCGAGGGGGTAGCAGGGATCCTTCTCTTTCAGCTCTGATATATAAGGTGAGAAAGATCTGACGTCTAAATAATGACCTGTACCCATGTTGCAAATGTGTTCGGTTCCTTTTGCGGTCTGATGGGAATAAATGCGAACAACTCCAAGGCAATAACTGGGGGAACAGTTCATTTTTCAGCAGCCCTGTTGCCAGATCAGTTTGCTGCGCGCAGTGGCTCTCCTGCTTAAATATCCCTTGTTTATTAAGAAATGAGAGACCTTTTCTCAAAGGTGTACAGCAAAAAACTCGCTAGTCTTGTTCCCAGAGGTCTGTCTCTGCTATTGTATGCAGAGCCAGCGTTATCAAAACATGAAACGGCTTCTCCAGTGTCTTGCACAAAGTGGAAGCGGGAAGCAGAAAGGTGAAGTGCAGAGAGAATGGTTGATAAGCTCTTTCCTGTGCCCTCATCCGGAAGGTAAAGCTGTTGGGGCCTGGGAGCTGCCTGAACCAACCTATGGAGTGACTCCCGACTTTGCAAAAGGGCAAGGTGGCCGACCACCTCACAGATGGGGAAGTTTCTAGAACACGTGCATGGGATGAGGGTGAGGTCAGGAAGGCTTTGTGTCTGCAGACTTGCTGAGGAGCACGTGGATCCATGTAGTTCTCCTTGTTTTGGCCCTCTGTTCTATGGGACCTCTCCTTTCGAATGAGGAGAGCTGGCTGTTCCTTGCTGTAGAGTAATTGTCACTCATGCAACTTCATGCCATGGTGGCTTGCATTTGCCTCCCTGCTGGGGCAGGGGCAGCTTTCCCACAAGGCAGGGAGTACAGTGCTACCAGATGAGGTAGCCCGGATTTGTGCTCAGCTTGCACGTTTGGCTGTTCAGACAGGAGTGTTGTCATAGGTGTTAAGACTTGATTTTTAATTACCCTGTGGGATGCACACAGGCTTAACAGGATGAAAAGATACAGGCCCCTGTGGGTGACAGCTACCAAAGCCTCCTCTTGAAATTCCCGAGAGAATCGGAGACCTCACAGCTGTTTTCAGAGGAGTTTTCTTTTATGTGGCCTTGGTGAATTTTTAGCATGTGCCTCGCCCATTTACCTCATGAATAAATGTCAACCTCCACAGCCTCTTAATAATAACATAATAATCAGTTTAATGCTGTGGAGTTGAATCACCAATGTTAGAGGGGTATGAAATCCCAAGAAGCAGCAGAGCACAACAGGCTTCTTGGTGGGTAACAGAGATGCATAAATAGCTTCAGGAGGGGTTCGGGACAAACAGTGAATTCCCTCTGGGTGGGAGGGGATGAGAAATAGGGGACCCTGCCACTTGAATTCCTGCAGGCCAGCTTTGCCAAGCCTTGGTATGCACCAGGTGAGGCCTGGAGGCAGAAAATGGGCTCAGTGTGGAGGAGATGCTGGTGGAAAGAACCACAGTTTGGAGGCTTTGAAGTGTTTGATTTCAGTGCGGCCTTGAATTAGCGCAGAAGCTTTTGGCAGCGGTGTATAGGCAGGGGTTGCTGCCTGTGGGGATGTCATCAAGATAGCAGCATCCCAGAAATACGGATACAATTCTTGATGGGTTTACTGCTGACAAAACCTAGCAGAATCTGTCAGGAAATCAGCCCCTTCATAGCTCATTCCAGAGCAGAGCGGGCTGCGTTGCCCGGTGGTTTAAAGTCCAGCCTTAGAAGGAGGTTTCTGGGACCCTCCCTGCCCCTCTCTGTTGCCCGCTCAATCTAGTGGTGCTGTAGTTAACATCAGGCTGAGCTTTTTGGCCAGCAAGCTTCAGTGTGACCTGGAAAGCCATCTGGACCCAAAAATTAAGTACTTTTTCCAGCTGCATCAGCTGTTCTAGTCAAGGCATGACCTTTCTGAATGAGCCTGCCTCCTTTGGAGTACATGGCACAGGGCTTGTGTACAGCTGCACTGTAAATTAAGTATCTGGGGCGCCCTATAGTGGTTGGGATTTTTGCTTTGGGAGACTTTATACTTGTCCCTTCATCAGGGGAGCTTTATTTGAGCTGGGAATGCAATAGCTGATTGGCCGTGTTGGCGCTGCACAGCCAGGACGGGCTTTGTGCGGATGGACGTGCTCTGGCTCGCAAACTTGGCAGGAGGCTGCAGGTGTAGCACGTGCCAACAGTAGGCTGCTTACACGGGTTTCTCAAGTCGCTTGGCCGTGGTGGAGCATAACATCCTTCCTTCTTACGCTGCCAGCACGTAGGGGCCTCCCGTCCTTCTCATGACATCTGAGGAGCAGAGCTGGGCTGGAAAATCTCATGCTCAATGAATTGTAACCGAGTGGAAGCTGGTCCTTATGGCTTTACTTCGCTGAAATGGAGCCCAGGGCTGGAGAGCCGGTGGTTTAGGCAGCTGTGTATAAAAGATAGCCTGGTGGGTGTGGGGGTTTTGGTTTTGTGGTGTTTTGGTTTTTTTTCTCCCTCCCACAATAGCATGGGGGGGATTTTGCAGGGCTGAACTAAACCTGAACATTTGTTGCATAAACAGGATTTTGCTTTGAGCAGCTTCCAAAGAATTCTGGGCTGCTATGTCACAGGAACCGCTTTTCTCTCCCCAGCATCTTGCTGTCTCTATTTTGATGCCTAGAAATAAAACACGGGCTGCCCAAGACAGGCTGTGTAAATGAAATTCCCACTGAACTGGGGGAAGTGGTTCTCTTAATCCCCGCGTTATGCTGCCTCTGGGTCACAGGCTGTCGCATTAGGGAGCTTTTGAGTGGAAAAACCTTGAAACCTCGCTTGGTTTGGAGTGCGGGGCAGAACTTCTGGTGACAGACGGGCTAAGCCAGAAGGCTCAGAAAGCTTTTCCCCTCCTATTGCAGGCTCCTGCCAGTCTTCCTGCAGAAATGCATGCATGTGCCTCCCCCTCCAACGTGTCAGTCCCAGCCTGCTTTTCTCAACTTCCTCACCCTGCTTCACTTTTTGTGAAGCGTAAGAAAAGCATCTGTGAGCTTCTCTCTCGAGAAGGATCTTTTCTGAAACAGAGACAGTTTTTGCACAGTAACAATTGTAGAAGTCGTCTGTAAAGTCACTGGTGAAGGATGTGTGTATAACCCCTTGGGGTTTGGTTTTGTCTTTTTTTTTTTTTTTTTTTTTTTAAAAGACACCTCTGTAGCATGGAGCTGTTGCTGGGCTCCAGCCTGACTCTTGCCGCTGGCTTTGTGGTGGCTTTATCGGCAGTGGTCTGATCTAACTTTAGCAGCTGTCAGGAGGTTTCTTAGCGTGGTTGACTTAGAACTAGCAAAACCCGACAGCAGGCGCAGCCACAAAAACTTCTTTCAAACTTGATGAATAAACTTATTTCCTACAGGATATTTATTCTGATGAAGTGTAAACTTGTTTTTCAGCTAAGCTTTGTGGGCTTTAAACAAACGCAGCTTCCTCTGCTTCGGTTACCAACACCAGGCAGTTCCTGATTTGCATGCAGTGTTACTTATTCATGCTCGATGGCTTCTTCCTTGTCACAACAGTCAAAGCAAGAGGGATCTATTTTAATACACATGGTAATAAGAATTAAGGCACCGGGGGACACGTTTGAGGAGCCTAGAAAAGGTCTTGGAGATGTTTTTGCTGAACCGCTGGTCTTGCAGCAGTGCTTGTACCTTAATACCTTAAAAGACCTACAAGAAAACACCTGCTTGAAAAGCAGTGATACTGAGGAGTCTTCTGCCATCTTGCTGGGCTGCCAGTGTGTTTGTACTGCCTGTCTTGCAAACGTTGCTCCACTGCAGATCCAAACCGGACTCGGTTTTCTGTGCTGTACTGGCTGCCTGCTTGCATCACGGTCAGAGATGAGCATGTGCCACCACAAACCTTGCCTGGTGAGGTGCTCTCTTCCTGCAGCCATGTCACTTGTCTCACTGTTGATCCAGCTGATCGTCAGCAGATCAGAGTTCAGTGTCAGCTGCTGAATTAATCACCCTGATACAATAAAATGCCTGGAGGCTGGGTGGTCACTCACCTAATGACCCAATGGAGTAAACCACCTCCCACCCTGCCTGTTGATGCCCTTGATGAGAGGGGGGCACACGGCTTTCCCAGGCGTTCCCGTGACTCAGGAATGGAGCAGACATGATTTGTATTATCCGGTTTATTTCTGCTCTTCAGAGCTGCGCAGGTGACTTTGTAAACTTGAGAGAATGGGGATGCGTGAGCCTGTAACCAAGCAGATGAGAATGGTTTCGCTTCCACTGCACTTGACAACGTTAATGGGGGAACCTAATAGATTTCTTTGCCGTTTCATTGGGGCTCTTTGCAGCGAAACGTGGAAACCATTATTGGGCAAGCCAACTGTCAGGAGGAGGAATGGAGTTTTAGCCACGGAATTGTTTTCTAGGAACTGCTGAGCTGAATCTGAGGTGGTCTGCATGCTTGGCATTCTAGTTAGAGTAGCGCTGGAGAGGGACGTGTATGTTTGCGGTCTCTGGAAAAAGACCTCGTCACAATCTTCAAATCCGTGCAGCTTCTGTCTGTTTGGGGATTCTCTCTGTGCTATGTATTTTCCTCCCTTATCCCAGGAGGCAAACTGCCATACCAGTTGGTTGTAAAATCTGGGAGAGCACTTTGTAGTCATCCCTTAAATGAGACGACTGTGGTGGGGACTGTGGAGATGATGAAAACTGGTCAGGCTGGGGCAGCAGAGGCTCTCCCAGCTCATTCAGTTCAGGTTGCCTTCTTTTGAAGGGCAGTTTGTGAACCACCCTTTGAAGGCGGGGCTGGGACCTGCGGTGAATGAAGGGACCCTGGCTACCCAGCAAATGAGTGTAATGTAAATCCTCAAAACTGTATTCCCTTAAATAGGAAAGTGTGACTAGAAAATCACTTGAGGTCTGAGTACACATTGCGGTGTGTCCAGAGCCCATGGAAGGGGAAAGGAAAAATAGAATGTTCCTCTTGGTACAACTGCAATACCATTTATTTTGCATTCGCATCTCTCTAGTTCTACTCCCCTGGCTGCTCAGCATGTAGGACTTGACTTTTTTTTTTTTCCCCCCCTCTTTATTTTTGTATCGGATTAGAATAAAAGCAAGGTATTCTGGAAAATACAGGTAGTTCAGAACAATAGCAGTTAACCACTTACTTGTTCAGAGTGCTGAGGCTCAGGTGTAAGTTTGCAGCTGACCCTGCATACCTTCACAAGCTATGGCGAGTCTCACGGTGGTCAATTTTAGTGCTAGGCTGAACCTCTGGACACGCACTGGTCTGCAGGGGCCGGCCCTTTTCCAGGAGGGTGCTCCCCCTGCATGCAGTCCCTTTGCATGCTCGCTTAAGTGCGGTCTCTTTTTTTTTTTTTTTTTTTGGGGTCTACAATCTTACGGATAGTTTTCTTTTAACCCTAACGCATATTTCATGAGCTCTCCTCCTTCCCCTGCGCAGGACGAGAAGATCACTGTTAACCAAGATGTCCCAGTGCACGAAGGGAAGCCTCATATTGTCCACTTCCAGTACAAGGTCACAGAGGTGAAGACCTCTTCCTGGGATGCAGTGCTCTCTAATCAGAGCCTCTTTGTGGAAATCCCTGATGGGTTATTAGCTGATGGAAGCAAAGAAGGGTAAGTTTGGGATCCCAGAGCTGTGTGCGGGGCTCCGTGGGGAGCAGGGTTTGGCTTACAGGGGTGATGCTATGCGTGCAAGGAGAATGGGCTGTATGTACGGCAGTGCTCTTCCTGGCTTGGGCATCTAAAATAATGCCCTCGCTCCCTTGTCTTCAGAGAAGCGTCCTCCTGTTAGTCCTCCTTACATATTCTTTTCCCCCTTTGTGATCATTTTGGTTGGGTTACTGGTTTTTGAGTCCCTATGCTAATGAAAAATAAGCAATAAATGAGCGGGGTGATCCTTTGCATGCTTCGGTTTGGAAAATCTGCAAGCCTTTCTCTGATTTTTGTTCTGCTGGCCACTTGGCAAGCTTATTTTGGCAGGCGTTTTCCTCTCTTCTTGGGGGGAAAAAAAAACCCTCCATAATATTGATGTGATCCTTCTCATCAGTAGGTAGATCTGCTCTTGGAGTGCTGCCACGCAGGCGCTGGGCTCTGCCAGAGTCACTGATTTTTCTCTGTTGGCAGAATACAGTAGTGTTTTGTCCAGACAGCTCTGTTCTGGGAAGTTGGTGTAAACGCAGCTTCCAGAGCAGCTACTTCCTGCCAAGTGCTTTGCCAGAGATCCCCGCCGGTGGGAAGCACCGCAGCCTAGATGTGGCTTCACTGGATTGTTCTGCAAAGCTCTCTGAACTCCTCCTAAACCTCCAAGTAGACTTCATCCCTAAATGACACAAGCTAATTAAGAGGAAAAAAAAAAAAAAACCCAAACCCAACTCGTTGGGCTCTTTCAGTAAGTGCCGGTGTTCTTGCTGTCTCTCACTTGTCTCATCTGACTCCAAGTCCAGATAAACGTTTGTGTAATTTCTTCGGTCGGCCCATAAATCCTTGAGCTGTCCAAGCGCCTGCTCTCTTGGGAGTGCGTGCTGGGAGGGTATTTACCTTCCCGTGTCATCGTGACTTAAAGCGCAATTTTGCAAGGTTATTTTTAGCTAGGTAAAACAGCCTAGTAGAGGCTATAATTAAAATAGTTCATTACCATATTAACAAAACCCTTGCAAATTTAATCTCCCTCGCTGCACTCCAGTCCGCTGCTGTTTAATTAGATGTTGACTGAAGCCCTGTTTGTCACTGCTCTAGCAGCCTGCATTTTAAGTAGTTCTGAGGCCAGCAGTGACAGCGATGGCTCTGCTGCGCTGGTCCCCAAGGCTCCGAGAGGGGTTAATGCAGCGCTGCTTCCATCAAGAGGTGGCAGAAATAATTTAGCTGGAAAGGCAGGAAGTGTGAATTCCAGGAGCATCAGCTATGCCGTCCAGCTGATGTGTTCAGGGAACAGCTTTGCCTGTGTACACGCTCCTTCAGTGAGGTTTTTCTCTTCTCTGCCTGGCATGAGCTTTTTTGGTTTGGTTTTTTTTTTTTTTTTTTTTCCCCCCCATAAAGCACAAATCTTGCAGAGCCCCTCGTGCACGTTGCCAGCGGAGGGGATGTCGCCTGGCTGGGGATCGGCTGCAGTGCTCAGCTCCTGGCGTATGAAGGCTTCTGTACAAAATCACCACTGGTGGGGATGTGTGCTTGTGCGTGCTGGCGTGGGGATGCTGAGGACAGGGACAGTGATTCGCCAGGTGGCTGGGTTTGAGGATAGCTCTTAGTTCTGCAGGGCTGGATAGCAAAGCAGGAAACCCATGGTTTCAGCACCCTTTGTTCGCTGGAAGGGGGCTGTAAACAAGTAATCTTTCTGCCTGAAAACATCCAAACAGTTGATCATGCCCAGAGGCTTCCTCAGGACAGGACTTCCTATAGCTCATGTTCCTTTGTCTTCCTCCTCCTTGGCAGGTTATCAGCACTGCTGGAGTTTGCTGAAGAAAAAATGAAAGTAAACTATGTCTTTATTTGCTTCAGAAAAAGCAGAGAAGACAGAGGTGAGAACTCGCCCCCGCTGTCAGGTTTGCTTCCCGGATCTGAAACGGTGCTGCTGAAGCTGCACAAAAATCCAGTAATCCCAAGGCAGGGCTCCATGGGACACTCCCTATAGCAGTACCTACTCTATGCCTAATTCTCGTGGCATTCTTACACCTGAGAAATAGTTTCTTGTGGAGGAAAGAAGCCCTTTCTTGAGATCAAGGGAGAGGGGGGAGTATTTTGGGTTCTCCAGCAGACATACTTGGCTGTCCCGTTAAATTATTACTGGCGCTCTAGGGCAGAAAGCTGCTGCTGATTGATTTGGGTGTGTTTTCTTGCGGTTAATTTTTCTCCTTTGGTAAGGAGCGAAGGTCTGCATTTGGCACCAGGCTTCTGTCCTTTGGAAGGAGAGACCAGGGAGGGTTATTACATGGGAAATGAACGCTCATGGCTTCTTGCCCTGGTGCTCATCTGCTTTTTAAAGATCTCCCAGCAGTTTTGCCCTTCCTAGACCTACACATAATCCTGGCCCTGGCTGTGGATGCTTCTGGCTTAAGGGGGCTGCATTAGGATCTAAAGATAGATGTGTCGGACGAGCGGTTACAGCACGGAAGTTTGAGGGGATTTGTGGTGAGGTACCAGGCTATGGATGTGTCACTTGAAATCTTGGGAGGCGTAGGCTGGTAACCAAGCAAATTGCCACAGCAGGAGTAATTCAAACCTTAATTCTCATTTTACTCTGCTGCTGCTGCACTGTCCGTTCTGAAATTAAGCACGTTATTGGCACTAAGCTGCAGGAAGATGTCATTCCATGTTATGACACCAAGAATAATTCCCAGATTAAGTTCTTGCTATAATGTCACCACCATCACAGGTTGCATAGGTGACCTCCACGGTGGCTGCGTACAGGAGACATCGGATGCTGGGGTTTGTTTCTAAAAACGGGCCAGGTGTTGCTCTTGGACCTGGCTTATTTGTACGAGTTCTGGAAGCGCTTTGGGTCCTAGACCCTTGCCTACACAGTTGAAAATACACAGGAGCTCCTCCGCATGGCCATTCAGCGGCTGGAAGCCGATCACCAGAGGGTGCCACGGAGATGAGATGCTGCACCGGGGTAACTTCCACGGATCACAGGGGGACGATCGCTTCCATACATCCAGTCCCTGTGTAACACAATCCGGCCTGACCGAGGCGAGGTGCCTGCAGGGACTGAGCCTGCTCTGAATTTGTTCTGTGCCCAACCCATGGCCTGTGGGTGGCTTTCCTGGGGGACTCACCGAGCTGTGCTGAGCTGTCTTTGAGCTTCCACTGAGCTCTGGGTCCTCGGCCCCAAAATTCCTTTGCCAGGGCGAGGTGCTGGGGCCTTCATAAGCGCAGAATAAGATCTTGGATGTGCCGCAGGATGGCCATGCGCATCCTGGGAAAGTGGCTCTGTGAGGCTGGGGCAGGTAGATAACCAACCATTGGTGTTCTTGGGGGGTGGGGGGGGCGGGACAGAACAGCCACCAGAGGGTAAATGTGGACGAACCTGCTGGGCTGCACCACTAAAATCCCCTTCACGCTTAGGAGGAGCTGTGGTGAATACAGGAACAGACAACGTCCTATTCAAGAGGTTCAAATGGTTTCTTTCTGCACAGGAGGGTGTTCAGTGTGCTGTGGTGTTCGTGGCTTCTAGGGTGATGCAGGTAAAGAAGGTTATTCCTGGTGGTAACAGATTTCCTTCTCTTCGGTAGCTCCACTCCTGAAGACATTCAGCTTCTTGGGCTTTGAGATCGTGAGGCCTGGCCACCCCTGTGTCCCGTCGCAGCCAGATGTGATGTTCATGGTGTACCCCCTGGATCAGAACTCTTCCTCTGATGAAGAATAGCTGCAGCGGGGGACTCCACTGTGACCTGAAAATGCTGTTGAGGGGAGAGAGGGTTACATCTCCTTTCTTGAGGAAAGGGAAAACAAGCTTCTGTTGGACTGAAACTGCATTGCTCATTGTTAGATTGGCCTGTGTATCTTCACAGTTGACTATCTCATTGAAATATGTTGCCTAGAGAACTATATATCCACACGTGTAATCACCAAATAGTTAAAGGAAAGATGTTTATGAACTGGCATAGGAGCTCTTTACATGCAGCTGTGTGGTGCGTTAGCCTAGGGGTGCCCCCTGCCCAGGCCCTGCAGGGGGGAGCACAGCCGTAGATGCAGTGTCAACTCCTTGACTTCCCCGTCGCCCCGTGTGTGCTCGTCTGACCGACTGCCTGTTTATTTTTCACTCAGACTCTTAAGTAGGAGGTGTGTTTGGGGCATGAGGAGATGTGCTCGAGTTTAACACTACATTAAAACCCCCCTATGTCTCCCCTCTGGGGCAACCGATGCTGGTTTAACTGGTCTAACCTTTTTTTTTTTTTCCTTTTTAAAACTTCTTGCTCTTCCAGCTTTTGTTTTAAGCAGTCTGAACTCTGTTCAATGTTACTACTGCACTATCGCGGCGTTCAATAAAAGGGGCATTCAGATGAACTTCACACAGTTGGGGCTGCTTATTTGCAAGGCAGAGAGCCTCCCCTAGGGCTGCCCTGGTTTCGGAGGGTCGAGTGAGCGTTGGGAGTGATGCCGCTGCCTCAGGGAATGCTTCCCTGCCTTCCTCCGGTCCAAGGAGAGCCTACAGCCTGTGCCTTGATCCTCCACCCACGGACGGGTAGGGAGCAGGTCCATGGCTGTCACCTCGACACTTCTTCCTGTCACCTTTCCAAAGAGATGATCTCCAGACTTCAGATGCCCCAGCTCATGGCTGTGTCCAAACCAAAGGGGGTTGCCTGGAGGAGCAGGCGTGGGTAGCTTCTGTCTCATCCCTACCCCTTCTAATGGTGGAGAATGAGGTTGCGCTCTTGTCTTCGTGCTGTGTGGATGTAACCTGGTGGCTTTGTGAAGGCCGCACGAGAAGGGGGTATTCATAACCTGTGTGCCTGAGGCGCGCCCTCAGCTCTCTCTAGGCCTGGCTGCTTGCCTGTGGAATTGTCCTTGTGTGCTTTGTTGTGCTCTTGCCCTTCTGTGGAGGATTTTGTTAAAAGCTGAAGCCGAGCCATTCCATAAACATCATGGTCAGTGTTTTTGTGTTCGGGGGAGAGAGGTGGGGCTGGGATACAAGTTTGTGTGAATAAATAATATTAAAGTTTGTGTCTCTCTTCCTTCCTTCCCCTCCAAGGGCATCAAAGGGCTGGTGGCTCTGCTCCCTCTTCCATGGTGCATTAAAGCCTAAGTCTGGTTTAAAATTAAGAGGCTGGGTTCTGCTGCTGGGCCCGTCTCTGCCCTAGCTTTTATGGTGGGGCCATCTTGTGCTGCTTGCGGCCCCTCCTGGCCTTGCTCTGAGTGCCATGCAGGGACAGAGGAGACACCGCACCTATTCCCTAGCTGAAACAAGGCTGAGTTCTAGTTCTGGCTTTTGCAAGGCCAAGTTTTATCCCTTGTTGTAGCTGGAGCTGCCCCTGACTCCTTCCCTGGGCTAGCGGGTGCCTCCTGGGGTGTTTCTGTGTGGTCCAGGGCCTTGCTGCTGCCCCATGGTGCTCTTCCACTGGCACATCCCTGACAGGGTGTGGTGGGGTGGGGACCGCTCTGCTCCTTCCTTACTGGTACAATTTGCTGGTTGAGTGCAAGGTCCTGGTCATGGGAGTGAGGATGATCTCCTGTGCTTGTTAATAAGCTGCAGTTATTAGGCTGTGCCCAAGGACCAAATGCTTGCCCTGGCTCAGGCAACCATGGTCAGATGTCGAGGTGTCAGATCAGGGAGCATCTTCAGAAATACCCTCTTGAAAAACCAAAAAGGTGCTTCTGATTTCTCTGGGTGCTGTCTCCTGCGCTGGTCACCTCTGTTGCAAAGCTAGAGGAGCCAAGCTCTGCCCTGGGGCAGCCCCATCCCCCTGCTGCTGCTGCTGCAGGGGGCTCCCTGGGGTGGGACTGGACCCCAGCAGGCTGCAGGGCAGCTGCCCCTTGGTGCTCCCCAGGGGTTCAAGCGTGGGGGTGGTTCTGCCCAAATTGTGACAGCTGAGCTTGGCTGCAGCATCCCTAGGTGGAGCTGGGGGCAGAGTGGAGGGGCTGGGGGTGTGGGGCCTGCAAGCAGGCAGAAGGGTGCTGGGGGCAGCAGGACCCACAGCCCCACTGGGCCACCCTACCACAGCCTCAGCGGCCATGGACCGATGAGCTTGGCACCAGGAGCCGGCACATCTGCTTGAGCCCTCTCGGATGCCCCAGAGATGGGGACCCTCCCTCTTCCTCCCCCCCCCAAAAAAAATCACTGGCCATGGCTTTTGGGGACAAAGGACCAGAATTCAGGGGAGCAGGAAGAAAAAGCCACCCTCACAGGTTTGTGATTGTCTCTTAAAAAGATTTATTCTCTCTCCTTGCCCAAATGTACAAAGGCAAGAAGAGTACAGTTTGTATATATATATATTTATATATATATATAAAAAAAAACAAGGAACTTGGTAATAATGTACACTTTACAGAAGGGCAGAATCAGGAAGACTGAAATGAAACCCAACACAGCAATGCCAATGGAAACGAGCTCTAACACCAATGGTCTGATGGCCTGGCTGGCTGCCCGAGGGCCCGGTGGGCAGGGGCTGGGGCTGGGGCTGCGCAGGGGGACCTGGGGGGCAGCACCCTGCGGGGGGAGGGGGGGCCAGGGTGCCAGCCCTACCACTGGGAACTGACTGGGGGGAAAAAAAAATAGGAAAACTGCCAAACCTCAAACCTATTCTGCATAAACCGTTGTTTCATTTAACACCTAAAGGGAGACTCAACTGGGACCCAACTGGGAAGGTGGGGAGGAGCCCCCCCCACCCCGCCCCAACCCCCTTCACCTGCTGGCAGAGCCTGCAACCCCTCACACCCCCCCCCCCCCCTCCCCCACCCCTACCCCCCCCCGCCCCCTTCCTCCATGCCCCCGGAGCTGCCGGTGGCCTCAGCCACGCCGCAGCCACGCTCTGCTGGACTGGCCAAGGCTGGAGGCAGGAGCAGCTGGCAGGACCCTCCTCCATGGATGGGATGCGGGGCTCCCCCCCGCCACCCCGACCCACCTGCACCCCAGCCCGGCGGCTGTGTGTGGCTCCTTAATGGGCACGGGGTGGGTCGAGCTGCAGCTCGTCATTGCCTGCCCCATCCCCGAGGCATGTGCCGGCCATGCAGCCCTGTCTCCTTGCAAAGACAACGAAGAGTGGAAGAAAAATGAGTCGAACAAGAGCAGGCTGGGGCCACCGTGCTGCCAGCACCTGAACCAGGGCCAAGACCAGCGAATGCCTCCTTTCCAACTGGGTAAAGTGGGATGGAGGGAAATGGGGGAAGAAAACAAAACCCAAAACAACAGCTTTCAAACAATTGCTTTTTACAGTATGTACAGAGCCCGGCAGGCAGAGCATCCCGGTACAGTGGCCCCTCAGGGCCGGGTGCAACACGAACACACACACACCCGAGACTGATGGCCTCCCATGCTCCCCCGGGCAGGCAGTGGGGAGCAGTGGGGTGAAAGCTGGGGCGGCCCAGCTGCTGCAGGGCCGAGGTAGAACATCGGCCTGGGGCAAGCTGCTCCGGGGCAGGGAGAGCAGAGGACCAGAAAGCCCCTGTCCTCAGGTGCTGGGGAGCAGCTGGGAGTGGGGACTGGTGTCCTCCAGGGCCTGGTGCCCCCAGCCCCAGCACGGGGCCGGAGTGGGATCTGGCATGGCCCCAAGTGCCTCTGGCAGAGCCTAAGTGTGCTTGTTCCTCACTGGGCTCTGCCCACGGCCTGGGGAAGCCAATGTTTAAAAGCAAAGATGGGTGCAAAGGGGAGCTGCGGCCCCCATTGTCCATCCCCCCCTACCCAAGCAGGATGCTTGCCCCAGGGTTTGGGGAGCACGTGCTGGCGTAGAGGGGCAGAGGAGAGGCCGGGGGTTTGCAGAAGCCATCTCAAAAGCCGGGGGCATGAGCTTCAGGCAGGTCTGGGCCGTGCAAGGCACTGGGGAGGTACCCGGACAGCCAGCTGGGTGATGGACACAGCCCCAGCTCTGCGCCTGGCCACCCCCAGCGCCGCCAAGCCCCAGGCACCCAGGGTGCAGGGGAAGGGCAGAGGGTGCTTTGCTGGGGCCAAGAGCAGCCCCTGGCTCCCCCAGCCCACAGTCATCAACCATGCGCTGGCAGCTCCAGCCCACGCAGCCACAGGGTGCCACGGGGCGCGGGAGCAGCCGTGAGGCTGGGAGAGGATGCGCCCCACATGCAGCATGTCCTCCTGCCCCACGGCCGCCTCTGGTCAGGCTGACACAACTCCCCCCCCAGCTCGCATCAGCCTCCCTGACACCCGCATGAGCCAGCCCTTCTTTTCCTGAGACTGTGACTCCGCAGTGGGCTTGGCCCCACACCTCAAGCCCCAGCGAGGAGCAGGCGGGCAGCAGCACACCTGCCTGCCCTCAGTCCCATGGCGCTCAGCCCCATCATGAAGCAGCATCTCACAGAGACGTGGCGGGGTCCCAAATCCATCGAGAAACCTCAGTGCTTCCGTTTCCTCTTCATATGCACCAGGCAGGCGAGTCACCTCCACCCCGAGCGCCGGTGCCCAATAGAATAAATATTTCTGCAGGTACCAGCTCGCCCACTCACCAAAGGGGAGGGTGTGGAGGGGGGAGTCAGTGTGTGTCCGACAGGGGGGGAGAAGACAGACTCTGCCTCAGATCACGGCAGCAACATCAAGCAGAACAATTAACACCATTCAACTGATGTCTAAAGGAGTCTCCAGCGCTTCCCCATGTGAGCCAGTCACATGTCTCGTACAGCCCAGCGTCCCGATGCGTCACATCCTGCCACGACCCAAGGTCAGGTCAGCTCCTGCCGCTGGCAGCCCCGTGAGCCCTGGGGCGATGGACAAACCCAAACCCTGCAGGGCACCTGTGCACCCATCCCAGCCACCTCTGCCCCAGCCTGGTGGTCCACAGGCCAAACAGGGTGACTGTGGCAGTGCCGCGGGAGGAGAGCCTTACCGTTCTCACCTCCGGGGAGGTGGGTATAGGGAGGGAGCAGAGCCTTGCTGGCTGGCAACGATGGCTGTGGAGGAGAGACCTGCGGAGGAGAAGCGGTGTCAGGAGCCGGCAGCCCGGGACGGGCACCCAGCTGTGCCAGGAGAGCTGGAAAGCGCTGGATTCAGTCAAAGCAAATCTTGGCACAAAGGCTCACACAGCCTTAAGGTGGCTACGGCTCCGTCCCAGCTCCCCCATGCCATGGCCATGGCCCTGGCTAGGTGACAGCACGAGGTTTGGCTCTCACCTGTTGCATAGGGCAGGTTGTACTGTGCCGGCAGCAGTGAATACCCGAGGTGGTGGTGGTGGTGATGCGTTGAGAGCAGGCGCTGAGACGGTGAGGTGCGGGGCCGGTCAGTGCTCCTCTCTGCCCCACCACTTCCTCCGACGCTGCTACAGCTCCCACCACCTCCCACCACCCCACAGCTGCTGCGGTCCCGCTCCTGAGATGTCTTCTCGCTTATCTGGAGAGGAGAAAGCAGACGGACGCTGAGGGACGCCACCCCAGGGCACAGGGCAGCATTGGGCCCACGCCGGGCACTTAAGGCTGCCCCATCGGGATGATATTCTGCCTGCCTGTGCCCCAGGACCCTGCTGGGAGATGCTGGGATGGCCTGTGACCAGCCCAAAAGAGGCAGGGCAGAGGCAGATCCCATTTCAGGCAGCTCCTTCCCACTCAAAACCAGGGTTTGCTGCCACTGTGTCATCCCAGCGCAGCCTGGGAGGAGCTGATGACCCTACACTGCCATGGGATGGAGACGGCTCCTGCATCCCACCCACCAGCTCCAGGGCTGAGGACAAGACCTGGTCACCCGGGCCCCAGTGCTCCTCTGGGCCACCCCATCCACAGGTTTGGCTCATCCATTCCAAAGGGGTTGAGTTGTGGGGTTACTCCTCGGCCCCAGGTTTCCTACAGCAGCAGGAGTGGCAAAAACCCATAGCAGGCAGAGCTGCTCTGTGCTTGTTACAGGATCCAGGGACCATCCTGAAGCTCGTGCATGGGGCCGGACAAAGCCAGCACCCTCCTGACCCTCACCGTGGGTGATTTGCTCTTGTAGTGGCTGGCGTGCTGCTGCAGAATGTCCAGGGCCTTGGACTCCGAGCTGGATTTACAACTCACGCTGGGGCTGGCTCGGGACTTGTCGCTGTCATCGCTGCCGGATGCCTTGCTCCCGTATGGGGAGAAGGAGTAGCTGGAGGGTAGGTATGATCCTGGGGTGGGGAGAAAAAGCAGTCAGGGCATGAGGAGTCTTCGGGAGGCGCAGCAGGAGCACGTGGCTCTGCATGTGTGCTCCCAGGAGTGAGAGGATGTCCCATGGCTGTTCCTCGCTCTGGGAGCAAGGACAGCCCGGGAAGGAACGTCCACAAGACCCCAGCTCCCTACCTGGGTAATTCTGCATCATGACGGTGGGCATGGCCCGGTAGCTGGGGTGGTTGGGGTCGTATGACTGGCTGTAGGAGTAGCCGTGCATGTAGGGGATGTAGGACTGGTGCTGTGTGAGGGGTGAAGACACGGGGACGTGGACACTGGGTCTGGGGTCCTTCCCCACCATGCGCGCCTCCTCGGTGGGAGTCAGCTTGCACTCGGAGCTGGTGCTCTCCTTCCCGTCCTCCTTGGACGTGGCTTCTTTGCTTCGATTTCTTTCTTCCTTCAGTTTTCGGTCCCTCTCCTCTTTCCACCGCTCGTCCTCCGTCTTGATGTCCGAGTACTTTGCTGGATACACATAGGTCCACATCCGGGGCTCAGCTTCCTGCAAGAACCAGGCAACCATCAGAGCAGCTGCCTCCGCTCAGCCCAGCCTGTCTCAAAACCAGGCTGGATTTGGAGGAGACCAGTGAACCCCACTACCCTTCCCCAGGCTCTCCTTGGCCCACCCGTGGCCTCCCAGCCCCATCCTTTTCCTGGACCCCTCACGGAGTCCCATCATGAGCAGAGGACAATGCGTGTTCTCTGAGGCAATGGCCCCTGCAAACCCCTGCAGCAAAGCTGTGGCGAGGGGCTTCCTCCAGGAGAAAGCCCACTGCCAGGCTGGTGGGCAGGGCCGAGTGAACAGCAGGCAGGCATTACCTGTCTGTACCAGAGCACGGGGTCCACCTCTGCTTGCCGGCCACACTCGGAGCCAGCCTTGGTCTCAGCAGTCTCCTTCCCGAGGTGGCTGGCCTCGCTGAGTTTCACCTTGAGTCCCTCGGCGACCTGGCTGCCGGACAGCTTGGACGAGTCCTCCAGTTTGGGGATGATGACGGATTTGGCCATGTCAGGACCTCCCTGCTCCTTGGCCTTGCTCAGACCTGACTTGACGAGGTCTGTGAGGCTCGGGGCCTTGGTGAGTGTCGGGGGCATGGGCGGCTTTTGCTTCCACTCCTCTTTGAGCGCTGCCTCCCTCTCCTTCAAGCCCAGCTCCACTTTCTTCTCCAGCCCTCGCTGCTGCTGCTGCTGCTCCAGGCTCTGCCGCTGCTTCTGCTGCTCTTCATACTGCTGGCGGTAGGCAGGGTTGGTGCTCAGCAGGTGAGCATGGTAGCCCTGCTCGTTGTAGCCATAGGGGGGCACATAGGCGTACTGGTTGTAGTAGAGGGACTGCATGTACATGTTGGGACGCTGCTGGATGACTGAGGGCTGCTGGCTGGAGCCGCCGAGCTCTGATTTCTTCTCTTCGCAGCCTTCACTCTTCACCTTCACCTCCAGGTTCTCCTGCTCCTCGTCCTTCTTCAGCTTTAAGGCCTGTGTCTCGGCCGCAGCCTGGCCACTGGGGTTCAAGGGCCCTGGGCTTGCCTGGGGGTAGCCAGGGGAATAGTAGGTTTCAAACCCTTGGTAATAGGGAGACTCTTTGCTCTGCGGTTGCGGTGGGAAAAGAGCTTTTTTGGCACCTTCCTTGACCAACTGCTCCGGATCCTTCGCCTTCATGCTCTCCAGCTTACCTTCCCCATCCTCCCCAGCGTCAGAGATGTCTGAGTAGGCCGGGCTGTTGGTCTTCACCGAGCTTGCCTCTGCCCCGTTCTGGGTGACGACGTGCAGCGGGGTCATGGGTTGGGCTGGGTTGGTGTTCTCCAGCCTGCTGGCACCACCAATGGAGGGGCTCGGGGCGTTGTCGGTGAAGCTGTAGATTTTATCTGCCTCAGCCTTGATGCTGGCAAGCCGGCTCTGGTGGGGGTCGGATGAGCCATTCAGCAGCCCCTCGCCTTTCGTCCCCAGGTCACTGGATTCCCCCCGGAAAGGGCTCTTGCCTTCCTCCGCTCTGCAGGCTTTGCCAGGAGTCAGCGGGTTTTCTACCTCCTTGGGCTCCTTCTTCTTCTTGTCTTTCTTCTTCTTCTCCTTGGAAGGGGTGAGGGCAGGGTTGACCGTGAAGGGCTCTCCCATCACTGTAGGCTTGGGCTGGATGGGTTTGAGCTGAGGGCTGTTGGGCATGGTCTGGACCACAGTGGTGGCAAGGCCTGCGGAGGAACCGGGACTGGCTGTGGTGAGGGTGGCTGCCTGGAAGGTGTAAATTGGCTGGGGAGGGATGGCTGGCGCAATGGGTCTGGCAGACTTCAAGCTTTTGGAAAGGATCTTCTCTGGCTTAGCACCAGATGCCTTCTTTGACTTCTCCTTATCGACACATCGCTTCTCCAGAGAGTCAAAGCCGTCGTTACTCGTCTCATCAGCCACGGAGGGACCATCCTCAGAGCCGTCATTGGACAGGGCACCCGGGTCGGTGTCTCCTTCCCCGCCCAGCTTCTTCTTGCAGGGGACCTTGGTGCTGAACTTGCTGGATGGGGAGGGACTGTGGGGCTCCATCAAGCGTACCTTGGGGGTGGCCGAGCGAGCCGGGGAGAGCGAGCCCTTCTGAGAGATGGCAGCGCCATTGCAGCTCCCAATGTCCGTGTGCAGGGAGTGCTCCTCACCATACTCACTGTCCACGTCTGCCTCCAGCTTGCTGTCGTCGTCTGTGTGTGCATGGGCCTGGTGGTACTTCAGCCCATTGATGTGCTTGTACTTCTTGTTACAGTTTGGGTGGGGACAGTCGATGAGGATGGGAGAAGGGCAGTTTCGGTCGAGGACAGCTGGCTCCACCTTGACTGTGGCAGGTGGCATGGCTGCCGAGCCCATCGAGTTCGTGCGGATGCGTTTGCTGCCCTTGGAGTCCTCCGAGCTGGAGTTCAGCTCCATGTCGGAGAGGGGTTTGCTCTTCCTCTTGGTGACGGAGGAGGGACTAGCCTTCACATCTTCTGCTGTGCCACCGGGCGGCGTGCGGTGGTCCGAGGAGTTCTGGCTTCCCCGGCGCCCTTTGCTGTTGGCTCCTGCCCGGGTCTTGCTGCTGTTGCTGGTCCCTTTGCTGTCCGAGGCAGCAGCGGTCTCGTTGACAGGCGTGTTGCTGTTGGGGCGCATACGTTTGCCCCTGCCCCGGCCATTGCGCATCTCCAGGTCGCTGGTGGGAGAGTCACAAAACCTGTGAGGAGGAGGACAAGGAGATTTTAATGGAGAGACGGCCATAGCAGGCTACACCACCCCTGCTGCACAGTGGGGACCCCCTTCCTCCCCTCACTGTCAATCCCACAGGCTTGTCCCCCACCGCCACTCCAGTAAAGAGGAATGGGCAACAGAGGTCCATTGGCAAATGCTCACCCACTTTCAGTCTCCAGGATGAGGGAGCCTGTGACTGCAGGGGCAAAGAGCTATGGGAGCAGCTTGGTTGGGCAAGGAGATGTTAATGCCCACGGCAGCCCCACAGGCAGAAGGCAGAACGTGCTGGGTACCACAGGGGCCTGGGCGAAGGGGGCTAAGACAGTGCTGCCGGACCTCACCAGCTGCTTACCGGGGAGGCGCCCAGTCGTGCTGTGTGCAGTCAAGCAGTGTCCCCACATACGTCTTGTTCCTCCATGTGACGTTGACCACCAGCATACCTGTAAGGTGAGAGGAAGGGGTCAGATGGGGACAGGAGCGACCTGGCAATAGGACAAGGGGAAATAGCCTCAAGTTGTGCCAGGGCAGGTTTAGGTTGGACATTGGGAAAAATTCCTTCCCCACAAGGGCTGTCAAGCACTGGAAGGGGCTGCCCAGGGAAGGGGTTGAGTCCCCATCCCTGGGGGTATTTGAAAGCTGGGCAGACGAGGTGCTTAGGGCCAGGGTTTAGTGGTGGGATGGCAGGGTTAGGGTAATGGTTGGGCTTGATCATCTTAAAGGGCTTTTCCAACCCAAACAATTCTGGGATTCGATGACCCCATGCTGTCTTGCCCCTCCCTGGGCATTGGGGCAAAGGGGGATTTACCCCTTGAGATAGGCAAGAGGAAGAGCTCAGCTCTAGGGCTGGAAAAAGGTGGACAAACGGTCTTGAGCTCTCAGGAGAGGTGAGACCCTGGGCTCTGCACTGGAGAGGCACCAAGATGGGAGCTGGAGACCCCCTGGCTCATCCCCTCTCTCAGCACGGCTCTGGTCAGCATCCACCCAACCTCTCCTCCTTGAACTGCTCAGTGCTCTTCCTCATTTTCATGGGGATGCTAAAAGCAGCGACCCCCAAAGGGCTGCAGGAGTTGGGGAGGCCTGAAGATCCACTTTGGCTCCATGTGCTCTCAGGTAGGGTAGGGAGGGCAATCTCTGGGGAGCGAGGGCTGGGAACCCCTAGGGGAAGATGCAGACAGCTCCCAGCAAGGCTGTGGACCCCAACGTGGAGCTGCAGACCTCCCCCCCAGCAGGGCTATGACCCCCTGTGAGTGGCCATGAACCCCACAGCCCTCTAGAAAAGGCTGCTATTGCCACTAGATGGCAAGCTGAGCCCAGCATCCCCACGCTGGCGACCACCCCTGGCAGGAAAACCCAACCTCAGGGGAACAACCCTTGTGTGTCCCCCACTTCGCTTTGCTCCCTCACCCCCTGGGACACCTATCAGCCCCGTATCTCTGCCTGGAGAACCATCCACGGGGTCGCATCTCCTTCCGTCATGGAGCAAAGGTATTGGGCATTTGGAAAATCTGGTGGTTTCAGCTTTTTCACACCAATTCAAGAGAAGCAGCCTGGCTCACACCTGCACCAGGACCTGGACCTTTGGCATCTCTTCTTGGAGCTGGGGGGGTCTTTTGCAGCAGCACTTTATATAATATTGCGGATATTTCCTCCCTGCCATGGACCGCACTGATTACCACAGAACTAATTTGACCAGGAGCGGAGTCCGTTGTACCGAGGCACATTTATCTGAGCAAGGTAAAACTCAGGAGACAGGAAACTCGTTTGCAAGGGTTGATGAGCACGGCAAGATATACAGCCGCACCGGCCCAGGAGATGGATGGAGCGGAGGGAGCCCAGAGCAGCTGTGCCTGAAGCATGTTTATAAATCTCAGCCCGTATCCCCCATCAGGCCGTGCCAGCAGCCAGCTGCAGGCTTCGGGGGAGATAATATACAGAGCTGAGGTCCAACACATGGGTCTCCTTTGGAACGAGAAGTGAAACGCAGGTCTCCTCTTTCCCCTTCTCCTCCTGGAAAACATTGGGTGCTCCAGTGGGAGAAGGTGGTGGGCAGACACAGTGCCAGCACACTGCCAAGACAGACCTACAGCCAGCTCATCCTGGTGAGCAGGAGAGCTGGGTCCTGCCTTCGGGGGAAGGCACCGGGGACCTGCCTTAACACCGATGTGGCCAGGACACAATGCTGGAGACAATGTGGGGTAGAAACAAGTGGCGAAACCAACTGCTGGGAGCCTGCAGCCCCACTCAAGGAGAGAGGGGGATGCTGATCCCAGGCATCCCAAGGATGGTCTTCACCCCCCCATGCCTCCTAACCTGGCTTTTTTTGGCAGGCAGGAACCTGTCCCCCTTTTCCTTAAAACCCAGGGAAGCTGCCAGCTGTGTCCCACGCCCCAGCCCAAACTCACCATCCATAGGGCACCTCCAGGGAGCTGCTGAGGGATGCTCCCGGGAGCTGCAGAAGGACCAAGCAGCAGCTGAGGGACCAGCAGCCCCAAACCAGACCCCATCACGGGGACCAGCTCATCCCTCCCAGCCTCAGGGCTCAGAGGAGCAGCTCCCTCTGCCCCCCTGGCAGAGCCCAGGCGCCGCTGGAAGTTAATTGCATGACAAGCCACTAGAGGCTCTTGCATGCAGTACTAGAAAGCACACGCTGGCATTTTTCTTCCCTGCCACCACGATCACAGGAGAGACGAAAGACGAAGGGGCAAAGCAAGCAGACACACCAGCCTATATTTAACCCGCTGCAACCAATCATACCAAATCCCCTCTTAATCCTCCAACAATAACCCAGGACAATTTAAACGCTGGGGATAGATCCTAAGCAGCTTTTTTCACCCACCACATCCCTCCTTCCGTGGCAGGATGATGGGCAGGACAAGGGCGGGCAGCGAGGAGGCAATGCTCTTGCATCCCCAAGGCTGGAGATGCACAGAGCTGGCAGCGATGCTCTTGCAGAGGAGGAAACCCATTCCAGCCCTACCTGGTTTCACAGGAAGGTGACACCTTGGGTGCTCTTAAGCCATCAATACCACCCAAATCTGTGTGCAAACTGCTCAACATCCCAGTCACCAAGTACTCATATCACCATGGAGCCAGACCAGAGCAGGAAAAATTAAGAGTGGGTTGACGGTGCCGGGTTGCTGTCTAGGAAGGTGGTGGCTGAGATTATCCATTTTTACAGGATTAAGAGATGAAGGGAGCTGGGGGATGCAGAAAAGCACTGTCTGGTCCTCATATGGTCCCCGAGCTGAGGGCACCCCCTGCTCTGGTGTGGGGTCCTCCCCGGGCTGCAGGGGGAGATCTGCTCCCCCATGGGCCTCCCTGGGCTGCAGGGGGACAGCCTGTCCCACCATGGGTTGCACCAGGCGCTGTGGGGAATCTCTGCTCCAATACTTGGCGCTCCTCCTGCCCTGGCCTGAGGGGCTGCAGGGCTGCTCCTCTTACATATTCCCACTCCCCTCTCCCAGCTGCTGTTCCACTGCAGTTTTTTACCCTTTCTTAAATTTATGTCATCACACAGCCCCTACCACCATCGCTGATGGGCTCGGCCTCAGCCAGCGGTGGGTCCGTCCTGGAGCCAGCTCTGTCCAACATGGGGGCAGCTTCTGGCATCTTCTCACAGAAGTCCCCCTGCAGCCCCCTCCTACCAAACCCTTGCCATGCAAAGCCAGTACAGTCTCCTGGGCAGGGTCAGAGGGAGACAGGATCTTTCCATTAAACCACACAGGGATGGTGGATTACTGTCACTGGCTGTCTAGTGCCCTGCTTTCCAAGGGACAGGAGGACTACGAGAGGGGCTTCAGATGCTGGAGCATGGAAACAGCAGCAGGAAAACCTTCAGCTTGGGTCACACCAAGGGACAAGGAGCCAGCAAGGGTGTGTTTGTGGGTGCCAGTGACCAAAGTGACTGCAGGAAGCTGCACCACTTGTCGCCGATCCCATGGAATGGGCATTTAGTTCACCACGACCTGCTGAACAGGTGTAACACCCACTGCCGCGCTCCTGCCCAAACCCCACAACAAGCGTCCACCGTTGGAAGCAGCGATGATGTGACTGTGAGCGAGGTCCTGACATCGTCCTGCAAGAGGACAGCCCAGCCCGCTGCAACCATGGTGGCCAGCACCTGCATGGGACTGGGGGCCGTAGCTTCCTCTCCATGGCCTGAAGCCCATCCAGAAGATGCCTCCAGGATTTTGGGGCCCGTGGTGCCTCTCGAGGCTTGGCAGGGCAGGCAGAGCACAGCCATAGCACCAAGCCCCCAGGGCCACCTACAAGCAGCCCAGACTTCCATCCTCATGCCCCCAGAGAAGGGAGGCAGAGGAATTTAAACCAATTTAGCTTCCAGGAAAGCATGGAAGAACAGCTTGCAGCTCGAGAGCCTCCTTGTAAACAAGCCCCTTAATCCAGCGCTCAGCAGCTAAAGCAGGAGCCCCAGCTGGTATTACCTGGGGTGGCTACAACCGTGCCTTGGGGAGATGGACACGAGCAATAGTCCTGTCTGGAGCAGAATATTGCTCACCTGTTGATAAAACAGCCTCCATACAAAGCTGACAGATGCTTCGAGAGCGATAAGCGGCGCATTAGCTCTCCTCCAGCTCCCCGCACTGTCAAGCCAGCAGGTATTAGACACGAAGCAGTGGTGCCAGGGGAGCGCTGGGGAATGATGCATAATAAAGCTCTGCTTCTCTACACCAACACACATGTAGCCACTGTGCTCGGGGGGTTTGCAGCCTCCCCATCTGTTGGTGAAACAGGAGAAGGGTGCGAGGCAGCAGCCTGAAACCCCAGCAACCCTCCCAGCACCAGAGATGAGATGCCCCGTCACTGAGTGATGCTCCCACCCAGAGCGAGCTGCTGGATTGCTGATCTGAAGATGAGAGTGGTCACAGCCGTGTTGTCACAGCTTTAGGAGGCTTCGGAGGAGCGCGTTGAGCCTGTGCATTGGCTCAGCAACCTTGGAGGGGATTTACAACTGCTCGTTACTTTGGAAAATGCCATTAAAGCAAACGAGAAATCCATATTCCTGCTCCTCGCCCTTGCTGCATCAGCCTTAAAAACTCCCCTCCTGTTCCCGGGTTCAAGTACCCACGGCTGTGAAGACCAGAGCGTGTATGTAGGGGATGGTGCAGCCCCCTTTGAAGCCCAAAAGCCCACCCATAAGCAGTGCAATCTTGGCACATCCTCCTTGTAAAACATCCCCAGAGGCAAAGAAGAACCAGGGTCGCAGCTGAAGGCTGTGGGTAGCAGCAAGGCAGCACATTCAGTGTGCAAACCCAGCAAATTTGGGTGAGGCTTCCTCACGGTTATGCTAAAATCTTCCAGTCCTCACCCTCACCTTCCAAACCTTCCCCATCCTCTCCCACCCTACTGCATCCCTCTCCTGCTCGGTGCAAGGACACGTCCACGTCAGCATCCGCAGACCCCGAGGACGCTTACACTCCATCACACCCTCATGAGACGTTTGCAAAAGCGCAATCCAAACATCCGAAGCACAAGAAGCTTGGCCATGGGTGACCTGCTGCCGCCGTTCCAGCAAAGAGCTGGAGGAAGGGATGCGGAGAGAGTTTGCTGCGGTGCTGCCACGCCACAATCCTCATTGCTTGGAGGGTTTGCATGTCAGACGCTGGCTTGTTTTGGTTGCAAACAGCACCAGCGTGGTGCTGGGATGGAGTCTGTTCACTGCGAGAGGAGGCAAGGAGGTGACATGTTCTGAGCCAGGTGACACCAGCTCCATGGAGCAGGATGGAGGAGATACAGCAGCTAACGAGGCAGCAAACTGAGTGATGCTTTCCAGTATAATTAGATCAGTTAATAGTTCCTGCAGATTGAAATCACACCTAACAGAATTAGGGGAACTGCCGAGACAGCTGCTCCCACCAAAGGCATTTCAATAAAACACATTCTCTGCACAAGACGGGCTCGGCAAAGGGACAGTGTCACGAGCATGGCTATGGAAAAGTGCGTACGACCAGTGTCTGCCGCCAGCCCAACACCAACCCAGAGCAGCGGTGAAGCAGGCTGACCACGAACCCAGCACCCAGTGTCTGGTGGTGGGAGCCCGCCAGGATGCCTTTGGCAGCAGTTGCAGTCTCGCAGCAGGTTTTCTAGAGGGGGGAGAGGATGAAGACGGTGTTCGAAGCAGTGGGGACATCACGGGTCTCCTCAGAGCTTCACGCTCCCATCTCAGATGGGTCAGCTCCAGCTTGTCCTTCCAAGGACGCTCCAGTGTTGCTGGGCTTTAGGAGCCTTTCTCCCCGATTTCATAGCCCCACGGCCAACCCAAAAGCCATTTTCTACAGAAAGGGAGCTCTGGCTGAAGAACTATGTTCCCTTCCTCTACCCAGCCTGACAGGAAGGGAAGTTTTGCAACTGCCCAAGCCCAGATATGCCTTTGCCAGCACGTGCAGAGCAATGCAGATCCCCTCGTCTCAGGGGCACACGCCATTAACGTGTAGTTGGGAGAAGAGCAGCTTGCAGACAGGTCCACATCAGAGCAATTACTGTGGGAGCCTAAGGGGCACATCTGACACAAATCCAATTTTCAAGGAGGCATCACGCCGCTGAGAAGAGATGCCTGGTCTCCCGAGGGGCTCAGTGGGAACCGCTCCCGATGCTGCCCAGAGGTGGGGGGCTTGCCGAGACCCAGAAGTGCCCACAGCATCCTGCTCGAGAAGCTGGGACCTAAGTGGGAGCAACCATAATTCTGCACCTCCCCATGCCAATTGCTCCAGGGAGGTCACCCCTGGGGAGAAAGCGGCTGCTGTAGTTGAGCTAGGAAGCTCCTCTCCACCACAGAGATGCAAGCCAAGCACTGGGAGAAAGAGCTTTCTGAACCAACTGCTTCGCCAAATATCTTGCAATTAAGCTCCGCTCTCATTAACCTGGTGGGATCCGCACATGGAGATCCATCAGCCCTGCAGGGGTGAGGATCCATCCTGCTGCCCCGGGGTCCTTCTGAGCAGTCCAGAGAGGCTGCAGCACCACAAGGAGCCCGGGGAGAGGTGGATCCCTCCTGGTGAAGGTGTTGGGATCCCTCTGGAGATCTGAGGATGGTCTCCAGCCACACAGGGTGCTCACTCATGCTGAAAGCACCTCGTTCAGGTTTGTAGACGTGCCCTTGGCATAGCTATCTCCTCTGTATCAGGTGAGGGGAGCTGCTCACTGCATCCCTGTGCATTTCACAAGCTCCAGCTTTGGACAGCCAGGTCCAGCAAGTCCTCCAGCATCGCTTTTGACCCCTCCATTAACGATGGGAAGGCAGGAGAGAGAGGCCAGGCAGGAAATAGGGATGGTTTCACCCTGACGTTTCACTTGAGGATGAGATATGCAGTTTACGACAGGAACCAACATGCACAGCAGACCAGAAGTGACCAAGGCAACGGCGGGATTTGCCTTCTGCAGGGCTGGCCGTAGAAGTCATCACTCCCAACGGTGGCAACCAAGCAGCAGCCAGCAGAGAAGGATCTTTGTGCGAGTTCATCCAATTACTGCAGACTAAAAATAGCCAGGATGTGGGAAATCACAGAGCACCTCCGAGACAAAAAGATGCCACATGTTGTAAAAATCAGACCCCATGATCCTCTTCTTTGAGCTAGGCTTGCTGGTGCGAACAAGGAAGCAGAAAGCAGGAGCACTGGGGAGCCCTGCTCTGCCCACCCCAGGGTTTGGGGATCTGCTGGCAGGATCTGCTCGGAGGAAAGCTGTGGGCACTGCTTGTTCGCTGTCTGCAAAGTGTCTGATCGCTTTACAAGAAGCAATACCTTCAGCTGGGGAAATTGAGGCATGGCTGGGCTGAGTGTTGGGACACACAGTCCAGTTTGCCTTTCCTCTCTTCCCAAATAGTTCAGGTCACGATGCTTTTCCCAACGAGAACAATTTCGTTGGTCACCAACTCCACATCGGGGGCCATCACAGCACTCAGTCCTGCATCAACCACAGTTTCAAAACCATTTTCCCAGTAGGGAGAGAGGAAAGGCAAACTGGGCCCATCCCTATCTTCCCAAAGCACAGGGTAAGAAGGGAACACACACACACCCCCACACCCCCGACAGCAGCTCACAGGAATGCGGGTTTCCATTCAGTTTCCATCAGAGATAATGAAGATAGTAAGGAGTGGCCAGGGAATTAAGGTCAATAGCTTTGTTCCCTGCACACAGCGGAGATGGAAGAGTAGGAGCAGATGTCCAGAAGGAGCTCTTGGTTACCCGGCCAAGGTGAACCACCAGCTGGCCTCCTCCACCACTGCTCTTTCTCACCTTTGTGCCTCTGGGCTCTGTTTCTGCTTCCAGATCCCAGCTGAAGCCAGACACAAGCATCAGGAGCTCACCCTGAGCCTCCCAAACCTCCAGCATCCCAACAAGGCTAGAGGGAAGGCCAGGTTCCAGCGCTTGCCATGGTCACTGAGCCACCTATTCATCCCCACATTACTTGGCAGAGCCCCAACAGCAACAAAAACCCATCAAAGGACCTGGGAAAGCAAACCAAGCTGCGCACAGATGAGACGAGCTCCAGCGGGGGAAAAAAAAAAAGTTCGATTGGCTTGGCAAGGAAGACAAGAACCTGATCTCCCACCGAGTCGATTTTGAAAGCTTCGTTGGAGTTTTTTAATCCAGCAGGAGATTTCTGCCGCCTCCCAGGGTTTGAGCGTTTTTGTGTCAGACCTGCAGGTTGCCAAGCAGAACTTAAGTCAACTTCGTCGAGTTCCCGTGCAGGCTGGCACTGCCTTTCCTCTGGCACCTCCAGAACAAGTCAGCTCTTGCAGAAAGGCAGAGAAATGGCAGCTTAGATTTTCATGCACTGTCTAGGCAAGGGGATAACACAAAGTGTTGGGCTGACGCAAGTTTTGGCTTGTTTCGCTGGACAGATTAAGGGCTCCTCTGTGTCCTGACCACCCAGATGGTGGGGGGCAGAGCCCAGGATTTGCCAACAAGCAACACAGCATGGACGCTGGAAGGGACAGACTGCCATAACTCCAAAATTACAGTGTAGCAGAGCAAAAAGCTCTCCGGTGACACTTACCATCCTCCGTCTCTTGCCAGACGATGCCTTCCAGGTTCACGCTAGTCCCAGGCTCACAGGGGCCCAGGCACTCGGGCTCAGTGGCCAGGGCCACGTCACAGGTGTTCACTCCCACCGAGCGGGTGCGTACCATGATCTGTTCGCAAGGTGACGAGATGTCGTTGTTGACGACAGGGACAAGGAGGTGCAAGGGCAACACCGCAGGCGTAGAGACCGGAGACTCCATCTGTGGGGAAGGAGAAACACACTGGTCACCATCGAGAATATGGGAAGGAGAGCAAGGATCAACAGGCATCTACATTCCTGGAGAATCTCAAGTTCAGGGCTGCCACCTTCTCAGTGCCTGTGCCAGCAGGCAGTTCAAGTCCCACACACTGTCAGAGGACAAGGATCTCACATGTCTCTCCCACCCTGGCGTGCCCATACCCACATAGCCCTGAAGAGCCAGCACTTTGTAGTCACAGAGATCACACCCAAAAGCCCCTCCACAGGAGATATCTGCTCTCCTGCTGAAAGCATTTGTGCCAAGTTCCTTCCCCGATGGCTTCCCCGTCAGGATGCCTTCTGGCTAGTGCTCAGATGTTAATGCAGTCAATGGCTTTGGACCTGAAGGCTCATTAGAAGAAAAATAAATTACAGGCTTCTGCTCAACTGGCAAGACAGGACAAACGAGTGGCGGTCTCTCTCCAGCGTCCATGAAACCCAACTTCCTCCTCCTCCCAAACCTACCCTGTGACCACCTGAAGATGCAGGTGTTCAGATCACAACCCTCTTCTCTGCGCAAGCATCTGCTTCACAGCCTGACCCAGCCGATGGCTGAGCCAACTGAGTGCCACTCATCGCACTTTCCTTGAGCATGGAAACCATATCTCACGGCCAGAACCGGGCTCAGAAAGCCAACAAGCCAACTTGCGAAGTGAAACCACGGCCAAGTCACTCTGCAGCTGACAAGCCAAGTCCGTGGCCGTTCTGCCATGCCAGCAGATTACAGCAGTGTTAGGAGAAGGATGGGCTGAACTTGCTGATGGCCAAGGGATGAGTAGGGTGGAGACCTTCTTGTCCTTCAGGGTTCACCAGCCAAGCCAGTGGCAGTCAGTCACCCCCTCACCTTGGCTCACAAGGATTTGCAGCAGTTTTGGGGCTAGCTGCTCATCCTCTGCTCAGACCTCCTCTTTACGGTTTATGAACTTGATAAGATACTGAGCAACCTCAAAACAGAAGCAGACCAAGGAAACTCATCAAATTGGCAAGCGCTGACCTGGGTTTTGGCTTCAACCAGGGGAAGATCCTTCTAGAGCATCCAGTGCTATACCGAGAGATGTCCTCCTAAGCCTCTGCTGAGGAGAGATGATTATAGCCTTGCAGAGGCCAAGCTTGCTGGTCACCAAGCAGGGAAACGGACACCAGCCCACAAACACATCCAACCTCTCTGCTGCCTCTCCTTGGCCAACATTGCTGACAGCCACCAAACAGACTCCCACCCTGAAGTGGCATCCTGGTCCTGACCAGCCACCAAAATTATCTGCTCACTTTCTTGCTCATGCGCTTCCATCCTTTGAAGCAAGATAAACAAATCCAGCAGAAGCTTGCATGTCCAACCTCGCCTGCCCTGTGCAGTATGGTGCCCGCAACCGCAGCGAGTGGCTGGAGCAACTTGTGACCCCACAAAGCCTCTCTGCATCCTCAGCGACACAAACACCGTTTGCAAGTAGAGAAGGTGCAAAAGGCCAATCTCTAGGCAGAAGAGTAGAGAGGTGGAGATCACATCCACCCAGTGGCTTCTGCCTGCTCCCAGGGAGGTGGTTGCTGGTGGGGGACGCAAACATGCACCCCATGGAGAACTCTCAGATCTTCTGGCTCCGCCAGGGTGGGTGGATTTGCTCTTCCAGCAGGAGAGGACAAAGCACCTTCTGCCCGCATGCCTGTACCCCTCTCCTCGCTCTCCTGTGCCCGTCCTGCCTCTGGATGGCTCATCAGAGTGCATCCACCCCACTCCGCATTAAAGGTGGCCTGGAGGTGGTTGGTCCAGCCACTGCTGGACTGCAAGGTCCCTCCACAGGCAGCACAGCTCTCGCTCCACGGCTCTTCTCCCCAGCCACCTGCTCCGACCTCCTGCTGGCAGGACCAGCTCTCCCTCAGGAGACCATCTCCAGCTCTCCACCATCCCTGCTTCCAAGGCTGCCCTGTAGCCCGTGCTCTAGCTGCATCCCATGGGATTTGAGGGTTTTTTTGGTGTAAAAAAACCCCCCACAAGCCTGCCAGAGAGAAGGGCTGCACTCCCACAAACAAATCATCCCCCCAAAGTACAGCGACCTCATCCTGCACATCTTGGTGGATCCAGGGCAAGAAAGATGCTCGAAGGAAGCATGAGGCTCCTTTGAAAGGGCTCAAGAAAACAAACCACTCCCCAACACCACGTTTTGCAGCCCAAAAGCAAGTCTCCAGCAATGAAATAGCCAGCGAGGAACCAGGCAGGTCTGCCTGACTTTGGTGGGCAGCAGCAAAAGCCCAGGCAGTGATGGGGAACACTTGCCCTCATCACCCCAGGAGCAGCAGCCACATGTGCACAAGGAAGACCTGCGCGTTTTGAAACTGTTCAGCTTCCTTCCACTTTGCGACAGAAACCACAGCACAGCACAGGAGCGTTTAATTACAGTTCCAGCTCTGCTAATTATCGCCCGGTCACATTCGTAATCTGCATTATGCCACTGTGCATAATAAGCAGCTCACTGAGATCTCTCTAATAAGCGAGGCGGCTTGATGGGATTTCATATTTCACCCTGCACTGGAACAAACAGAGCCTCGTTTAGCAACCATGGGGAGATGAGGCAGCTCTCCTGCTCCCTCGCCTGAAGCTCAAGAGCAAAATAAAAAGGCCCAGGGTGGCTCTCAAAGGGTGAGGGCAGGAACGGAGCCACCTCACTGGGATACATCCAAAAAAAGCCAAAAGCCACACTGGAAGAAGAAGCAGATGGATCAGTCCCTGAATCCAGCCCACCCGCATGTGTCTTATCTCCCGGTGCCATGGCTTTTCATCCTCCTGCTTTATCGAGCAAGGTCATGAAATTCACCCGCTGGTGGCTGCAGCATGGCTGGGGGGAGCTGGGGCAGCTCTGCTGGCTGCTCTCACCATCAGCAGGCACCCAGCTCCCTCCGCTGGGCCAGAAGCCAAAGGAGATGCTCGCATTGGGGCAGTTGAGCAGCACTCATACCCCCAAACAGCGGCTTTCGCATCTCCTCCAGCTAGTGAGGATGGAGCTAGAGATCTCTGGCTCCCCAAAGCAAGCCCTGCACCCTCCTGGCTTCCAGCTCCAACGCACGTTCCCCTCCCTGGGCATATCACTTAACACTTCTGGGCCCTAAATCCCCTTTGCAGAAGGAAAATTTATTTCTCTTTCCTTGCTGGGTAGGCTCCAAGATTAAATGCTGGCAAGTGCAAACACAGCCGCTACGTGCTTGCTGCTGGAGGGAGCTTCTATGCTTCCAGCAGCCCCTCCACCGGAGTTAGACGGGGTGAAGCTTCCCCGTACCAGTGCTGGCCATCTGCATCCGCCTGCCACTGCCTGCCCTAATGAAAGCCCTTTGTGTTTCTCGTGGAGGCTTTCCCATCATGAGGAATGTGCTTTCACCACCGCCAAGGACAGAAGTGGAACGGAGCCAAGCCCAGGCAGCGGCCAGCAACAAGCGCTGCTCCATAAGGACAAAGCAAACCCACCGAGAGCCCAGAGTGGCGCCGATGGCACCATGTGACACCAGTCCTGGGGAAAGGGCTCTGGGTGGGTAATTAAAACCTAGCCCTCATCACAGCTCTCGCTCAAAGGTGGGATAGGGTCCCATGTGCAGGGAAGCGCGGCGGTGTGTGCCGGCATGGGGAGATGCACACAAAGCAGCTCCTGCTATCTTAGAACTGTGCCAGCGCAGCTTCATTAACATCAGCCACTGTCAAGGGGGCTTCACAGCAGCAATTAGCTAATGGGAGAAAAAGAGGGCACAACAAAAATAAAAACGCCATACCCATTTTGATGCCAAACCCTAAACCACCCAGACTACCTGCTCATATCTATGAGTAATTTGGTTTGCTCCCAATAGTCAAAGTCAGCCAGTCAAGAAAAGCACATTTTTTAGCAATAAAAGCCAACAAGGATGCCAAAAACCTGGAGAAGAGCAACCAGCAGAGGTATTTGTGGTGCATCTACAAGGACAGAGGAGGTGTGAACAACCACATGGTGCAGGGCACCCGCAGAGCTGCACCCCGTTTGTCAGCGAGGACCTTGCAGTGGTCAGCATGAGACCACTGATGCATCTGAGACGGTGCTAGGCTTCCAGCATATCCCCACATTAACGAGCTACGCAAGTGCAGTGGCCTGTTTTTCTCATCTAGAGGGGTCCTTCAACTCCTGCAAATGCAAACAGACAACAAAAGCCAAGGAGGAGCCTCATGACTGGTCACAAACTCTTAGCTGCCACGTGCCGGGAGACAAAACACGGACCAAAACTGCTCCATCACAGGAGCATTGCTCAAGGCTGCAGCCAACACTTCCCACGTCACTGCATGTCTCAGCCCAACGTTTGGGAGCTCTGATGTCACTCTTGTCCTGCTTTGTCACCACATCCCCAACACCTTTACTTTTTCAGAGTAGGACCTGGGAACGTGAACTTCCAGCTCCTTGAAGAGAGATAGCCAGGGAGCAGATCCATCCAGTTGATGAGCATCGTTGGGAGTCATCTCCAAACCTCAAAATCACAGCACCCAAGATGCTTCTCCTCCACTCCTGGTGGCCTCAGCAAGGATTTCAAAGAGGAACCGAAGTCTTCTCCAATGTAATCCCCAAAGCCGGCTACGCAGAGCCTGAAGACAAATCTCTTTGATGGCACCGGTGCCCACCAAGCCTACGATTCAATCTTGAATCTACTTGCAAGCATTGCTCAATAAGCTCCAACAGATTCGCCCAGAGCTCTGGGTCACGTCCCCCAGTAACAACATCCCAACACACTGGAGGGTCCAGAAAACCCCCTCCCCAAATAGCCTGAGTGGCAATGAAACCTGACTGTTTGCTGGCTGGATTTGTCCGGACTGCAGCAAGAAAGCAATCAACAAGAGCTTCCAACAAAACCCCGTGTGCAGGTAAATAATGGTGACACAAGCACTGGGTCCACGGATGGAGCTGGGAGTGTGGTGTGGGGCACCAAGTCCAACACTGCTGCCCGCTCCTCTTCCCTCTTACTAGCTGAAGGTTGAGGTTGCTGACATCAAGATGTAAAAAAAAAAGAAATCTGTTTTAGAAGAAAGTTTCCCTTCCCTGGAAAAATGCCAGCTTAAATAAACAAAGTCAGTTATTTCTACGGGAACACGTTCAGGTTGGCAAATCCGAGCCCATGGGACATCAGGGCAGCTGGTCTAAGGAAAAAGGAGGATCATCGTTTCCGACAGCCCCCTCTAGCAAGAAGCAGTAAATGCCACAACGAGGAAGGATTAATGCTTCCATGCGCCTCTGACTGGAGGGGGCTCAGCACCACCCTCCCCAAATATGCTCTGCAGAGAGGACAATTGAGAGTGGGACCTCGTGGCCAGTGCCACCACCAGAAGAGCCAGGCAATTTGGACAGAAACTAAGGATTTTTAAGGAGCAGAAGTCCCAATTTCCCCCCTCAGATGATGCCAGTTGTCCTTGGGAGCCAGCAGGTAAAGCCAGCCCCAGGCTGCATGGCAGGCTGTGAGGCAGACAGCGAGCACGAGATGGTCTGGACTGGCTCTGCTACGCAGGACTCTTGTCATGCCCCCAAAACCAAACTGGGAGAGAGGCCAATTTCCCCCACATCCCCTGGCCTGTCTGCAGTGCTCCTCCCTGTTTGTTCTCACCCTCCAGACACCTGCCTGAGATTCCTGGCATCTCCCAGCTGCCAGGCTGTTGATGGCACAGTGTGAAGGGAAGGCTATGCCCACAAGAGGCTGTCTGCACATCCTCTCCCAGCCATACCAAGCACTCGCATCCCAGCTCCAAGGTCCAGCTGTCCCCTGTGTAGAGGGGCTTTGCCTCCATCCATGCAAACCCATTCCCTGATCGGCAAGTCCCTGCAGACAGTGGGAGGAGATTACGGCCAAAGGGCTGGCACAACGTGGCATGCCAGCTGGGTTCAACAGGCACTTCTCAAACTCAGACTCATCTTTATCTGGGTATTTTGGGGAGGATCTGGCTGGGGAAGTCTGTCCCAGCCGCATGTGAGCACGTCATGAAAACCAAAGCCTGGACGAGGGCTTCTGCACAAAGCTCATAGCCCCACCACCACTGAAAACAGACCCAGTTGTGGTAATGGGTATATTGCGGGAACGCTGAAGATACAACCTCCCACCAAACCAGTGACAAGGGACTGACCCAAACGTAGCTCCCAGGTGGTCCAGACAGTTGTACACAAATCAACCCTGGCCATGCTGCTGGAGAAATTCAAATATTACCCAGCACAATCTCCAATGAGCCGCTTCCTCTCCCTGGGCCGCCGCTCTCCGGTGAAGAGGGGAGTAAAATCCCTGCTTGAAAATAAAATCCCTGCTTGAAGACAACGAGTCTTATCTCATTGCTTGCAGCATTTTGAGATCAAGAGGCGGCAGACGCCACAGAGGCACAGTCTTGCATATTACCGTGTCTTCAATAAAGCCAGGAATAGTACCCAAGACAGACGTGCTGGCACCAAGTCACCTGCTCCAACCACTTAAAAGACTATCGGATCTGCTCTAGGAAGGGGGGGGGGGGGGCAGGAAAAAGGTGTCTCCAGTAGGAGAGAGGTAGCGAAGAGCAGAGATAAAAGAGGACAGTTGATGTGAGCAAGAGACATGGGAAAGATGAAATCCAAGCTGGGACCTCCATGCATGGGTCCAACCAGTTGACCGAGGACATTGGGTTCTCTGTTAACCTGCTACCAACAGCTGATATCCCACAGAGCGGCTGCACCAGGCTCACCTCCTTTATTGAATTCAAATGTGAAGCGGCTCGGCTGGCGGTGAAAAGGGGAAAGATCCCACGCGGGAAAGCACCAGACATGCATCTGGGTCAAGGGAGGGCAGAGATGGTTGGAAACATGGAGCCCGACTACAGGCAGCTACAAGATCCTTTGCATTGACCAACCCAGCCTTTGGCCCCTTCTTCAGCACCACTGCTGCCGTCCAGAGGCTGCTTCTGGTCACCAGAGTCATCCTCACCTCCAGCAGTGCTGTCTGAGCAGGAAAGGTTTGATGACAGCATGTGGCTTCCCACCGGGAACCCAGGTCTCACATTAAGCTCCTCCATCTCATGCTCACCTTCCTGTCAACGTGGCCGTCATCACTGATGTGTGGTTGGCTTCTTACATTGCTGCTCTGCCTCCAGCATCCCTTGCACCGCTGACCATGTGTCCTTCAAGCCAGCATGCTAAGTGGGAAAACCACCATAAGGCTAAGTCTTGCGCTTTTTAATTTTCTTTCCCCCAAACCCAAGAAAGTAACCAGGCAACTCTACCCAAGCAGAAAAAGGATTCTTCCTCTCCATGTGAGACACTGCAGGGCCCTTCCCTAGTGACCTTCTCAACCACCAGCACAGCCCAGCCCTTCAGCGCTTTCCTTCAGAGAAGTACATGTTGTCATCTCTTTGCTTTCTGGGCTGGAGGCCACCGCCTGTTCTGCAGGAACTGGCTCCCCAGCAAGGTCCCAACTCTGCATTCAACCTTCTTGCAGAAGACAGCTCTTTGAGTCCCTGAACCCCCCCCAGCTCATGATGTCCATCTACACCAGGCTCCTCCAGCTGCTGTTCCCCAGCCGCTCCCAATGAACCACTAAAAGATGTTCACACAGGAAGACTAAAAGCAAAAGAACCAAAGCCACAACGACAGCAAGGCAGACACATTTTCCTCCTTGGATCACATAAAATTCACACCCACATCCAAGCAGCACTCTAACAGCCACCGTTAATACTGGCACTCTTCGACCAGCACATTAGAGCAGGCAAAGGAGCAACACAGAAAGTTTCAGGAGTGCCTCAGTGCATCAGTCTCCTGGAAGGAGGATATAAATCCGGGAGGCCTTTCACAAACCACTTGCCATGGTGTGATGCAGCTCCAGCTGCCATTAAAAGCCCGCTGATAACCACTGGCTACATAAAACCCAGCCAAAGGATACAGAGGTTGCAAACAGCCAAGCTAGAGACAACCCTAAAACCCAAATGCCAAGTGGGGAAGTAAAGTCACATGATAAAGCAGCATCTTCATGGCAAGATACTTTAACCCCAGTAGGCAACGATACCTGTGGAGTCTGTCTTGTGCTACAGAGCACCCTGGCTGGGATCCTGAACACCAGCATCCAGGATGACCCAGCACCCAAGCAGCTCTAGGGACAAAGAACATATTACAGAGTTTGACATCTCCATTTAGAATCGTTCAGGTTGGAAAAGCCCTTTAAGATCAGCAAGCCCAAACATTACCCTAACCCTGCCCTCCCACCACTAAACCCTGGCCCTAAGCACCTTGTTTGACAGACTTTTAAATACCCCCAGGGATGGGGACTCAACCCCTCCCCTGGGCAGCCCCTTCCAGTGCTTGACAGCCCTTTTGGGGAAAAAATTTTTCCCAATGTCCAACCTAAACCTCCCCTGGCGCAACTGGAGGCCGTTTCCTCTTGTCCTATCAAGTGGTCAGCCAGTAGGCTGACCTAAGTCAGCCAGTAAGCATGGGTAATCCTGTAACTCCCAGGAGGCTCTAAAGAAAGCACTTAAGCTCCGGAAAAGTGTATTATGCTTGAGCTGAAGTTCCTACTGCAAGCATTGCCACACCAGGTACAAACCAGCACAAGCCCTAGACAGCACGTTCCCACCACAGTTAGAGGTCCCCATGCAAACAGCCCAGGCCAGGTCCGTCTCAGAGGATACCCGACTCCTCTGCTATCTTTAAATAGGTCAGAAAAACACGGTACTCCTGGTTTGCTGTGCACTATAGAAGAGGTTGAAAACAGGCCCTCTGGAGATGATGAGAACCCAAAAGTTACCAATAAACCTTTACTGGGATTAGCAACCAAGAACCACAAGCCAAGGGAAACACTTGGTAGGTCAGGGCCGAGTGTGAGAAGCTGGCACAGCAGCTCAGCTGTTGGTTAGGAAACAGCACAGCTCCACCCTTTTCTTCATTTCTCCCCCCCCCCCCCCCCCCCCAATTTTTCTCCACCTTGGTCTTACAAGTGTAAACCTCCAACACCCAGATGATGTGGCTGCTGGGCCCCCAGCAATTCGTGTCAGGGCACGGCCACGCAAGCACGCACACCAGTGTGTAAACTTGGAGCATTAATAAATAAATCATTTAATTAATTAATGATGCCCATCCAGGCACAATGTCTTGCGCAAAGGTCGTGTAAATTTACTCTAGTAAATTTAGAGGGGAGGAGATGGATCCAAGACTTGCAGCAAAAATGAGCGGGGCTCCAACCTGCCTCATCTAGGATGGGTTTCTCTGCTTGCTGGGCGCATGGTCTAGTGACTGCCTTTCTCCCCATCAATCCCAGTATCCAGAGCAACTGCATTGCTAGTACTCATTCCCAGGTGAGAAGGGACAAAGCCCAGCCCACGAGCCACTGCAACCACTCTGCCATTGTTGCCGAGCCAAAGGAACCATGATGGACAACGCAACCACATGCGCAGATGTGGTTTTATCACACTGCTGAGAAAACAACTTTTCATCTGGTAAAGCACCAGAGATGATCTGAAAAAAGGCCCCTCTGTTTTCAGAGAATAGCCTAGAAAGAACTGATGGGGTGGGGGGTGAAAGAGGGGCTTGACTTGCAGGTGTTTTCATCAACCAAGCTGTAAATGTGGCATGGGGTGGCTGTACCTTCCACAACAGCCAGAACTACAGCATTGGCTTGCATCTCCTAAGATCCAAGGGATGCAAATGGGTCCAAAAGCAAGCGCTAGTCACACTTGGAGTCACCATGCAATAGAAGCAGTGGGGATACGGAGTTAGAGACATTAAGTCAGTCAGCTGAGCATTACCCCAAGGTGGTCCTTCTGATGATCTAGAAGGGGCTTATCTCCAAGACACCATCTTAGCATCAATGAATGATTTTGGTTGCCAGGGACCTTCAGAGATCATCTAGTCCAACCCCTCCACCATGGGCAGGGACATCTTTCACCAGACCAGGTTGCTCAAAGACCCATCCAACCTGACCACAAACACTTCCAATGATGGAGTATCCACAACTTCTCTGGGCAACCCCTTCCAGTGTCTCACCACTCTCATCATAAAACACTTCTTCCTTATGTTCAACCTAAATCTATGGTTTTGGTCCAGGCAACAGGACCTAGAGGTTCCTCTAAGCACAGAGGTGGCACAGAGGCACAATGTGGTATCAACCAAGCTGGCACAGCTACACTTCTCCTATCTTCTATAGCCACCGGGAAACCAGGTACTAATGTGGTGAGACCAGCTTGCAAAAAGAGACCCGGAGGCAGAGCCAGGAGCAGCAAAGAGTACTTTGCTCAGCCACGTCTACACCAAACCACCCTTGCCTCTCTCAACCCTGATCCAGTTTGGACACAGTATCAGAGAAGGGGGGGATTTAATAGTTTAGCCCTGATGGCTCTCCTCAAGAGAGTAGGGATTGCACTCAGCTCTGGATATCTCATGACCAAAAGGGACATCAACAAATTGGAGGAAGTTCAAAGAGGAACAAAAATAACACGGAGGCTGAAGGGATTGGTTTGGAAGAAGAGATTAAAAGAGCTAAATTGGTTCAGCGACAGCTACACGGGGACACAGTTGTAATCTACAAATGCACGGGGGATGAAAATACCAAGAGAAGAGAGGATTTATTCAGGGTGATGCGGAGGGTGACAAGGAGGAATGGAATGAATCAAGGACGAGAACAGTTAAGAACAGTGTTAGCCACAACTTGCCAGCAGTGCAATTCCTCCTATGTACACCAGTATTTTCCAAGTGGGAAAAATCTTTCATCCGTGCTCCTGCTCGCCTTCCCTTCTCCCCATGTCCCTCCATCAGTACCACAAGGCACCCTTATCACTCCCCATGGCACCCTCTCAGCACCCAAGTGCTGCTGACACCCCAGTTCTCCCCCACGCCAGGCTCTGTATCACCAAAATCCACATTCACGGCACTCTTGCTACATGGCAGCGGTCCTCGTCCTTCCACAGAGAGACAACATCCAACAGTTTTGGACTTGCCCAACTTCAGACGAGGCACCAGCCAAATTTTAGTACTGTTATCTTCTCCCGAGGTTCTTCCACGTTGCAACCGTGATTAACAAGCATCACTGTGATGAGAGAGCAGCTTCAGCACAGAAGTCCACCTCTGTGGCTGGACCAGGAGGTCCACAGCTGAGCAGGTAAGAAAAATTCCTTCTCCCATCACATCGGTCTGCCTACAATCAGCAGTCAGCAAGCTGGAGTATTTTCTAAGCATTTCTCTGTGCAAGAAATGCAATAGCCTGCAGCAACAAACAACATTTGGTCTTGAAGGTCTCGTGGACTCTTGTCTCCAAGGCATGAGAAGCCAAGCTGTGCGCTCAGCACTCATACCTAGGAAATTTGCTTGGGGAAGGGATGGTGGGGAAGGAGATGACACGAGGTCTCTGAGAGGCAAGGTGCATCTCCTGAGCCACCTGCACAGCTTCTGGAGGAGATCTAGTACCAGGAGAGCATTGCTTTAAGGGCACCAGGGAACTGCAGCCAGCTTTGACACTTGCCTTGGTGGCATGCCTAGAAGCATCACGTCTCATTCCCCTGTCCAGACCACCAGGCACACACAGCTGTAGATCTGGGGGGAAAAATCCAAAAGCAAATCCCTTCATTGGGCGTAGCATTCGGAGACTTGCTGGCATGCTGCATACACACTGCAAAAGCAGGAGCATTTTACACACACATCATAGCCAGGTATTTGTGGCTCCTGGAGAGGCTCAATTCCAGGGTGAGACACCACTGTTTCAGATGTGATAAGCAGCAAAGTCTAGGAGGAGTTTCAGATCTATTTATCCCTCAGGCAAGAGGAGACATCTTCCTTCCATCTATTTAATATTAAAGACCTATTTTGGTATGATTTTCACGTCCCAGCCCTTGCAGGCTGCACGTTTAGGAAGCTGCCTGCTTGGCTCTCATCTCCTCGTCTTTGTAGATTTTGCTCAAGTTGCCAAGAGAGATCCTGGTGGTTTCCAGACACAAAGCCAGCTCTGTCCGACACCCTAACAGGGAGGTTACAGGAGGGGAGCGAGCAAGAAGTAAGCCCCATCACATGATACACAAGGATGTGGGCAAGCAAGAGAAAGGTGTCACCGTGCATGTCCCATACAAGGTGGCCGCAGTAGGCACGAGCGCAGTGCTGCCCTTTGGGGACTCCCATCTGGAGGAGCATCACTTGTTGAGCGCCTACCTCCGCCTCCCCGGCACACAAGACAAAAAAGATGGGGGATAACAAACATCTTCACTTTTTGTGCTGGGTCGCACGAATCCTGCATCTCCCTCCACTCCCCAAATTCCAGCTTTCCAGCAACTTTTTTTCCAACATCCTATTTGTAAAGTGGCATAAGACAATAATCCTATTCTGGCTGACACGCTGTGCTCTTCCCAATCCCTCCAGCAACGGCTTGCACCCATGTCCATCAGCTCCTACTGGGAACATGCAAGCATCTGTGCCTGCAGGATGCAGCAAGTTCAATAGAAAGTTTTTCAAGCCAGTTCCCAAGGTTTTTTTAATTATCGAAATCAAGCTGCTGTCTCGCTAATCCCCAAGCAGAACGGTGCCCAGTCACGCCCACCGACCCCAAAGCAGCAGGACACGTGCTTGCATTGCCATGAAACCTCTCCCGTGAGTCACAAGAGGAGGAGGAACGAGCTTTGCACATGAACTTTGCACTCCCACTCCCTACCATCACTCTGGATTTTCATTCCAGCCTTGGAGGTAAAAAGCAGCTCTCCCTTCTTCAGCTCAGATACCTTTTGGTGGCTCCGGTCTGATCAAAAGCATTTGTCAGGAGGCAGGTGAACAGAGCCAGTCTCTGCCCCAGGAGCCAAGGGGAACATCCCACCCCGACCTGGGCGTTGCCGATGAACCCTCCTGCAGTGTAAGTCTGGTTTGTACCCACCGGCTCGACAACCGCAGCTTCGCTTGGAGCTGCAGCATTCAGTGCTGCCCTTCTGTAACACCCCGAGCACGGCAACGTCAAGCAAGGCACCTCCGCTCCCACCGACCACCCTGCGCAGCACAGGTCAAACCCTGGGCACTCATCATGGGTTCAGTATCTCCCACACTTCCCTTGCCAAAAAACCACCCTTGTGTCAACCCATCTTGCAAATCCCATGCCGCTAGTGCTGCCGCAAGCCAGTGCCCCAGCTGCTGGACACAGCTGGGCTGCGATGCCTGAAGGTCTCACCCAGCAGGTTTTGTGCTGACAACCGACAGCCGCCAGCAGTCGAGCAGCACGACTGCAGAGGATCGATCGCTCGCAGGGAAGCTGCACAGCCAGGGAGAAGAGGAGATGAGCTAGAGCTGAGCCAGACCATAAGTCATCACCTGCAGGCTACCTACCAGCCAGAGAGCAGTGGAGCCAGGCTAGGGGCTTTCAGCACATCTCAGGGAGCAGAGCTTCGCGATGCGCATCACAGCACTATGTTGCCCGCAGCCGTGCTCCTCCTTGAGAGCACTCAGTGTAAAAATAGAAAAATAGCTTTAAGTGGCTGCTTCATCGGCTCCTCCGGACCATAGCGAAGGAAAGAGAAGTACCTGAAATCCAAATAAGCCCCCACCAAAGGGGGATGCCAACACCACCCACAGCTGAAGCTTTCTTCCAGCTCGGTTAAGCTCCAGGAAGGAGCAAAAATTAGATGCCTGAGCTGGCAGGCACACGGTCAGGGCAGCAGCGGGGCTGAAAGCCAGCCAAGGTTGTATTCAACCAACATGCTGGATTTTTAGCTAGCATCCCTAAAATAATGCAAAGATGCTGCTAGAGATGGACCCACCATAAACAAGCCCAGATCTTCACTGATTTTCTTCCCCGCCCCGTTGAAATTTAATTGATTCTTCAAATTAACAGCAAGCTAAGGCAGAACAACCCTAATATCATGAAAAAGTTCATAATAACAATAAATACAGGCATTTTAGCACCAAGGATGCCATGCTCAAGGTGCCCTGCCATGTATTGGGCTTTGCTGGTCACCGCAGTCCCAAGCTCAGATGCCCATCATTACAATTCAACTGTTCCCCCAGGGTCGAGAGGGATCACAGTGCTCTCAGCTGAACCAGGCAACCCATGGAGGAGAACACAAGTCCTGTTTGAAAAGATGCAATGGAGTCATAAGCCAGAGCCTGGAGAGCTTTTATGCCCAGCAAGGGTGGTATAAATAGTCGGAGCCTTTGGCAGGTGCTGGTGCTGCACCTCAAGCACCCCAGCTGGCCTGGGAAAGCCCACTGTGGCTGCTGAGCACACCGACGGCTGCACAGGGAGGCTCCCAGCTGCGGAGAGCTCTTCCAAGGCAAAAAAAGAGTCAACAGGGAGCAAGTGCTGAGGTTAATTACCTGCTGGCCACGTGTTTCCACCTCCTCCATCCTCCCCTCCTGCCTTGATGAGAGGTGGGAAGGGATCAGGGAGCCCTTATCTGCTCCCCAGGGCTTTCCACACCCAACGGTTGGCTTCGAGGGGCAATTAAAAAGTTGTCTTGCCCAAGAAACACTGCAGGTTCAGAGCTGGCCTGGAGGCCACAGGTGGGCATCAGATGCTGTTCAAGTCATCCGTCTGGTCGCTACTGTAAAAAGGATGCCCTTGTCATATAGGGACCCCGCTACCCTACAGCGCCACATTCCCAGGCTCCCCAAGAACCCGGTCCCAGTGTTTCTTGGCCTTTGATTCCTAATGAGGGTGTGGGGGTTTTTTTCCAAGTCCAGGTTCTTAGGGAGGAAAAGAAAAAAACCACCCAAAAATCCAAAACCAAGGCAAATGGGACAAGGCAAGATACCAGAGTCCTGCCCAAGAATGTCACTGTCACATGCTTGTCCTGGATCAGTGTTGTGACCCAATGGGACGATCTTCCAGACCCTACACTGGAAGCTACAGGACCACCAAAATGGTTGGCCACGAGCTTTAGATACCTCTAGTTCAGCCCAATGAAGCAGAAATGCACTTCTGCCTGGAATAAGCTCATCTGACCTTTAATCACACCATCTCTCTTGAAACATGGGAGGTGGCGTGTCTGTACACACCCATCTACTCTCGCCTGGTACCTGATGGAAAGGAATAACAGCTTTTTATTGACAATAATCATATGAGACGTCGTTTGGACTGAGGGAGAAGGTCCCCAATGTGCCAACCAGCAGCTCCAGGATGCCAGGGCGTGCTAATGGGCTGCTTGTCTGCAGACAGCAGGGTTGCCCCAGGTCAGGGCTATGAAGTAGGGCACCAGTCAGGGAGCAGAAAGGCTTTGCACAACTTGTAGGACAGCCTGAAAGCAGGCAGGAAGGTACACACAAAGGCAAGAGGCAGACGGATGGACGGCTGTTTGGGACAACTCCCATGTGTAGAGTGGTGTGGGCAGCAGAAGCTCCCCTTGCCCTCGCTTTGGGTCTCTGCCAACATCTGCACCTGATGGAGGCTTTCATCAAGTGTAGGCAGAAGGTGACACCCCGGTGCCTGTCTGAACATTGCCAAGCTCCTCTCCACAGTAGATGCCACAGCCACATTCCCTAAGCAATACTGTGTAGCTCATGCAGGGACAACCAAGGAGGTCCCCAAGGACATCCAACACAACGCAGCCCAGTGGCACAACCCAAGGACATAGTCCTTCGCCAACCCAACCCACTCCCACCATGAAAGCAGAAGTACAGGGGCAAAAAAAAAGGAGTTAGGAAGCAAAGCACAATGTTTCAGAGAGGCCGCACTGCCCCAGACCCGAAGCCAGGGAGGCCTCTGCTCAAGGGGTCAAACACATGTGGCATCAGAGACTGCCAGGAAAGAGGAGAGGGGCACGGCCAATACATCAGATCCAAGAGATGCTTCTTGGCAATGGAAACTAAAGACAAAAAGCTGGGGTTTGAATTGCACTGCCTCAGAGAAGAAAGTTGATGGCTGCAGGGAAGAAAGACTTAGCAAAGCTGGACTAGGAAAGGGCCAAGGGCTGGGCGGGATTCAACAGGATTGAAGAGTTAAAACTTGGTAAAAAGCCAAGAAATTACTCCCTTCACATGGAGGAACACACCATGGACATGACGGAGAAAGGGATCTCAAGAAAGTCCCTGAACAAGGTAACAGTAACCAGAGGAACACAAACAAGGACACAAAAAGCCAAGGCGACGCACCAAAGCCAATGGGCAGTGCTGGAGGAACAGCACTGACTTCCAGAAAGAGCGAGCAAAGAAACCAGGAGACACATGAGGTTTCAGAGACAGAGGGGAGTTGGAGTCACACCAGGGGACACTGCCTTGGGCAGAGCTATGCAAGCAGGGAGAGGTACGGAATGCAGACTGGTAGAGAAAAGCCTTTCTCCATTATATTAGCACTGTCCCTTCCCAACCAGAGGGGAGCAAATGTCTGCTGTGACCTCTCTGGCCTCCATGCCTACAGCCTCTGCAGCTGCCGCCCTCGGAGATTACCAAGCCAGGGTCCTATTCCTTTAGCTGAGCATCTCTCATGGTCCACGGCTGTCACTTTTCTTCCCTTGAAAGCCAAGAGACTGTGACTCGTCAGTCATTCGGCTTTAGCTGCTGCAAAAATGATCCCCAACCCTGCAAGATGACACATCAGCCATCACAACCTCAGCCTGGCAGCTGTGAGATGCCCCAGAGCAGAGGCAAGAGGAAGAGTGCTGCCAGCGAGACAGTGATGCACGCAAACCTCATGCATGCATTAGCTGAAGGCTGCTCTGGAGCTGGAAACACAAGACTTAGAGCCCCTACTTCTGCTGCCTTGGGAGTGTTCCTACAAGCCATTGCAGCACAGGCTCCTACATCCCACCCTTCTGCTAAAACTCATTCTGCCCAACCCCTTGCCCACCCTCCTCCATGAGCCCTGCTTGGCCCATCCAATGCTACGTTACGCTGGCTTCCCAGTCCAGATACAGCCACAATGGGACAACCAATGCGACAGTCTTCCTGGGGCCAAGCCTAGCTCAGGGTTTCAGCTCCAGCATTTCATGACCGTACCAAGGCCACGGGAGCACATGCACCACAGCTGGAGAGCAGGAGGATGCTCCGGAGCATGGAGACCACCCAAAAAAACCAAAGGGGTGGGCTCCCCACCTTCTGCTTCCCCCACATAGGTCTTGCCCAACCTTGGAGGATTTACCCAGTGCCTCATCAGGCTGACATATACAACAGTGCACTTGCAAAGCAAACCCTTGACCCCAAGCAAAGGAAAATACGCATTTTCCATTAGACATCAGCTGCAAGAAGCCAGCCAGCCTCCGCTCCAGCTTGTTTGCAGGAGCAGTGAAAGTCAAACGGCCACCTTCTCCAGCCAGGAGGGGCATCCCTGCTCCAGCCCCGGCTCTGCTGCTTCCCCCCCTCCAGGAGGACCATGCAGCCGCTGCAGGCAGGAGCCAGCCAACGCGGGGACCTGAGCTGCTTTCCCGAGCCAGCAGCTCCCACCTTCTCACACACAGGCAGAGGAAGACCCCAGAGGAGGGAGGTGAGCGCAGAGACTGCAGACACATCTTGTTTTAATTGCATCAGCAATCGCTAAGCAATTATTGGCAGGGAGGAGGAGGAACAGGGCACTGGGAGAGAGAAAGGGATGCAGCAAGCATTTCGGCGAAGACACCGAGGCGAAGGGCTCCGGAGCGGAGGATCGCGCCGGGGGACCCTTTCCAAAAAGCGGCAGAACCGCGAAGTCAAAAGCGCCGGGAGGGAGAGGGCACCCCAGCCCCCCCCCCCCCCCCCACCTCAGAACCAGCTCCTAACGGGCGGGCAGCTCTGACTCAGCGGGGGCGGAGTCAGGGGTGACGGCGGCCGGACCCTCCTGGCGTAGAAAAGCAGCCCCCAGGGAGCGCGAGCGACCCGGAGCGCGGCGAACAGGGCGTGGCGCGGCAGTTTGCGCGTGGGCAGTGCGCGTGGGCAGTGCGCGTGGGCAGGGCGAGGGCCCTCCCCGAGTGCCGAGGTACGCTCAGGAAACTCAGCTGCTGAGAGGAAGCCCGGCCATGACACCCCCCCGTCAGAAGGCTACCTCTAAACTGCTGGTCAGAACGGATGCCTCAACGCAGACTGAGGACCTTGGAAAGCACGCAGCTTCCAGGCCTCCGGCTGCAGGAAGTGCCATCAGCTGGCGCTGGAAACGGACACCAGCAAAGGCAGCACCTGCATAAGACCTACTCTGCCTGGTGGCGGAGCTGAGAGAAGAGGTGGACAGGCTACGGAGCATCAGGGAAGCGGAGCAGGAAATTGACTGGTGGAGCCACACCCTGATGTCCCAGAAACCTGTGCAGGAACAGCCACCAAAAAAGGCCTGGGATCAAAGGGAACTAGTATCCCCCCCCCCCCCCCCCGCCAGGATGAAGGAAGGGCCTCAAGGGAGAACAGTGAGTGGAAACTGGTCTGCAGTCGGGGCAGGAGGAGAACCCTTTCCTTGCCCACCGCTTCTCCCCAGGTGCCTCTGCAAAACAGGTATGAGGCTCTAGAGGTGGAAGAGAAGGTGGTGCATGAGGTAGGTGTAGACCTATCCACACCACAGGAGGCACAAAGATCGGAAAGACCTCCCCGTTGTATCACCACTACATCCACGAGGAAGAGGAGGCGGGTGATAGTAGTGGGAGATTCCCATCTGAGGGGAACGGAGGGACCGATATGCCGGGCAGACCCTGCTCTTAGGGAGGTCTGCTGCCTCCCAGGAGCCCAGGTTAGAGACATCGCTAGGAAACTTCCTAGCCTGGTCCGACCCTCGGACTACTATCCCTTGCTCCTCTTCCATGTGGGTGCCGATGAAGTAGCAGTAAGTAGCCCGAGGGTAATCAAAAAAGAATTCAAAGCCTTGGGGCAATTAGTGAAGGGATCTGGAGCGCAGGTTATTTTTTCCTCGCTCCTTCCAGTGGTGGGCAGAGATACGGGACAATATGAGCAGACTCAATCTATTAACATGTGGCTTCGCGACTGGTGTCACCGCCACAACTTTGGGTTCTTTGATCACGGGATGGTCTACAAGGCACCGGGCTTGCTCAAGTCAAATGGGAGCCAGCTTTCTCAAAGGGGGAAGAGGGTCTTTGCCCAGGAGCTTGCGGGGCTCCTTGACAGGGCTTTAAACTAGATGTGAAGGGGGAAGGGGAACCTATTGGGCTTGCCAGTGACAGGCTAGGGGATGAAACACAAGGGTTAGAGGGACTGGGGGCTAGTATGAGCCTTCAACCTGTTGCCCAGCAGTGTGCCAGGGGCACTGCAGAGAAGTTGAAGTCCGGCGGAGGTGAGCCGGAGGCTCCTGAGGTAGTAGGAGCCAACAAGGAAAAGCCCGTGAAACACCTCAAAGTAAATGAAGGGTATTCTGCTATGAAGGTGACGAGGCCGACAGCTCAGATGAAATGCCTCTATACAAACGCGCACAGCATGGGAAACAAACAAGAGGAGTTGGAAGCTATCGTGCTGCTAGAAAGCTACAACCTGATTGCCATTACAGAAACTTGGTGGGATGAATCCCACGACTGGAATGTAGCTATTGATGGCTACAGGCTGTTCAGAAGGGACAGGTGAGGAAAGAGGGGCAGAGGCGTTGCTCTTTACATCAAGAAATCATTACAGTGTGAAGAGCTGTCCCTGAAGAATAGCCATGAGCAGGTCGAAAGCTTATGGGTAAGAATCAGAGAGAGAGGCAACAAAGGGAACCTGGTGGTTGGTGTCTACTACAGGCCGCCAGATCAAGAGGAGCCGATGGACGAAGCGTTCTTCCTCCAACTCCGGGAGGCTTCGCGCTCGCAGGCTCTCGTCCTACTGGGGGACTTCAACCACCCTGACATCTGCTGGAAAACCAACACAGCAAGCTGTAGGCAATCCAGCAGGTTTCTCGAATGCATTGAGGACAACTTCTTAAGCCAGGTAATAGACACCCCTACCCGAGGGGATGTGATACTGGACCTGGTGGTCACCAATGCAAGTGAGCTCGTCGGAAATGTCAAGATCGGAGGCAGCCTGGGCTGCAGTGATCATGCACTGGTAGAGCTCACGCTCCTGAGGGAAATGGGAATAACAAAGAGTATAGTCAGGACCCTGAATTTTAGAAAAGCAAAATTCCAGCTCCTCAAGGAGGTAGTCAGAAGGACTCCCTGGGAAACGGTCCTCAGGGACAGGGGAACAGAACAGAGCTGGCAGATCTTTAAGGATGTGATCCACAGAGCGCAAGAGCTCTCGTTCCCTAGGTGTAAGAAATCGGGCAAAGAAGGGAAGAGACCGGCATGGCTGAGACGAGAGATGCTGGTCAAACTAAGGAGGAAGAGGGAACTGCACAGGCAGTGGAAGCAGGGACAGGCATCCTGGGAAGAGTATAGGGATGCGGTCCGGTTGTGTAGGAATGGGGTCAGGAAAGCCAAGGCTCAGCTGGCGCTAAACTTGGCTAGGGATGCAAAGAATAACAAGAAGGGTTCCTACAGGTATATCAGCTGGAAAAGGATGGTTAAAGAAAGCGTACCCCCACTGATGAGCGAGACTGGCAAGCTGGTAACAGCAGATGAGGAGAAGGCTGAGGTACTCAACAACTTTTTTGCCTCAGTCTTCACTGGCAACCTCTCTCCCCACCCCACCCGAGTTGATGAATGGCATGAGGGGGGTCAGGAGGGCAAAACCCTTCCTGCTGTAAGAGAAGATCAGGTTCGTGACCACCTGAGGAACCTGAACGCACATAAGTCCATGGGACCCGATGAGATGCATCCCAGAGTCCTGAGGGAATTGGCCGATGTAGTCGCCAAGCCACCTTCCATTATATTTGAAAAGTCATGGCAGTCAGGTGAAGTCCCTGGTGACTGGAAAATGGGAAACAGTGTGCCCATTTTCAAAAAGGGTAGAAAGGAAGACCCTGGGAACTACCAACCTGTCAGCCTCACCTCTGTGCCTGGGAAGATCATGGAACAGATCCTCCTAGAAGCTATGCTAAAGCACATGGAGGCCAGGGAGATAATTCGAGATAGCCAGCATGGCTTCACCAAGGGCAAGTCCTGCCTGACGAACCTAGTGTCTTTCTATGATGGTGTGACAACAACAGCGGAAAACCAATGGATGTCATCTATCTGGACTTCTGCAAAGCCTTTGATACGGTCCCCCCCAACATCCTTCTCTCTAAATTGGAGAGCTATGGATTTGATGGGTGGACTGTTCAGTGGATAAGGAACTGGCTGGATGGCCGCATCCAGAGGGTAGTGGTCAATGGCTCAATGTCCGGATGGAGACCGGTGACGAGTGGTGTCCCTCAGGGGTCCATACTGGGACCAGTGCTATTCAATATATTCATCAATGACTTAGACAGTGAGATCGAATGCACCCTCAGAAAGTTTGCGGACGACACCAAACTGAGTGGTGCGGTTGACACACCAGAAGGACGGGATGTCATCCAGAGAGACCTGGACAGGCTGGAGAGGTGGGCCTGTGTGAACCTCATGAGGTTCAACAAGGCCAAGTGCAAGGTCCTGCACCTGGGTCGGGGTAACCCCCGGTATCGGTACAGGCTGGGGGAAGAAAGGATCGAGAGCAGCCCTGCCGAGAGGGACTTGGGCATGCTGGTGGATGAAAAGCTGGACATGAGCCGGCAATGTGTGCTGGCAGCCCAGAAGGCCAACCGTACCCTGGGCTGCATCAGGAGAAGCGTGGCCAGCAGGTCGAGAGAGGTGATTCTGCCCCTCTACTCTGCTCTGGTGAGACCTCACCTGGAGTACTGCATCCAGCTCTGGAGCCCTCAGCACAAGAAGGACATGGAACTGTTGGAGCGGGGCCAGAGGAGGACTACTAAAATGATCCGAGGGCTGGAGCACCTCTCCTATGAGGACAGGCTGAGGGAGTTGGGCTTGTTCAGCCTGGAGAAGAGAAGGCTGCGGGGAGACCTGATTACAGCCTTTCAGTACCTAAAGGGGGCCTATAGGAAAGATGGGGACACTCTTTTTAGTAGGGCCAGCTGTGACAGGACAAGGGGTAATGGCTTTAAACTAAACCAGGGTAGGTTTAGACTGGATATAAGGAGGAAATTCTTTACAATGAGGGTGGTGAAACACTGGAACGGGTTGCCCAGGGAGGTAGTGGAGGCCCCATCCCTGGAAACATTCAAGGTCAGGTTGGATGGGGCTCTGAGCAACCTGATCTAGTTAGTGGTGTCCCTGCTCACTGCAGGGGGGTTGGACTAGATGACCTCTAGGGGTCCCTTCCAACCTAAAACATTCTATGATTCTATGATTCTATAAGCAAGGGGAAACAAATTACTCTTTCCCTAAGGAGAGGGGCACTATTTACAGCCACAGCTGCAGCTGCGGTGGCCTCACCTGCTGCATCCCGCTCCCAGGGTGTCTCTTGACCTGTACCTCGACCACTAACACAGCTTTCTTTGTGCTTTAAGCCCCAAGTCCTTTTCCTGAAGTCATCCCTTAGCCCCAGACAGAGGTCTCCGACCCTCCCGCATGTGCAAACCCTCCTGCACGCTTCCCAGGCCACTGCAAAACCTCGGGTCTGGCAAACACCACTGCCAAGGGCAAGCAGGGACTGGAGATGGAGCCTCCCACCACCGTGCTGGGGCTCTGGTCTGCAAAGGCACCATAGCTCCCACCCAAAGCGCTGCCTGGTCCCCACTGTCACCCTCTGCCTGTCCCACTGACTGCAGCAAGTGGGAGAGTGAAGCTCTTCGCTGGGAGACGTTGTCCTTCAAAGCCTCCATGGCTTGATCCCAGAGATCGCAGCTCCCCAAATGCAGCCTGGAAAGCGGAGGAGGCACTGGGATGCCAGAAAAGCGTCATTGCGAAAAAGCAGCAAATCAAGTGCCAGGATCCATGACCAGCTTTTCTGCATCTTTAGCCATGAGGAGCAGATGCTTAAGGAAAAGCCTGAATATAACAGCACCAACAGCTGGAGCAAAAACCTTCAAGGAAGGGGAAATCAAGCAGGAGCTGCTGGTCTGATCCCCAACTTGGAAAGCTGGCCCTGAAAGGAAGGCAGGCAAACAAGGAAAGCGCCTGTGGGAATTGTCCACCAATCAGTTTGCAGCCTCCTCACCTAACCCTCCTCATCATCATCTCTGGCAGCCCAGCCCAGCGATGTTGCCAGCTCCAGGATGGCAAAGTCAGGCAGCAGCAGTCTCCCCATGCTCAGCCAAGCGCAGGCAGGCTGGCAGCTCCACTCGCCTCTGTTCCTGCTGTTGGAATAAACTGCTACGGCAATTTTTTTGCTCTGTTTAGCGAGTGCTGGGGACTGCCAGTGCTTGCAAAGCTCAGGGCCTGACCATGCCCCCACCAAGCAATTTCCCGCTGCAGCTCATCCAGTGATGGAAAACAGCTTTTGACTCATTAACAAGCCTGTGCCGAGATCCCCCCTGCTCCCTACAATAGACAGGACAGCCTGAGACACCCCAAAACTCAGCTCTGGTAATGGAGCCAAGCAGAGTCCTTGGCCAGATCCCAAGCCCTCCTCCTGCTTGTTAGCAAACCTGCTGGCGGCTTCACAAATCCAAGGAGCTGGGCTCCAAATGCAGGTATGCTTGGAGGAAAGGCACAAGGCACTCCATGCTGGAAAGCCACCGGCTCGAGCGGGGAGCTGGCAGGACAGGATCAGCTGGCAGCAGCAGCTTCTCTCTGAGGATACCCATGGGAACAGCCCGCTTGGTACCCCCAAAGGAGATGCCACAACATTTCACTGCATTGATTTCACCCTTTCTAGAAAAAGGAGCAGAGGCACAGACCCCATTTCCAGCATGTGGTTGCTCCTGGGTTGGTTCACGACCAATTGTGGCAGATCAGTGGGGAGCTGGTGTAGTTCAAACCCTCTGAGCTGGAAACCTAACGCACCCCAAGGCCGAGCACCAGCGAACTGCTCAAAATCCAAGCTTTGCTACAGGAAAACCATCATTCACCCAACGATCCTTGGCTTTTAAAGGTTTAGGCTGTCAGTTGGGGTTGGGCAGCAGTCTGGGTGTCCACAGGGAGACGTCCTCCATGTCATAAGGAGAGCAGGCAGAGGGGCGAGCGATGCCTCCAGGCTGCAATTTATTAAGAGTTACTTTTCCTGCTTGTCCCTTGAGAAACCACGTTAAAAGAGGAGAGGGGACTGGAAGGGAAGCCTGCCCTGCCTCCTTGCCCCAGGCGGACTCCGACTGCAAGGAGCAGGTTCGCCCAGCAGCAAGGAGCGATCGGGTCGCTTCACGGCAGATACTGGATTTGCCAAGAAGCAGGAGAGAGGCACAAAGCACCAGCAGCAGCAGGCAGTGATTTATAAAGCCAATGTGCCTTTCCAGGTCACATATCGATAGGAGCCTCACCTCCTCTGCGGGCGGGGAGCCAGGCCGATTATCTGTCATATGCTGCAAGACGCGGTACCAACAGCCAAGCCGAGATCACCCAGCTTGTTTGCAAAAAAAAAAAACCCCAAACAAAAAAAAAAACCAACCAAAAAAACCAACCACGCACATGCAGGCAACAGGCTTTTGTTCAAGCCTGTGCTTGCCGGTGGTAGGTGAGCAAGCACATCAGTCTTTGTGAAAGCATGTAACACCTGGAGGCTGATCCTCCCTTGAGCTCTTGGAAAGAGCGATGGCAACCAGCAGGCAGGAGCATTGTTCATGGGAGCAGCTCTGCAGCTGCCCAGCACCTGCCCGTGGGTGTTCTCCCACCTCAACTCACCCCAAATTCGGCCCTGGGGTTTTCACAGAGTTACAGGTTTCGAAGGCAGAGCTGGCTGCTCCGTGAATCCAGCTGCCAGTGAGACGCTGCCTGAACATGCAGCTAAGCAGTCCCTTCCCCTGCGCTGCCGGGCAAGGAGCAAGCAGCAAAACAGCCTGTGCAAAAAGAGGGTGTTCATGGGTCCCCTCTCACAAGTCACATGGCTTTCACAATTAGTCTGTGCTAACAAGCACGCTGATTTTTTTTCTTTTAAAGAAATTAATTTTTCAGAAATTCAAATTTCATACAGCCTTTCCTCCAAATCCTGTTTCCTCTGCCAGACCAGAGGGATAAGCTGAGAACCTGAGACAGCCGAGAGTCACTGAGCTGAACCATCGCAGCTTGAAGGACGCAGGCTCCTGGAGCTGCTGGCTGCCAACACCATATTGACCTTTCTTCCCTTCCTTCTGTTTTACCAAGTAATTCCCAGACACAGCCCCTCTGCGGCAAGATGCCATTCAATATTCCCCAGGGAGTCTTGGAGCATTTCTTCCCCCTGGGATCAGGAGTGGGGAAAGTGGGTGCTTGTTCGACAGCCCTGGAGAGCAAGTGCAATGCAAATCGCACAACTTTCAAAGCGTATTTCATCCAGAGTTTTAAGAGAGAAACCAAATTACATGGGACAGAAGCTCAAGACACACAGGTTGAGACTTTGAGAAGCACTCACCGATTTTTTGTTCCCTTGGGTTCTGCCGAATGTCTTCGAGGATGCCGATTTTCTGAGGAGGGGATATTCAAAGATCCTCCAAAAGAAGACATGCAAGTACTGAAGCACCCAACCTAATCACTGATGAAAAATATGGCCCAAACCAATGACACAACCTTGTGTTTTGAAGGAATAACAAGCCTGGAAGAGCCAAACTGTCAATGCACCATCCTCATCATTCAGCGTGAAACAGCTACGCAAAGATTTGAGGATTTGGGTAGAGAGGTGAACATGCCTATGGAAAAAAGCTTTATTCTAGATTTCTAGCCCATTTTGGTCCCCCTGGCTGCATGTCCAGCCCATAGACCAGAAGCAAGGCCAACACATGCTGCCCTGCAGGACAGGAGGCTCCTCAGAGAGGTGAGGCCTCAGCCACATTGAATCTAAGCAACAAATCTTCACCCGCAACTTCAAACAACACGACACGCTGGGAACCTGTCATTAAGTAATTAAGAACCTGAATATTTTTACACCTAGGATATATCACTCTAGGCCACACACAAGCAAGCCAGCCATTGCTCCACAGCAACGGTGGGGGGAGCCTCCAGTGCCAGCCAAAAATGGGACCAGGAGGTGGTGATCCAGGAACAAAAATAAAACCTTGGGGTTGTGAGCCAGGCTCGTCCCAGCCAAGCTTGCGTGATAGAAGTTTAAGAAGGGGGTTGTTTGCTGACAGCTTAAAGGATTTAAGGGAAGGATTAACTGTGGCTTTGCTGATGAGGGAACCTGGTGGCAAACTTGGAGCAATCCCATGAGGATGGGGAGAAGCTGGAAGAGGACAGAGAAAGGGGGAATGAGCCTACGATGGCAAAAACCACAGGGATGGTTTGCTTTGCATAGTGAACTCAACGAGGAGCTGCTCTTCCAGGCATTAACAACCTTTGGTTGCCGTCCACCAAATAAGGTGGACAGCTCTGGAGTCCCACCTTCATGGGAGAGCACTGGATCATCTGGGGAACCGCATATGCCCAAGTGCTGTACAAGTGAGAACATCACAGCCATCAGTCCTGAGTAAAGGTGCCCAAAAAGAAGAGGTGCAGAAGGCCTGGAGGAGGACCTAGTGGTGGGAGTCCTGGTCTGGAGACAGGGTAGGAGGGAAATCCTGCTACAGAGCAGCAGGCAGCAAGGAACCTTGGATCAGCTACACTGGCTGATCCAGGAAAGCTTCACGTTTGTTGCCTAAGAGCTCCACAAAGTGTTTACAACCAAGTCAGGCTTATATCTCAGTGGACATAACGGATAAAAAGCAGGAGGCAGCAGATCTGCTCCAGCTCAGCTGCGCACAGAGCAACACGCAGCTGGAAGGGTTCATTCCAGCAAGCACGGGATGCTGGTCACCAGGAACATATGTAGAGAGATCGATGGACTTGTCTGGCAAGCTGGAGCCCAGCGACAAGGGCATGCTCCAGTGGGGAACAGCTAATCTACCTGCTCAACCCACTCCAGCTGCTCAGCAAACGAGCATGGTCCCCTTAAGAGAAAGCACAATCAGCACAGATTTTGCTGGAAGAGGGTGGGGATATCGCTGAGCTCCCAGCCATGGTCTGAACCTTACCTGCTGCTTTAATACCTATCAGTGTTAATACAGATTATAGGATTAGTCAGGATTACTGAAGGCAACCCCCTTTGCCCCAGGCAGCTAGGATGGGCATGGGTGTGGTGCAGCTCTGGCATTTTCCTCTTGCACCCACAGCCCTTTGCACTGCACCCTTAGGAGAGGAGGAGCCTACTGGAACCATGGCAAGGAGGGCCTCCATGAGCTATGGCAGCCTTGAAAAGTCAACCCATACACAGGGGAGCGAGACTGGGCACTGTGGGAAGAAGACGAAGCCTCACCAGCCAAAATCCCAGCAGGAGTCAAGTTTGTTGTCCCTAGGGTTGCCTACCAACACAGGCAACATTCAGCAAGTCTTCATGGACCGACACCACCACCAGACAAAACCACGCCACCACACTCCAACCATGGCCACCCTGGCCCAAAGCCCTCTTTTACTAATACAAGCATTTGTGCAGCGCTGGGAAACTGCCTGGTTAAAACCTGCTTTTGGTGTTGCGCCGCATAGCTTTTAATTGGATCATTTTCATGACCCAGTTCCCCACATGGTTGCACAAACCCTTGAGCATCAGTGTGGGAAGAGGTAGCCAAGAGCAGGCAGGACACCTCCTAGTGTAGCAGCGAAGCTCCAATGCTCACGCAAGTAGGCAGGAAAGTTCCTGTGCCCGAGCTCAGGCTGAACATGAACTTTGTGAGATTTCCCATCTTCCAAGAAATCACAGCCAAGTATCTACTGTGTCCAGAGAGCCATCTCCTGAAATTTGGCTGGGCCAAAAGCGGTTCAGGACAAAAGGCAAGACTGGAGATCCCAAAGCCGAACATCACCCCAGTGCTGCCTCCTGTCCCCATGTACCCTGCTCCCTTCTCCGGGTAGGAGCCATCAAGTAGGAAGATCATGGCTGCAGTCTTCCCCCGGGAAGCAGGGAGGAAGGCAGGACCTCACATCTCAGCCCGTCATCATTCAGGACAACCCAGCTCTTAAGGATAAGGGTACAAAGAGTCATGGCAAGCTCCCAAGCAACAGGCAAGCTGTGTGTAGGCACTCAAGAGGATGCTCGACGAGGACAGCAGGCAACAATGTGGCAGAGGAGGAGGAACAGTCCACTTCTGATATCTGGACAGATTTATGGAGGAGCCAAGAAAGTGTAAACTTTCATTTTGGGATGATTTAGCTGGTCAGCACAGCTGTGGTTTACCAAATGCCACAGAAATGAAGCTTCACTGGTCCAGGGCACTGGTTGCTGTTCTTCACACCCAGCTTAGGGGAGAGCAACATCTTGAGATGCAGGCAGGCTTTGGCACACGCCCGCATCCTGACACTGCTGCTTTCGTGCGTGAGTTGGCTTTGGTGGGAGAGCCTTCCAGTATGGAACCACTAGCGCATGTGAAAGAATCACAGAATGCTTGAGGTTGGATGCGACCTCTGGAGCTCATCTGGTCCAACCCTCTGCTCAAGCAGGAACCCCCAGAGCAGGTTGTCCTGCTCTATGGGGGTGGTTTACCTGGCTGCCCTGCCTCCTTTACCAACAAATCCCTATCCAGCACCTCCATACAAAATCTGCACACTGAGCATCATCTCAAAACACAACCTGTCTGAAGGGCTTTGCAAGTCAGACACCGCTGAGACCAAAGGTGGAACCAAACCTGGCTCCTCCAGTTCCCTTGCTTCCCCCACAAGGACAACAGGAGGGAACAGCAGAGGCACTGACACAGCCAGAGACAAGAAGACAGGCTTAGACGTTGGGGCAAAGACCTGCAGGTAAGACACCACTGTTCTGAAATTACCACCTTCCAGAGCCAAGCTCAACTTCCCCAGGTAGTGCACTCACACCCACATGACAGCATCCCACATCCCACTCTGATTCAAGGATTATCCTTTAGATCCAGCTGCAAGTCCAAGGCAATCCCCTTGTCCTGTCCCCTGCAAAAAGCAGCTCCTCTGCAAGGTGAAGCCTGGGGAGCTCCAGCTTCTTCACAGCAAAACACCACCAGGCTAAAACTACCCAGCAGCTAGGGCAGAAGGCACATGAAGCCCAGGCCACAAACTGCTAACGTGCTCATAAAAAATATACACGCATAAAAGATTCCTTCCCCCCAGGCAGAGAAAGTCTGAGTAAGGACAAAAATCTTCCCCAAATCGATCACACTTCACTCAAAAATACACACTGTATGATCACCTCTCCATGAGAAACAAGATAAAGTGTCGAGATACGCAGTACCGGACTTTCAAAAAAGCCTAACGAGCAACCCTACGCTGAGATTGGAATTTTGGTCCAGAAAAAGCAAGCAGCATTTGCCACACCAGGAACACACGAGCTGCAGAAGCTGCACCAGGCACTCAGGCAACTCTCTGCCAATAGCAATAAATCTGACACCGGTGCCAGGACAGGTCAGTTAAGTCCCTACAAATTCTTGGCCCAGATGGAAGAGCGGCTGCTTTCAGTCCTGTTGGGTTACAAGCCAGCTGGAGTCCTCCAGCAAGTCTCCAGAGCCAGGCTCCCCGCCCTGCCCCACTCCCCGCAATCCCAGGCAGGAGACAGCGTGGCTCCTGGCCGACGTGGATGTGCTCAGCTGTCCCAGGACTTTGAGGAGCCCTATGAGCAGAGCCACCAAGCCTGATGGTGCTTTCCAGAGTTCATGTTCCTAGAGCCAAGAAAAGCCCCTGAGAAGGAACACGCTGTCCCACCGATGCAACCTCCTCCAGGTTAACATCAAAACTGGTTATGGAGTCAAGGCTATCAGTCATGATTTTAATCCTCTGCTCACCGGCGGTGGTGTCATCCCCTAGTTGCACTCACCCTTCCCTCCTGCTCCCTCCAAAGCCACTGGTCGTTTTAAATGAACTTGAGTGGCAGCACGGTCAAAGCCTGGCTTTCTATATTACTCAAAGGGCCACGACAGCCACCAATGTTCTCACCAGGAAAGTCCCACCTACAAAGCATGAACGCTAAGGCTTGATGCAATACACAAGCCACCAGCAAGAGGTTCAGAAGAAAGTCCTCCTACAAGCACGCTTTTCTTAATAGTGTGTTAAGAGTTGTCTGTGTTCAGTTAATTGTGAATTAACTGAGTTGACCCAAAAAAAGCAATCCCGCATCCTTTAGGAGAGGCAAGGTACAGCACTGATCCCACTGATCAGGGCTGATCCCATGCAAGGCAGGGGAGCACGCTAAGCTTCCTCCAGCGGATCTAACTCTGCCCCTATGAAGCAGATGGCATCAAAACCGTATTTTGTTTCATGGCCACACCACTTCGGATAACACATGCTGTGCATACCTACACGTCTCATCAAAGAAGGAGCATAGCTCCTTTTCACTGCACAAGTTGTCAAACAAAGTCACAGCATACGGACGTGTGATTTTTAGTGAAAACACTGCCAGAAGGAGCATGATGAAGGGGGCAGAATTAAGGCTGCTGCACTCAGCTTAGCTCTGCACTTCCCAGGTGCCGAGAGCCAAACACTCAACTCCAATGCTGCACCAACCTACTTTTCAGATGGCTCTTCATACAATACCCTAACGATCATCCATTGCATCCTCAACACCTAAAGCTAGGCCAGCTATCAGGCTCGGTACATTGGTTTGTGGCAGGATCAGACGGCATCCCGAAGGAGCAAAAGCAATCCATAGCGGGAAGCGACGAAGATGGATGGGTGCATTAGCAGGTTCCAGACTGTTCCCATCAGCCTGATCGCATGCATGCAGATCCCTCCTCTCAAGGATTCTGTCACCTCGACCACAATTTCCTGCAACCTCCCTGACCGCTATTAGATCATCTCATGCAGCACGTGACAAACTCAAACACACTCACGGAGAATTTATAGTCCTATAACCCCCAGCAGGAATGACCAGCTGGAGCATTTGGGGTCTTCCTAGGGTTGTTCATTGTTTTCACCCACAAATTGTTTTACAAGAGAAAGTCCTGAGAGCGGTACTTAGTCTCAAGCAAAGATTATTTTTGGCAGCTTTATCAGAACAGTTCTCACTCCCTTAACCTCTTCTTGGATGAAAGTGCATTTAGCAAAACAGTCCAGATGTTGGAATATCAATAAAACAAAAGGCAACAGTACAACACAGTCTTGAAGAGCCCTTTACAAATAAACACAACTTTGGGGGGTTTCTGCTCGGCAGAACCTGGCCCACACTCATAAACCAAAACTACATGCTTACCTCGCCTGGAATCAGAAAATAAAGGCTGGTTTGGGTTACCCATCTGCAGGACATGCACACAAGCACCGCTCCTGCAGCTCTCCTTCCCCTAAATGGTCAAGCAACTCATACCGCTCAATGGATTTTTAATCAAATTTTCCAAAATAACAATTTACAGAAGTAAGTACAACTGAGCCAAACCCCAAAATGAGAAACTCGAGCTGAGAAGATGTTATGGGAAACTCACCGTCAACTCTAAGCGAGGGTCTGGAGAGCAGAGATGAATTTCCCATCACAGCAACAAGTTTGTCCAAGCAAGGAGACACTCCTCACGCACGTCTCAATTTGAACCCAGAGGGTTTTGAACGCATGAGGACTTTGAACCTCACAGCAGCATTTTCCATACCCAGCAACATTTACCATTACCATCAACAATTTAGCACCATAGAATCATAGAATGGTTTGAGTTGGAAGAGACCTTCAGAGATCATCTAGGTCCAAGCCCCTGCCATGGGCAGAGACATCTTTCACCAGACCAGGTTGCTCTAAGCCCATCCAACCTGACCGTGAACACTTCCAATGACGGGGCATCCACAACTTCTCTGGATGACCTCTTCAAGTGTCTCGCCACCCTCATTGTAAAAACATTTCTTCCTTATTTCCAATCTAAACCTACCCTCTTTCCATTTAAAACTGTTGCCCTTTGTCCTGCGACCACAGGTCTTGGTAAAAACTCTCTCTCCAGCTTTCTTACAAGCCCCCTTTATATATTGAAAAACCACAATAAGGTATCCCCAGAGCCTCTCCAACTAAACAAGCCCAACTCTCTCAGCCTTTATCCACAGCAAAGGTGTTCAAGTCCTCCGACCTTTTTCCTGGCCCTCATCTGGCCCTGCTCTCACAGGTCCATGTCCTTTCTGCACTGGGGACCTCACAGCTGGATGAGGTACTCCTGGTGAGGTCTCATGAGAGTGGAGTAGAAGGGAGAGCCTCTTCCTTCCACCTGCCGGATCCACTTCTTTGAATGCAACCCAGGAGACTATTTGCTTTCTAGGCTGTAAGCGCACATTGCCAGCTCACGTCCAATTTGTCACCCACCAGCATCCCAAAGTCCTCCTCCACAGAGCTGCTCTCAGCCCATTCACCCCCACCAAGTCTGCAACAATAGCAGGGATTGCCCCAACCCAGGTGCAGGACCTTGCACTTGGACTTGTTGAACTTCAGGAGGTTCGCATGGGCCCTCTCCTCCAGCCTGTCAAGGTCAACTTCTTGAAGAAATCCAACCGTATCACACTACTGTCCCAATCTGCAAGGCCACTGTTACTATAAATTAAGCACTCTTCTCCTCCCAAGCCATACCAGCCATCTCCAGCAGGTCTGGGATGACTTTCATCAACTGTTCCCAGAGTGCTCGGCCTCATTTCCAGCTGACAGCAAGTCTCCAGTGCCTTGAAGGCAGCTTGTTTTCTCCTTCTTTTCACACAGCCCAGGGGAAGCAGGAACCCTTAACATGATCCCATTAAACCAGCCAGAAGAAACCTAACCCACCTGAGTCCCAGCCCCGTTTTTGCCCTTTCCATTCATAGGCAATCTCAGCATGAAGCTGAGTGAGATTTCTTGGGTTTCCTTAAGTTCTTCTGCCAAGTTCTGATTAAAATCCTCCTAAGTGGTTTTCTCTTTATTTGATTTCCTATAACTGAGAAGTAAAGTGGACCTGAGAGTGGCACTAAGTGCTGGAGGTAATAGGCACCAACACAGCCAGGCCATCTGAGTCTCCCACGCTGGCTCCTTAGGATCAACAGGAAACTGAAAGCGATTCTCTTCCCATCTCCTGTACCAGACCATCAGCTCCCAGAGGAGACTGGGTTTTTAATGGCCCTGCTTGCTGGCAGGAGGCTGAAATCTCTTGGTCGACGTGGGCTGCCGAGGCACCTCTCCCTGGGCACTGCTTTAGAACCATGTTTGAAATGGGTTGACCGATGAGGATGGTTCCCAAAGGCTCTTGGGCAACGCACAATGGCAGAGCAGTGGGTAAGGAGCAAAGCACAGCACAATAACGCAGTTCTCTGTGCTCAGAAATGTCCAATTTAAAAAAAACCCCGGTCCCCTGCCCCAACTCCACATGCTCTGCTTCATGACAATGGCTTCAAAAGAGGAGCCAGCCTCTCATCATGGGCTCCCTGTGCTACCAGCTTGGAATCTGTGCCAAATTGGATTCCCCCTCCTTGCCCAGAAAATCCGGCTGCTTCTGTGGCCTAGAGGATGAAGCCATTGGTTTCTTGCCCAGAAACAACAGGCACCTGCAAGTCTGGTCACTCTTGTTCCTGCAGCCAAAGGCTGGAGACCATCAGGACACCATGAAGATGTGGTGCATCTCACCCATCCTCTTCTCCCGGCCAAGACTGCTGAGGAGAGCCCCTTCCCTGCAGGAAGGCAGATGCATTTGACCTCAGGGCTCAAGGCACTGGGAGCATCAGGTACGGAGGTGGTGCAACAGGAACCCCAAAACATCCTCCATTCATACAACAAGAAAAAACAGAACCAGATCTGCTGCTGCCCTCTGCATGGCATCTTCCACCTTTGAAGGGCCCCACCAGAGGGAGGTGCTCCTGCTAGAAGCCAAGTCACTACTGTGGATACACAGCCTGGAAACCCCAAAACTTCCATTTTTTTAATGCCATGCACCTTCTCACACCCTTGAGGGAATAGGTAAACAGAGAACCCACTTACAGAGATCAGCACACAAGCTGGTCCAAGCACCGTTGAGTTATCCACCACGGGGATCGCCAACAGTGATCTTGGTCTGTAGGATGGAGCAGAGAGGAGCACAGGCTGAGAGCCCCTCAAAAGCAGGGCCTTTTGCTGGGACATGACTCCTCCACAAACAGACCAGGCAGTGACCCAGCAAAACCATGGGCACGTTCAGTCACTCTTACGCTGGAGGACGGTTTCACATGCAACCTTTGCTTTTTTGATGCAAGATCCATTCCCTGTAGAGCATGGCCCAAGAGCTGAACCACCTACCCTCCCCGCTAGCAAGGGGCTTTAACTCTTCCCCCAGGTCAGGGCAGCTAAAAAATGCTCTGCTTGTGGCTGTAGGGTTTCTACCAAAAGGCTGGTTTCCTTTGAAGTTCAGCCCCTCCAGCTCCCTTCACCCCGTACAGAAAGCTGAGTATTAATAGCTGGTCTGAAGGACCATGAAACACTAAATACCTAAAGAGTTCCTGTACCTTGAAATGTTAATTCTAAGCAAAAAAAGAAACCTTCCTATTAGCAAACCCCCTGGCTCTGTGAGATAGAGATATATACACACACACAATTGCCTTCCTCCCCTCCAAGCCACAGAAGAGCAAACAGCACTCAAAACCCTAAAACACCCCTCCACTTACAAGGCATCCTATAGATCTTCTCGTCTCCCCAATGCCCAGACCGGAGAGGCTTCGCCAGCACACGACAGCTCTGCTTGATGACTTCGTTACCACCTCAAAGAGCTGGCTGGTGCCCAGCCATCCTCCCCTTACAGGATCCTTTGCAGCCTTCCAAAGCGATCTCCCCCAGGCCCTGAGCATGCACTGCCTGACCCCAGCTCCCTCCTCTTATTCCAAGCCTCCCTTCCTTGCTCAACCACTGGAGCTCAGCTCCAGCATTGATGTTCCTCCTCCTTCCCATAGCTTTGCTCCCTTCTCCTTGCAAAGGGCCTCTCTTGTCTGTGCCATGGAGGGTGACGAGGACACAGCAGCTGAGGGACCGGAGCAGAAACCTGGGGTTGCGCGTCCTGCCAGGGAGGGTGGGTTGGGCTCCCAAGCTGGTAGGGCAGCACCAGCTGGAAATACTCGCTTAAAGCTGGTGTAGTCACATTAGCTGCAGCTCTCAGCATGGAACCACGAGGACATGACAGCTCCTTCGCTGCACCACGCCAGCGAGCAGCATCCTGGCATCAACACCAGCTTTTGCAGTACCAATTATTTTTGGGATGCCCTCCCCAGGGAACAAGCCCCTTTCGGACAACACACCCCATGCCTCCACTCGCCGCCATCCATGGACAAACCACCAGGTGGATGCAGCTCTTCCTTCTCCAGCCTGGCTGGTGACAGGCTTGAACCCAGGACCGAGCCCCAGCTCCAGGGTCCTCTCTTGAGGACTGAACCTGAGGATGGCAGCCGCCAGCCACACAGTTCACTCTGGAACAAGCCACATCTATCTGTTAAACAGATGAGCGGGGCTGTTCCCAGCGCAGGAGGCAATGTACCTGCATCCCAACAACTAGGGGGGGAGCGAGCGAGTGTGGGATATCTGGGAACAGTGTTTGTCTGCATAACACCTGGGGGGGAAAAAAAAAAATAAATCACAACATTGCATTTACATAGCTAATTGGGGGAGCAAGCTTCCTGGAATTAAATTACTTTCCACCTTGGGAAAAAAAAAACAAACACAAAACACCAACCCAACACCACAACCGCAGGATTTGTAGCTGTAATGGTGCCTTCTTCACCCAGAGTACCTTGGGTGCTTTCCCTGACAGCATTCATGCTCGTGTCTAACAGGGGAGCATCCGATATGTGCAGAGGATGGGGGACACTAAGGCACAGAGGCTCCAGCATCAAGGAAGGGCAGCCAAAAGTCCCAACAGCTCCTCTCATTCCATTGGTGGCAGACAGAAAGTGCTTTTGAGTTGTACCCTATCCCACCCTCTTGAAGGGATGTAAAAACGTGGCAGCCTCCATGTCATGACCGGAATTAAAGCTTAAGCCTGCAGAGGAGGCTGGCTCTCCATGTTATTCATTGTGGCACACTTCAAGAGACCCCAGCTGAATGAGGGCCAGGCAATATTTTAAAATAAATCTAGACACTTACCAAGCTTTAAACCAATTTCAGTGTCAAGCACAGGGGAAACATCAGCAGGTATGAGCACACGCTGTTACCACACCGTCTAAAAGCGTTGTGGTTAATGTCTTCCTGCAAAGGGATTTATCCTGTCTGCAGTACGCTGGGACGGAACTGGCACCGTTCAGACAGGGGGCAAGGAGGCACGGGAGGAGGGGAGATGGACAGCACATATCCTCCTGGGTTGAGCAGTGCTGGCCCAAGTCACTATGAGCCCCAGGAGAAGCCAGTGGCCAGGCAGAGCTCCTGACCCCTTCCCGCCACATCATTGCCCCAGCAAAGCCCCTGTCCCAACTCCAGCCCCAGGCAACACCACCGTTGCCCATGGTCCCATCCATGCCGGCAGCACGGCATGCCCGCCCATGCCAGCCTGCAACCTGAGCTCACCCCAGAAAACCCTGAACGCATTTATTTACATCAGATCAGTTTCCTGATCTGTCCATGGGCAGGAATGAGTAACAGGGACAGGAATATCTCGAATAGATGTTGTCACCAAATACAACATATCATCAGGCTGCTGGTAGCTTTAAATCATTTCAGAGCCCGGCAACTACATTCCAGCCCTGGGCTGCATCTCCCCAGCTCTCCAACTCCAGCCACTGGCTCAACATCTATGGGGCCGGGGGTGGTTTTCCCCTTGCAGCCTCCCACAAGGTCTCTAGCTCCAGGCATTGATCACTATGAGGTGGGAACACCACAAGAAGTCGCTCCAAAAAGTCCACTGCAATCACCAGCTGCCTTTTCCCCTGCATGGGGGTGCTGCCTGCCATCAGCTCTGAATATGTGGGTGCCCCCTCGCCCCGCACATCGTTGAGGCCACCTCAACACAAGGACTCACAGGTGAGATGTATTTCACAGCTCCAGCCAGAAGCATCCTCAAGAGCAGCGACAGAGTAATGCACGCCGCGTTTGCATGGCAAACATCAGGAAGGCAACAGCAGGGAAGGCGCAGTGCTTGCAAGAAACCGGGAAAAGGTGGCAAATCCCTGACAAGCCAGCCTTCAAAAGCAGAGGAAGGGAAAAGCAGGCACTGCTTTGCTCTGCAGCCCTTCCCAGCGGCCTCCCCAGCTGCCGGGTGGAGAAGCAGCTTTGCTCATTAGCAGATTATTCCTGGCACACTCCCCCTGCATCAGCTCCCCAGCAGGGCAGCCAAAGCAGCTCGCCGGGTTTTGAAGCCTTCGGGGTCGCACGGTGCTCGAGACACACAAATCTTCCCTTAAAGAAGTTTCACTCAGGCAGATAAATGGTGCTGGGTAACTGGGGTCATTAGGCTAATAAGCAGCCACCGCCAGCCTGGAAGCAAAGCAACAAACACAAGAGAGTCTACCCGAGCTGGTTAGCCTCAAAATCTGACCCATCTCAAGCAGTTACTGTCTCCATCGGAGGAGAAATTGGGTCCATGAGTCAGCAGGATCAATCACTTGCCGGGCTTTTCATCAAAATCTCTAATCAAAGAATCGGGGGAGTATATTTGCAGCTCGGTCGTGCCAAGGAAGCAGTGCATGGACCCCGTTGAGAAGGAGCGTCCCCCCTCCGTCAGCCTTCTCGTTAGCACATTGTCATTCCGCTCTCGCACTTCGGCAACAGGGAGATGTTTCCTCCGTTTCCTACCACCGTGTCCTTGATGGGGAGCCGCAGGTCCTGCTTCCTGCTCCAGCGGAGACAGGGCTGCATTTCGGCACGATAACCTATTAAACAGGATACGACAACGCCAACGGGTTGGGCATCAAAACTAACTCACACCTTAAGTGGTCCTTCCTAACGCTGCCAGCCGGGAAAGCAAACAGGGAGAGATGCTATTTTTCCTTTATAAAACCTTCAGAGGTGGGATCATCTGAAACTCCCAGCCCGCTACATCTAGCGGTTATAAAAAAAACCCCAAAAAACCAAAAAAAAACCCCCAAAAGCCCACATATAAATAACCCCTCAGCAGGAGCCAAAACTCAAACACTAACCCCATGGTTTTAAGTGAACGAGGCCAATTTCCTCCTTTGTAGCTCTTGACACATGTTGGCTGCATGCCCCCTTCTTGCCTTGTTCCTGCAGCAGAAGGCTCCGGGCAGTGGGTCCAGGGATGATAAGGAAACAAGTGGTGTAATTCCCAAGGCCTCCCAACACAGCCCTGTCAGCAGCTCTGGAGGCAGCTGATTCCAGTGTGGCTGGAGAAAAGAAACTGCGGCAAGAGGAGCCCATGAGAGCCGGCAGCTGCCTGCATCCCCCACCACTTCCCTGGGCTGCCAATGCCGCGCCGGCTGCTGTGCCCTGGAAAGAGCAGAGCCTGGCAGAGCGAGGGGTAGGAAGCAGTGCTGGGATGGCAGGAAAACAGCTTCTGCCTGGGGTCTTCGTTACAAGCAGGTCCCTACCCCAAGCATTTGGCTTCCCACGTGCCCTAAAAATCCCAGGGAAAAATGAATTACAGGATTAACACCAGCTCCAAAAGGATGGATGGAGTGAGTTTCAGAGGGGGCTGTAAAATAAAGGGAGGTTTCACCAAAACGCCTCCATTGGGAAGTTTTCTTCCCAAACTCCAGCCCCCAAGACAAGCAAACCCATGCTGGGCGCTACCTGTCACGTCTGGGTCAAAATCCCAAGCGTGCTTCAAAGCAGAAGGCTGGGACCAGCCTGCAACACCCCATCCTGGCTTTACCCCACATCAAGTGACTTGGCGTCCCAAACCACCACCGCAAACACGGAGGAGTGCTCTTCATCCTCACCTTGATGGGGATCTCGGGTCAGAGCAGCTCACCTTTTGCCAAAGCCTCCCATCAAATGTCTTGACATTTAGGGCAGTAAAAGCTGTTCTGGTGTGTTGGGCTTTTCTGCAAGCACAGAAGGCACCTGGCATGCCGAGGGCTTGAGCCCTTGGCATGGCAGCTCCCCGCTCCCAAGCCATTCCTCAGGGATGTCAGTGGTCAAACCGCGTTTGAACTATTTTATACAGGAACAAGACACAAAGAGCCACCATTGGAGAGTGAGATCGAGTCCTAAAAGGATGCACAGAGAGCAGAGCTGGAAGCTCCGAACAACGTGAATCCACTGGGCTGCTTTTCTGGTGCCACCGTCAGCTGGCAAAGGAGAAGAGGACAAGCACTAAGGGACGGCAAGCAGCTGGTGATGGCTGGGACACTGCGACAGACGAGGTCACGGCAGAGCCAGAGACATTCACACCCACCAGCAGGACAAGGCAAAATGGCAGCACGGGATTAGTGGCCACATCTCCACAGCCATGTGCAAGGAGCTGCCTCCACCATCAGGTAGGGGCCAAGCCCACGGCAAAACTGGAAGTAAGCGCAATATCCAATGTACAGAAATTTTCCTAAGAGTTTACGGCCATCTCCTGTTGGGCTTGGACCTAGCAGAGCTGCTGCCTTCTGGGCAAATCTCACCTCTTCAGGCTAGAGCCATCCTTCCACCACAGCCCTCGCCCCTCCATCCACCACCAAACCTCATCCTTCCCACCAAAAATGGCTTTAAAAAAAAAAAAAAAAGAAAAAGGCAACTGTCTTTTGATTCCAGTCAAGGAATTAATGCCCCGCTCAGGCTGGATGGGCATGAGTGTAGGAACGGCACTTGAAGATACCATGGAGGTCTTCCTCTATGGGTTTAGGGGAAGAAGGTCTGCACAGGTGATGCCAAAGCCACATTGCAAACTGCTGGACAAGACAGCGGCAGCAAGGACAACCTAGAGATGTATTCTGGGGGAGTATTTCTTTTTTGGCAGCTGCCACTGGCGTGGCACCCCACTTCCTCCACCACCATCTGACCTCCCAGCCACGGCCCAAGCACCACCTCCAATGCCATGCTGTCCTCCCACAGAACCAGAAATGTATTTTCACACCAGCTTTGGGGCCCGTCTGCTGTGGTGTCCCCCACCTTACAACATCCCCTCACCACTGGGCCACCCATAGCAGGGGATCTCTCCTTGGAGCACACGCAGGGCATAAACCATGCTGTGTTTGGGGGACAAAATTCAGGGCAAAAAAAAAAAAAAAATGTACCAGTGACTTCTACCCCCCTCTCCCGCAGAGGGACACAACTGAATCCACTCTCCTTGCTGCCCGAAACAGAAGCGCACGTGACCCAGAGAGGCCTTTCAGAAGAGCCGTGTCTCCAGCAGCTTCTGTTTGCCTTTCCCTTGTTTGCAGCAGCGTCGCATCTGGACCCTCGTCAGGAGAGAGGAGGAAAAAAAAAAGCACACCCTCCTCCTGCTGAACAACCTCTCAATCAAAACAAAGCCGGAGCGGCAGCCAAGAGCTGGGAGGCTCTTTTGTTTAATGCTTAACATCCCCTGGCTGGGCCAGCCCACCCCAGCACGCCAAGGAGCAGGGTGCCAGGGGCAATAGCATGGGCAGCAAGCCAGGGTGGAGAGCCGGCAAGCAAACGCCCGACACCCCAGCGAACAAACCCCGGGGCCAGCTCAGCCACATGAAAGCAGCCGACATGGCAGGAGGCAGAAACAGGCTTCCCAAGCGAGGCCGGCACTGCTCCTCTGTGCACGGCCATTTTGCTGAGCATGGCTGCTCACCGAGAGCAGCCGTTCCCTCCCGAACACCAGTGCCCCCCCAAACCAAGCCCAGCCACCCCCAATGACCCACGGCTTGCCGTCCGCCAAGTTGGGGACAGACCCACTTGCTGGTCCATGTGCTCCAGACACGGGTGCATCAGAGCAGGCTCATGTCTCTCACTGCTGCAAGAAGTGTTAAGCTCCCACTCCTACCCCCCAAATATCTTTTGGGGCTCCAGCAGCCTGAGCTGATGCAAGGAGCTGCCCAGGCACCAAACCACAGCCCGAGGCAAACCTGCACTAGGTGCTCAGCCCACCCCAGCAACCCTGGAAGGTCTCAGCGGGGTTATTGCCAATGGGTGTCCTTACAATCAGCCCCATCCTTGGTGAAGTTATTGCTTGTGTTCTGACACACCGATGGCATCAGGTTCAAGGAGGGGATGTAACAATCTGGGGCATGCTGCAACAGGAGGCTGGGCATGGCCAAGATGCGCACCTAGAAAAAGGGCATTTGGGATCTTCCGTTCCCGAGACTTCACCCCAGGAAGCAGCGACCATAGGAGCCATGGGGTCACACCTGCAAAACACATCCCATCGAGCCCATGGGCCACATCCACAAGCTCTGTCGCTGCAATGCCAGACACGGGTATAAGAGTGATCGCGCCCATGGGCACCACACCAGCTCGAGCACCTGCTGACATGAAAGGGGTCTGAAAAAAACCAAAGCAGACCTCTTTCCTACACCCAGCAAGGACTGGAGGGCTGCAAAACCCTACAGCGGGATATTTAAAGAGCACAAAAGCAGAAGGAGGGGCGAGTGGTGAGCTGGCTGTGGCACCAAAGCACCTCATCAAGGAAAAAATACTTGTTAATAATGTGCTTTTTAATCCAGCCAAGGAGATAAAACAAAACATCCTGGCTGGAGGCTGACTGTTCAGCATGCACATATGTACGGGGATGTCACCTACCCCAGGCTGAAGCTGGTGGAGGGAGGAATGGTCCCTCTTTCCTCATCCCCAGACAGAGACCAGTCTCCCTGCCCAAAACAGAAGTGGGAGCAGCACAGGGTTAAGTAGAGGACAAGCTGCCGGAGACCAAAGGTTGGGCTGAGTCACGCTCTGGCCGTTCCCGTTCCGGTCTGAGCAAGTTTCTCACTTCCCAGGCAGGGTTTGTCCTCAGGCCTGCAGGAACATGTTGCCTTCATCCCCCTGCTGCACTCCCCAGCGGAGCTGCCCTCCTACAGCCAGCACGTACCTCTGCTCTTTGCTTGTCCTTCGAACTCCACATGCCAATTTGGGGCATCTCTGCAGCTTTCAGGAGATGGGAAGAGCCCAACACCATGGTTCTCCTCCATCTTGTCCCCTCTGTCCTCCACCGTGCCCCAGCCATCAGCCCATCTTCAGGCTCTTCCTCAAGAAACAAAACTGCTTTCCCACCCCTCGCCATGCAGACCACCTTTCTTCTCCTCGCCCACAGCTTTCCCGATCCAAAGGAAACCATATAGCTGCCCCCGGGAGGCTGACGAAACACAGCTGATGTTTCCTCCCAAGTGCAAACGTGACACGTTTTCCTGCAGATCCAGATCTTAAATCACTTCTCAAAACAGGGCTCAAGCCCCCAGGCTGAGCCTTCATCAATGTGGATGCACCTGAATGTGGACAAGCAAAACGGCAGAACCATCCTCACAGGGTATCTGTATGGAGATGACAGAATGGTTTGGGTTGGAAGGGACCTTCAGAGATCATCTAGGTCCAACCCCTCCGCCGTGGCTCTTTCACCAGACCAGGTTCCTCTAAGCCCTGTCCAACCTGACCTTGAACATTTCCAATGACGGGGCACCCACAACTTCTCTGGGCAACCCCTTCCAGTGTCTCACCGCCCCCACTGTAAAAAGTTTCTTCCTTATGTTCAATCCAAACCTACCCTCTTTTCAGTTTAAAACCGTTACCCCTTGTCCTGTCACTGCAGTTCCTAGTATAAAGTTTCTCCCCATCATTCTTATAAGCCCATTATAACCCAGGCAGGGTCTCAGTGGAGTGGAGTAGAGGGGAAGAGTCACCCCTTCGACCTGCTGGACACATTGCTTGTGATGCAGCCCTGGCTGTGACAGGCTTTCCAGGCTGCAACCACACATTGCCAGCTCACGTCCAATTTGTCACCCACCAGCTTCCCAAAGCCCTCCTCTGCAGAGCTGCTCTCAACCCATTCACCCCCCAGTCTGTAGCGACAGCCCAGGCGCAGGACCTTGCACTTGGCCTTGTTGAACTTCAGGAGGTTTGCATGGGCCCACTCCTCCAGCCTGTCAAGGTCCATAATGTTTGGTCCCTGTCTTCATAATCCCCACCTCGCTTTGGCATTTCTACCTGCAGAGGGTTTCTGCATCAGCAAAAGAAATAAATCTTTAATAGTAAAAACACAGGAAAAGCCATGCAGGGACCAACGGTCCAGCCAGCTCCTGTGCTGGCTTTGACAGTGGCCAGCAGCAGATGGCTATGAAGGAACATAACAGCCAAGCACATGGAGATATTTCCCAAACCACTTCCCAAGCTCCAGCGCTCCTCAGGCTTTTCCCAAGCCAAAAGACATTGCCCTGTACACCCCCCCCCCCCGATGGATTCCTCCTCCACAAACCCACCCAGGTTCCCCAGAGCACCGTGGAACTTTCAGCATCCACAGCTTTTTGCAGCAGCGTTCACATCCATCATGCAGAAGAGCATCTGCTCCTCTTTCTGGTTTTGTTCATTCTGGTTCTGCTGCCAGAAAGGACAAGGGAACAACACGTTGTCTCTGCACCACTCCTTAATTTTGCAGGCTTCAGTCAACCTGCCCCAGGAGTCTTCCTCTTGAGTGGAGGAAGCACTGACCTACTTAGCAGCTCTCCTCCCGGGGCCACCCCATGGCCCACCATCCCCACCACCCTTCCCTCCGTATACGCTCTATCTTTTTGAAGATAAAAAAATCTCCCCAACATCTCCCTAGTCTCAGCAATTCTCCCAAATCCACCGAGCGCTCCCCACCCATCCCTTCAGCACCAGGATCCCCACACCAAAGCAGAAATCCTTCCAGGGAGCTGACAGCTGCAAACACAGCCACACACCCACTAAGACCCCCCCCAGCCCCTCTCCCAACACCCCATCATGGGTTGACAGCAACAGGGCTGAGCCACCCTAAACACATAACGCTCGGTATGCTTACCCCGTGCACAGCAAGCGTGTGGCTTCACGGGTGCAGACCAGTGACACCACACGCAGCTAGTGCAGAGGAGCTTCTGCTCCAAGCACGAAGAACTCCACACACTCAAAGTCTTCCCCCATCCGCCTGCAGAAATCACATCAACCACTGCAATTACTAACAGAGCTGCCGCTCCAGTGGCTGTATCCAGAAACGGCTGCAGAGCCACCCAGAGCCCAATGCTGCCATTCACCCTGTCGGCCGTGTGCCATTGGTGGGGCTTTTTGCACCCACAGTGACCTGGAAGAGCAGCTTCACCAGCTCAGTATCACTGCTGCATGTTAGCAAAGCGGCATGTAAAAAAAAAAAAAAAAAAAATCACCCACAGCAGCCCGTCGGCCCGAGGCTGATCGTCACCACAAGTGGGACAAAGCCCATGTATGTCCTAAGGGCAGACCAAGAAACGAGGCGGTAACTCCTGTCAACCCTGCACCTTGTGCTTGCCTGTGAACCCATGCAGATCCCACATTTACTAACATGCTAAGGTCTCCTTCTCTGCAAATGATGCAACCAGAGAGAAATTAATTCCTCCAAGAGCTGCAGGGAGCTTTGACATGCAAGGTGAAGCCACTGGGAAGCAGAGCACAGCGGCCAACAGACACTGCCCTGTCCTGCTGGGAGCTGGAGCAGGCACAGGACCAGGACATCACCTTCACCACCAGCACCCAGGCTCCTCCAGCAGAGCGACAGGAGCTGGAGAGGCTTGGATCCGCTTGACACAGCCACAGCACCAAAGAGCCCAAATCCCCAAGAGTATGGCAGGATGGTACCCTGACGCGCAGCAACTGCAGGCAATTTGCTAGTGCACGGTTCCCAGAAGCCAGGCATGGCTCAACCAGTGCCTTCCCATCGCCACGTCCAGACCCCAGCACATCACACTGCCAAACCATCTTCACGCCAGAACCAGGAGGCCCCAGTCATACGTCAGGGCTGGCCCCCATGGTACGAGACACATGGTCCCGCCATAAGCTCCTGCTCTCTCCTCACGCGCAGCAGCACGGCCTGGCACAGAAGCAACCACCAGAGATGAGCAGCAATGCCACCTCCACCCACACCCCAACACCTTTCTTACCTTCTCCGACTTCACCTTTTTCAGCTGCCGGCACTCACTGTCCCCATCCTCCAGCTCCGACTTAACTCCCAAGGGATTGAGCGCAGCTCCCGTGTCAATAGCTATACTCCCAAGCTGCTCGGCAGCAGCAGGCTCTGTCCCCTGACCCCCATCATACTGTCCCACCCTCACTGCCAAGGCCAGGGGCTGCAGCACACTGGGCTCCTTCTCCGCCACAGCCCCCACACCCTCACTCCTTTCCTTCTTGCTCTTGGATGAGGCACCCTCCTTCTCCTTCTTGGAGCCGGCCATGCTACGAGATGTCTTGGCCGTTTTCTCCGAGCCCTTCGGGTTGACGGCAGGCACCAGGCCACCCGAATTTGCGCCGTCCCCAGAGCGTCCTTGAGCCTCCTTCTTGCCACCAGCTCCCTCGCTGGGAGTGAACAAGGAGGACCCCGGGGTCGGCTTGCCACTGTCCTTGCCACTCTTGCTCCTTTTCGACTTGGATTTGCCCTCCTTGCCCTGCGGGCCTGGCACTGGGCTCACAAACTTGATGTTATCCGGTAGGGTTGCCACCGCGTTGGGTGCCGGGAGCCCCACCTCTTTGGAGCCCGACATTTCCAATTTCTGCTGATCCTTCTCCAAATCAGCGTCCAGGTCAATGATGAGATTCCCTACACCAATGTCCCACTCATCCCCGCTGTCGTATGTCTCAACCGGGTTTGCATCGATTCCTTTCCCTCCGGAAGCTCCGCTGCTCAAGGACATCTTAGACTTAACGGCCCCTCACGGTTCAAGGCTCTTCCCTGCCTCCACGCCCTGGGGGTCACCTACGTCCTCGGGGGGATTCCAGCGGTCAGGGTCTGCCCAGGTGACGGCATCGCTGCTGGAAGGGAGAGCAAAGAGAACAGCGTTACACATGAAGAGCCCCGGGCAGGCAGATCTGCCTTCGCTGGCAGCCTCATGTGCAGGAGAAGTCCTGGGCAGGGTGAAAGCCCCCAACCACCCAAATCCCCCATTGCAGGATGTGAGGCAGCATCCTCCTGCCACCCCTCCCTGGGCTGGGGGCCAGTCCTTGGCCATCCCTGCAGCAGCAGCCATCTGGCACTGATCCCTCAATCAATACCAACCCTGGCAGGTCACGGCTCTCGGCTTCAACAAGACATTACTCACATGTTTCCCCACTCGCTATTTCCCTCTGAATTATTGAGTGCTGCCCCTGGGAGGAAGGATTGATTCCTCTCCTGCTGATGCCACCCGGCGGGAAGGCTTCTCTCCCCACCAGCCTCCCTGTGAGGGACGAGAGCTGGGGAAGTCAAGTGCCTTGGTGGGAAATAAATCCCAAGCTTCAGAATACCCATGACACTTGGGACGCGTCAGAGCAGTCGCTGAAAGCCAAATGGCAGCGGGAAGCAGCGGGTTTCCACCCCGCACCTCCAGGCAGCACTGTGTTGTGTTTGAACCAGCTTTGAACCACCGTTACGTCCAGCACGACAAGCCATGCGGCAGGCTCCGAAGGACAGGAAGCCAAGTAGCAGTTGCACGGGTACCGGGTCTTTACTGGGAAGAGAGGGACTGGATGTACCTGTCCGCACCATGGCCAAAATTTCTCCGCCCAGCTTCCCAGCCCCTCACCCGCCCTGCCCTCAGATGCATCGTATGCTGCCCTCAAACAAGAAAAGGACACCCACATGAAACCTGAAAAGTGCCAGAGTTGCTCACTGAGATTAGCTTGTGGCAATTACACTGATGAGACATCGTTAACACATGAAACAGCTTCTTCCCAGCAGCCACCCGGCCAGCTACTTGGCCCCAGCCAACCGCTCTCCAGATCTCTTAAGAAATTCTTGGCCACCCATTTGGATGAAGCTCCTCTCCAGCAACACTGTCCTCCCCTTCCCTGCCAAGTTCCGGGCCTGCCAGCTCCTGGTACTATTTATGAGCAACACTTCAAAAAACAGGTGACTTAAAGAGAAATGAAAAAAAAAAACCAAAAAACCCTACCCCACACACGCAGAAATTTCTTCAAACCCCAGCAGGCAAGAGCCTGGAAAGCAGCTTCATGGTGCGTTTCCAGAGACGCAAACACTGTAAAAATGCCAGGGATTCTTTCATCAGACAGGCTGCCGCAGCTAGACCATTTTCCATCTGCTCCCCACAGCATCCTCAGCTCTGTACAGCTAATAATCCACTCTCTGACAGGTCATTACGGATATTTTTAACCCCAGGAGCCAGGGGCTAGCATGCAAGCTGGAAATTAAAAGCACTGACCTCTCATTTCAGCAGCAGAGAAAGTGCCGAATCAGGAGATCACTTTGTGCACCGGAGTCACTAACAGCTTCCCAAAGCTGCACCACATGTTTCTCTTGCCTCTTCCTCTTCCTCCTCCTCCTGCCCCAGCACCCACTCCCCAGCACTGAGCCAGGGCGCCCAGCCGGACCCTGCCTGTCTGGAGCCCCTCTCCAAACCACCAGTGGGGCCAGTGATCAGCAGCGATCATCTCACCTCTGCACGGCACAGACCTCCTTGGCTGGCACACATTGCCACAGCCAGCTCCCTTTGTGCCAAGGATCTGCAGCGATTCCTTTGTCTGGATGGGCAAAGCCAATAACAAGGTGGATGAGCCAGATTTTTAGCTGATAACAGCCCTCTCCGGGCCCAGCTGAGGCCCAGCATCCAGCCAGACAGGGCATGGGGACACGGTGCTGCTGCAACACACACGAGCTACCAGAGAGGATAAGGCTCAGCCTCCAACTCCAAGAGCTGCCCACCCAAGGTTGGAGCACACAAAGGGCCATGGTCAGCTCAGGTCAGAGGGACAGATGTACCAGGATCTGGCCTTGGAGTTGTGGGAAGGTGATGGACAATCCGCAGGGTTGTACTGTGACAGGCACATCATCACCCGCTCCGCGCAACGCCTCCACAACACCGGCTTGGCCAGCTCTCAGCTCACACTGGGAAGCTCGCCTTGCTGTTTTAAGTGTGTATATATACATGCACACACACATACACATAAATATTATTTATATCTATGAAATAAGGAGAGCAGATGAGCAGGACTCTAGTCTGAAACTATGCAAACAGCAGCAGCGTTTGCCAACTCCTACCACAACAAAAGGAAGAAGGAGCCCAGAAGTCTGCTGGGTCCCCGGCGACTAGAGAGCCAGGAACAATCAAAGAGTTAGAAAACAAGAGGAGAAAAAACATTCACCCTACGGAGGAGGCGTCGAGGGGGCCGGAGACTCTGCTAACGCTGAGGGAAGGGAACCGCAAATAGGACAGATGAGAACAGGTTGGATTTGCAAGAGCGGAGGAAAGGCACGTTGTGCCAAGACGTGCCACTGTGGGAAGAAGGGCCAGGACAGAGATCGGCCCTTGCCAGCCCAGGACTGAAGGCCAGGACCCCAGTACACGATCTGGGGGGGTCCCCTGAACGTCATCCATTGCACGTGTCTCCAGAGCATTTCCCACAGCTCAAACACCCCCTGCCTGAAATTCCCATCCCAATTCCCCATTTTTCTTCTCCAAAGAGCCACCCTCACAGGTTCAACCTCTGCAGCCAGAGGAGGGTTGCGGGTCCCTCTCCCAAGCAAGACCCCCAGGGACTCCCAATCTGCCATGCCGTTGTTATTTCAGGTGGACGGGAACCCCTGGCTACCGCAGCCCACGGTCCCTTTCCCACCGCCTGGTTTGCCCAACCTGGAGAAGCACTGGGTGCTCTCCAGATCCTCCCAGCTCTCCTGCCAGGGGGAGTAACGCCGCCACAAATCACAGCATCTCAGAAAACAGACCAAGGAGATTGATTCAGCTCTAAACGTGTCCTTCCCCTTACCTCCTGCTATCGCAGGATTGATCCCCACGCAACATGAAAAGCATGTGCTCACTTGTTGGCCTGGAGACCTGCCAACAAAGCATTTTAAGAGCAGTCCTGGAGCGCAGCTCCTACAAGGAGACAGCTTTCTGCTTGGGAATGCTGCACACACACAGCACCAGACATGAATAATTCAGCTCCATTAGGTGCTGAGACCTCTACAATCCGCATCTATAGGCTGGGACAGAGCCAACCAAGAGACAAACCTGAAAGTTCACTTTCGGAGCTGCAAACACACCTAGAGAAAGCTATTCAAACAGAACAGCTCGCCTTCAAAAAGGGAGTGAGGAAAACGGACGAGCCCCTGTCTCTTTGTGCTAAAACATGTTCAGGATGCTCAGCAGCAGGACCCGTTGAGCCCACGCCACTCTGGCTTTCTCTACCAGAGAGAAGAAAGAAACCTCTCTACCAGAGGCCAAGAAACTAAAGCAGGGAAGGATTGAATGCCCAAGGGTGGTGAGATGCAGGAGAAAGCTCTTCTCCTGGCAACAACCAGCCCACACGTAGGGAGACTGTCTCATACCCATGTGCTCCAGCCTGCAGCGCTCCAGGATCAGCCTCTGGTGGCTTCCAGACATGACCGACTACAATTTTCACCCTGATTAACTTTCAGGAATGCCCGCAAGAAGGAGCAGCAAAGACGAGGGGGTTGGGGGGAAGGAAAAAAAAAAAAGTCTCCAGTGAGGCAGAAGGCAGGGAGCAGAGGGTTTCAGCAACATGCTTGCCCCAGCCAGGAGCGACCCTGGAGAGCAAAGAAACCCCTCTGCTCCCTGCCAGGGGGAGGCAAAGGCAGTGCCGGCAGCCAGGGGAGAGCATCCACAGAAGAGATACTGGCCCCTGCCACTTGCCAAGACCCCAAAGGGCTCCCCACAAGCCCCCAGCCCCGCTCCACTGAGGCACAAGGGGCTGCAGTGCCGATGCCCTTCCTCCCGCCGCTGGCAGCCAGCTGGCAGCTCTCCCCATACACTGCCTCCACATAAGATCCCTTTTTGTTTCCTTTTACGACTAAAACTCAGGGCCGGGGGGGGTGGGTGGTGGTGGAACACGCCTGCTTTTCCCTGCTCGCTCCCGCTCGGCTCCTACCACAGCGCATTTGTAATCCCCCAGCTGGGCTTGTTTGGGTTAGATTTTTGTTAAGTAACTCCCATGTCTTTTCTGCAGATTTCTTTTTAAGATGTTCCCCTCTCTCCCCGCCCCCTCTCTCTAGAGATGGTGGAGAAAAAAAAAGAAGGAAAAAAAAGAGAGAGAAAAAAGAGAAATGTTGAATGCAAGCCAGCTGGCACGCACAAGAGGAGACTGAGAAATCTGCACAAAGGAGCTTCCTCACTCACTTGCTGCTTTCAGCTCAAGAATCACACAGGGAAGGAGGGTTTGCTCTCCCCCATACATCAGTCAAGCCGTAGCAGACAAAGGAGATTTACCATGACACCTTCCAGAACTGCCACCCAACAGGGGCAGGATCCCTCAACTGCCTTTGCCCGGCAGGAGTCTGAGCTGTTGCAAAACATGGCAAAGCGCAGGGCTTCAAAACAAGCTGTTCATTGTGGAATTAAGCAAGATTTTGAATGGAGGAGCTGCGCTCCCGCCTCCCTGCTCACACAAGGCGCCGGGAGAACTTCGGTGGCTCTCAGGGCCAAGTCGGACTGTGTCAGCGAGCTGCCAGGAGGGAGAAGGCTGAACCCAATTTGAATAAAATGGAGCCACCCTTCTTTTTTTAATATGGAGGTGCACCCCACCAAGACTACATCTTCCAGCATGCACTGCAACTGGAGGGCCCGGAGAGACATCAAGAAACTTATGCCGGGACTCCAAGTTTCTGCAGGCTGAGCCTTGACACTGGAGATGAACCTGACACAGGGCAGTGCTCGAGTCATGAGTAATTTCTTGGCATTCTTGAGAAAAGCCTGAAATATTTGAGTCCAGGCATTACAAAAGCAGGACGGACGAGGTCACTGGAAGAGGCTGGAGACAGAGGAAGATGGGAGAGGTTAGCACAGACTTCTTCAGCTTAAGTGTGGCCAGGCAATCACTCTACCCGGAGCAAAGCTCAGGAGATTTATCAGTCACAACACACACTTGCTACCAAATACACACTCAAGCATCAACTTTACGTTCATCATCAGTCAAGAGATGCAGCTCAAATCAAAATTCAACCTCACCTCCATCCCCCATCCGCTCATGACCTTAAAACACAACCTCTACAGCAACATTCAGCAAGACTACAGCATGCAAAGAAGTCCAGCAGAACTGCAGATACAAGATAAAGGCATGCGGTGCCAGATCTCTACCTGGCTGTGTTTGAAGAGAACACTTCACCAGATTAGCTGAAACTCAGCGCTTGCTTCTTACTGACACTTCTTTAACCTGAATGCCAAACAGGCATTGAGGAAAAACTTGATCTAGGGCTGAAAAATCCAACATTCTTGAACACGGTTCGACAGCAAAGCCACCCTCAGCAGACCCCCTCGGTTCCCCCAACCTCCAACAAGCCAAACCCCACCAGCGGCAACATCACCAGTATGTGAGGTACACAGAAAGGGGGAAAATGAAAAGGAGGAAACGTTTCAGGCCTTCTTTTACATTGCAAAAATGGGGAAAACTGGAACAAGTTCCTCTTTAATCCTCCTGTCACTCTTGGAAGTGTAATCACCAAAGCCCCAATTTCTCATTTGTTCGTGCCTCCAGAGCCTGCAGTTCTTCCGATTTACAATTAATTGGCATTTTTTTCAAGCTACCTAACTCTGTACTGAATAAAACACGACTCAGATTTCCTCTGCCAACACACAGAAGTCCAGAGCTTCATATTTCAAGAAAGCTAACAGCGTAAGAAACATCACCAAAGGTCCTCAGCTCAAGCAGAAGGCACATCAATATCTACAGACTCACACCAAGGCACCAACATCACTTCATTTTGTTCTTGTGAAGGACAGCAGGCAAACATCACCTTCTCTGTACTCCCACTTGCTCTCCACTGAATCATGCTGCTGGAGTCACTCCTCCGGTAGGAAGCTGAGCAAGCACCATCATTACACGGATGCCAGAATGTATGCATCAACACGACTCAAGTCATAGAACTGTAGAGCAGCCCGGGTTGGAAGGGACTGAGAAAGGTCACCTGGTCCAGCCTTTCATGGGGAAGGGAGCCCAGGTGAAATTATCTACTGCTCTGTCCACTTGCACCTTGAACACCTCCAGCAACGTGGACTTTACTGTGTCCTTGAGGAGGCTATTCCAGTTGACTGTTCTCTGTGTAAAAAATTTCTTTCTTCTGTTGAGAAGAAACCTCTCCCGGTGCAGCTTGTATCCTTTGCCCCTTGACTCCTCCATGTGGCTCCTTGTGAAGAGAGAGCCTCTGTCCTCTTTGTAGCCACCCTTTAAGTCCAGCGACTTGCCCGTGCACATGGCCTTCCCACAGAGAGCTGATGGAGCTCCTGCTGGGCAGGAACCAGGTTTGCAGGAGGGACCACAGTGGTGGGATAAAGCAGCAGCATGGAGGAGAGGAGCATCAAGCACAGCTAGGACAGGCGAGAGCCATGCCAGCGCTTCATTACGACTCTCACGGCACCGTGCTGCGTGAGGCATGTTCCCTTCCCACCAAGGCTCTGCCTCTGGTACGGAGGTGAGCAGGCAGCTGCAAGGCTCAGGCTTGGCTCTTCCACTGGATGCTGGCTGGCAGTAGCCTGCTCATCCAAAAATGCTGGGCTAGACTTCTTCCAGCAAGCATGACCTTGCAGACTTCAAAAATCTCTGACAGCTGAAAATGGCCAAGAGCTTTCTCAGCAACCCAGCCCTCAGATCCACAGCAATAAATGTAAACTGGTGCCCAGCACTCTTAACATTCAGCTGTACTGGGAAAGAGGAATTTAAAAACCCAGGTGCTTGGGGGAAAAAAACATTTGGTGGGTAAAAGAACAGAGCCAGCTTCCTTCCTGCAAGCTCAGTGCTCAAATCTACCCTGAATTAGGGACGCCAAACAGGGGTTTAGCCCTCACCATTGTGTCTGCACGCTGGAAGACACCACCACGTGATTGCCAAGCCCAGACCCACATGCAATGGTTTGACAATAACTACAATTACAGCCCCATCTTCACCCAGAGCCAGCATCCCCCGCTCACCCACGACCCTGTGCCACCTGTTGTGACCGTGGGTGTCTCAGCAGCACTAGCACACGGCACCAGTGGGTGCCTGGCAGGCACAGGCAGTGCTGTGGGAGCAGAGAGGCATCACCCCAGAATTTGGTTTTTGAAGGCTGACACACAGAGCATTGGCAGCTATGTGGTGGCAAAAGCAAAAAGCAACCCTGTGAGCAATAACCAGCCAGGATTAACTCGGGAAGCACTTCAGATGAGTCTAAGCTAGACAAGCCGGCATGCTACAGCTCATCAGAGGCACTGCTGGCAGCACCAGACACAGCCCCGGTGCTCTCCTACCACCACAAAGCCCAATATTGTTGAACCTAGCCAGCCATGCTGCTGCTGGCTGCTGCCAAAAATAACATCAAACACTCAAAACAGGACATCTGAGCAAATCTGTTTGGCACCAAGCTCTGCATCACAGTGCTTCCCATAGGGACAAACCTGGGGATTGACTGTCCCTAGAGCAGAGAGCTGGTTTCCACCAGGAAAGCAGAACAGCCATGCGGATTTAAAACCAGTCTGGTTACATCCTTGCTAACCCCAACGCAGAAGTGAACTGATTTACAGGAGGCTTAAAGAGATCTGAATTGGTGGCCTGTCATCATGCGCAACCTAGAAGGGGGTAGAGAGCACATAAAAATAACCAAAAAGGCTTACAAATTTCAGATAAAGCTCTGCGCAGGCTGGAAGACTGCCAGCAGCCTGAGAAAGTCAGCAGCAAGAGGAAGCAGCAAGATGGATGTGACCAGAAAAGATCCCTGAAGCATCAGTCACAGAGATGGGAAGAAAGAAAAAATGGCGAAGACCAAAGACAACCAACAGACATAAATAACTTCTGGAGCAAGTGCCAGAAAAAAGGAGCTCGCCCTTTGCCCCCTGCTCACCCAGCACCATGAGCGGGGTTGCAGAAAGGCACCCGCAACTTTGGCAGCAGCCCGACCTCCTGGGCATTGGTGGGAGCAGAGCAGGCGCCTCTGCACCGGCCATTTGCACCCTTCCCTTATGGGATTTGGAGGCAGCAAGGCTCCTCACCTCGCTCCCAGCCACCCTGGCATCCCTGCTGCCCCTCAACCCCATGGCGGTCCCAGTCCCAAGCTGGGACTCCCACAGTTGCAGCCACATGGGCTCCCAACGAGGATCACCCTCCAAGGAGGTACAGCAGGAAAGGGAAACCACCGGCTGTGTTGGCAGACGCCGGGAGGGCTCCGTGCCGAAGCCAACGTCTCATTTCTGTCTTCTCCACCCAAAGGAAGACCACCTTAGTGATCCCAGCCAAGCATCGGCTCCCAGCCACAGCCCTACCTCAACAGGAGAGGGGCATGCAGCAGCACGATTTGGAGAGGATGGACAGGCGCTCGCGTGCTCACTCCCACAGAAGAGAGAGCTTCTGGGCTTTATTTTTTCTTTTAGGAGAAGAGCGCACAGGCAGCCTGGGCCATTTCCCAGGCTTCAGAAGAGGATGAACATCTCTCTGCCGCTCCTAACCACTTCACCTATTAATGCCTTTAATTCCCTTCATTCAATAACCAATTAGGGCACCTTGGCTACACGAGCTAAGGCTTCATTTGCAGCAGAGGACCTTGCGCGCGGCTGTAATCTCTCTTGCTGTCAAGCCATCAGCCTGGGAACACTTTGGGAAAAAACAACCAGCCTGCAAAGTAAAGGAGGAGGGAAGGCATACGCAGACAGGGACAAATGCGAGCACAGCCAACACCATGCCAAGAAATCCCTGCTTTTTTTTTTTCCCCTGGGAGGGTTAATAAATAGGTGTATTTCACAGATTAACAAAGCACATTTGCAAAGCTATGATATACATCCGAAAGTTCCTAATTCACGCTAATGACCCATCGTAAGTTGCCAAATTTTGTGAATTAGCTAGCATGTAAAGGACTACAATAAAAACCAGCAAGACCCATGCATCAACGTGTACTTGGCTTATTTGGGAAGTCATAGCTCACTTTTAATTACTTGTGGCGATAGATGCAGGGGGAAGGTACAGATTAGATGGGAAATGCCACGAATAAAAAGAAAAATGGGAGATCTTCAGGACAAGCAACTTCACGGCAGCATCAGCTAGTAAATCTTTGGGGAAGGAGTAGTAATTCTCCTGCAGATTAGCAAGATTCTACCTCTTCAATTGAATTCATGGCGGCGGGCATTAGCTTAGTCATTACACACCTCATTTTCACTCCTTTAAGAGCTGCAAAGCAGACTCCTCCGGAGCTACCCTTCAGAGAAGCACAGGGAGAACTCCCAGCCAAATCTTCGGACTCTCTCAAGCCAGAAACGCTGTATTTAATCAAAACCACAAATGGGCTCAACAAATTTATTAAAATCCTTCTCAAACTGCCTTGTTTTGTTATCAATAAATCAGTGTAGCCATGCAAAGAGGCAAGATGTGGCAGGCGATGCACAAAGTGATCGTCCTTCCAGCCCTCAAAAGAGCAGCCGAGCCAGCCCAGGAATGGCTCGGACAGAAAATCCTGTGCCGCAAAAGCTTTCTGCGTCCACAATGTGCTTGGGGAAGGAGTGGCATAGAGGGACAGCATTATCTTTCCTTTTCGTTTCTTTTTGTACTCCACAAACAAGGAAATGAAGGGTGGAAGTTGAGCATTTAACGTCTAAATAGAAAATATCAAGACTCTCCAAAAATCATCCTTATTCATCCACAAAACCACACTCGCATCCTTTTACACCCTCTCTCCACACACGACCTCCGAGTTGACGCTCAAGCTGCTACGTCAGTCATTTTTGTGCACGTGAAGGATACCGAGGTGCAAAAGCAAAACAACCTCGTGGTTTCATCTCAAAAACTGATTTTTCACCAAAACCCAGAAGCGAAGTAGGTGTTTCCATTAAAGAAATGATAAAAATAATAAAAAAAAAAAAATCTCACAGGCAGCAAGAGCCACAGAGCATGCCTCCCAGGCAGGCAGCCATCCCCTATTTTCTTTATGATAGGGCCATTGGAAAAAACCTTACTTTCCTCTGAAACCAGGGCACACCACAAGGCACTGATCCTCATTAGTGGAGAAGTGCATTTTCAACGCAATTGTGCTGCAAAAGAAGCCACATCCTGGTGGATTTTTTTTTTTTTTCCTTCCCTTCCCCAAAACCAAGCAGCACCCCTTCCTCATCCGAGCCAACCCGGCGTGGGGACGTGGAGCAGACCAGCCGCTGCCAGGGTGGCCAAGCCTCCAGTTCAGTAGCTACACCACGGCTCCCAGGGCAGCCACATGCTCTGGGCTGGCTCATCTTGATCTTACGAAAGACCCTTCACGCCCAGATGACCTCCTCAACATACCCCTACATCCCCAAAACCCTGCTGGAGTTGGGCACCCCCATGCAATGGCATCATCCTCCCTCCGGTCGCTACTACCGCAGCGCAAGCATCCAAATCATGACTTTCCCAAATAAGCAGGCCAGCTCCGTGGGGAAGGGATGGGTTCTCCTCACACACGGGGAGCCCGCAGGCCCCTGACCACAGGTGCCCATGAGGCATCGGAAGGAGTGTGGTTACAGGAGAACTGCAGACAACCCAGGCCATCTCCAGGTGCTTTGGGGAATTTGGTGCTTCTCAAAAAAATCTCTCCACAAACCACCATCAGCTGCAAAGAAATATGGGGCAGGTTTCAGAATGGGTCCGTGACTCTCGCAGCCGCGAGGCTGGGGAAATATCGGTCCATATTCTGCAGCAAGCCTGCGAAGATAAACACGGACCTCACCAGTGGGAAACCATCCCATCTCCAGCAGACGACCCAAAGCCGATCCGCTCGCTGCATGGACTGTGTACAAGCAAGCAAGCACGGTTAAACTGTCACCAGCCCCAGCAAGGTCACCTGTGGCCTCACCTCCCATCAGTACAAAGCCGGCGCATGACGCACTCCCCGCAAGCATCCGCCTGCCTGCTCGCTGCCTGCCCCCAGCCAGAAGCAGCCGTGTCAACACTCAAATGGCATAGCTGCGCACGCACGCTGTCACACATCACCAAAACACCATACCTGGGACCATAAATACCATCTTATTTACATAATACTCCGGATAAAGGGGACAAAGAGGCTTATTGCATTTCATCTGGGACCAGTATTGCATCAGCACCCAGAAGCCCTAATCTGAACCAGAGCCCTGCTGCGTGGGGTGCAGCAGGATGGCGGCGAGGTGTATCCCCGCTCCCGGCCCGTCCAAGGTCGAGACCAACACCACAGAGCCCCCCGCCAGTGAGCAGGGAAAGACCCCTTTTTAGGCAGTGTAAACTCAGGAAACACCGAATAAATTACATCATTGGGCATGACGCGCCTCTTGTTCCCAAGCACCTTTCTATTGTGGCCGAGCCCCAGGAGTGCAATCCCAGCCACCAGTCTCCAACCTCTGTCACGGTATGGACACGACTGACAGACATCGACTTTGTTTTGGTAGGGACACCCATGTGGAAGGGCTAGAAAGACAAGGTGGCTTCTGGTTTTCTTTAATTTATGCAATTAAAATTAAAAAGATACTGTAAATATAATGCGGAGGCAAATTTCGATTTGGCGCGGCCCGGTTCTCAAAGAGAACAAAGCAGACAGAGCGAACTCTGGCCTTTCCTTCTTGTTCATACATAATAAAGATACACGAGCTGTTGGGTAGCTCCAACACAGCGTGAGAAGCCCTTGTCCGCCTTTAGACTTTGCGAGCCCTTTCTTCCCGAAAAAGGCACGTTTTCAGCTAGCCTAACGATTTCAAGGGAAGAGCTTTAGAGGCAGCAGATGCCATGCCCACTGACATCCGACAAGTCAGGTACAGTGAGTGTGAGGGGACTTTTCAGCCTTGCAACTGCAGAGAGGGAGAGAGATCGTTGGCAGTTGCCACCCAGCCCGCAGCACGGGGCGAACAGACGGACAAACAACCCTTATTCGCAGCAGCTTCTCCCCTCCCCAAAAAATAACACCATTTTTGGCAGGCACAGAGGACGCCGCAATAGGATAACGTGTATTAAGAGACACCTACGTGCGCATACACGCAGGCACCAGCCCCTCTCACTAACGAGCAGCCTAATGGCGACTCACAAACCCACACAGACCCTCAACTGGAAACCAAGTCCAGGCGCTCAACTTGGAAAAAGAAAGAAAAAAAAACAAAACAAAACAAAAAAAACAACCAAAATCTCGTGTCCTGGCCATACTCAATTACAGATCATTACAACTTGCTTGATAATTAATTTCCTCTGGTGGTTCTAACCGGCTCACAGCACTCGTCCCGAATGCAAGGCCAGTTTAGGTGAAACATTAAAACCTTGTCCTTTTGCACCACCAAGACGGCCGTGCTCCTGGGGCTGCACACATCTCCCTTCTCTGGCGAGCTCTACCCCGCAGGGACGGAGAGGAGAAAATGCTGCTGGATGAACGAGGGAATAAAAGGGCAAAGATTTTTGTTTCAAGACCAAAAAGGCTTCAAAATAATAAATTATAAATTATTTCTGGTCAAGAGCTAATCAATAAAATAAGCTGACTGGATTTTTCAAGTGCCGTGCGTGCGCAGCCGTGTACCGCCAACAAAGAGCTAGAAATGTGCAGCATAATCCAACGCCGGAGTCACCGCACAAAGCATGGAAATAGGTTTTCCTGAGGATGCCCAGGCGAGGAAGGCTGTGAGCTCCCGCGCCGCCCCTCTGCATGCCGGAGCCCGAAAGCCAGCCCTGATGCCGGCATCCTTAATTCTCCTGGAGGGGGTGGGGGGGGGAAATAAAGGGCCTGTGAGCTCCTCAGTGAGTGCCATGGAAAACGTGTGTGTCTAACACCTCCTCTCCTGCAAGGGAAAGGGCCTTTCCAGAAGGAGGGGGGGAGGAAAATATGTGTGTATATATATAAAGAAAAAAAAAAAAAAAAAAGCTGCTGGTAGATGGAGGGGAGCCAAGTCTCGCAGACCAGACCTGAACCTGTGACCTTCCCCATGCACTCAACAGACGGGAGAGCTTCCCGGCAGGAGCGGCCATCCTCGCCCCTCCAGAAACCTCTCACAGGACGCTGGCGTCCGGGTACAGCCACGTCGTCACTGGCGAGGTCACCCCCCGGGATCGGCCCCATGCTCTGAGCGTGGGGGGCTCCAAGGACGGCCACTCGTCCCGGGGCACCGGCCCTCTCCGAAGTGCAGAGGGGGGCTGGAGCTGTGTCCCCCCTCCCCCCAAACCAACACACAGGAGAACTCGTGCTCACTAAATGCCTTTGGGAAAACTGAAACTTCCGTGATTTTGGGGCTGAGAACCCCCCAAGGGTCCTCCCTCCCAGCACCCCAAAAGCATCCCAGGGGAACCAGCGCTGTCGTGGACGCCCCGGGACACGGCCGCCTCCTCGGGAACCGCATCCCCGCACCCACGGGCCCGCACACGTCGTGTGTCCCCACCCCCCCCCCCAAAACCGCCCCGGCGCTGACCCCCCCCCCCCCGGCCGGGGGGGGGGGGGGAATCCGCCCCACCAACAGACCCCCCCCAGAGAGCCCCCTCGCCCCAACGGCGACGGAGAGGCGTCCCCGGGCCTCGGCGACGGCGCCCACCCCGGGAGGGAGCCAAACGGCGGTGTTTGGCGGGGGGGTGTCCAGGCCCAACGGCCGAGGAGAGAGGGGGGAGAGAATGGGGGGGAGGGGGGGCTGGGCCCAACGGCCGCGGGGGATCCCCAACCGACGCCTGCCCACACACACATACACACGCAACCCGCCGGGGCGCCACGGGGTCGGGCCCGCACTCACCCGTGCTCCGCTCCCGTCCCGGGCGGCCCTAAGTCTCCTCCATGGGGGCCGCTCCACCGGCAGCTAGGGGCCGGCCGCCGGGGCCGCCATGCCGCCCGCGCCTGTGGGCCGCGCCGCGCCGCGCAGGCCGCGCCGGTGTCCGCCTGGCGGGGCGGGGCGGGGCGGGGCGCGGAGGGCGCTCGGCTCCGCTCGGCCCCGCTCGGCTCGGAGGGGGCGCGGCAGCCCGGAGCCGGAACCCAACCGGCGGCCGGAGCGGGACGGCGCGGCGCAAAACCCGGAAGGAGAAATTTGGAGCGGGAGGACAGGGAGCGCCGTCGCCGGTGGGGAGGAAAAAGCGGCGCGGCCCACACAAAGGGGGCGCCGGGGCCGGAAAACGCGGAGACCGGATGAGGAGCCGGGGCACAGGAGCAGTGGGCAAAGCCTGGAGCGGAGTGTTCCCCCCCTGCGGAGGCGGAGCCGCCGCCGTGTCACCTCGGGAACCGGGGGGGAGCAAATTTTTGGGGGTGTTTTACAAGCTCCGGGGTGTCGTGTGAGACCCCGCGCCCGGGAAGGTCCTCCCACAGCCTCACCGGCACCAGCACCGGTTGGGCTCTCAGAGCTGGCACGGAAGCACTCAGGCCAGATTTCGGGCAGCGAGAGGGTCACTGCCCTGAGGTACCTGCATCCACCCCAAAATGTTGTGGGTTTTTTTTTTTTTCACGTCATGCCCCATGCAGTCATTTTTGCTCCCCAGATGGGTCTCCGGTGCTGGACAGAGAGAGCATCCTCCTTCCTGAAAGCACACACATCCCCAGTCCTCCTCATCCCCAAACCCTCCGCTCCCAACCCCAAAATGCCAGTGCTGTCCCCACGCCAGCCAGTGAGGAAATTTGGGCTCATCTCAGCAAGGGGTGCCTCCATCACACCCCAAAACCAGCCCAGCACAGGAGCAGCTGGCCCTGAGCAAGGTGAACTGGTGCAACAAGCAGTGCCAATGGCAGACGGAGCGCAGTATCCAAGCCAACAGCGATCCAGCAGCGCAGAGCTCAGAGCTGGGATAGTCTCCTGCAGTGAGGGTGATGGAGCGGGGACCACTGCCTCCGGGCCCCGGCATGGGGCATCCCAGCCCGGAGAGGTGCCACTGTACCCGGGGACAGTGGGTCTCCTCCTCCAGCACAGTTTCAGGAGGACGATGACGGAGATGCTGATTCCTTCCCATACTTTTTCACCCCCAAACGAGGACAACAGGAGACCCAAACCCCTGGGTTACGGAGGCGGGATGCCGTGACAGGCTGGGTTTGGGGTGCCATCTGGCTTTTGGGGCTGGGGCAGGTGGGAGGGGAAGTCAGGAGAGGTTCAAAGCAGGAGGGAAAGACAGATGAGGAGAGCGTTCATTTTGCCCAAAAGAGATGAAGAGGAGGAATTCTTCATCACAATGAAAAGGAGACACTGGCCTCAAACGGCCCAAAGCCAATGCTGGTGGGCCCCAAGACAACCTATATTAACAAATTCAAGTCGGTTTTTACCGAATTTTTTTAAAGGATTCGGTAAAAGGCATTCTGGGCATTCGGCGCCAATTTTCCACACATACCCGGACCAGGAATGATGCTCCCAAGGGTGGGAAAACCAGCTTCTGCTGGGAACACAGAACAAACCAGGGATGGGTTGGTGCATCGTCCTGCTCATTTCCTGGCAAACCTGTAAATGATGTAATTAACAGAGGAGGAAAATAAAACCACTGCCGGGCAATGCAGCTTTGTTGGAAATGATCTCAGCGTCCCTCCCATGGCGCATTCTGCCGCCACCGTGAGCGATGCCCATGATCCAGCCCGCCAGAGGCTGCTGCAGCCCCAGCGCCGGAGCCGCCGGCCCCACGGGACCTGGTGGATTTTACCAGCGACTGGCGGAGAATGTGAAGTCTCGGGGGATGAAAGCTTCAGGTGATGTGCAGGTGTGAGCTGCAAGTGATGTAAAGGACAGGGAGGTGACAAAGAGCAGCTGCCGTGCCCATGGAGATGGACGCAGGAGATGGATCTGGTTTAATACGAAGCCAAATTGCAGGCTCATATGAAAAGCCTGGCTTAGGTATGGAGCAGGCAACCCATCCTGGGAAGCAGTGCCCCGAGATGGGGATTTTGACAGGCAGGACACAAGCCCTGCAGTCCCCTTGTCCCAGGGGGATGGTACAAGATCCCTCTCTGTCATGGCCTTGTCCGACGGCACCACACTCCTGGGATAAGGAGCAGGAGTTGGAACCCCCAGGGCTGCGGCACATGGAGCCCAGCCTGGGTGCAACCCATGAGTGCCAAGCGAGGGTCAGCCCCTTCCACCTCTAGGAGAGCCGCTCCAGGGAGCTGCCGGCAAACCAACCTCAATGTCCTGCCTCTCCCACCTGGCCACCAAGGCCAAGTCCTCTCCTGCCGCTGTCTCCCCATGGCACCAGCACCTTGGGACGCCACCCCAAGCCCCCCATCCCTCCCCAGCTCCGCTCCTACGGGTGCTGCAGACATCTCCTCCCACTCTCAAGGCACACCCACCCAAGAGAGGAGGACCTCCACTGTACAAGGAGAGAAACACGTCCAGGGAAGTCACCAGGATTCCCAGCACAGCTGGCTGGGACCATACTGGTGGGACACGAGGGACAGGCTGGCAGATGGGGGGGACGCGGCTGGAGAAGGAAGGAAGCCGGAGAAGCCCATCGCCCTCTGCCACCCCGAACAGCGGCTCCCACACCACAGCCTCCGTGCCGAGCCCGGGCAACTAGGAGCTGAAACACCCACAAGGGTTTCCCAAATGAGGAATGATGAGGGTGGATGTTGAATCCACAATCCACCACCTCCAGCATCCCTGCAGATCCCATAAAAGAGGAGCCAGAAGACAACTCCCAGAGCAAACACCAGTGCTGCAGGTCCAGCTGCCAAATTTCAGGGCAGGCACACAGCTGGTGCGAAGGCTTCACACCCTCCTCCTCCTCCTCTCCGATGGGGTAGCGACAGGAACCGAAGAAGAGGGCTGGGACAACCTGCAACCAGTGATGGCAGCAAAGCTGAGCCCGCAGCCGTGCTCGGCTCCCTGCCACGTCCCCAGGGAGGAGGAGGAAGGATACCGGCAGTGCCGGGGGGTCGCTCGGTCCCCTTCGCAGCAGGGCGGGCTCTGGGGAACGAGGAACACTCACACCATGGCGAGGCAGAGCCTGGAGCAACATGGCACAAAAGGCTCACAGCCCAGTGAACACGAGCATGTAAGAGCACAGACACGGCAATGTGGGGAGATACTGAATATGAAGGATTAAAGAAAAGGGAGAAGTTAATCTTATTCATAAGGCAGAGCGGGTTTTTAACTTCATGCACGCAGCTGCTGGGGGGAGGAGGGGGTCAGGTTTTGCGGGGTGGCTGCTGCTTTGATACAAACAGGGAGAGTGAGCTGTAAGGCTGGGTGCTTCCCAGCAATGCCAAGAGCTACAAGGGCATGCTCCTGCAGGTGGAAAGCCCCTGAGCAAGAGCAGAGCCCACCTCTTCAGCCCAAGCTCCCTGCATCCCTGAGCAAGTGCTCAGCAGGGCTGGGGCTCTCTGGCTCATCCCCCTCGTCCCCAGTTTCTCGCCCTCCTCCTGCAAGGTTGGCACTGTGCTGTGTCTGACCCCATCCAGCCAAAAGACCTCCAGGCACATTTTGGGGAGGGAGACGTTGCCAAAGCCAGGATGGAGCTACCTCCTGCCTGCCGAGAGGGATAGAGCTGGGCTGGCCGCTGTCCTGGGGTCCAGCACTCACAGGAGATGCAGAGATGTCAGTGCTCGGTCGAATCCCACCCCATCAAGCTCGATCTCCCACCCACCCTTGTCTGCAGCGTATGTCTTCCCGGGAAGCACAGGGCTGTTGGGCGAGAGCTGGGTGAAAACATGCCTCTTTTAATGCTTTTGGAATACAACGGATACAGAAATACCTAAAAGCGCTCTCCGATCCATCTCCCACGTGCTTTCCAGAGTCGAGGACCATCCTGGCACCCTTCAGTGGCTGCGTGGGAACCCAGCGCTGCTCCCCTGCTCCCTGCTCCCCAGCAGCTCACCCCATCGCTTTCTGCTTCATTAACCCCTTCTTTGCTCCCTGATGGATCTTTGCATCCAGCTTCCCTGTAAAGAGGGGATTAAAAAAAAAAAACAAAACACAACAAACCCTCATCACTCTGTATTTTTAAATGCTATTTGCAATGCAAATCAGCTGGAGGCAGCGAGGTCTCCTAGTTAGTGTGTTCCTGTCACATTCAATTATCGTGCTTGAGGACCCAGGCGTTTCCAGCCGCCGTGGCTTCCCTCCGCAGGCGTGACACCAGGGAGCCAGGGGCAAGCGCCTCCAATGCGGCAAGGAGATGCTGGAGCAGAAGAAATGCAGCAAGGAGGAGAGTAAATTAACATCCACCACTCAGCTGCCGCTACCGGGGGGGGAACCGATCCCTTCGCTCGCCCGCAGGATGTGTTGACACATTCGAAGGAGATGGGGGACCATCAAGCACCGTGTCAGGGACATGTTTCTCCACGGCGTGGTGGAAAGCCAGGTTTGAGGACAATAAACCCTCAGCTTGGGGATGATGATGCAGTGGGACACACAATATGATGGGGACCAACCACTCCGTGCTGCCGAGTGCCAGGTTGGTGGCCTCCAAGGCCACCGGCTGGGAGGGCCTCCTTTGCCCCGGGAGTACCTCAGGGAGCCCAGGTGCCCACAGGCCAGCTGCTCCGGTGGGACCCGGAGCAAATGCTGCCTCCCCTTGTCCTTCACAGCACTCAGTGGCTTCGCTGCCAGCTCCACTTTCCCACCTGGGAGAGGAGCAGGACACCAGAATATGGGATTTGGGCAACTCCTGCAGAAGAAGCCAAAAGCCAGGCCCGTCGAGCAAGCCGGGAGGGCATCCCCATCCCCCTCTCCCTGCCCATAAAAAAACAAGAAGGCTCCTGCTCTCCCAGGCAAACGTCCCTCCTCCAAAAGGGAGAGGATTAAAGGGAAGGTGACCTCAAGCAAGGCAGCATATCAAAGAGCGGAGCCTCCTGGAGCGGCTTTGCCGTCAGCCAGCACTGGTCACCTTCTCTAATGCCACATCTCCCTGCTCCTGCTCCCCTGTGACTTCCCATCCTCCAAATACCAGCCTTGCTCTGCCTCTGTCTGTAAGGGGGAGCAGGGACAGGGCTCCACCACGTTGCAGAAGCCAGCAGAAAATACTGCAGAGCCTGCGGTGAGCTGGGGAAGGCAGCCCTGGTCCCTAGGGAGCATCCCCTGTGTCCCTCAGGCCACTGTGGTCACACCGTCAGGAGGGGAAGCAAAGGGATCAGAGCTTGATCCCAAGGAGATGGACAGACAGAGCCCATCCCAGCGAAATCCCAGTGAGGTGGATGGAGCTGGAGCTGGCAGGGATCCCATCCAGGTCCCGCAGCATCGTCCCACCAGGGAATCAAGCCTGGTGTCACCCCATGGGTGAAGCACAGCCCACACAGTCCCTGGGAGAGATGCATTGCTCCAGCCCAGCTACAGCATGCAGCCGATCTTGTCCTTGGTGTGGAACAGATCCACCAGGCTCCAAACAAACCCGAAGCGGCCGGGAAAATGACTCCAAACCAGCCAGAAACCACCACCTTCTCTTCCAACCAAGAAAATGACTCAATTCCAGCCCAACAAAGAGCCTGACAATGCTTTTCCCGGGAGAGGCAGGTTACAAAACTGCTTCACTCAGGATGTCCCACCAGGGCAACCTGGCCTCCCCAAAACCAGCCTTCCTCCTTCAGCTTGAGTTTTGGGCCAGCCTTGCTCCTGCCTGAGCTTGAGAGGGATTGTTCAATGCACCAAACCTATAACACGTGCAAAAAAAAATGTGAGCAAGTGCACATCACTGTGTCACAGATCCACAAACTGCAACGCAGCTGCAGTCAGGTTGAAATTGGAAATAGGAACCAGACACTGCCGATGTCTCGGTGCAGCAGTTGCCAACCTGCAGCCCATGGGACACAAAAGGGCATCTGCAAAAGTCTTTCACCATCACAAATGAGAAAACTAAAAGTGAGGTCAAGCGAAAGGGCAAAATAGGGCATTAGATGAAGTGTCTGTTTTCAGACAGCATTCTCGCCCTGAGCCACAGAGTTTGGAAGATGCTCTCTCCTTCAAGCTCTGGGAGATCCACCAGCCCCTCTGCCACCCTATGTGGGAGAAGACTTTCCCCACCTGCCTAAGGATGAGAAAGAAATCCCCTCCTTGCAATGGCTGGGAACAGTGACAGGCACCCAACAAGGCTGATCCAGCACAGCCAGACTGTCCAGAAGCAGCACGTTGGACCGCCGTGTCGCCAAGCCGTGGGGATTTTAGTAGGAGGAAGGTGGCGAGTTCACACTTGCTCCATGCTCTGGTCCCCCCCCACCAACACTGTGTCACCTCTGGGGCTGCAAGCTTCATATTTGACATGCGTGTCTGCTCCTCCCAGACCCCAACAGCAATTGGGAGGCTGCTCAGCTCCATCAGCTGGCAAAGATAAAAACATCACGTGGGTAACCTTTAGGAAAAGGCTAAAAATAAGGCAATGGCCCCAGGGTCCCCTTCTCTTTCTGCTCAGTGATTTAAGGACTCTAATCTTGCACTGCGACGTGTCCCTTCACCCGCTCTTCCTCGCTCTTCCAGCCATCGGCTGTTGAAAGGAGGTTTCTGAGCAATGCTTGAGGGAGGCTTCAGGGAAGCTTTGCCTGGATTCAAGGAAATCTCCCATGAGAAGCACCACGGAGCTTTGTCCTCATGCGCTGAAACTAAGCGGGGACACGTCTGGGGACAGCCGTGCTCCCAAACACGACGCAAACATGGAGCCCATCCCTTCCACACAAATAATAACCCTGGCAGCAAAAATCAAGCCATGTTAGGCTATTTTTCCCCCATCCCCAGGCTGCTAGAAACGACTAATCTGCAATGGAGAAGCATTCGGATGTCAGCACAGTGAGGTCCATGCTGTTATCTGGCAAGGAAAACTGCTCCAGCTTGGCTTCCCAACAAGACAAACTGGCATTTTGTCATAGCTTGAGCCAGGCTTCAAGGAGACCAGGGCAGCCAGCGAGCTCGTGTGGGGACATGAGCCAGCACCTTCCCCCTGCTCTGCTTCCAGCTTGGAGAATTAAGCTTTTTGCTGCCTCGGACATGATGCCAACTCCTATTAAAACAGCACCTTACCCCGATGAAAGGTCAAAGCCTTCCCTGCTCCTTCCCTAGGCTGCCACAAATATCACCCAGATGGACGATGTCCCCTCCAGGAGGGGAATGTGCAGCTCCAAAGTCTTCCCCACTGCTGCTCTCGTGACAGCTCCTGTCGGGATGGAGGGCAGGAAAGGCAGGGCCAGCAGCAGGAGCGGGCAGCACAGGCAGCCGCCAGCACAGCTGGCTTCCTTCCAGGCTGTTAGACTGATCCTTCTCCAAGCAGGAAAGTGTCACAACACAAAGGAGACTATGTGACAGATGGGGAGGGGACCGGCAGCTGCCAGCACCCGGCAAGGCAGACGCGCAGAAGCTAGCTGCCCTGCGCTCGCACTGCATGGCAGCTTCCCCTCCAGCCGCTGCCAGCATCTCTCCTCCTCACCGCGGCCAGATGGAGGCAGATGTGGCAGTGAAGGGGCACAAGAGACCCTGTACAAGAGCAAGGAGAGGTTAAAACAAGGGGAAAAAAAAAACAAACCAAAAGATACAGTGGCTGCTCCAGCATACAATAGCGACGAGGCCGTTTCACCACAGCAAAGACATTTGCATCCTAAATAACTCAGTGCAGCCCTGCATGCTCACTGGTGCGCTGGGAGACCAGTCCCCAGGGGAGGACAGTGCCACTAGCAAGATCTGAGCACTGCAGCTCACCGAGCATCGTTTGTCGCCATCGGCTGAACACACCTCCCAGATGTTGATACAAAAGGCAGGGAAGAAACCAAATTGTTTTGCCCTGCTCAATACCCCGGCAGGGCAGGAATAGCCCCCAACACCCAGGAGAGACTAAAGCTGTGGGAGAACAGTGCTTCTCCAAGCAGAGAGGGGGGAAAAAACCTCAAAACCAACACAAATAACCCTACTCTGTGCTTCAAAAGCCCTTATTAACTGGTCCTGAGAAATCCTGCCACTAGGTAACAACTCCCGGAGAACCACACTGCAAACGAGAAAGAAAACCCAGCCGTCAGCTCTGCTAAACAAACAGCCAAGACTATTTCTGCTTATGCTGCTTTTAGCCTGTCAAATTAATTTTTCACATCCCTTGAAAGCGTGTACGGTGCCTTCCCCAGGCTGTGTGGTGGGGAGGCTGCTAATAAGGACGGAGCTGACTGCAGGCTCCCCAGCTGCTGCATCCCTCCTCCATCCTTTTTACAGCAGCGGGCAGGAATAACTGGCAGCCTGCGGAGGGGCTGGTGGCTCATAAAAGGGACTAACGACGCTGGCAAGCGGAGCGCAGACAGATGCTGTGGCGCTTCCCTGCAAGCTCTGCCAGGACAGTCCATCCTGCCAGCCTGCGGATGGGGAACATCCATCTGGCCCTGCAGCTCTTGCTGCTTCAAGCCCTCACCATCCTCAGGGGCAAGAGGGCAATTTTGAACTGCAGGCAAAGGAGCTAGCACAGATCCGCCTGAGCATCGCTGCACCGGCTCATATCCTGACCCAGGCTGATGCCAGAAGCGGATCAGCTGCAGACACAAGCGCTCTTTGACTCCCAAGCATTTGCAGAGGCAGGAAGAGGCACGTATTTGGAAGGAAGCAACATCTGGGGAAAGGGGAACTGAAGACCAAAAAAAAAGAAATATTACAGATGTATTTGAGTCATTAAACAAACACCTACAGATCAAAGAGCACAGGGCAAAGGTTGCAAACTCATATGGCAAAGGCAAGCAGAGGTGGTGATGAGAGCAGGCTCGAAAGGCCAAAGGGGGCATCTGTGGAAACTTTACTACTTACAGATTTTGGGGTTTCCTTTGATGGGAAACTTCACAACCATCTCCTGGGGATTAGTGCAGATAAAGACAAATGGAGACCCGGACTCCTGGCTCAGATCCGGATACTGCAAAACACAAGACATACACACACAAAACCAGAGTCAGACCAACTGCCACGGGTGTGAAAAGAGCTCGGCGGTCAGGAGCAGAGAAATAGTTGTTTAGGAGATGGGTTATAGCTGGGCTGTAGCAGCTCAGACTAAACCAGTTCAAGAACTTTTAATGAAAAAAAAAACCCACCAAAAAACCAATTGCAGGTTTGGGTCTTAATCAGCGAGCCCCTCGCTAAGCCTCTGCTGATCGCGCCCCTGTCAGAGCTAGCTCCCTTTTCGGATCTGCTCACCCAACCACTTCCGTGTGTGCCCCCTAAACCTTATCACCCCCCTTTAGTACCCACCTGTGTTTTGCAACCTAAAAGGCGCGGTTTTGCGCTTGGCTTAAGCTGACCTAAAGCATGGGGTGTCGACAGAGAGGCGGTGGGGGGCCCTGCCCGCCCAAGCTTGCCCGCTCATTGCCTGCTTTGTGCTGGGACAAGCACAGGACTGATTTTCAGCCCCAAGCATTCCCAGATTCAGCTGACCACGGATGCGGGTACCCCCACCAAACCCCAGTGGGTTGCAGATGGCACACCAACACCTCAACCAAAACAGCTTGGCCAACCCAACAAGATGATGACCACCAGAAAGGCGGCCATGTCTTGTACTGAAGCAGTTGTCCCAGCTCCGGATACATCCCCATCTCTTCCCCAAAAAGCTCAGTACAAACAAAAGGGCTTTGAGATTTGGAGAGCTTGAACCATCCTGCTGTGGGATGCGCAGTCCTTGAGATTTTATCTACATCTAAAAACGCTTGCAACATGCCAGGTCGACGGCTCGGAGAAGCCGTCCATCTCCATACAGGGCTGGCTCTGTGTACGGAGTCTACTGAGAGATTTCACTGTGATGAAGACATGGGGGAATTTTATAGGATGCGTATAAACAGATTGTTTCTCTTATTAACCAGGGGGGGAAAAGGAGAAAAAAAAAAAATCCCCTCAGCAAGGGAAGTGCACCAAAGTCCTGTCTGGATACAGCTCAGCCTCACTGGTGTTCAGAAGTGAAGTGCAAAACAGTAATAAAAAATGTATACACCAACCATTGCTTCGGATTCCCCATCAGCTGTAGACCTTGTGCTGACAGGCGCAGAGTGAGGGCATGCCACTAAGGTGCTCCAGCCCAGGAAACCCCAGTCAAACAGAGTACAGAAGCACTTTTCCTTTCATGGGAAAACTGCCGCCTTTTTTTTTTTTTTCTCCTTTTGCTCCCTCGCCTTCCTCCAGCAGATCCGTCAAGGCTGCTGTAGGGGACAGGATGCCAGACCAGATGGAGCAGCATGTCCTGGCAAACCCCCCATTTATTACTAACAAATGACTCAAGGCTGAGTGTTTGAAAAGCTCGGACTGACCTGCCAAGATGAGTTTGGATTTGCCCTGGAACAGCTGGGCATGGATTGGGGAGCGGGGAGCAACCCGCTCTCCCTATGCTCTAGCACGGTTTGGCAGCATCACCAGTGGTTAGGGGAGATTTACAGAAGCCTGACACTGGGATTGGATCAACCAGGGAAAGCGTTTCCAGCCCCTCTCTTTTTACAACAGCGTGTTAAGAGCTGTTCACCGAGCAAGAGAGAGCGAAGTACATGCACTTAGCTGCTCTGCACAACACCCGTGCCGGGGGAGAAAGAGCCGTACTGATCTGCATCGCACACGGATGCCCTGCTCTACTGATCTGTGGTTGGAGAGGTTTCTTTCTCTTTTTTTTTTTTGGCTGAGCCACGTTACTTGACTTCCTTCCACTGCTCCATGCCGATGCCAAGGATTTTCATTTCCCATCTACAGGGAAGGAGGATCTTGGAAGGTTAGAAAAAGCCATTGTGAATATCCCCAGCCAACACCTGGTGAGTGTGAAATGCTGGCACTGCTTTATTGCTCTCGGTATCACGCGGGTTGACTGGTGGCCCCTCCGTAGCCAGAGGACCCAGCTTACCCAGCAGCTCCCACACTAGCCTGGCCTCCAAAGGTCACACCATAAAGTGGTGGGGCATAAGCCACCATCCAGACCTGGTCACAGAGGATGTCCATCCCTGCTCTACTACAGTTCAGCCAGTGGCTTCTTCAGACAGGTTGTGTGTCCGGGACCAGCGTGCCATAGAGGTCTCGCTGCCTGGAGTACAGACAAATCTCCTCAGCCACCACCTCCTAGGCGGACCTGGACATCACCTTGTCCCCCTTCATGCACCTCACAGGCGCTCACGCAGGGACTGTCCCCGTAACGGGTACACAGCAAAAGCAACAGCCAGGTTGGTTTCTCTGCTGACAGCTTTGATCCAAAACCAGGAACAAGCCTTCAGCTCCAAAAGCTTCCAGCTCAATCTGATCCCAAGGCTGAGGTGGATGCCACAGCTGTGACTTGGGTTTATGCTTCCATGCCGCAGCCTTTCATCTTCGCTCCCAGGGTACATGTGCCAAATCCGTCTGTGTCCTGCATTTTAAAAGCCTTGGTCCTTCCTCTGGCATCTCACTCCCAGGAGGCAGGGAAGGAGCCCCTCGTCCAGCTGCTACATTTAAGGCTTCCTATTGTACCTACCCCAGAAACCTCTTGTCCCATCCTGGTGAACAACAAAAGCAGAATATTCCTGCCTGCCAGAGCTGAGAAAAAATTGAACTGCTCAAAGAAGGGTCCAGCGAAGCGGGTGAATGGCAGGAGAACACAGCTGGGGGCTGACGGGCACCGAAACTCCTCTCAGAGAGCAACGAGAAGCCCACTGTACCTCCCAAAACGACTGCCTGCAACCTGAACAGAGAAACAGTGAGATGCTCTTTTGCCACGCAACACATCACCAGGACCAAGAGCACAGCCAGTGCGCCCGTAACAAGTTGCTGGTATTTCCTGTGTTTAGAAGTCACCTCCATGGACCTCATTCCTAGAAGTCACTGGAGCTGTTACTATTTCCTACCCAAAATCTCTCCCTGTTGCTATTCAGTCCCCTGAACAGCGCTCACTCTCAACATCACGCATGGTCACCATAAGCAATGTTGCCTGTAGACACCTACGGACTGTATCTACACCATCTTGTCTCATCATCAACAGGATCAAGAGAAGACAGCACGGCTGAACAGCAGCACTCCTCTGCTTCTACGGCTCCTTCTGCAGCTTAGCTGCTTATTGGCAACTACTCAGCTGATTTACGCTCTTGGCGGAGACACTGCCACCAAGATACCAAACACAATTGCCTCCGTGACATTTTCCAAAGTTGCCCAAGTATCTAATGAGTAAAAAACCTCATTTCTCAATGTTTCTGCTCTAAGAGGCCAGACGAGTCACTCTACAATCTGCCACGCAGTAAGTTCAGGAGATGAATAACAAATTTACTCCCAACTACTGCACCCCATGGAGAGCGGCCATTGCCCATTCAGCAAACCTGAGACTCAAAGTAAAAGTCCAAAAGCCACATCTAGCATGCCGGAGAGAGAAGACAGAGCATATCCCCAGGAAAGAGGATCTGCAATGGCAATTTTTTAAATAAAAGGTCAATTCAGAAGGAAACCACACTCCCTCTCTACAAGACACCAAGAATCAAACACAGCCAGGAGTCCGATGGGGGATGTTCCTCCCTAATCTCAACAGCACTCATTGTTATAACCTCGAGGGTGTAAATAAGACAGGTGCCAGTATTCCAGGCTTTGACATTGCCTCTACTGGGAACCAATGCAGCATTTTAGGAGAAGGCAGCTAAAAAGGCCCTCTACAAGAAATAAAGTCCCAGAGGCCAGGTTGTCCCTCAAGGAGAAAACCCACCCTTCCTCCAATCCTGCAGATGAATGGGAAAGCTCAAAAGAGAGGGGTTATGTGATGTAACTACGGTGTAAAAAAAATTATTCAGCCTCCTTTTCAGACCTTCCGCCACCTCGTAGTGGGCTTGTGAGGAGGCAGTTGGGCGGACGGTAGGCTCCGTAGGCTGCAAACAGCCAGCACGGCTTACCAATTGTTGCTCCAGCCCACTGCTTCACACAGACGCAAACCCCACACAGGCGCAAACCCCACGTACACTCCTCATACACCGGCATCTGCGCAACCACCACCCTCCTTTGCTCATCCCATCTCTGCAACCCCGCCAGTCAGGCTTCATTTGTTGCTAACAGGCCTGTAAGATCCTAGCTGTGAAGAGAGTAGCAGGGGGAGAGAAAAAAAAAAGAAATCAGATCTCAAGGCAGCTTAAGACATGCAGAAAGAGCTCAAGGTTAAATGCAGCGTCTGAGTACAAGCTGAAAAAGGGAGCTGAGCGCTGGGCTCCTCTGAAAACCAGCCACCAGATTTGCCCTCTTGCTGTAGTGGGTGCTTTGAACATACATTAAGTGGCTATCAGATGTCCCCAACAGCCACCCCAATCAAGCTGCAAGCAGGGATAATTGCTAATGAATGTTCCCTACACTTTGTTTTCACCGTCTCCCATCACCAGCTTGTCACCACCAGAAACAGCAGCCAGGCTGCCCAGCCTCCCCACTCCCCAGCCCACAGCAAAAGAGCAAAGCAGGGGACAAGCCAGCTCAGAGCCAGCAGAGACATGAACCCACCTTCGCTGACATTTGAGGAAAAAAAAACAACCCTGCCAATTTTTTTTTCCCCCCTGCCAATCTGTTAAAGTAAATAACTTTTCCCCTGATTTGGGTAAGGCCTGCAGCAGGATGTGGGGACCATGCAGACTTGCCCAGCATCAGTGGTAACAATGCGGGGTTCGGGACCCTTAGGCCGTCCTGATTCCATCTCAGCAGCAGTGGAAAAAAAAACCAAACATGGAGTAGGGCTGTCCCAAGCCCCTCGATTTCTTCACCCCTCCCCAATCAGCTGCGTTTGCTGGAACCCGAGTGCTGTGAACCAAAGGCAGAGGAATCAAAAGAGCCGAAGGAAAACGTGCTGGGGGGGAGCCAAACCATCACTAACAAGATGAGCTCTGCCCCGGTACATCCGAGGAAAGAACAAAGGCACTGCATGCAACGGAGCAGCGGCTCTGCGCAGCACAAAGCCAGAATGCTCCCTGGCAACTTCGTTAGCAACCTTTCAAAAGCATCTTTCACTCTCACTAAGGTCTCCGGACACAAAAGGAGACAAGCAAACATGTCGCAAGAGTCCAAATGCTAACCCTGGGTGGGAATAGCCCTGGCGTTTTACACAGGCTGGCCTACAGAGCCCTGCAATGCAGTTTGAGCTCTCCTCCACAATTCTTGCCCATCAAGCGTGCGACCGCCCGGCCCTGGCGCGCAGCCCTGGCGCACAGCCCAGTTAGCCAGAGCGCGGCAGAGAATTGCACGCTGGAACCTGTAGTCCTTCAGCTGGTCACCGCCATCCTCTCCATCTTACAGCTGCCGGGGTGGGGGGCAGCCTTGGGGCACTGGCACCGAACGGCGAGGAGGTGGTTGAGATATTCTGCAAGGTTAATAATGGAAAGGATTGAATCATTTTCCTGGCACACCTCCTCGGTGAACAACAGGGGGAATATAGCTTGCTCTGCCAGGCAGCGCCAGGCCAGGACACCAGCTCCAGCCTTCACTTCCCCACTGCTCTCTAAGAGCTTCGAAATAGAAGAGGCAGCACTGGAAAGCAATGCTGTCTGGAAAGAATAAAAGCAAGTGGAACCCATGTGTTGGCAAGAGAGCTCACCGTAAAATGTATTCAAAGGGGAAAAAAAAAATCATCTTGGCAGAGGCGGCATCCCCTCCAAAAGAGCAGGGCTGCTGTAACCAGCAGTGGCAATAAATCAGCTTTCCCCAGCAGGCAAAAATGCACACTGGGCTCTTCCCTGGGCATTATGAGAAGCCCCTCGGCCGCAGGTGAGGGAGGGGAGCATCCCCCCAGGGAGCCAGGTACAGCCTCCTTCACCCCCTTTTCTGGGTGATTTGTGGGAAAGGCGGATCTGCTCTTCTTTCACACCTCATAAGCTTCATAGCTGTCAGACTAATGTAACAGGTAATTAACTACTAAGCAGCCATTTTTTCCTCCTCTCCGGAGGGAAATCGCTCACCATCCAGCTAGAAAATGTTTCTTTAGTGGTTTGCAAAGGGGAAAAGAAAGTTGGGAGTTTCTGGCAAGCAATGGGGGTGCCGCAGCTACAGAGGGGCATTTGCAGCACCTGCAACATGGACATATGGATGCAGGAGAAATGGAGCCCTCAAAAATGAGCGAGATGATGCTTATTCAGTTGCGGGTGCTGCAAACTCCCCGATTCCAGTTCGGGCACCACCAGCGATAACCCTGGTTCCTGCCCGCAGGTACCCTGCAGAGCTGCCCGGGTACAGCTGCAGCCCAAACTGACCCAGCACTTGAAGCTCAGTTATCGGCTCTTCAGTCCGTCTGCAGGTAGGAGTTATTGAAGATCAAGAGGGAAAAAAGCAAAAAAAATCCCACCCTTCTCACAGTCTGCAGGACCAGCCTTCACGAACTGCTGTGCCCATCCATCCTTGCTGCTTTTCCAAGGAGAGTCGTGTGGAAGCATCATTTCCCCATCTGGTGTTCTAACAGCGGCAGTCTCCATCGCCTCTTCACATGGACGTTCACTTTTGGGGAGTATCTAGCCAACCTCTCAACCCAGCCTTCACCCTGGAGTGCTCCAGGGCACATTTGTCCGAGGGTGACACCTGAGTGGCAACGGGAGCCATGGCCTGAGCCAAGAGCTGCTCTGTGTCACCTTCTCCTGACTTGGACCTCCAGTTTTGGAATGAGCTCGCAGAGCATTAAGTGCTTCACTTCGAGGTTTGCTCTCCCTCATGACACAGTCTTGCATCATGCTTTCAACTTTGAGCATGTTTTCAAGCATCATCTTTTAAGGACCTGTTCCCTCTGCCTTAGCACAGGCCAACCAGCCTTTGGCCCGTGAGAAAACGTAACATTTTCCTCAATAGAAACCCCAAAGCAGATCCAACTTTCTAGAAACGCCAAATTTTTTAGCCCGAGGCAGAAACTGCAGCCTTGTGAACATGCACCTGAGGAACTCCACACGCTGCTCTCAGCCGCAGAAGATGACATGGATGCAGAGGAGCCACTTGGCGGAGGCTGGGTTAGAAAAAGGATACACGCTGATGCTCAATCTGAATCAAAAGAACAGGCAAAAAAAAGAAAAACGAGCAGAATCACAAAGAAACACAAACAAAAGCTGGCAGCCAAACTTTTGTTTGAAAGCCTGTCAGGTCTAGACTGCAACGTGTGAGGAAGGAACAGCTCGAAACCACAGCTGCTAATGGTTATGGATTTGGCAATCAAAATGTCTTTGTTAAAAAAAAAAAGTTAACTGCCTTACTATTGAGGTTACAAACCGCAGCCTTGATGCATTGTTGCAGTCAACATCCTCCCTGCTGTTTTTGAGAGCTTACATCTGCTGCTGGCAGATCACGCGCTGGCACAGGCTCCCTTTGCAAGGACGCGCGAGGAATTTTGCTAGCCTGCCTCCCTTTCCCTTCTTCCCACAAACGATGCCTGTCAGTCCGTGCCTGCTCTGCCCCTTGCACACTTAGCTGGTACGCAACCAGATCCAGATGCAGCAGGCTGGGATTGCTGCAGGACCTTTCCCCCAGCCAGTCAGATCCATCCAGTGGGTGTTCTCCGCCTCCCAGCCTCAAGCCCGGCTCTCATTGTGTTCCTACACCACAAGCTGTACTTTGATTCAAGGGGCAGGGGAAGCAATTAAAACGTAATAAGTAATAACAGGACTTTGAAATGTCAATATTAAAACTCAGATTTTCACAACGCTGAGCAGCCTGCCCAGGGCTCTGGTCTGCAGGGAGACCTGGAAGACTCAGTGGTGCTGGCAAACACTGGGCACGCTGCACCCCCCCTGCTCTCCCCGAACTGGCATCACAGGACCTACAGCCACCAACACCCTTCTGTGGCTCAAATCCCAGCCTGAGAAAACACCCGCCCGTGGTAAACCCTACAAGCAGTGTGAGAAAGGCTCACGATGTTTATAGAGTGCCTGACAACTGTCGGGGGAAACTTGGGTGGACTTGGAAAAATATTTGGTAGTGCACGAGGCTCAGCTGAAAGAGCTGTTTTCATCCTCCTGTGCGGGGGTGGGACAGCGGAGGCAGGGCTAACCTCAGCTGCAAGGCAGCCCCACTGCCCGCACCCTCGGACAAAAGCTGGCAAGGAGGAGGAAAGAGGCAACAGGGAGGAGGAGATGAGGGGAAACCAGGCCACCTGCTTCTGCTCAAGCAGCTCCAAACACCCGCACCCTGCTAGATACAGCCAGACGTTTTCAAGCAGCTCCATAAAGCCCTTTCCATAAATCAGAGTTGCAAAGCAAAGGGGTAAAAATGGCACAGCCAAGCGCAGCAGGTGACGGAGATCTGCTGAACTTTGGGGAAAAAAAAACTCGCTTTGGTGAATGCAGCCCTTGCGCAGATAAGGCATCTGCGTCCCTGCCCCGGTTTACTTCGGCAGCCGCCACTCCCCACGCTGGCCCTTGCTGCTGCTCCCCAAGGAGGCATGATGCTGGCGGCCATGTCCAGATATTGATTCAGTCCCACCAACGCAATGGGATTTCTCACGGCAGAAGCAGGATACGCATCTGCGCAACTGGTCCGTTTGGGGTTATGAAAGCAATGACGTGCCGAAGAAAGCTTAAGCGAGCGTGGTCCTTGGGCGCTCATATGTGTACCGCAGTGGTTCTATTCTGTAGCTGCCGGCTCCCCTGTCGTTTGGGGTCACCACCTAAATGGTGGCCATGGCTCAACCAGGCGGTGAGGGTGTGGGGCACCTGAGAAGCAGCCAGGCTCAAGGTCAATTTTATCTAACCTTTGGTTTCAGGATTAAATAAAAGCCAAACACCAAGGCGGCGGCAAAGTATCAGTGACCACATCTGAAAGGAGGGGGAAAAAAAAAAATCCCAGATCACTAGTTAGTTTGCTGAAATGGTAGCAGAGGCTAAGTCCACAGTCATCATTAATTAAGTCATATGCTTCAGCCCTGGCTTCTTTTTTTCCCTAGGGTCTAGGAAACCAGAGGAGAGGGCAAACTAGCCTCTATCATTCGATTTCTTTGGCATGTTAATGCATTCCTAAATTAATCATCATCAAGTGACAATCTCTCCTTCATCTTAACAGACTGAGCAGTGGCCTCAGTAAACCTGCTGGCTTATGCAAGGCAGCTGGAGCCTTAGAAGAGTCTCTGATGAAAACCAAAGCACTTCCCATGAGGAAAAACTCCCCCATCTCTGACCATCTATAATCCAAACCAGCTGCACGCCTGCTCTGCTCCTAGAACCACGAACCGGGGAGCGGCGGGGGGGGAACTTTTTGCGGTGAGAAACCAAATAAAGAGCTGCATCGCCCGTAGGTCCCCGCAAGCCAGCCTAATGCCTAATACCTTTTCATCTGGCATCAGGCTACACACGAAAGACAAATCCAGCTTCGGAGAATTCAGGGACCTGTAAAGCTCAAAGGCCTTTCATTGGTTGCAATGATTAACAGCCACCTAGGCTGCTGCAGAAGGAAGTATATCTGATCTAGCCTTCAAAACCTCACTAAAAATCATTCATTGGTAGAGGCGCAATAACTAAACCTTCGGAACAAGAAGGCAAATATCCCGTTGGTAGGGGGCGAGCGAAAGTGCTGGGACAGCCACAGCAGCGCACAAACCAGCAGTTGTCTCACTCAGAGCCTGGGCTAGGAAACCTTTACTTTGGGGAGAAGGTCCTCGTAAAAAGTCTCTAGGTATTTGTACTGTTCTTCAAAGCGACATCAACATATATGTTTGTGTTTCTCCCGCTCATTAACGTCTTTCTTAGGAAAATATTACCAGCGGGCTGTTGTTCCTTTATTTGGAGAGAATCTAAGCAGGCACCTTCTGGAGTCTCAGCAGAGAAAATGTCTACCTTTCTTCTGCACTCCTGTTTGAGAATTTAAAGCAAGTCCTGTATGCTTTGTGCCCAAGTCTCTTTTTTTTTTTTTTGCTGTTATTTTCACCTGGTAGGGAAGAGGAGGGCAAGAGATTAAATGCAAGTTTCCTGAGAGGGAAAGATGGAGCCTATTTAAATGATCGTTTCAATCTCATGGCACAGAAGTAGCTTAGACATGTTCCCTTGTGCAGATTTAGGACACTAAGTGATCACCTAGAAATGAAAAATAAACACTTTACTCCTGTCAAATGTAATTACCCAATATTTCAACCTGAGATAATAACTACATCTAGGTATCAGCATGCGTGCATGTCTGCATTCAAAATAAGTCCAAACACACCTATCAACTGCTAAAATAGCAGCGGCGGAAATGTTCTTTTTCCAGTTAAAGGAACAATCTCTCAGATCAAAGTCATTAGCAAAATGAACGCGGACTTCGGAGCACATTAAAATGGCCTAAATGTAAATAGTTCCCTGCTTGCTTTAGAATCTTGCCAAGCCCTGCCTGCACCATCCTCTCTTTCCCCAGCGAGCACTGCTGAAGTCACTGACACCTCATGCAGGAAAAGAAAGGCAGCTCCTTGCTCTGCTCAAGGTGTCGGTGACGTCAGCCCCAGAGCAAGGAAAAGCTGTCGTCAACACTCAGATCTCGATGGGGGGAAGAAAAGTTTCCAGGTCACCTTTAGCGCCCGAAAAGCGTATCAAAGGGATCATTCTGATCTCAACCACAGCTTTTTGGGCAGCTGCCACGAAGAGAAGTAAATGAGCCCAGAATGCACTCTGAGGAGGTGCAAGACATGCAAAGCTCAATTGGAAACGCTGAGATTTAAGGGCCACGTAGGGGGATCGCCTGGCACCAGCCAACCACCCACCGTCAGTGGCAGGGCTGGGCTCTGAAAGCGGCTTCTGCTTTGGTCCCTTGCATGCAAAGCTGGTGACACTGGGTACCTGGGGTAGACTTCCCTACCTGTTAATAGCTTCTGCTCCTAGAGCAGTACAATTAGGCGTATATAACCTCTGACGGGGAAAGCACTGCTTTATTTTCCACATGGGAAAGAGACCCAGAGGAACAGATTTAACTAGTTCATGCAACTAGTAGCACAACTGGGATTAGGGCAATGTCATCTGATGTGATGCTGATTTTAATCACAAGGACATCCCTTCTCTGCTCTTCCTCCACTCCCTGCCAGCTACTGGTTGGATAGAATCATAGAATCATAAAATGATTTGGGTTGGAAGGGACCCCTAGAAGTCATCTAGTCCAACACCCCTGCAGGGAGCAGGGACACCACTAACTAGATCAGGTTGCTCAGAGCCCCATCCAACCTGGCCTTAAATGTGTCCAGGGATGGGGCCTCCACTACCTCTCTGGGCAACCTGTTCCAGTGTTTCACCACCCTCATTGTAAAGAATTTCTTCCTTTCATCTAGTCTAAACCTACCCTGGTTTAGTTTAAAACCATTACCCCTTGTCCTGACACAGCTGGCCCTACTAAAAAGATTTTCCCCATCTTTCCTATAGGCCCCCTTTAGGTACTGAAAGGCCACAATCAGGTCTCCCTGCAGCCTTCTCTTCTCCAGGCTGAACAAGCCCAACTCTCTCAGCCTGTCCTCATAGGAGAGGTGCTCCAGCCCTCGGATCATTTTAGTAGCCCTCCTCTGGACCCGCTCCAACAGTTCCATGTCCTTCTTGTGCTGAGGGCTCCAGAGCTGGACGCAATACTCCAGGTGAGGTCTCACCAGAGCAGAGTAGAGGGGCAGAATCACCTCCCTTGACCTGCTGGCCACGCTTCTCCTGATGCAGCCCAGAGTACGGTTGGCCTTCTGGGCTGCCAGCGCACATTGCCAACTCATGTCCAGCTTTTCATCCACCAGCACGCCCAAGTCCCTCTCGGCAGGGCTGCTCTCCATCCTTTCTTCCCCCAGCCTGTATGGATACTGGGGGCTACCCCGACCCAGGTGCAGGACCTTGCACTTGGCCTTGTTGAACCCCATGAGGTTCACACAGGCCCATCTCTCCAGCCTGTCCAGGTCTCTCTGGATGACATCCCTTCCTTCTGGTGTGTCAACCGCACCACTCAGTTTGGTGTCATCCACAAACTGTCTAAGTCATTGATGATGAAAACGTTAAACAGCACTGGTCCCAGTACGGACCCCTGAGGGACACCACTTGTCACCGGTCTCCATCCAGACATTGAGCCATTGACCACTACCCTCTGGATGTGACTATCCAGCCAGCTCCTTATCCACTGAACAGTCCACCCATCAAATCCATAGCTCTCCAATTTAGAGAGAAGGATGTTGGGGGGGACCGTATCAAAGGCTTTGCAGAAGTCCAGATAGATGACATCCATTGGTTTTCCGCTGTTGTTGTCACACCATCATAGAAAGACACTAGGTTCGTCAGGCAGGACTTGCCCTTGGTGAAGCCATGCTGGCTATCTCGAATTATCTCCCTGGCCTCCATGTGCCTTAGCATAGCTTCTAGGAGGATCTGTTCCATGATCTTCCCAGGCACAGAGGTGAGGCTGACAGGTTGGTAGTTCCCAGGGTCTTCCTTTCTACCCTTTTTGAAAATGGGCACACTGTTTCCCATTTTCCAGTCACCAGGGACTTCACCTGACTGCCATGACTTTTCAAATATAATGGAAGGTGACTTGGCGACTACATCGGCCAATTCCCTCAGGACTCTGGGATGCATCTCATCAGGTCCCATGGACTTATGTGCGTTCAGGTTCCTCAGGTGGTCACAAACCTGATCTTCTCTTACAGCAGGAAGGGTTTTGCCCTCCCGGTCCCCCTCATGCCATCCATCAACTCGGGAGGGGTGAGGAGAGAGGTTCCCAGTGAAGACTGAGGCAAAAAGGTTGTTGAGTACCTCAGCCTTCTCCTCATCTGCTGTTACCAGCTTGCCAGTCTCGCTCATCAGTGGGGGTACGCTTTCTTTAACCATCCTTTTCCGGCTGATATACCTGTAGGAACCCTTCTTGTTATTCTTTGCATCCCTAGCCAAGTTTAGCGCCAGCTGAGCCTTGGCTTTCCTGACCCCATTCCTACACAACCGGACCGCATCCCTATACTCTTCCCAGGATGCCTGTCCCTGCTTCCACTGCCTGTGCAGTTCCCTCTTCCTCCTTAGTTTGACCAGCATCTCTCGTCTCAGCCATGCCGGTCTCTTCCCTTCTTTGCCCGATTTCTTACACCCAGGGAACGAGAGCTCTTGCGCTCTGTGGATCACTTCCTTAAAGATCTGCCAGCTCTGTTCTGTTCCCCTGTCCCTGAGGACCATTTCCCAGGGAGTCCTTCTGACTACCTCCTTGAGGAGCTGGAATTTTGCTTTTCTAAAATTCAGGGTCCTGACTATACTCTTTGTTATTCCCATTTCCCTCAGGAGCATGAGCTCTACCAGTGCATGATCACTGCAGCCCAGGCTGCCTCCGATCTTGACATTTCCGACGAGCTCACTTGCATTGGTGACCACCAGGTCCAGTATCGCATCCCCTCGGGTAGGGGTGTCTATTACCTGGCTTAAGAAGTTGTCCTCAATGCATTCGAGAAACTGCTGGATTGCCTACAGCTTGCCGAGTTGGTTTTCCAGCAGATGTCGGGGTGGTTGAAGTCCCCCAGTAGGACGAGAGCCCACGAGCGCGAAACCTCCCGGAGCTGGAGGAATAACGCTTAGTCAGTCAGTTCCTCTTGATCTGGCGGCCTGTAGTAGACACCAACCACCAGGTTCCCTTTGTTGCCTCTCTCTCTGATTCTTACCCATAAGCTTTCGACCTGCTCATGGCTATTCTTCAGGGACAGCTCTTCACACTGTAATGATTTCTTGATGTAAAGAGCAACGCCTCTGCCCCTCCTTCCTCACCTGTCCCTTCTGAACAGGCTGTAGCCATCAATAGCTACATTCCAGTCGTGGGATTCATCCCACCAAGTTTCCATAATGGCAATCAGGTTGTAGCTTTCTAGAAGCACGATAGCTTCCAACTCCTCTTGTTTGTTTCCCATGCTGCGTGCGTTTGTATAGAGGCAAGATCCTGGTCTGTCATCACTTCTCATATGGCCCTGCAAAGTGGATCTGCAAATGACTTCAACAATGTCAGTCAGTCTTCAAACCCCATACGTAGCACAGAGCTGCAAGCCTGCTCCCTCTGAAGGGGTTAGGCAATGCCAGACACACCCGGTAACAATGTGGATAAATCACCGGTCCCTAATAACAATGCAAGCTCTCAGGGCAGGGACTTGCTCTGAGTCTGCCGGTGCAGCATCCAGCGAAACGGGGCGTCATTGCTCGATTTTGGTTTTTGAGCACACGTGTAAAATAAAAAAATTAAATGAGGATAATGATAGAAAAATACCAGCATGGTGCCACTAACATCTTCATTAGCAACATGAGAGAGGATGCAAACAGCAAGGAAATTAAATCTGCAGACAGTACTAAATAGGGAGTGGGTGACAGCATCAAAAAGAGCTAAGAAATAGTAGAAAAGTCACAGGAGGGGTAAAGCAGGAAGAGTCTCCTTTGCCTACGGGAACGAATGGTCACAAGAGTCAAAGCAAACTTCTGCGGCTGCTGAAAAAGGCAGGGCCACCATCAAAAGACAATGAGCAAGACAGAGAACTATTTCATCTTCGGGTGATGCATATCATCTGCAAACGTGGCTTGCCCTGCACTTGTGAAATGACTTCTTCCAGAAAATGCAGCAGCTTCAAATACAGGTTGGTGAAGAGGAGAGGTGTGAGTCAAAGCACGGCACCTGAAGAGCTCTGCAGTGGCTTAATCTCCGAGAGGTCTCTGCTGCTGCATCACATGACGTTGCTTGCTAATATACTGCAGATCTTTAGAAAATAATCAATGGGTTTGGATGCCCTAAGTGGCGAAAACACATCATCTTCCTTTTCCGCTCCCCGCCGAGGTGAGGAGGAGTCTTTGTACACCAAGAAACGTTGGGATTACGCTGATGACAAGTGGCCTTGGTGCTGGTTGCTGATGAACCTGGGCTGAATCATCAGCGTGAGCAAGAGGGATTTCTGACTCCCAGCAAGATCCAACTCGGATTTCTGAGCACACTTTTTCACCTTGCTAGCATTCTCAATTAAATTAATCTCAGCTTCCTTCGGATGCGCTTGCTAGCTCATGATAGTCCACAAAAACATACACTTCCTCATAAACCAGCTTCAGAAGGATGCTCCGATCTCTGAATGCAATCTTACAAGCTAGGGAAATGAACACTGCATTAAGCAAGCCGGGGGGGGGGGGGGGGAGGGGGAATGGACAAAACCACTGTAAAAAGGCAGAAAACAGGGAATTATAAATAGTTTGCATTATGGGAGCAGCAAAAAGCCAGGGAAAAATGAACTGGGAAGTGCCATGGCATCGTGGTGTTGAGAGATAAATCTCTTGCCTAGAGGTCTGATAACAGTGCTACCAGAGAACGCTACGCTTCCTCCAGTGTCTCTGCAGCCAAGCAGTGCCAGCATCCTGGGAAGAATTTATAGAGAACATAGCTAATTGTGAGGCTCCTCTATGGGCAGATTAAAAGCAAGTTACCTACAGCTCAACTTCCAGATTATAAGAAGCTGTCACAGCCATTTTACCAACACCTGAAGAATTTATCTACAAAGGAAGAGGGGGAATTGTTAGGCAGAAAAAAGTACTTGTGAGAGACCAGGATATATTTTTCCACCACTGTCACAGACAGCAGAAGGACAAGAATCTCCATTTAAAACCAAAACTGTGCATCAGTGGATGCTACAGGAAAAAAAAACCTACACTGGCCCCAGTCTCCTTTCCTCTTCTCTCTCCCAAGTCTCACTCCCCTACAAAGCCAAACACTCCTGCAGATTTCGTTGTATTCCAGTCCTAAAGCTCCCTCTGCTGCTCGTATTCCAACCCTGTTCCACCTGTGACTAAGAGACACAACCTCTTCATCTCTGCCTTCCAGGCACCTCTCTCTGCTAAAAAACCCTCACAGGGTTTGGAAAAGCCAGAAGAGCACTTCACAAGGAACAGCCCCCAGCTGCTGATGCCTCTCCAGCTCCTCGTGGCAAGAAGGTGCCCATCAGCCTGCTGTGTCCTCCTCTGCCACCCCAAGGAACCCATTTATTTTGACTCACAAGGTGGTCTTGGTTCACTATCAAGCCCTACATGGTCTGGTGATTCCCATCGGACCAAACCCGAATTGTACACGGGGCAGTAGACTGATGAGACATGAAATGGTATTGAGAACAGCCGAGCTGTTCTTGGCACTAAGCGCAGGTTTTGTAAGTTAAATCACAGCCCGAGGAAAGCCACTGCTCCAGATTTTGGGCATGGAGTCAGTCACAGCATCACAGACCCAGACTTCAGGAGGTCTCCAGTCCAACCTCCTGATCAAAGCAAGGTCATCACTGAATTCAGGCGAGGTTGCTCACAGCTTTGTCCTGTGAGGTCTTGAAAATCTTCATGGGAGGAGACTGCACAACCCCTCCAGGCAGTGCCTGCCCCAGTGCCTGGCTGTCCTCACAGGGAATTTTTTTTTTTTTAAGTCACATTCAACTTTCAATTTATGACCCTTGCCTCTCATCCTCCTGCCAAGTACATCAGCAAAGAGCCTGGCTCTGTCTCTCTATACTCTCCTTGCAGGAAGTGGAAGGTCTCTCTTCTTCCACCCCAAATCCCTCTCCAGGTCATTGCTAAATGTATTAACCAGGAGAAGTTCAAGGAGAAAGCCCTGAGGAACACCACCTGTAACGAGCCACCAAGGAGATTACGAGGCAACCAGCACTGCACTTTGAAGCCCACTGAGTTGTCAACCCTAGAAGTCCACCTGCCCAGACCACAATGACTCACCTGGGATACACGCACGCTGTGGGATACCAGGCTAAAAGCCTTGCTAAATACAAAGGAAAAGACAGGCACCACTTGAACTATGGGATCATAGCAGGTAATCAGGTTAGTCAAGCACAATTCTACCCGTCAGTAAATCCCCACTGGCTATTTCCAAAATTGGCTTCCAAGAGGAATCGCCCTCTGAATTTCCCAGAGACCAAAGTGAAGCTGACTGGCCTGAAGTGGCCAGGGTCATCCCTCCTTCCCTTTTTAAAGACGGAGGTAACAGTCACCTTTCTAGAGTCACCAGGGTCCTCTCCTGATCTCCATAACCTTTCCAAGGTAAGAGTGGCCTGACAAAGACATCTGCCAACACTCTCAGCACGTTTAGATGCACACCAGCAGCACCCTTGGATTGTGCAGGTGGAGATTTCTCAAAAAGCTCACAATTCAATCTCCCTTCACTACAGGTACTCCCTCTCCTCCTTGAACCTTGCCTCTCAGCTCCAGATCTCTGAGAGATCTTGTTGAGGAAGCCTGAGGTGAAGAAGGCCTCAGTACCTCAACCTTGTCTGTGTCCCTGGTCACACAATCACCTGCTTCATTCAGCAAAAGACCACTCAAACCTCCCTTGGGAGGCTTGACCCACTGTAATCTCCAGCTATTCCTCCGTCTCTCTATCTAGGGGCTCTGGATGTCCTCTCGGCAGGGTGTCTGTGAAAACCCGGCAGCTCTGGACCCGCTCACCTCCCACAGCTCCTTCTCTGGGTGACTCAGTGCCCCAGGCAGAGCACAACTCTCACCAGCAAGGCCACTGTGACCTCCAGCTCCAGGAAGAAGCACCAGGCAGTCCCAGCAGCTACAGACCTAGATGGCTCTGCTTGGGCCAAGCTACCCTCTCTCATACAGAGCAGTTGACCCCACTGGTACCACAGGGCCAGGGAGAAGGTCCCACGGCACATCACCACCACTGCTGCAGAGTTTTCCACACCGGGCCCCTTCACATCCTCTGCCACACAAATCACTGCAATAATCATAGAATCGTAGAATCATAGAAATGTTCAGGTTGGAAAAGCCCTTTAAGATCATCAAGCCCAACCATTCCCCTAACCCTGCCATCCCACCACTAAACCCTGGCCCTAAGAACTTTGTCTGCCTGGCTTTTAAATACTCCCAGGGATGGGGACTCAACCCCTTCCCTGGGCAGCCCCTTCCAGTGCCTGACAACCCTTTCGGGGAAGAAATTTTTCCTAATGTCCAACCTAAACCTCCCCTGATGCAGCTTGAGGCCGTTTCCCCTTGTCCCATTACCCGTTACCTGGGAGAAGAGACCAACACCCACCTCACTACAACCCCCTGTCAGGCAGTTGTAGAGGGCAATACGGTCTCCCCTCAGCCTCCTTTTCTCCAGACTAAACAACCCCAGCTCCCTCAGCCGCTCCTCGTAAGACTTGTGCTCCAGACCCCTCACCAGCTTTGTTGCTCTCCTCTGCACATGTTCCAGCAATGCAACATCTTTCTTGTAGTGAGAGGCCCAAAAAATAACTGCAAAGTCTCTACTGGCTGTGCACAGGGAGTTGTTTGCTGCACTCCAAAAGCAGCCAAGTAGGTACTTAACCCTTCCTAATCCAGAGTCCTCTCTGAGATGGGGCGATCTGCATAGTTATACTCAGAGGCAGCAAAAAATTGCTGCCTGGCTGGCAAAACTCAGAGCAATTCTTTCTATTAGGACCCAATGAAGATACAAGAGAAACAACTGGCGCTTTACAAGTCACATCAAAGTAAGGCGAAAGCTCACGAGTCTGCCATATGGGGATGGAAACCAGAAATACAACATTAATACACAGCAGGTTCCTGTGTTCCACAGTCCAGCACAGCCACAGCACCTGTGCAGCAAGGGAAGCAATGCTGTCATGAGCCCATGCAGCGTGGTCTCTCAAGCTAGCTTTGGTTTAGTGAAACAAGCATGAGTCCTTATTTGAAAAGAGTTTCAGAGCATGTGAGAAACTAGTTTCAACCAAACTACGTCACTGCCAGAGAGGCTGATGGCGGATTTGGGCTGTACTAGTCCACCGTTCCCTTCCACCATTGCTGAAATGCATTTTCGCAGTACATTCTCTTTCTGGCCATACGAGACTGTGCAGCAGTTGTGTCTTCTCTCAACACAGCCTAAATTCTCCATTCAATGTCTTCTCTAGAGCATCTCATGGAGGCGAGTTACACTACTTTAAAAGTTTGCTGGCTAGCGCAAGCTCAGAAAGGTACTCACCTGCTCATTAAACTGCTCTTGCGATAAACAGTCGGCCACATCCACACAGCCTAGGAGGCACCCTGAGGGATAATCGCTTGGGAATTCCACATCTGCACCAAAAGAAACATCTCTTAAGGAGGCTCACATCCCCACACACACAGCTGGGGTCTTCAAACCCCCAGGAGCTTTCCCCTCCCACCGTGCGCTTCTACTTTTTGAGGCACAAGAAAACCCACAGCAATTTTAACACCCCGTCATTCTTTTTCCAGCTCGGGATCTTCGCCATGACAAGACTAAGGTTGGGAGATTTTACCATATACACACCATTCCCTGCTTAGCCTCTGACAGAGGAACATACAGTGCAGGAAGAGCTCCTGGCTCTGACAAGGGAGCAGGCAATCCTGCTGTATGACGTTTAAGCTGGGTGACATGCAGAAACACCACACAAACGGGCGTGCAGTGCAGCCCCCAGCGTCCTCCCTACCCCTGTGAAAGAATAACATCTTCCTGAGAACCTGCAGCTTTTCAGTCCTGATTTCCACAAAGTCAGAATACATAAAAAGCCTTTAACATCAGTGTGAGCAGCCTGAAGCACGAGCTACTTCACACGCAGCCAAGCACGCACTCGGCAGCTTGTTGCTTGAGCCAAGAATAAAATTAAGTCCTTTGCTGTCAAAAGCTATCACAGAAGTCAGTTGCGATTCGCCAGTGTTTGTGCTTGGAGTACGTGACCAGCTAAAGGACAGAGTTAGAAGTCTGCCACCATACCCATCCAGCTGACGAAATGCAGAGAGGATTAAGAGAATTTCAAGAACAGAAGGTTAAAAAGTGAAGCAGTAATAACCGCACAGCAGAGAGGGCTCTCTGACACTGCTCATTATGTAGCTCAATGTACCAAATAATACAAAGATCCAAGGAGAGAAGTTCACCTTTCCGGAGCAGCATTCTGTAGGTGGCCTCCAGCTCAGAGATCTCCTGAGGGGAAGGTCTTTTAGCTGTAGCTGCAATCCATAACCGCCCTCTATGACATGTGTACCAGGTCCTGCCCTCCACCCTACAGAACAAAGGAGAATTTAGGACTTAGATTTCAAGAGAAATCACCCACACGGACAGATTTTTTCAACCGAATATTTCGCTATGCAATTCCTGCTGCTAAAGCAGTATGTCGGACACGTGTGTAGGACAATCTGCTCATACAATTCTCTTACAAGCTCAAAAAGTTACGCACAGTGAGCATGCAATCTCGGGAGTCATAAAGGACTGTATGAAGTGGTCTCAGGGATCCCAGCATGGGCAGGAGGCAGCAAATGCTGCAGCTGACAGCATCCCCAGACCACCTGGATGCAGAAGCTGGGCACATTAAGATTTACAGCATCTTGAGCTTGAGAAGTGAAAAAGCTTTGCTCTCTAAAATGAAAAATTCTGTGAAGGAAAGGGGAAGAAAAGGCTAAATAAGATTCTTTGTTCTACATTAGGGGTAGGAAAGGTGAACTAACAGGGATGCTGCGATGAAGGAGCTTCTCTTTGTAACCTGATTCCTAGCCCAGAGGGGGAAGGTGGTGGCAAGGGGTGTGTGCCTGTGGTTGTTCTTTTTTAAACAAAGCCTGGTGCCACTGTTGGCTTCCTTATGATGGACAAAAAGACCAGAAGAACATATTTCACATTCTCAGCTTATTTACCTTTTAAATTCCAGAAGGGTACACCCCAACTATAGTGCAGAAATCTCAGCCTCTCTCTAAATGTACTCTCTGTGAAGAAACTTGTACCTTGCAGGTTAGCTGCTCACATGAAAAAACAATTCATCGGGCTTCTCAAGCCACTGATACCAAGGATTCCAAACCTGGAGCTATAAGCAGGTATCAGACATGGTACAAAGCGAGTCCACAGAGGTCCTCTGGGGAACACAATTTCCCCACTCGCCTACAAAGCAAGAGCTGGTCGGGATACCGCATGGTTCAGGCCACCCCTTTACCTTTTGATTCCTCTAATGAGCAAGGAAGCCCAAGGCTGGTGCATGCTGAGGCACCAACCATCATCTGTGATCTCCTGCAACTCTCGATCCTGAATCCGCAACCTGTTCCACTCCGAGCCAGCCTCATTTCCAGCATCCATGGAATGGATGGCTTTCCAGTGGGGGAGCAAGCCAGTTTGGTCTACCCACTTCAGCGTGGTCAAAAGAAACAAGGAAAAGGTTAGCACCTCCCTAGGAAAAACATATATCAAGTGCAAATCCTATCTGAAGTTTTCCTTCATTTAAGGACAGAGGTATTACTCTTATCGGGATAGCTCTTCCTTGCAAGCTTGCTACGTGCAGTACTTTGGCAGGAGGAAAAGTCAGGTCATGCTCTGTTCTGTGCAGCTTTCCCTTTCCACGCATCACAGCTAAACTATGGATTTAATGGGTAAATCTACCTGCTAGTGTTTCAAAGCAGTCACAGGAAGATACAATTTTCAAAGCATATTCACAGCCATCAACACTCGAAATTGGGCATGTTCCAACCTCCAAATGTTTAGCACACAACCAAGAACACCATGATTAAAGTGAAATTAGAGAGTGTAGAGATTATGCCCTCTGGAAACTGGAAATCTGGCAGAAAAGGCATCATAAATAGAGCTGAAAAAGTGACACACACTTAGGCTGACTCTCAGAAATTCTTTCAAGCTCCTGAAGAGGAGGTAGGAGACTAAAACTCAGATAAAACAAACCTCCCAAGAGCAGGGACCAGAGCAGGGCATTGGCAAACCTCTTCTGTCCCCAACTCAGATGGCTAACGAGGACCTCCCAGGCACAGGGGAGGAAAGAGGTACTACAAACACGCTAGAATTCACAATGCTTAAGCTCAGCTCTCCCACACTTAGTCATTACTCTGCTATAAATCACTCAACCTATACTGACCAAAGGAGCAGGCTGAAGAAGATGGGGATTCACTAAAACACCAGAACTCAGAGTCGTCTTTGCTTCTGGGCCTCCACCTGGCTCACTCAGCGTGCCACAATTAATGGCTTCGATGGTTTCATCCAGTCTGCAAGCACAAACAAGAGGCATGAAAATTCCCTGCTTCCCCCAGCAATGTCTCCCTTCTCCCCACACAAACATCTCCAACCCAAAGCATTTTTTTACCAAGCCCCTAGCAAAACGATTTCCTTGCTAGGTCCAATCTCTGATTTGAACAGTCACTCTTTATACTACCAGCCTGGTTTGAACTGGAGAGGAATTGGTTCTACCCAAATAGGTGTGCTGCAAGCCAGGAAGACCCTCAAGGAAGAAAAGAACACAAAACTGCATCCTAGCATCAGAAGTGCCCTTCAAGGGAATGGCTTGCTCAGCTTCCCTTACGCTTGCTCTTCTAGATTCAGCCAGACCACCGTTCGTAATGATTTTCACCTCCCTGCTCTCGGGCACGCCTTGGTGCTACCAGTTCTCACTCACTTGCTGTGGTATTCAGCCATACTGTTGTCTTCCTCCAGGATCTGCCTGCCAGCGAAGTCGATGGTGATTTTTTTGGCAAGCCGAGAGGCGTGATGCAGCTCCCGCAGTTCCTTCTCTCTCTTCTGGAGGGCCTCCCTCTCCTGCTTGGAGAGCCACTGGTTGGAGTCTGTGGCAAAGTAATCTGATTCATCATCAATGACCTGGGTTCGACGCACGCTGGTGAGAAACAACCATAACAGTAGAAGATGAGCACAGCAGGACAGTGACACCACGCTGCCTGCCCCAAACCTGCCTTCCTACTGGCTCCCTTCCGCTCTCTCTAGCGAGCTGGACCCTCAAGGGCACAAAGAAAGGACATCCAAACAGGACCCATTCACAGGGTTCGCTCTTGTTCCACCGTTAAGGTGTCCGTAGCTACAGCCCAGGTTTTAGAAGGCTCTCTAACATTTTTGTTAAAGGTGGCTCAGCCTGCCAGATAATTTACGTTATTTCACAACAGTCTCATGGGTAGTATCTTACCTTGTCCTGTCAAATTCCAACAACTTGTCTTTGTGTTTCACAGCCATCTCCAAGCCTGCTTTCAGTCTAGCTTCTTGCTGAGGCAGTAAGTCTTTGCTTATGGCATCCAAATTTCCTGAACTTTCAGCACCTGAAACAGAAAATAAGTCACAGCTCAATAGTCAGGGCCGGACCAGTTGTTTAAAGCCCAGTCTTGGTGGGGCTGGCTGCAGAAATGACTCCTAAAACAAATGCCATCCAAGAAGCTAAAAGAACTTTGCACTGAGATCAGCACCTTTCCAAACCAGGTTCAAGCCCCAATTTTCCCTCTAGCCCCTTTCACAGACTCCTTCCTCCAAACAGGAGGAAGCATTTAAATCCTACAGTGACAACATCTAGGTAGCATTCTCCTTCACCCTTCCCTAACCACTTGGACAGTCCAAATTCCACCCATCACCAGCCACAGGCCTTGAGTCCCCTCCTAAAAGCCAAATTCTCTCCTAACTGTTTCTGCCTCCACAAAGAGACAGATCACTGACAACTGCCAGTTACCCACAGAGCAAGCCTTCCGCCTGCTGCTGTACAAGCCGCTCGCAAATGAAATCCTCGCCCAGCACACCTCAGAAGGTTTTTCAGACCAGTTATTGTTAGAGATGGAGAAATCTATTCCCAGCAACGATCTCTTCTTTCTTACCATTTCTGGCAAGGCGCCAAACCCCAACCAAACAAAACGCGGGGGGGAGATTTGTATCAGAGTCACGATGGAACAAACAAACGTTTTTCACAGCAGACATCACACAGGCCAACACCTTTATTACAGGGAAACAAAAAAGCTCTATTCCCCTATGGTTGCTGATACATGTTTTTTCACTCTCAAGCTATCCATGTTTCAGCTTTCACCTATGCATATAACACACACGGCAAGACCTGGCAGGGGCAGAAAAGAAGACCAACAAAACGGGTAAGAAAAGGGGATCCCAAAGTACATCAGGAGCTCCAGGGGAAGATCATGAACAGACCAACTCTCTGATCAGCTCTTACTCTTGAGGACCTACAGGACCTCCTGCCATCTCAGCAGCTCTAAAGAGAAGTTGACACCGAGACCCAGAGCAAATATTTCCCCAGTTCTTCAGCAAAGTGTATTTTTCAACCAAGAACACTGTGACCTTGGCTATATTTCAGCTAAACTCAAACAAACATCCCCATAATGAACAGGTCTTCGCTGGGAGACTGGGTATTATTTCCTCTTGCTTTCCTTGGCTCTGCTCCTATTTTTAGCTCCCAAGATAAGTGTTAGACAAGAAGAGTCATTGGAAAATATTAACCACCACCTCTCTAGACCCTGCAAATCAGACAACGGCACTTCATCTTCCACAGCACCACATTCCACATGAGACTTAATCCTAATTTTCAAGGACTGCTGCGATGATCTAGGAATGCCTAACGAGCAGCCTTGGGGCCTCTGGGTAAGGACCTTATACGCTGCCATTTGACACTCACAGTTATCACCTGTGTTGAAGCCCACAAACACTGCCGAGCACTTGCGGAGAGGACACAAGGAGCCGGCTTCCCAGCCATCCTTTTAATGCCCACCACGAACACTGTGCAGCAACGGGGGCGAGCGGCTCAGTGAAGTCTGAAGCAGAGCTCACAAACCGTCCTGGCAATTTACATCCCAGAGAAACAGTCAAGTGCCAGCTCCCAGGAAAGAATTACCTTTAGACTTTGCCAGCAAATCTTTATAATTCAGATGAATGGATCTAGACAATTTACACACCAGGACACAGACGTTCTCATTCCTACACCACATCAAGGCAACTGTAGCACAGTGAGGCAGAGGAGGGCTCCTGCTGTTGCATAACTGATTGCATTCATTATATTACAAGTATGTAATCACTACTGACCCGCCATGAGCTTCTTCAGCAACTTCTGGCTCTTGTTTGAGTCCCGTTGAAGGATGTCCTGCTCTTCTTTAGTGCATACCTAAGGAAAAAAACAAAGACTTAGGAAGGATATCACATGCTTGACCAGCTTCAGAGCCTTGGACAACAGCTCAAGGTAAGCCATTTACAACGGCCAGGATAGTCCACACCTCCTTCCCTTCGGCGTTATTTACACAGGGAGAATCCTGAAAGCTCATTCTTTACTAAAAGCAACCCATGAGAAACGCACAGCTAGGTCTTTCTCAGTTCTGTGGGTGGGCACACTGCTAGGGGATCTCAAAGGACGAGAAACGCACTCAGAACCTCCCCGAGCAGATGAATGCTGCTTAACACAGAGGTTCTCTCTCTTGGTTGGCCAATTGGAGTTAAACAGCTCCTTGAAAATAGCAACCAATCTGATTTAAAACATTTTCTCCATTGAACCAATATTTTCCTCTCTCCTGAAGTTACCTTTAATGAATCTGCAGTCATTAACTCGCCCTCTTTCTCCAAAAGGTGCCCTTTCAACCAAATACTGGGTGTAACAGGTATCTGAAATGATGCACACCGCACAAGCATTGAAGAAAAGGCAGCACACTGGCCCTGGCCACGTCTCCCGCCCCTTACAAGGCTACCAGGGCTGTGCCCAGGATGGGGCTGATGCCTTGCACACATTTTGGATGCCAGCATGATGCACAGGACAGCCACAGGAGGCTACCATAAATCAGGCAAGTTCCAAAGCGATGTAAATTATAAGGAAAACCTCTCCGCTCTCCAATGTGGCACATCGTAAAAGAAACACAAAGTGACTTAAAGCCACCGCAGTTCTCCTTCCCCTAGAAGGAGATAGCACAGGTTCTTTCCTGCCCAGCCTTAGAGCTTGGAGAACTTTGCTAGAGGAACTTTGATCTGAGAAGCTAATTCAGCCCCATGCCACTTCAAAGCCCTCAGCAAACTATGCCACATTCAAGCATGGCAAATAAAAAACCACCTCATTACTAACCAGAGCACCACAGAACAAGCAGGGCCCAGAGCCCTCCTGCTCACAGACGATGCGCCCACAAACCAAGCAGTTGTTGATGAGCTTGTGCTTCTGGCCCAGGCACTCACAGGCGTGACGCCCGGGGATCAGGACAGCCAGCTTATCTTGCCCCTCCTTGGTATACAGGCTGACATATTTGGGCTTCCTCTTAGAGGAATTGCTACTGCTGCTGACTCCGCTGCTGTTCTCCTGTGCCTGAGAAACAAAAAAAATTAAAATAAACAAACTGTATTCACAGTGCAATACCAGCAGCAAAGAGAAAGCGCTGACCCTTGTACAGGGTGGGGAGATTCAGACAAGTGTTATTCTGCCTAACCAGAACGAAACTTGGACCAGACCCCAGATTCACTGGAACAGCAAGCTTAGGACTGCCAGAAAAGGTCAAAGGCATCCAAACAAAGCAAGGACATAAGGATGTTGCCGATCCACTTGATGTCCACTGCCTCTGAAAGCAGAAAGTGCTTGGGTCTAGATGGCAGGCATGCTGTCAGTCCTCTGGACCTGCAATATCAACTCACGGGAATTTAACAGCTTCAAACAGCAGCTCAGATTTATTTTCAAGGGCTATTTAGCTTATAGCAATGCCCCATTTGTGACTGTGAAGTCCTGCATGTGCCTACCCCCAGAAACAGAGCTGTTGGTGGGAGCAGGGCTTCTTCCTTTACAGCCAGTTCACACCTCAGCGTTTTTTGTTCACCCGGCACAGCCACCTGAGCAGAGGTTTTCACACGCTGCATGTTCAAGTATTTAGCTGTAGTGTAAATTCTTCTCCTCACTTCATGACTTGGCATCAGGGATTCTGTGATTCACCTCTCTGAGTTTCAGTCAGGGACTGCACTCGGTCAGGCTTTGGGTCAGGGACTAAGCTTTGAGTCAGGCTGAAGCAGAGAAACCCTGATCAGAAAAAAAGCAAGGTGGTTCAGATGATGGCTGGATTAATAATCTAATGGCGGAATTCTCTGTTTTCTCCCTCAGACTTTACACCCTGATCAAAGAAACAAAGGGTTCTTCCTCCTACCTGACATCTCCAGCAGGTACCAGCTGAGAAGGGAATTGTTGAGAAGTTCATTGCAGGAATTAATTACAGCACAGAAATCATTCCAGGGGAAGAGAACAAAGCCAACTGCTACCATTTCTCCGGCAATACTCAAGCCCAGATGCTTTGAAAAGCAAGCACAACACACTCTAGGCACAAACCTATCTCGCAGCGCTAGGTGAGACTGGTTTCAGCCATGAATTGCATGCTAGCCATGACCCAGACTAGGGCTTATTACCCTTATCTATTTCAGGAAGTAGCACTCCAACATAAACGCACTCCCTGGCCTTTAGTTGTCATATCTGGGACACGCTTGAAAATCCTCCCACAGCTCAAGCGCAGCTTTTCTTTGCCTCTCCTCTCCACGGTCCCTCTCGACAACAGAAGAGAGGATTTCTTAGAAACCCTGTCCCAGAAACCCTTGTTTTCATTCGCCACAGCTAGAGGATCGCTCCTGCTCACTAACCCACACCTCAGCAAGTGCTGCTTCTACCCCCCATGTCTGCCTATGCTGCTTTTCTCAGGGAGGGTGCCGGACTGTGGCATTACGACACCTCCTGGCTCTTTTCACCCGCTCCCAACAGCAGCAGGCTACTGGTTTAGTGACGAGCAGATGCAGCGTCTCCAGTCCCCCCAGTTCCGCGCAACCAGCTTTACTGCCACTGCGAGATCCAAACACTACTGTCGTGGAGAAAAAAAAAAAAACCCAGATAAAGCGACTTTGGTTAGCAGACCTCAGCAGAGCTTTTTCAAGTTTATTTTTTTAATTAAGTTAGAAGGCAACTACAAGGAAATGGAACATTACTGTCCATTTTTAACCCCTCCTGTTCAAAAGAATGTGGGTTTTTTATCTTACAAACAAAGACTTTTACAAACACTTTAAGCATTTGCAGCCTCCCTGCTACAAACCCTTCAATTTAAAAATATAAATTTAGGTTCCACTATTTATTCAGGTGCAACCCTGACTCTCAGGATTTGGATGTCGCTCAGTCAGGCTTGCACCTGGATAAATCATGGAATCTAATTTGGGGAGGCGCAATGTGCTTGATCATGGATTTTAATTTGGGGAGGCAGAACGTGCTCAGTGTTTACAGCCTGAAGGACTTCACTGCAAGCCTGACAAAGCAGGTCAAGCGCACTGCACGTCTACGCGCCCATTTCTGCGGAGCACACTCCCGTACTCAGGCAGCAACAGAGCGCTCTGCTGTATTTGATGCAACCCAGGACCACGCTTGTATAGGTGGATCCATATCTAAGGAAGGAGCTTGGGTTCCCAGCACTAAGTCAAAACCCACCACACTCAAAATAAAATCCAGAATTTAGGTAATTACAATGAGGTTTAAGAGCAAAGATCATCATATTTGATGCGCTGACTGTGGGAAATGGTTCTGCTGGATGGAAAGTGAGTCTGCCGCAAAAAGTTAGTCAGCTGTCGATGAGAAAGGCAATGACTGCTTGCTGCATGTCCTTGTGCTGCTTGAAAATAGCAGGATTTCCTGGGTTTTAGCGTTTCTACACTCTCATTTTGCAGTTTCTTTCACTGCAGCGTGGACTGTTTATGAATACTGCAAAAAAAGAAGTCTCCACAAAATTGAACAATGTCTCAACCTCAATGCAGGAGTGGAGCTGAAGGGGAAACGGCCAAACCAGCGCTGCTGCTCTGGGGAGAGGCACTCACTGCAGCTCCCAGGTGCCTCCCTCTGGTGTCCAGGGCTTCCTCTCTGAAGCAGCCTGAAATATTTCAGCTGCCAATTAAAGCTTTATTCAGTGTGACCGGGAGGTTTTAAATACAGCAAGAAGGAGTTTTCTAGCCACTGGGTGGCTCCCTTAATTCCTCAGCCTGCATGCCTCTGCTTTGAAGAAAAAGCTTTTATTACTAATTGCAACACCTACTTCCATCATCTGCTCCCTCATCCAGGTTTCTCTGGGGGGAGTAAATTCCATTTTGACACAGTCACTACCTGGTGATTATTTTACACTCCATTATAGACACAAACACACATGATCTTTCTCCCCATCCTCATCTTATTTGCCCCACGGTAGCGAGACTCCCGTACACCACGGGATACAAGGATGGCCTATGCAAATCTGCAGGCAGCTCTGAACAGCCAGTGCACAGGAACAGCTGTCCCTCTTGTCACAACTGGGCAACCAGACAACTCGCTGAGGGCGCACCTGCAGCAGGGGACCCCTGCCAAAGTATTTGCTCAGGTTACAGCTTGCAGCTGCCACGCTGCACGCTATCTATGCACAGAACAACGGCACACAAACACGTACCTCATAGAAGCTGCGCTGTGTATAAGACAAGACGGGGTTTGCAGGGGGAGGCAAGCATTTATTAGACCCTGCGGTGTAGCTGGGACACACAAACATGCTTCCAGCTACACAATCCCCTTCATCGGGACTCCAATAACAAAGGATTCCTGCTTCTGAAAGCTTATTTTCTCTTTCCAGTCACATCTTTTGTCAGCATTTCATAGGAGCTTCCCCAGTTCAAAGCGTGCCCTCAGTCCACAGCAACACACAGTCAGGCAAAGCCTGCTCTCACGTTCCAGACACGCTCACCTTGGCCAGGTCGAGGGGGGTTTTTACTTCCTCTACGTGTGAGCTGGGCTCAGTGTACGCAGGCATCTCCTGCTTGTTCCTTCCTTTGCGTTTCCCCTTTTTCGCTTGGTCTCCAGCCCGAGGCACTTCTGAAGTCTCTAGAGGGGTGCGTAAGCACAAAAAAAGGCTGGGTAACTACTGGCACGAGAAAGATGTCCCTGAACTCTTGGGGAATGAAAATTGGCTTTAGACCATCAGAAACAGGGCCAGTCGCGGGCATTCAGGGCAGGTAATTGTTTCACACAGAATAACCGAGACAAGCTTATTTGAGACTTTAATTCCTTCCTCCCCATACTGCTCACCATCCTTTTTACGATACGCCGGCAAAGGCTCAGATGGCAGCTGGGAGGATTTCCGCCACCTCACCAGCAGTTCCTCTACAAACCGACTCTTCTTCCCATCGGTCCCCTGAATGAGGTCGACAACGTACTCCCGAATCTCGTCCTCGCTTGTTATTGACAAGATGTACCTGCGAGAGGATGGGATGGAGAAAAATGGGTAAGGGGGCTTCTGTTCTGAGGAAACCAACTGTTTAATAGCACACATATGCGATTTTCTCTTCAGATCAGGTTTCTGCAGAGACCATGGTAAGAAATGGGTTTAATGAGTCAAATTTTGAGGCAGGCACCTTAGGAAAGCCTTGTGAAATTTTGAGACAGGCACTTTGGGAAATCCCTTGGGGCTGTTTCACTGAAAAAAAAAAAAAAAAAAGGTAAGGGAAATTATCTTTCTCCCTGTTCCAGCACACACACCACCACCACTACCCCGCCAAACTCTCAAAAATTCATCCCGAGGCTCTGGTTCCACCCAAGTCACATAAAAAAATCGAACCATAAACCCACAGGCTCCTGCTTAAACACAAGTGCCTTTCCTCACCCTCACGGGCACCCACCCGAGGGACAACCCAGGGCGCAGATCCCCGGGTCCCCCGCTCTGAAGGTTCCATTTTCCCTCTGTGTGGGCCCTTGGGGTCGAGGCGGGAGGCGACGCGAGGGGCCACCGCGGCCGATCACAGTGGCGGGAGGGACCCGCCAGGCCCCGGCGGAGGGTACGGCCCCGGCCCCGGCCCCGGCCCGCCCAGACGCCCCCGGCCCCGCTCACCTCACGACCTCCTCGCCCACGTCCAGCCCGAAGTCGCCCCGCAGGTGCTGGACGCACCAGGCCAGGAGAGAGCTGGGCGCCGCCATCTTCCGCGCGGGGGAAAGGAAACGGCGCCGCACCGCCTCGCGCCGCCAGCCCACCCCGCCACCACCACCCCCCGGGAACGCGGCCGCGGCGCCACCGTTCCGGGCGCCGGCCCCGCTTCTCCCCGCGTACGGCGGGTCACGGCCCGGGGGTGCCTCACCTCCGGGCGCTCTCCGAACTCCGCACAGCCGCCAGCTTGTCCGCGGAGTGTTCAGCAAGGAGTTTTCTGTCACCGCCAGCCCACACGCTTGTGCCGGGCGGGTGACAGGCAGGGCTCCGCCGAAGGGACGCCCGGCCCCCGGTCGGGGAGCATCCGCGGAGCCGGTTCCCCTCTTGCTCGGAAAATTCCCCCGAAGTCAACAGGCAGGAGCGGTGCGAGTTTGTACGGGATGGAATAGACGGCGGCAGCTCGCTGCTCCACCCAGGCCCGCGGGGAGAGCAGGGAAGGCTCAGGCTCAGGCTCGGGGTGCCGCGGTCTGCTCGCTAAAAACCAAACAGAGCCACGTCCCGAGCAGAGCAATAACGTGTTACTCTTAGCTCACATCTCACGTGCGCCAGCGCCACAAAATCGAAGGGAATGGAGAGTTACGCCATCGTTTTAAAAAAATAAAGAATAAAAAGCCGACGCTAAAAGCGCGGTTAAGCAAAGGTAACGAGCTGTCTCATCCCGCGCTGCCGCGGCCGGGCTCCATGCCTGCCCCCCGCTGCCTCGGTCTCCCTGCGGGCGGCGGGCAGCCAGCGCCTTGCTGCCGGGTATGAGAGGTCCGGGACATCTGTGTGCCAACCTCCCTCCCGGGGGCAGCGCCTCGGCGACCCCTGCCTCCGGGACAGGTGTCCCCTGCCCGGGGCGGAAGCCGCGGCTGCCGACGCTCGGTGGCGGCTGAGGGGAGCGGCGCTGAGAGGACTCCAGATGGGGGGTAGGGCTGCGGGGGGCGACCCAGAGGGAAGCCGCGCTGAGGGGAGCGGGCTGAGGGGAGAGACCCCGAAGGGAACAGGGCTGAGACAACCGGCCCGAAGGGAGCGGCGCAGACGGGAATGGGTTGAGGGGAGCGGTGTGAGGGGAGCGGCGCTGATGGAAACCGGTCCAAGGGGAGCGGGCTGAGGGGACCCACGCGCCGCGCTTCACGGAGGGGAGCGGCCCCGCGCGACTCGGCGCGTTCCCATTGGCGGGCGCTGGCCAATAGCGCTTCCCCGCGGGCGGCTGCATCTCCCGCGCGGGCCGGGTGCGCGCGGGTAGGATGGTGCGGACGAAGGCGGGCGGCGGCGGGGCGGCCTGCCGGAAAGGTGCGGGGCGGGGGGGGGGCGGGGGGGGGGGGGCGGGGCGGCCGCCGGGGGGGGGGGGAACACGGAGCCGCTGCTCACCGCACCGCTCTCCCCGCAGTGCTGGTCGCCCAGGCTCCCCGGAAGGTGCTGGGCTCCAGCAGACTCAACGCGGGACCGTCGCCGGCTGCCAAGAGAGGTGAGAGTGGGGCGCGACCGGGGCTCCCCTCCCTTCCTCCCTCCCTCCCCGCCCGGCTTGCGGCGCAGCTGACGGCCGCTCTCCCCGCAGGCGAGGGCCGCCGTGGCGGGGGAAACCCGGTGTGCGTGAGGCCCATCCCCGCCTGGCAGAAGGGCATCGGCGAGTTCCTGCGGCTGCCGCAGGAGGAGAACCGGGCGCCTGGCGGAGAGGCGGCGGGGAGCAGCGGCCTGGGGCCGGCAGCCAAAAAGTAGGTGTCAGTCCTTGCGGGACCCGGGGGGGAGGCAGACCCCATCCGTCTGCCATCAGATCACGCCATGAACCTCTGGGGCTTTCCCAGGAGAGAGTTTAATCGCGGGTGCCTCGTGGCTTTGGAAGCCGAAGCACAAGTCCCTAGAAACTGAAATTGCAATGAGATGGGGCTGAAGGTGGTGCAGAAGCATTGTACCGGGGGGCTAGCAGGCAGGGAAGGAGTGCTCTGTGTGTCAGAGAGGTGAAATGCAATAATGAATAGGGGTTTTTGTACGCTTGAGGAGTTTGGGTGGTTGGCTGTGGCCCAGCTCTCGGGGCGTACTGATTGAACTGCACATTCACTTCCTTTAAAAACAAATTTTTAAAAAGCCGTCTGAAGAGCAACAGAGCTAAAGCCGCCCGCAGAGCAGCAGCAGTGCGCGCGGCTGTCATCGCTGCGCCCGGTGCTCTGTGGCGCTGCTTCAACGTGTGCACCCAGTGTCATCAGAGTGTGGTTGCGGGGTGACATTAAACAGCAAAATCCTTGGTGGTTTCAAATAGTAGCAAGATCGGTGCGCCTGGCTGCCTTCGCGGGGTGCGTTGAGGGCTGTCAGTGCATCCTGGGATGAAACAAACTGCGACTAGTTTTCTTCCACGACTGCTTTGAAACTACAGTTTGTTCTTGGAGAAGCAGGTTGAAAAGAGCACTGGAAAGTTGACAGTACGTCTGTTGGCCTTCTGTCATGGTTTAACCCAGCGGGCAGCTGAACACCACCCCACCGCTCGCTCGCTCTCCCCGTCCCGCAGCGAGATAGGGGAGAGAGTTGGGGTAAAAAGTGAAACTGGTGGATTGAGATAAAGATGGTTTAATAAAACATCAGAGGAAAAGAATAACAACAATAATAATAGAATATACAGAATATATAAAACTAGTGATGCACGATACAGTTGCTCACCACGCGCTGACTCACCCAGCCCGTCCTGAGCAGCCAACTCCCCCTGAGCATGACGCCCTATGGTCTGGAATAGCCCTGGGGCCAGTTGGGGTCAGCTGTCCTGGCCGTGCCCCCTCCCAGCTCCTTGTGCCCCTGGCAGAGCAGAGGAAGCTGAAAAGTCCCTGCCTGGTGTAAGTCCTGCTCAGCACCATCTGAACAATCAGTTATCAACGTTCTTCTCGCGCTGAATCCAAACCACAGCGCTATGCCCACCACTAGGAAGAAAATCAACTTGATCCCAGCTGAAACCAGGGCACCTTCATATCCTCACTGAAATCATCTTTCTCAGCAAAGTCTGATAAAACGCAGCATCCATCTCCGCTGACCTCGCAGTGGGTGTTTTGTATAAAAGGACCCAGTAATTGGTAGTGGGGGAAATTCTCCATGCCCAGATGTGCTTCCTTTGCGTTACAGACAAGAACGAGGTGACTCCCCATAGCCGTTGGCTCCGTTTCAGAAAAGCTTAGGAGGCCACCGGCAACTTCTGTATGTCAGAGATGGGATTACTCTGCCAAGCTGTCGCCTCAGAGATTTAACTTCCAGGCTGCACTGCAGGCAGCAGTGTGAAACGTTGTCTTACAGATGCTCCATTCTCAATTGCCAAGTTGCTTTTGGTTTTGTTTTTTTCCACCAAATACAGATAATCCTAAACTGTCAGGGGGGCCCATAAGAATGAGCCCTGAATTGTCCTGAAGGACAAGCAAAGACTTTTAAGTGCATCCGACCTCTTGGAGAAACAAAAGATGTGCGCCGTAGTGCTGCAAAGCTTCCCTCCACTTGGAATTTGTTTGACTGAGTAGGGACCAGGTGGTGATAACGCACAGAGAATGCACAGCGTCACCATCTAAAACAATTAAAAAAAAAACTTTTTAAAAAAAATGGGCTTTGTTCGCCTTTCAGATGAGCTGAGTTCTGCTAACTCTTGAATCGGTAACGCTTCTCACAGGGCTGGCCCCCTGCCACCAGGTCCCACGGAAGACAGCAAGTCCTCTGGAGAGGACTAGAGGTGACCTGAGCCTGACCAGAACGACAAACCGTATCCCCTGCACTCGAGCTGGTTTTGGTATATTTGTATAAGTTGGGTTTTTTTACAGTTTGATACGGCTTATGTTCAGCTGTTGTACAGAATTGAAAGGATGAGAGACTGCAGGAGCATTGTGGTAAAATTATGTTGAAATAAATTAATATATACTTTTTCAAGCTTAGTCATTGGTGTAAGTCACTCTTTTCATTTTTATCTCGGTGACTCCCACCTATCGTGCAGCTTTCACCCTTCGATTGCCCAAGACTTGCATGGTCGTGCTCGTTCTGGTTTTAGAAAACAGATCCTTGGTTTGTTAACACACTGAAACATTCTGAAAACACACTCCTGCCGTGTCTTTATTGAAGTAAAACCTGCTAATGATGACCCCTTTGTCCAAAGAGACAAAAAAGCTGGATTTAAAAAGACACCGGTGAGGCGGAAGGGGAGGCGTCCTTGCTCCCATTCAGAGGTGAAGTTTAATTAAAACAAAGTGGTTTGTTCTCATGAATCAACCCTCTGAAAGCCTGGGGAGCAATAAACTGCTAAAAAGAAATAGAACTTGTTGCCTGAGGCTGCCGGGCAATTTTAGGGGTGCTTTGTGTGAAAGAGCAGGTTGGGGTCTTGCGGAAAAGAATCATAGAATCACAGAATCGTTGAGGTTGGAAAAGCCCTTTCAGATCACCAAGCCCAGCCGTTACCCTAACCCTGCCATCCCACCACTAAACCCCGGCCCTAAGCACCTCGTCTGCCTGTCTTTTAAATACCCCCAGGAATGGGGACTTGACCCCTTCCCTGGGCAGCCCCTTCCAGTGCCTGACAGCCCTTGCAGGGAAGGAATTTTTCCTAATGTCCTGCTCACAAGGGGTTCTGCTGCTGCTCCACCTTAGAACCGCCACAGACGATGGGAGCTGAGTTGAGCTGACAGAAGAGCGAGTGTTGGCACGTGAGGAGAGTTCAGTGGCAGCTCTCGAAGGTCAGCCTGGTGCATTTGTCCTAGGGGAATGCTGTTAACACTCTCCAGAAGCCTCTCCCTAAAAAGTCTACGAAAAAAAAGGAGGATTGGTCCAGAAAAGGCAGAAAAGTTGTTTGAGAAGTAGGAAGTGAAAATTTCTCTTTAATAGAAATTAAAAAAAAATAAAATATGTAAATTAAGGGCAATAAGCTTGAGATAAGGCGCTGTAAAATCTACAGACTTCTGTGCCCTTAGGTGGCACAAAATAACAAGGCAACTTGCTTCTCTCATGACTTTTGTGAACTGAAGCACAGTGCCAGCAAGATAATGGCCTGAGCGGGCTGGTCCGTTGGCAGCTGCGTAAGGTCTTGCCTGTGCTCCCCACTCCAAACCACCCGCGTCAGAGGGGAAACAGGTCTGCTGGCCCCCTGGTATTTGAGGTTTTTTTCTTGATGCGGAGAGGCCGGGAAGGTCATCACAACTTAGTCATTCATTAGCAATCTTGGCCTTTCTGGCAAAGGACAAATTCCCAGCGCGCAGAAGTACTCCCCCCATGCCCCTTCATTAGCCTGAGTGCACATGCCGGGTGCAGCTAAGGGCTCATTTACGCAAGGAAATGGGCTGCTGCGGTTCACATGCTCAAGCTTAATCCCAAACGGGGAATGGCTGCCATGGCTGAGCGGTGCCCGTGTTGTTCCAGGACCCGGTGGCTACCGAGCCTGCCATCAGACTTGCCAAACTTAGCTGTAGCCCTCAGTCAGGGCTGCTCCTCCAAAGGTGCCTGGGAGCCAGCAAAAAAATGGCTTGGGCTCTTCTCAGCTCTCCATCACCAGTGTTGGCTCCTGTACTAATCATGTTTCACAGCTGCAAGCTGGTGAGGGGAGAAGGTCTAAGAGCTACTCTTGACAAAATTAAATTGAGGCCGCTCTCCCCGGAACAGCCATAACAAACAGGCTCTGGATTGCTCCGGTGTACAAGTTGCTAAAAAAGTTAAAATCAGATGGAGTGGGAACATAAGAGGCTGCGGGAGGACGCAACGTGCGCAGAAGGAGCTTAGGATCAAAGTGTTGCCTACCTGGTACACAGCGACCCTGCTGCGACATCTCGTGAAAGAGCAAAACTTGGTATTAAGGAGCAGCTAAACCCGCTTTTGCTTCTCATAAACAAACACGCTCACTCCGCAGAGGGAAAAGAAACCCTGATGTTTACATCATGAACTGCGATCTTAAAGATAAAGCCCCTGTTTTAGGGTTGGGTTTTTTCATGGAATAGCAGTTTCTGGGCAAAATGCAGGACAAGGTGTTTGTTTGGGCACATCCCGGTGGGAATATGGGAGAGCAACCCTCGGCGTAGCTCCAAGCCGTGCCCCCACTGGCAACCTTTGAACTTGGCTTTGTAGGGGGCAGGGGGATGGCACCCAGCTCTTCTGAAAATGAGGGAGAAAAGAAAAAAAGCAAAATTGCTCCAGACAACTGGAAATAAAATTTATAGGTAAGACCTCAAAGACTCGTAGAAGGTTTCCACATCCAAACCGTTGCCTGTTTGGGTTTCTTCCCCCCACCCCACCTCCTACCCCAGCTATTGTTGCTCTGATAAAAAAAATTCTCACTAAAGAAGCACTGCGTTTTGCAGGCCTGGAGGTGTTCGACTGCCTGGGATGCTACCCCCGCGCTGCGCCCCCCAAATATATCGCTCCATGATTTATCACTACGAACACTTTAATCCAGCGATAGAATTAATTGCAGGGTGGTAACGTGGTAAAGCAGGCTCACGTACAGTGTTGAAAACAAATCTAAGCTGAGGTGAATTTAACGGAGGTTAAATTTAAGCTAAATTTAATGGAGGTTTTCCCCGCGCAACAGGATTTCTGGAGTTAGGGCGATGGGCCTAAGGGGAACAAGTGGCTGGAAATCCAGTTGTTTGTTGCTACTACAAAGTAGTTTTCACTTCTGAGCTCATTTCTTGTAACTTTAAGGGGGTTTTAAGTGTATTTAAACTCTATTGTTTTGGTTAAATCCATCTGAACACCACAGCTCCCCGATTTTTTTTTTTAAAAAGCGGGGAGTGCAAAACCAACTAAAGCCTGGTGCTTGTGAACACCCTCTGTAATTAGAATTTATAGTATATATATTATTGTATTGTATTATTGTATATATTATATATTATATACTATATACTTGTATAATATATATTATACATTCAATTATATTCAATTTAATTTATAGAGCAAGCTGAGACCTGCCAGCAAAAGCAAGACCCACTGCCGTGACCCTACCCTGACCCATTTATTAATCTCGACTTATTAACACGCTTATAGGCATCCACTTAAAAAAAAACCCCACAGATACCCAGAGCTGACAATAGATGTCAGCAGCACCTCCAGCTCCCAGACTCCGGACGATGCCAGTGACCCGGGCACCGCTCGTTTTGCCTCCTTCCAATGGATTTATTTAGGTGACGTGCAGGGAATATGTAAGGATATGGACAAGAGACTGAAATTGCTCTCTCTTTCCCGAGGGCCAGCGTCATCTTGCTAAGCAATGGGTTTTCCCAGAAAAATGGCATTGGCAAAATCACCGGCTGTTTCACTAATGACATCCCCGTGGCATCCAGCTGGCGCTGGAGGGGCTGGACCAGGCAGTGAGGGAACCCCTGCTCCCCCCAACAGAGGGGTTGGGGTTTTTCGCCCTGTCTCCGACATGTAGAGTTTTCTGCCAATAGTCCAAATTGTTTTTCTGATCACTGACCTGGAGAATGTGGCAGCTCTGAGAGCACTGATGAGCATGAAACTGCCCAGAACGGCATTTGCGTCCTGGCCAGGATAAACTCCCAGGTGATCGTCACAGCATGAAGGACAATCCGCCTCTTTTAACATAACTTACCAAAAGAATTACTCGGATGACAATTATTTGATGATAAACCTGGGGCGCTCCCGGATGGTTCCAAGCAGAAATGGGGAAAATTCAGAGGTTGGCAGAGTTTCTCTCTGAACAACAAAGCGTATTTAAAAACACAAGCAGGGACGGGGCTGCCCCCGCGCCCTCCAGGGACGCGCATCCTGCTCCAGAACAGGAGCTGCTTGGGTGAATTTGTACCTGGTTTTTTTTTTTTCTTCTTACACCCCCTAAAAACCGGGTATGCTGAACCTTAACATTTCAGAAGCGCACTGTTCCCAGAGCCTCTTCCTTTTGCTGGAGACGGGGCAGTGCTAATTTTCCTGGGTTTTATCTTAGTAATATCCCAGAGAGGCAAAAGGACCTCAGCCCAGAGCAGAGGCAGGGGTAGCGTTAGGCGAGACAATGCCAGGAGAGACACAATAGAACAAGACGTTCTATATTTTATATAGAACGGTATCGGCGACTTAAAAGGTGCGATATCATAACCGAGTCGGCAGCCTGCAGGTAGACATTAAAAGAAAAAATAAGGAGAAAGGTAAAATGAGGTATCAGCAGCTTTTACTAAAACTGGGCTTTACTTCAGCTTAATTACGGCACCAGGGGAAAATTTATAAGCCCAGCCTAAGGAACAGGAGGAAAATGTTAATCCTGACACTTAAATTCTGGATGGAAACAAATTTTTCCAGGTGATTTTTCAAAATTTTCAAATTTTCAATAAATTTTTCCCAGTGATTTTTTCACCATTTACCTGTGGCTCATTCTTGGCCGGGGCCACACGCCAACGCACGACCAGTTAATGCCATCGCCCGTGGGCTTGGGGGCAGGTGAGCCGCACGCTGGGCATGAAGGTTTTCCTCAACGGTGGGGTTTGGGGTTTTTTTTAACCATTTTCCAGGCTTATTGCCATTTACAGCGCCCGTCGGGGAAAGGCCGGGTCCCGCTCTGCCCGCTGCGGCCCCGGGGGGCTCCGGGCGACGGCCTCCAGCGGGCTGGGCTCTGTCCCGCCCCCCCCCGAAGGCGCCTTGCCCCCTGGGCACCCCCGGGGCCCGCTCGCTCGCCCCCCCGCCCCACTCCACTGCGGCCTTGTCCGCCGCCGCGCCGGGCTCCCATTCCGCCCTAGCAACGGAACGCGGTTGCTAGGGCGAACCCGCCGCTGCGGAGCCCCGGAAGCTGTCGGGGGCGGCGCGCGCGCGCTGCTGCCATAGGGCGGTGCTCGCCGCGAGGCGGGGCCAAAGGGTGAGCGCTTCCGGGTCGGGGCCCTCCCCGTCGAGCGCGGCTAAGGGAGGAGCCGCGGCAGGGCGCGGGGAGAGCAGCGGTGGCGCCCGGCCCAGCCCAGCCCAGCCCAGCCCAGCCCAGCGCCGCCGGAGACAGGTACGGGTGCGGGGGGCGGCAGGTGCTTGGGAGGGGGCGGCCTTTTCCCGGGGGCGGCCCGGCAGCCTTCCCGGGGCAGCGCCTCCCGCGGCGGCGGAGGTGAAGGAGGCTTCGCGGGGCTCGCCGCTTCAGAGGGAGAGTGGCCGCCGTACGCCGGGCGTGAACGGCTGCTGCCGGGCAGGGGAGCCGCGCGGGGCCGGGTCGCGGAGCGGAGGGCAGGGCAGGGCCGGCGGGGGCTGCCTTAACGCCTCCTGGGAGACCGTTGAGGGACCCGGCCGCTGGCCCGCTGAGCCCCGGGGCGTGGGCGAGGGGAAAGGGCCCGGGGAGAGGGCGCTGACCCCGCACCGCCTCCGTCACCGGCGGCCTTCCCCGGTGCCGGGGGACTGCGAGTGGCTAACGGGTGTGTTTGGGACACACCAGGTGGTATCCACTGCCAGGCGTCCGTGGTGGGCCGTGGATCCCCCCGAAAACGGAGCCGCGGGTGCCTTGGGAACTCTTTTTTTTTTTTTAAACCTGATCACCGTCCTCGGGCCGGCACCGTGTCTGCCCGTGAGCGTGTTTCCTGGGGTCGTCGTTGTCCCATCCCGACCTGCTTTGCCGCTGGTGACCATCCTCTTCAGCCCTTCTCCGCGGTGGCTTGTCAGCCCGTAGGAAGCCTTGTGTGCCGAGTCCAAGCTCGCGGTCGGTCGTTAACACCTGCTGCCTCCCACATCTGGACTTCACATGAGGTTTTCCCCCTTTCTCCTTATCAGGCTGGCAGTGGCCTGGTTGAAGTCACGCTGTCATGGGTGTGATCTCGGATTTGATTTTTTTTTTTTTATCAGTGACCTAATGTGTGTGTGTAACCAGCTTATGCTGCCACTCCCGAAGTTCTTCAGGACTTGCCTTTTCCTTCTCCCAGCTACTGACGGTGATTTCCCTAAATAAATACGTCTTCTCCACATCCCCGTTTTAATGCTGTCTTGGTAACTTGGTCTCTGTCAGCCTGCTGGAAGAGGGCGATGGGTGAATGGAGAAGTGTGAGCTTTGTTCCCATCCCGAAGCTCTTATCAAATATTAGCAGTGCTTTCCCACAGACACGTTCCAAAAAATACAAAGAGTGCCTTTGAGTTACAGGTTCAGGGAGATTGCTTTCTTCAGGCTGCAAAAGCCATGGAGGATTCCTTGCTGCTTGCCAGTTCCTGAAGTGTTGGAAGTGTTGCCAATGCAGTGAAACATTTATGGTGGGAGAATTTGGGTTTTATTAATGTTGCTGTTGTAGAGAGTTGCACAGAGTGGTCTTGTCCATCTGAAGCTGGGCTGACGGTAGAGCCCTTTGAGTTAGGGACGAGCTGGAGGTGCTGCCAAGTGATAAATATCAGCAAGAGTTCTTGTACGGGGAAGGTGGCCAGCAAGGTGCAACCAGATAAGAAAGGGTCTGGAATTTAAATATTGTGGTATGTAGAAAAAAAAAAAATTCTTATTAAAAAGACCCAACCCTGATGTACTTAAATAGTGTGGAGGATCATGGTGAGAACTGGCCGGGCAGATCTCTCTTCTCCCTGTTGAAGTTCTGGCTGCTGGGGTAGCAGTATCCTGGTACAGCTGATATTGCAACCTTTTGGCAAAAATATTGCTGACTCCCATGAAATTTTAGACTGTCCGCTTGATAAAATCGGTGCTTTACACTTACGCTTTGTGTAAGTCCCTAAACTTTGTTTAGATACAAGTATTGCTTCAAACGTTGCCTGCCCTGAAATTGCTTTTTCTGGACTCAGCAAAGTGTCCAGCTGGTGCCTTTTTTATTTTTTAAGACCTGTTGGGCTGTGAGGAAGACAAGGCGCAGCTCTCCGCTTCACTCTGTAAGTCTACAGCTGCGTATTTTGGACTGCTGACCTAAAGTCCATGCTGGTTTAGGCCAAATACAACAATGCTGTGTTTTCCATGTGGAAAGCTCTTCTGTTACCCTCTGGCCGCAGTGGTTGGAAACTTTCACCAGGTTCTCACAATAAATTTATCTGTGGCGAGTAGGCACCTGTTGGTGCTTGTGCCAGTGTCACTGCTTACAAGAACAGCTCTTCTCTCCTTCGGTGCTTTCAGGAAGTGCTCAACTCTTGGCTTCTTCCATTCAAACCACACACGCCAACCTTGCAGTTGCTCTTTTCCAGGTTCTATGTTGATCTCCTCTGTGCACGTGTTTGCTTAAAGCCAGTCCCTGAAGGCCTCTGACTGGAGCAGGTAACAGCATGGCAGGGGAGGTCTCTCTGGGACGCTTTGTGGTGATGCAGGTAATTTCTCTGTGCCGGTATCCTTCACATCTGAATCGCACTGGTGGTTCACAGGTTGCAGTGACAAGTTGAAATCCAGTGTCTCTCCTGTTTGGTTTTTTCCCCCTCTTGGATTAAAGATCCTTCCAGTTCATAGCAGCATTTCTGCAAAGTCTGAAGTGTATGATCTTGACTCATTCCAGTCCATCTATACTACCCTTCCGCAGAAGTTTCTATGCTGTTCCAGTTCTCTGTATCAACACCAATTTGACTTTCTGTGCCAAAGTTGCTGATGGAAAATACTCTGGTGGGATTGATCAAGCAGGCGGGTTCGCAGAGCTCGGTTGTGGGGGGGCGATTATGAGCTGGATGAGATCATAAGTGCAGCCTCGTCCACAGCCACTTGCTGCCTTCCTTACACTGAGACTGCCCCCTTTTTTGTGGTTTTTTAAACTAATTTCCAGTGCTTCTGAAGCAATCAGCTGCTGTGTATTTTCAGGCTAACAGATGAAATCCTGTATAATGCCTTAAAAAGTGCTACCAGATGGGGCCAGGAATCCAGCTGACCCAGTATCCTGCTCACTAGTAACTGGTAGCAGATGCCTGTGGAGGCAAATACACAAATACAGATCTAATCTGGGGAAATATTGCTTTATTTTTCTCTTTCCAGTAGTTTATGAACCCCTGAGCCAGGTGTTTGAATTTAGTAACCTTTGCACTTCTCTTCCATGATCTGTCCTCTTGCTTTGAACCATTTTGGTGTTCACTGCCTTGCACAGAGATGCACAAAGCTGGATGCTAAGTGGGTAGGATACTTCTTATATGGAAAACAAGAACTCGGGGTGTCCAGAAAAACCTAGCAAGAAGCAAAATCAAAACAAATTACTTCTTCACTTTCTCCGTGACACTCGTGATTTTGGGAAACTACTTTTTCTGTTCCTGGCGTTCTCTTGGCTGGGCTGAACTGTCCTCATCTGCTTAGACTTTCCTTTCCTTGTCCCTCCTCCTGGCTCGTTTTGTTGCTGCTGGCTCTGCTCCAGCCTCCTGGAGATCAGGGTGGCGGGAGGGATGGTGCGAGTGAGTAGGGGAGCTTGGCAGAGGTGCTGATTGCTCAGCAGGTGATATTTATGGTGCAGGTGCCTCTTCAAAAAACACCGTGCTCTGTAGATTTGTGTTTTGCTCTATATTATTGTCTGTGTAATTACAGATGTTTTGCATGTTCATTAGTGATCAAAATAACCCATGGAGCTGTCATTTTTGTGGAATACTCTGCTGTTGCCCTGGTGTCCTCCTCTTCCCCAGTGTTGGCATGAGTTCAGCCTGTTGTATATTTTTTTTTAGTTGAAGTCAGGGTGGTTGTTCCTGATGTGCTGCACTTTGAGTTGTATCACCCACTCGTATCACAAGATTTTACTGCAATTCCTTAGAATCACTGGTCTTATTTACTGATCATGCTGAATTATTCAGATTAGCGAATGTTGTCATCTTAGCACTGCCTTCTCTTGCACAGCTTGATACAGCTGAGTAGAGCGGGATCCTTTGGTGAGCCCCCTCTGCTACCAAACTGACCAGTGATGCCTTTATTCCTCTCTTCCTTATCTTTTTTTAACCGGTTATTTGCCTATGTGAAGGATTTTTCCTTTTATCCTATGGAGTTTTGTTCTCCACAGAGCTTTAAACAGTCTTGTCATGTCGTATGCTTGGTTTTTTCAATGAAGTCTATCAGCTGCCTTTTCCTTGTTCATGCACTCTGCCTCCTGCAAAATAAAAAAAAAAAACAGACAACAACCTCCAACTGACTCCTGAGACATGACTTCATTTTACAAAATATAATTAGCCCTGCATCCATCTAGTCCATTCTTTAGGAGAGCTCTGATTTGCCTGGTGTGGCTGCCTGGTTTGTGGTTGCTCGGATGCCTCTGAATTGCTCTGTGAGAGCTGGTGCAAGTGTCCTTCAGGTACTCTGCTGCAGCTTTAACCAGGAAACTACAGCAGGAACTTCCCCATCCTCCTTCTGGGTGACTTCATATGTAAAGGGAGGTTGTTGCTGTCTTCTGAGTGGTCCTTTGCCAGCCAAAGCCTTATTTGCTTGGCTTCCTTTACCAGGGTCAAGCAGGCAGAGTGGCGATGGCTGAGCTCAGCACAAATAGCGTAAACCACAACTTTTGGTAGAACTTGTCTAATGATTATTTAACCCAGTAATAAATCATGGGATTTTTTTAATAATAAAACCTTATTAATTTGTATTGAGTTTCCTTGTTCGACTTTTAGCCTTGCTGTGCCAGCTGGATTGGCTTCTATTACTCCTATGGCATGGTCAGGTCGCACAGCAGGGGCTCGCAACAGTACTCCAGCTGCCGTTCAAGGTGAAGGCAGGAATTGCTGCTTCTCTTGTCCGCTGCCAGGGAGGAGTGGCTTTATGCTATTGAGGAACTTAGTCTTCGTGTTGTATGTTGACCTGACGCTTGCACAGTTTACACAGAGGCATCTGAAGTCTCCATTTAATGCCATGTTTCCTGCTTGTACAACTCCGTGGTCACAACTGCTATCACTGGTTGGGTGGCTGAGAGTCTAGTTTTCTGGTTTAAGCTTGGAAGTCTGATTTACGGGGTATTTCTTACCGACACAGTAAGCTTAGATTACTGGCATGGTGGTGCTTAGATCCTCTAAAAGCTTGCTTAGTCCTTGTATGCTCTGAGTGTTCCATTGACTTGCCTGTCCTCCACTGTGTTTTCCATGAACCCGCTGCATCCATATTATCACTTGAAAAACAGACATTTGAGTTTCTCCCTCTTACTTCTGGACTTCCAGTGTTTGTCTAGAATCACACTTGTGCTTTGGTTTTGTCTTTCCATCTTATTTTACTCGTACTGTATTGATTTTTCCAGCTTCTGATTTTTACATGGCTAATTCTTCTTCCATCTATAGGGGTTTTTGAGGAGATGAAGTTCTCAGGAATCAACTTCTTTCCCCCACAAGCTGGATCGTTCTCAGATATATGCTCCTCTTTATCTGCTGGTTTTCTCTGCTCCTCTTATGAAAAATCAGAGGAGCCTTCAATCTTGATTGCAAGTGCCAGTGTCCGAGTGCTATTCTGGTTAATTCAGTCCTCATTCTTGTACAGGCTTCCAGTGGTCCAAAAACCTTCTCAGTTCCTAACAAATCCAAGCCTGAGCATGGGAGCACTTCTTTGAGATGCTGTCACACACCTCTCAGTCATTGCTTTCCGATTCTCAGCCTGAATTTTGCCTCTAGGAACTTCCCTCCATTATATGCTAGCTGTACTTCTGTGGACCGCGGGCAGCAGCTCCTTCCCAATGTTATTTAGTAGGGTGTTTCTGTACAAACAGGTAGTTGCTGAAGATGTGATGGAGTCCTGCAGAGTTCCTGATTTGATGAAATTGTGGCAGTGGTCACCTTGACCTGCAGAGAGCTTGAGACCACCAAAGGCTTCAGTCTACAGTGGTGGAAAAGCACAGTCTGCAGGGTGTAAAGGAATTGCCTCGAAGGAGGTGGCTCTCCCCCTCAACTCTGCTCTTGTGAGACCCCACCTGAAGTCCTGCCTCCAACTCTGGGGTCCCTGGTGCAAGAAAGATGTGGACCTGTTAAAGCGGGTCCAGAGGAGGCCGTGGATATGGTCAGAGGGACAGAACACCTCTGCTATGGAGAAAGGCTGAGGGTTGGGGTTGTGTAGCCTGGAGAAGAGAAGGCTCCAGGGAGAGCTTCGAACCTTTCAATATATAAAGGGAGCTTGGAGAGAGACTTTTTACCAGGGCCCATAGTGACAGGGCAAGGGGCAACAGCTTTAAATTGAAAGAGGGTGGGGTTAGATTGGACATAAACTTTTTATGATGAGGGTGGTGAGACATTGGAAGGAGGTTGCCCAGAGAAGTTGTGGATGGCCCATAGAATCATAGAATGTTTTGGGTTGGAAGGGACCCCTAGAGGTCATCTAGTCCAACCCACCTGCAGTGAGCAGGGACACCACTAACTAGATCAGATTGCTCAGAGCCCCATCCAACCTGACCTTGAATGTTCCCAGGGATGGGGCCTCCACCACCTCTCTGGGCAACCCGTTCCAGTGTTTCACCACCCTCGTTGTAAAGAATTTCCTCCTTATATCCAGCCTCAATCTCCCCTCCTTTAGTTTAAAACCAGCCATGCCAGTCTCTTCCCTTCTTTGCCTGATTTCTTACACCTGGGGATCGAGAGCTCTTGCGCTCTGTGGATCACTTCCTTAAAGATCTGCCAGCTCTGTTCTGTTCCCCTGTCCCTGAGGACCATTTCCCAGGGAGTCCTTCTGACTACCTCCTTGAGGAGCTGGAAGTTTGCTTTTCTAAAATTCAGGGTCCTGACTATACTCTTTGTTATTCCCATTTCCCTCAGGAGCGTGAGCTCTACCAGTGCATGATCACTGCAGCCCAGGCTGCCTCCGATCTTGACGTTTCCGACGAGCTCACTTGCATTGGTGACCACCAGGTCCGTATCGCATCCCCTCGGGTAGGGGTGTCTATTACCTGGCTTAAGAAGTTGTCCTCAATGCATTCGAGAAACTGCTGGATTGCCTACAGCTTGCCGAGTTGGTTTTCCAGCAGATGTCGGGGTGGTTGAAGTCCCCCAGTAGGACGAGAGCCCGCGAGCGCGAAGCCTCCCGGAGTTGGAGGAATAACGCTTAGTCAGTCAGCTCCTCTTGATCTGGCGGCCTGTAGTAGACACCAACCACCAGGTTCCCTTTGTTGCCTCTCTCTCTGATTCTTACCCATAAGCTTTCGACCTGCTCATGGCTATTCTTCAGGGACAGCTCTTCACACTGTAATGATTTCTTGATGTAAAGAGCAACGCCTCCGCCCCTCCTTCCTTGCCTGTCCCTTCTGAACAGCCTGTAGCCATCAATAGCTACATTCCAGTCGTGGGATTCATCCCACCAAGTTTCCGTAATGGCAATCAGGTTGTAGCTTTCTAGCAGCACGATAGCTTCCAACTCCTCTTGTTTGTTTCCCATGCTGTGCGTGTTTGTATAGAGGCATTTCATCTGAGCTGTCGGCCTCGTCACCTTCATAGCAGAATACCCTTCATTTACTTTGAGGTGTTTCACGGGCTTTTCCTTGTTGGCTCCTACTACCTCAGGAGCCTCCGGCTCACCTCCGCCGGACTTCAACTTCTCTGCAGTGCCCCTGGCACACTGCTGGGCAACAGGTTGAAGGCTCATACTAGCCCCCAGTCCCTCTAACCCTTGTGTTTCATCCCCTAGCCTGTCACTGGCAAGCCCAATAGGTTCCCCTTCCCCCTTCACATCTAGTTTAAAGCCCTGTCAAGGAGCCCCGCAAGCTCCTGGGCAAAGACCCTCTTCCCCCTTTGAGAAAGCTGGCTCCCATTTGACTTGAGCAAGCCCGGTGCCTTGTAGACCATCCCGTGATCAAAGAACCCAAAGTTGTGGCGGTGACACCAGTCGCGAAGCCACATGTTAATAGATTGAGTCTGCTCATATTGTCCCGTATCTCTGCCCACCACTGGAAGGAGCGAGGAAAAAATAACCTGCGCTCCAGATCCCTTCACTAATTGCCCCAAGGCTTTGAATTCTTTTTTGATTACCCTCGGGCTACTTACTGCTACTTCATCGGCACCCACATGGAAGAGGAGCAAGGGATAGTAGTCCGAGGGTCGGACCAGGCTAGGAAGTTTCCTAGCGATGTCTCTAACCTGGGCTCCTGGGAGGCAGCAGACCTCCCTAAGAGCAGGGTCTGCCCGGCATATCGGTCCCTCCGTTCCCCTCAGATGGGAATCTCCCACTACTATCACCCGCCTCCTCTTCCTCGTGGATGTAGTGGTGATACAACGGGGAGGTCTTTCCGATCTTTGTGCCTCCTGTGGTGTGGATAGGTCTACACCTACCTCATGCACCACCTTCTCTTCCACCTCTAGAGCCTCATACCTGTTTTGCAGAGGCACCTGGGGAGAAGCGGTGGGCAAGGAAAGGGTTCTCCTCCTGCCCCGACTGCAGACCAGTTTCCACTCACTGTTCTCCCTTGAGGCCCTTCCTTCATCCTGGCGGGGGGGGGGGGGGGGGGGATACTAGTTCCCTTTGATCCCGGGCCTTTTTGGTGGCTGTTCCTGCACAGGTTTCTGGGACATCAGGGTGTGGCTCCACCAGTCAATTTCCTGCTCCGCTTCCCTGATGCTCCGTAGCCTGTCCACCTCTTCTCTCAGCTCCGCCACCAGGCAGAGTAGGTAGTCTACTTGATCGCATCTTATGCAGGTGCTGCCTTTGCTGGTGTCCGTTTCCAGCGCCAGCTGATGGCACTCCCTGCAGCCGGAGGCCTGGAGAGCTGCGTGCTTTCCAAGGTCCTCAGTCTGCGTTGAGGCATCCGTTCTGACCAGCAGTTTAGAGGTAGCCTTCTGACGGGGGGGTGTCATGGCCGGGCTTCCTCTCAGCAGCTGAGTTTCCTGAGCGTACCTCGGCACTCGGGGAGGGCCCTCGCCCTGCCCACGCGCACTGCCCACGCGCACTGCCCACGCGCAAACTGCCGCGCCACGCCCTGTTCGCCGCGCTCCGGGTCGCTCGCGCTCCCTGGGGGCTGCTTTTCTACGCCAGGAGGGTCCGGCCGCCGTCACCCCTGACTCCGCCCCCGCTGAGTCAGAGCTGCCCGCCCGTTAGGAGCTGGTTCTGAGGTGGGGGGGGGGGGGCTGGGGTGCCCTCTCCCTCCCTGCGCTTTTGACTTCGCGGTTCTGCCGCTTTTTGGAAAGGGTCCCCCGGCGCGATCCTCCGCTCCGGAGCCCTTCGCCTCGGTGTCTTCGCCGAAATGGAAGGGTTCAAGGCCAGGGTGGAGGGGGCTTTGAGCACCCTGATCTAGTGAAAGATGTCCCTGCCTTTGGCAGGGGGCTTGGACTAGGTTGTCTTTACAGGTCCCTTCCAACACAAACCATTCTGTGATTCTATGGAGATATAAAATCTTAGGCTCGTTGTTTCTGCTTCATCACTATATTCCATATTAAATCCTCCTAGACCTTTCATTTTCTTTTCTTTTTTTTATTTATAGAGGGAGGAGGTATTTTAACTCCTTGCTAGAATACCTGTTTGATTTCTGGTTCTTCAGACACTACCTACCTTCTTTGAAAAGGCGGCTTTTTTCTGGAAGTTGGCAAAACCAACAATGAAGCACCATCAGCATGAGATTACCACCATTTTCTCCTGGCTTTTCATACACCATTCCTTCTTGTAAGATCTATTTAGAGCAGCTCAGCTTCCAAAATGGATAGGTGTCTCTCTCCTGCCTGAATCTTCTGTTTTGGTTTGCTTGTCTGTGAGTAAATCTCTCCTGGATAATAACTTAATAGCCTGAAGAGTTGACAGCAATTCTACCCTGAAGATTAGACTGACAGTGTCTGCTTTGTGGAAGACAACTGAGTAGCTTGGATTTGCTAACCCTAGCATTCAATGAGCGAATTGGGGATATTCAGTGGTGAGATGGGAAAACGGTTTTCCCATCTGCGTCTGCTATCTGGATTGTCTCTTTATTTTTTTTTCCTTCCCCTTCTTATAATTATGTTACGACATTCCTTTAGGCTGGGAAAATTGTGGCTGTTTACAAAGGAGCGAAGGTTTCTTTGCAGTCCTGAATCCACCGTCGTTTTTTTCTGAAGCTGTCACGTTTCTGTCGTCTTCTAAGATGAGCTAGCCATATTGTGCATGGTACATTAGAGGAGGCCACATCATTTATTAAACATCCTGAGTAGCTGCTGTCCTATAGGCATGTTTTAATGTCTATTGACAAAGCTTGGCGAGTTCACGCAGTTCATGATGATGCTGAGAAAACTCTGGAATACCTGCTTTCTGTAGGACTACTCCTCTTTTCCAGCCCACAAGGAATCACTGTACTTCAGTGCTGACACCAGGTTAGTTAAACTGTAGGAGAATCATAGAATGTTTTGGGTTGGAAGGGACCTTTAGAGGTCACCTAGTCCAACCCCCCCGCAGTGAGCAGGGGCACCTTTAACCAGATCAGGTTGCTCACAGCCCCATCCAACCTGGCCTTAAATGTGTCCAGGGATGGGGCCTCCACCACCTCTTTGGGCAACCCGTGCCAGTGTTTCACCACCCTCATTGTAAAGAATTTCTTCCTTATATCTAGTCTAAACCTACCCTGTTTCAGCTTAAAACCATCATCCCTTGTCCTGTCACAGCTGTCCCTACTAAAAAGATTGTCCCCGTCTTTCCTATAGGCCCCCTTTAAGTACTGCAAGGCCACAATCAGGTCTGCCTTCTCTTCTCCAGGCTGAACATCCCCAACTCTCTCAGCCTGTTCTCCTAGGAGAGGTGTTCCAGCCCTCGGATCATTTTAGTAGTCCTCCTCTGGCCCCGCTCCAACAGTTCCATGTCCTTCTTGTGCTGAGGGCTCCAGAGCTCAGGGTGAGGTCTCACCAGAGCAGAGTTGAGGGGCAGAGTCACCTCCCTCGCTGTGCTGGCCACTCTGCTGGGGATGCAGCCCAGGAGATGGTTGGATATCTGGGCTGCCAGCACACAGTGCCGGCTCATGTCCAGCTTTTCATCCATCAGTACCCCCAAGTCCGTCTCGGCAGGGCTGCTCTCGATCCTTTCTTGAATTGGGGAGAAACCCATTTGAACTCTGTGAAGCCAACTGGTCTGAAGCACGTTTGTTGAAGTTATTTTATGTCGCCAAATACAATTGCTTCCATCTTGGCGATTTGCTATGGAGCTCAGTTCATAATTTAACTCAACTAACACAGCAGGAAGCCTTGTGAGCTTAGGAGGTTGGCATCTGCCCATGTTTTTTTCTGAAATACTTGTCTTCGTTGCACCTGTAATTAGGATAACACCTTGTTTGTAGAAATAACAAACCAAACTCGGGGTTCCTTTGCTAGCTGCTGCCTGTTCACTCTGGAGTTACAAATCAGAGAGTATGTTCAGATGCGGTCGTTTCTCTTCCTTCATGTTAATGTAGAGCATGCTACAGGAAAAACTAACTCAAAGGAACTCTGCCTCTGTCTGATCTTCCTCATTGCAAGGTGGGCCATATGAATTATTACTACTCTTGGATAGAATTCTGGAGGTGGGTGTCTGAAGCGTAGCAATCTCAAGCATCTCAGACTCACTGGGTCATCAAGATTTCATTCCTCATGACTCAAAATTCCTTGTAGACCCGACCTTTGCTTACTTGGATCTATTAAAAAGCAAGTAAGAGGAAGTCCTCTAAAATACGGCTTATAATATTGTTCCACTGACAGAGCCCGTTCTGGCAAGCGTAATGAAACAATCCAGCTTTTATGAAGTTTGGTGCAAGTTGCTTAATTGTAAGTCTGGTAGCAACCAACCCTGGTTTTGGTTAGTTTGGCTGTCCTTAGGTACCTCGTAACTGTCTTCCTTTGTAATGTGCAAGGCTAGTTTCTACAGCTTGTTTTTATTTCCTCAATCTTAAAAGGACAAGTTTCGATGAACAAATGAAACTCAAGAACCTGTAACATCTTATTTTAATGAAGCAGAGACCACATCCTTTGTAGTTCTCTCTTTTCAAGTCCAAGTTAGACTTCAAAGGTCTCACCTCTAGGAGGCTCATGAAGAGTTGTTCTCACTGTCGCTTTTTGGCAGGGCTGCAACAGCAGGTAACGATAGCCTGGTTTGCACTGGGAGGGAGGGATTGTAGCAACGTATGCATTAAGTAACTTCATAGATGGAAGTAAACGTTTCCAAAATATGTGTGTGTATCCACTGGGTAGTGAGGTTCTTCCCCACCCAGAAAAAGGTTTGCTCCGTGGTTGCAGTCCCGTTTTGCTCGCCATGGACTACCTCAGCTGGCTTAGCATCAGTGCCAGGTTAGATGTTTGGGAGGTACTCAGGTTCTCTGGATGATCATCCTGCAGCTGAGATCAGGCCTGCAGCCACTTCGGCATCTGATCCTGCTTCCCAGCTGTCCTCTGTTTGGAAAGGTTTTGACAGGTTTCTAATTCTGAAAAAGCTCTGTGCGGTGTTGGCAGCACTAAAGCTTCAGTTTTACTGGTGACAGATGCAACACCAGCGATGGGAAATCATAGTTAGGCTGTGCTGTGTGTCTGTAGGAAGAGTCTCTGCTGAAATTTATGCTGTTCGGTCGTTAAGATCCAAAACTGGTATTAGGCTCCAAACCAATATGCAGTCCTTTGTTTTTGTCTAGATTTACTGGGTGCAGCACTGATACTCAGTGGTTTTTATCACTTCTAAATGTTAGTAGTTATTGTGTGTGCCAGAGTGCCTTCACTTGTCAAGATCTATGACTGGGAGCATGGTGTTTTGGAACCACTTGTTCTGTTCTCTCTCTGGTATCCACAGAAAACCAAGTGCTTCAACTTTAAGGAGGCAACATGATCAAAACCAGGGGTTTGGGGGTAACTTGTTGGCTGCTGTGGTGGCAGCTCAGGGCTTTGGCTTGCAGCGTATAAGCTGGGGGACTTGAGGGTCTGGGGATGCCGCAGGGGCAGGTTCAGATGTAAGAGCAGCTGGGGGGGGGGGAATGTCAGATGTTCAGGCAGCCTTCTGTGGTACCATCTGTTTGCCGAGACTCAAGGGGATGGAGTCTGATGTACAGGTGTCTAGTTGGACTGTATATACTCAACACCTACTGTAAGAAACCTTGTGCTCATTTGGACTTGGTGCAGTCATCTCAATAATCCTGGTTTTGTTTGTGTGATTGAGTTAATACTCTGATTTGGCGTTCTTGCACCAAAATAGGTTCTTCGGGGTCTCTGAAGGCCTGCAAGGCTGAGGCAGATAATGTAGATGTTCCCCAGCGGTGCCTTGAAAACAATTTTTTTTTTTTTTTTTTTTTTTTCCTTTCTGCGGGTAGATTCTGTTGAATGCTTGCAGCGATCCTGGACGTTGAACCTCAGTTGAGTGCCATGATCCTTCTGTGGGCTTGTGGCTGATACTGATCCTAAGACTGGATTGGGAACTGGCTGAATGGCAGGGCTTGGAGGGTTCTGATCAGCGGCGCAGAGTCTGGTTGGAGACGGGTAGCTAGTGGAGTCCCTCAGGGCTCGGTACTCAGCCCAGTCTTGTTCAGCTTATTCATCAATGACCTGGATGAGGGGACAGAGCGTTTGCTGATGACACAAAACTGGTAGGCTGATACACTGGCAGGCTGTGCTGCCATTCAGTGGGACCTGGACAGGCTGGATGAAGTTCAACATGGGCAAGTGTCGGGTGCTGCACCTGGAGAGCTTTAACCCCATGCACCAGTACAGGCTGGGGGCTGACCTGCTGGGAAGCAGCTCTGCCGAGAGGGACCTGGGAGTCCTGGTGAATGACAAGTTCACCATGAGGCAGCAGTGTGCCCTTGTTGCCAAGGCCAATGGTATCCTGGGGTGCATTAAGAGGAGTGTGGCCAGCAGGGTGAGGGAGGTTATCCTCCCCCTCTACTCTGCCCTGGTGAGACCCCACCTGGAGTGGTGTGTCCAGTTCTGGGCTCCCTGGTTCAAGGAGGGTGAGGAACTCCTAGAGAGAGTCCAGAGGAGGGCTACAAAGATATGAGGGGACTGGAGCATCTCCCCTGTGAGGAAAGGCTGAAGGAGCTGGGCTTGTTTAGCCTGAAGAAGAGAAGACTGAGAGGGGATCTCATCAACATGTGCAAATATCTCAAGGGTGGGTGTCACGAGGAAGGAGCCAGACTTTTCTCAGTGGTGCCCAGCAACAGGACAAGGGGCAATGGGCACAAACTGAAGCAGAAGAGGTTTCAGCTGAATATGCGGAAGAACTTCTTTATTTTGAGGATGACGGAGCCCTGGAACAGGCTGCCCAGGGGGGCTGTGGAGTCTGCTTCTTGGAGATAGTCAAAGACTGCCTGGATGTTGTCCTGTGCACCCTGCTCTGGGTGAGCCTGCTTGAGCAGGGGGGTTGGACTGGGTGATCTCTTGAGGTCCCTTCCAACCCCTGCCATTTTGGGATTCTGTGACCCAGTGCAGCTGAAGAATCTGAGTCATCGCCATCTTTTTGGCTTGGAAAATTATTAAATGTTTGACAAAGCTGCTGCCTGTGACACCTTTTGGTAACCCGAGGCTTGTCTTCACAAACTGTTCAACCAGTCTCTGCTAACATTTACAAAAGCTTGGAATAATCCCTGTGTTCTCGTTGATCCGCTCTTCTATAGCGTGTTATAACTGTAGTGCGAGGCATGTTAGAGTAGGGAATCTGCTTGCTAAGGAGGTGTTCTAAAACACACTTGTGCTGAAACCCCATCTGTTAAATCTTCTTGAGCTCCTCTCTTACTGACTCCAACACTGAACATAGTAATAGTTTACACCACTTGAGCGAACCAACCTTCAAACAGTACCGCAGGGTCCTGATGCTAGTTTTGTGTGGTATTCAAATGCGTCTCCTCTTTGATGAATTGAGATAGAGCTCACTGTTAATAGCTTTGAGATCATTTGCAATTAAATGGAGCTGAGTCTTCCAAGGGATTTACCCTTGGACCAGTGCTCAACAATGGTATCCAAGCTTCCCCTAACTAATAGACTTGCCTGAGGCACAGGTGGCTAAATTTAGTCTTCTAGCAAGCTTGGTGTGACCTTGTGTTGCAAGGACTTTTTCTACTTTATCTATATCAAAATGTAAAGGCTGATTTTTCTGTGGTAGATGGAGCTTTGGGGCTCAGAGACACCGAAAAGCTTTTTGTGTTGGATTATCAGCCTATGCTTTCAATGCCGCTGTTGGCAGCGATTAACTCCGTACCTGGATGCAGTTCAAAGGGTCTACAAGTGATCTCCTGGTACAAAGCGAGCCTCACCGGTGGGTTTTAAGGCTTCGAAGAAAGAAGACAGATGCCACTGGATGCGTAGAGCAGATTACTTGGTAATGAACATTTCTAATGGACAGCTACACTGAAGGTTAGGGATTGAAAGTGGAAGTTGAATCAAAGTGGCTTTGTAGAGATGTAATTTCCTAACTGTTGATGGTAATGTTTGCCTTCGAGGTGAGGTTAAATTTATCTGTACAAAATAGTGCTTTACTCCAGCTTCCTGGCGAAGTTTTTAGAGTGTGTGGGACGGTGCACAGAGGTGGACGGTTCTGGCATCTGCTTTATTGTGTGGGCTTGCCTCCTTGTGTGAAGTGAGACTTATCCTCCATGTTCAACTTTAGCAGCTTTTCATGAAGGCTGCTTCTAATTAAATACATAATTCATCCTACGGGTGTAAGGAAGAAGATGCCTTCAGTGTGTAATCAGGCTTCAGGAGCTCTTCTGCCATCGTCGAAAAATGCCAGACTTCTCTGAAGTTGGTAGCAAGCTGCCAGCTGAATGGGAAAAGTTGTCGCTGGGAAGTCGAGCAGGATTTTCAAGTGTCTGCTGCACTTGCTTACATTTAGCAATGCAGTGAGCGGTGTGGGTTTTTTGGCTTGTGAAAGAAACCCTTACAGGTGAGCCAGTTGTTTGGCAAGGGCACGGCTTGCTGGTTGGGACCATCAGGATTTATCTCCCTGGCATTGACTTGGTTATTGTTGGCACGCTGGTCTCTTGCTTGCTGCAGGTAGTACGCATGGGTTTGTTTTTTTGGAGGGCTGAACTATTAATCTAGGACTATAGCATCATTGAGTAATATGCTGAGTGGATTTCAGTAGGTGAGTGTGTGACCACATCTGTTGTGGTGTGTGTTTCTGGTCATTGCATCTTCAGCGGAGCTGGAAAATTTGCGGAGAAGGGCGGTTGAGTTGAAGGCAGAGGAGCGGCTGCCTGTCCTAGGGAGTCTGAAATGTCTGAGACTCTTAGGATTGGAAGCATTTCTTTAAAAAGTAGGCAACAAACTTCTGGATCTTTGTCCTTCTAGGAGTTTGTGGAAGCTGATGGTTTAGATGCATTCAAAAAGTGGTTAGACAAACCTGTGGTCAGCAGGTCCATAAAATGAATGCTGGTAGGAGTGAGCAGGCACGTCTGTGCCAACATCTGTAATCCAGTGGTTGTGGATGCTGGAGCAGACTGCAGAAGCTTACTGCTCCCTGCAGTGTCTGTGATCATCGTGGATGGAGGCAGGATAGCGGGAGGGCATTTCTCGGTTCAATTATTCCACCTTTATGAACTGCCTGCCTTTCCAGAATATCAGGGCAGGATGGGGAGGCGGTATTTCTGAAGAGCTCTAGAAGATGTACTTACTGGAAGGAAAACCTCAGTGTTTCTCAGCGTGCTGTACACATTCAAAGGAGATTTGCTGTACAACATACTGCGGCTCATGTGTCGAAGTGTTTCAAGGTGGGACAAGTAGAAACGGAAACCAGGAAAAAAAAAAAGCAATAAGGGATGAAGAAAGTAATTGAACATGAAGTTCTCAGTCCCTTTAAAAGGGAAAAAATTCTTGAAATTCCACCTTTTTATGCAGAAAGTGGGAGGAGGTGTTCATAATACTTGTCTTTAGCTTTTCTAGTGTGGGATCATGACCAACAGGCAGCTGGGTTTTCCTTGTGGGCAGCAATCTGGTAGGCCAGAACAGGGCAGGGACAACGATGACGAGTGAAGTATGTGCATATTAATGTCCTTCTCTGTGTCATACTGATTACATGGAGAAAAAAAAAAAATATATATGATGATAGCAATGCTTGCCCAGTGCTGTTTCACTTGTGTTCATGTCATGGCTGACCAACTGTGGATTGCTTTTTTAGTTTCTTGGCTTGCTGCTGACCTGTGCCTGCTAAAAATCTAGTTCTAATAGTCCAATTTTTGATTAATCCAGTAGTCGTCTTAGCTCATTGGAGGAGCTGTTGATGTAGTTTTGCACCTAAACACGAAACTTGGTGTTTCGATACCATGCTTGGTATTGAAAGCTCCTTTTGCGGAGCATTAAAAGCTTGCAAGGCTGTGGTGGTAACTGCTGTGCCCAAAAGGGGAGGTTGTAGTCCTGCCTTTCCCAGGTACTGCTGCTGGTGCTCGTCAAACCTGTTCCTGAGCTGCCCTGACTCTCTAACCTGGCACAAAGCTCTTGGGTATTGTTGGGTTGGTTTTCTCCTGTTGCTCTAATGACTTAGACTTGTTCACAAATGGGTCTGATAAGCCCAGGCAGGGGAGGAACCTGCAGGAGTTCCTGCTGGGGGTTGCTGTAGAGGGTTGCTCTGTGGTTGCTCCATCTTATGGAGAACGCGCTTGGCTTTTCCTTCAAAGATCTTTTTCATCCTGGTGCAAGTTCCAGGCTTCAGACATCTTCCCGACTTCTGGGGCATGTGTGGGTTGTTGGTCTCTCCTAAATGGGGTTCACACACAGAGGAGGAGAACCACAAACGGATCACAAGAAGTGAATCTCTACAAAAACTCTGGAGGAGCAGCAGAGGCCTTGATGAATGGAGGCAAGTGGGCTTTTCTTGGAAAGCGTCACCTCCTCTCTTTAGAGGGCCAGTGGTGTCACCTGAGTACGTGGCAAGCTTTCTGAATCTGTCAGGTAGGGAAAAAGGATCTCAAATATCTGCATTTGGGTTACTGGCTTGTGCTTGGGCTAGAGGAGGAGCATCAGCTGAGCAGGCTGTTCTAAAGAGCACTACATTAAGAGCCTGTTAATGACTTAGTAAACCAATGTAGAAAGTGGGGGAATGTCAAACAAATATTTGCTGCAAAGGCTGGGAGAGGTGAGTGCTCTGTACCAAAGCTTGGTTACCCTTCTCTTCAAAAGTGTGTGAAGAACTGAAGAAATCCCTCCTCAGATGCGAATCAAAGTGATCTTGCAAGAAAACTCCTTGGACTAGATGGGATTTTCTTTTTTTTTTTTTTAAAGTGTTATTGCATGATCCAACCTGGGACTGAAACCTGGGAGTGTGAACTTGACCATGCCTAATAAGACAAATGCCATTTGGGATGAATTCTTGTAGACTTGAATTAGGAGGGGTTTATCTCTCCTCCCAGGGAGGGACTGGAACTGGAAATGTCCCTTGTGCAGACACTAGATTAATATCAGCTGTGTGACTCATGTAACCCATAAAGGGATCATTGGAAAAGAAGGAAAAAAAAATCTAAAATATGAGCAAAGTGCATCTTGATAATAGTTAACAGGCAGCGTGTGATCCAGATACCGTGCGTTTCGGAGGAAGATGTAAGGTGAGCGAGGGCACTTAGGACAGATTGCGATCAGAGTGTTCCTTAAAGCCTTTTTTGATAAGATAGCAAGGGTTCAAAATCCCCCTCTTAAATATTTATCATAACTCAATGTTTAATCAAGGTGGAAGCTCCATTTCAGTCCTCTCTGAACTCAGGGCACCTGGACCGTTACTCGGTGCTGTTTTGTTGGGTACCCTCTGCTCTCGTTTCAGGGGAAGCCTAAGGGGAAGCTGGGGTTCTTTGCTTGGCTGTTAAAAAAAAAAAAAGTAAAAAGCAGGTGTTTCACGTTAAGACATGTGCTTGTTTTTCCCAGAGCCACACACTATCGTTCTTCCAGGCTACTGTTTCTTGCATAGTATCTACAGCTGTCAGGGGGGTAAAAGGTTAAATCATCTGGAAGCGAAAAGTAAAATACTCCTTGGGTGGGCTTTCCCAGTTTGAGCTTCAAGCTTTGGAGGCAGTTTCAAACTGTTCAGAGTTTCAGGCACAGAGGCTGGTATGGAGAGGATAAAATAGTTATCTTCATGAGCATCCTCGGCAGGGCCATTGTGTTTTTGCACACTCAAGCTGAGATGTCATTGAACCACGTAATATCGAGTGATTGCTTGCTGCTGGAAACACATAGTCTGGCTCCACGTTGGGAATATCTCAAGTAAGTATAGGCAGTGAAAACTTGATTTAATGAAATTTAAGTTAGAGTAAGCAGGACTCTGTTCCGGATGAGCCAAAAGATTTAAAGATTTTTCACTTCATGATATTCATGTGTTATGAGTAGACTCTACCTGAACTTGCCTGCATGATTTCTCTAAACTTTGTAGTCTCCTTGTCTTATTTGAGGCACTGTTCTGTTCCCTTTAATCACAAAGACCGCTGGCATCACTTTTAAAGTCTTCAATATTTTGCTGTTAACAAAATGGAGGCTTTCTGTTATGCATGAGAAGTCAGTGTGGGTTTCAGCGGCTTGCTGGGAATATTGACCCTTCACACAGGCAGAGATGGCGGGTAGGCATGCCACTAGATAGCCCAAAAAGATTGGTTTGCTCTTCTGCTTTTGTAAGGCAAAATCGAGATCTAGACCTGCTTGCAGCATTCTCTCGCTACGTTTGAAATGCGTGGGCTACTCTGTGAGTTAAGGGAATTGAGAGAGAGAGACGTCAGATGTTTTTTGTAGGCAGCAGTGTGTGTGTGTGTATATATATAATATTTCTTTTTAACCTAGGTGTCAGAGGATAAATACTGCTCTGAGCATTGCCCAAGTACAGTGCCAGAATAAAAGCTGACTCTCTTACTGCAGTTGAGCAGAATGAAAGTGGATATCAAATTTGGGGTGTATTCAGGGAGGAATTTGCAAATTACTGAGTCCAAGCAGGAGCTTAGCTTCAAGTGCAGTTGTTAAGGTATTCAGTTTTCTGTCCAACTCTTTCCAGGTGTTGAATGTATTTGTTTCTGGCAAAAAGATGGCAAAATATACCCAACAAGGTGTGACTTTCCCCTGTTTGACGCTGCCACTTTCCATGGTTTGAGGGCAGACAGCCTTAATGTGTGGTTTGGGTCCTTTCTGCTTCACTGCTGCTCTGCTGTCCACTAGGCATAGGTTTTAATATCTACTGATAATTAGTAAATAATACTGCGTATTTATTCACAGCTAGTTGGCACGTAATGCTGCTTCTGTATTCTGTGCAGTCAGAGTTAAGAGCCTTCCTCTCCCCCTTCTGGCAAGACGTGGTTATTTCTACCTGGCTAACTTCAGAGGGTCGGCAGTGGGTTGGGTCAGGTCAACAAAATCATCAGGGGTGGATGTGGAAGGACAGTCCACCTCTCCCATGAGGTTTGGAACCAAAAGGAGGCAGGTTCAGAAGAAGCAGGAGGACATTGTTTTCCAGGCAGCGAATAACAAGACTTGTTGAACTAGCCAAGGGCTACTGTGGCTACAAAAAGTTGGGGCGAGTTGGAGAGGAACTGGACGTGTTCATGAAGAGGCTGCGCTGACTGTTCCTGAGCACCCAGAAGCCCAAACTGACTTGGGAAGGCCTGGAAATAAAAACCCCTGGAGGTGGAAGAGTGCATGGAGAAGTTATGTATGCTTACCCTCTTCTTTCTCCTTCCTAGACATCTGCTTACAGCTGCTGTTCAAGCTGGAGGGTAAGCCAGATGAGCTGTATTCTTCGGTTCACCTCTTTGCCTCTTGGACGACAGGGCTTTTGGTGTTTTGCTGCTGTCCTCTGAGCTGTATCCGTTCATCATTTCTGTGACTGTTCAGCAGCCAGAGCAGTGTATGGATGGAGGTGCGGGTGATATGTTCTAGCTGCTCTTGTCTGGTTGAACTTAAAAATGGGGACTCGCTCCTTCCTCTTACTTTCAGGCAACATGCAGCTTGAATTTGCTGGACTGCCTGAAATGTCGTACTCATATCTTTATTGCTCCTGAAGAGCTGTTACTTCTGCACTGGCAGAATAGGGGAGGGATGTTTCATGCTACATGCTCATCTGTTTAATGGTTTTACCCATTAGGCAGCTTTTCTTTGGGAGTTTGCTTGCTTGAGGTGAGCCTTTTTCTAAGCAAGGCTTTTGAAGGTTTATGCATTTGACTTGGAGCAGAAACTCTGGCTGTGTTGAGGTTTCCTAAAAAGGCCTCCCTGCACACCAGAAATGGCCTACAGAGATCTTATGTTTCCATGTGGGTGTGGAACTCTTTGGTTGAAAATCTGCTTGCCTGAATATATGTTGATCCAGGTCTGATGGGTCACTTCTCAAATAAGACACTTGTTTCTGCAGAACTACATGTTTTGTGCATTGCTAAGCAAAGTTCTCGTTCGAGCTTGATGCGAGTGCTGGAGTGTTGTGTTTGCTCTTGAGGTTTTGTTCCATCATCTAATGCCAGTGGGAGCAGTCTTACCTTTTTTTGCTGTGCTGTACAGTGTAAAGACTTTGGAGTAGGGCAGTGTCCATTAGGTTGGAATTTTAATATTGTTCCCATGCTTTAATTTGGTAACACTATAAATGCCTCAAGCCTAAAGATGACAAGCTTTTTTTTTTTTAAAGTATCACCCAGAGTTTTGTGCTGCTGACTGGTAATAAAATAATAATGAGCTGAAGTACAAAAGATCCAAAATCTGTCTGTGTACCAGCTTCTCAAGAGCACTACTAAGGAATGGGTTGGTAGAGTCATCTTCCTTGCTGCGGCAGAAGCAATGTCCTCTGGGAGCTGAGAAGCGTTGGTGGTATTCCCCAAATTTTCAAGCGCAGTGCCTCAGAAATCGCGTCTCTCAGTTCAGCCTGGCACAGATTTCCCTGGCCCCCGGAGGAGATGAAAGACCTGGTTGTGTACTCGAAGGTAGCAAATACCAGCTCTTCACGAGCTGTCTTCAGGGACATTAGTTTCACTCTGAACCTGAAACAAGTTTCTCTTTCTCATCTGCTCCTTGCTTTGGAAAGTAATGGGGAGCAACGTCTAGTGAGGCTCAAAGCTTCTAGCATAGCCTTGTTCTCTCACTGACAGCTGGAAGAGGTTTTAGGGGTCTGTAGGGCTTCACCAGCCAATGTGATGCTGTTTATCTGACTATTGTGGCCTTTGAAGGCTGAAACAAACTCCGCTTGTCGGTGGCGTGCTGAGAAGAGACGGCTTTGCCGTGGTTATGTTGAGCAATGCAGAGGAGCATGTCTGGAGTACAGGTGCATGGGACCTATGCCCAGCTCCGCACCCCCGAATGCTTTGTATCCTTCTGGTTTTGGCACTCCGTAAAATAAAAAACTCTTCTTCCTGAAGCAAGTTGCCTGGCAGGGAGCAGAGCATCCTCATCAAAGGATTCTGCCTTGCATCTGCATGGTCGTACGAAGCCATGGCCTGTTGAGTTCAAGCAGAGATGTGTGTCTCCGAGCCGAAGGCCTAGCTCATGCCATCAAGGAGGATGTCACAGGAAATGGTCTCAGTGTCTGGAGGTGCTAATCAAACACAAAAAAGTTTAATTAGCTGTCAAAACCTAGAAAGGGGCCCCCTTGCTGTTAACGGTTTCGGACTGCCTCTTTTCATCATAATTTTTCTTTCCGTAGCAGCTCTTTCAGCCGCCTTACTCCTCCCTTCACGAAGGGACATGGTCCCCTGGGTTCTGTGTAATGTTGGGCTTTGGGCAGCGAGGCTTCCTGGAAAAGGAAAGAGCGGCGCTTGTTACCATGATAAACTAGTGCTCCAACCAGTTTGTCCACATACTCTCACTTGTTAACCATTCCTTTTTGCTGCTGTGAGAAGTAGCTTTCTGCTTGGTGCCGTGCTTGCAGCTAAACAAGGTTCCTGGCTTCTCTGCTGGGTTTAAGGTATGCTGCAGCCACTGTGCTTTGCTTGAGCCATCTTGCTACCGGACACGATTTCTGGGTGAGCCCAGCACCATCGGTGTACAGCTGGGGAAAGGATGGAAAATGAGCTCTGCCTTTTGAACCTCAGGTGCTCTCAAGATGCCGGAGTCCCATCGTGTGAACATGGGAGAAGTAGTGTTTGCTGTGCTGCAGCTTGAAAGGTGTGTTAGTAAATGTCTTGTATGAGGTGGGGATGGGTTTTTGTCACCTGGCCTTGCCTGTAGGAAGTGGCAGAGGCCGACCGGCATGAGGGATTTTCTCACGTTACACTTCAACTTCTCCATAATGCGCCTGTCGTCTTGTTCTTCAAGCAGAGCATGAAAAATGCCTAAGCCCTGGTTCGAACCTGAACCTTAGGATAGCATGAGATGATTTATTTACTTTTATTCGTAAAGTAAATTGTTGTACCACGGAGTGGGTTATAAATGGAGTCTTCAGTTTAGCTTCCTTGTTTGGAGATGTCACCTCTTAGTAGAGGTTGGTATTTATGTAAAGAAACAGAGGCAGTTTCTGGTTAATGAACCCTTTTTGGAATTTTTATGCACAACTTCTGTTTTTCCCTTCTAAGTTTAACTGGGATGTGTTCAAGGTGTCAAGAGAGCAAACTTCACTGGGTTAAAGGCTGTTCAGCATTTAAATATGTGGAGTGTCATGTTAATGGGATACTCCTATTCTTTGCCCAAGAGTGGTGTTAGGTTTGCAATGTCACATAACTAAATAAAGCTGCAGTCACTCTTTCCCTGTGAACCTAGGCACTTGCGTTTTCCCTTTCTTGTAGAGCTTGGTTTGATACAAGCTTGGCTGGTTCTTCCTTGCTGCAGCTTTGACCTGGTCAAATAACTTGGAGCAGCTTTAATGTCAAGAAGAACAAAAGCTTGCCTTAAATGCTTTGCAATAAACTTAATATTGGGGGATATATCCAACTACCTACTGCCTTTTCATTCTAGAGGAATGGGTGTCACTCACCGCTTGTACACCGAAGCGGTGGTGTGTGTTCCTCACCCGGGTGGTTGGTTTCATTCAGGAGTTGGTGCTGGATAATTGTAGATGAGGATTAATTAATGACAGCTGTTGTGAGCTCATGGAGACTTCAAAAGTCTTGTACAATGCTGTTGAGCAATCCTAGCTTCTTGAGTACGGAAATAGTGGATGACATTGGAGGAGCACATATGTAACTTGGACTGGACTGACAACAAGCTTATAAAAGTATGGGGCAGAGGTAGACCAAATTCCTGCATGCTTCAGTCAAAGCGGTGTCTCTTGGTGGTGTGGTGATGGCAACTTTGGTCTCTCTTGCACTTGATGTTGGAGAAAGCAAAAATGCTCTCTGGTACAGGGTTTTCTTCTGCTGTGGTCAGGGTAAAGAACGACTATTCTCCCCCACTGTGTGCTTGCGAAACAAGCAGTTTGAGGGGTTATTATGGACCCTTACATTTCTACCCTTGCTGTGATAGTTAGAAAAATACAGATAAAAGTTCTAGCTTAGACTTGGAATGCCTGTTAGGTACTGAGGAGCCTGGTTGCTTATAGCCCCTGTCAGAGCATCTCATGTAAGGGAATCTAATGTGGTATTTCAGCATGTCAGAAGAACCTGTCTTCTAGATGACGATCAGAGCTTCTCAGAACTTCAAGTTGCTGTTTAAAAGTTTAGTTTTTGTTTGAACAATCCATGTGTTTCTTTCCAAAGGAAGTCAAATGTCCAAGTTCTGAATGCAGAACAGAACAGCATGCCTCTGGTCACCCTAGGCAGAGTTCTCCAAAATGAAACCATTTCTGGTTTGACCTTCGTATCCCTGTTACAGTGCACTCCCCCTCGGAAACTGGTGTTTGGGCCCTGTTCTGCCCTGTGCCTATGTGCTCTGGAGGGTGTTATTTAAGGGGAAAAAGGCACAAACAAAAAAAACACCCCTTGTGCTTCCTTCTGACCAAAGCACTTGGAGCATTGCAGGAGATGGAGCCAGCCCAGGGATGCTGCGTCATGGCAGTTCAGGTTTCGGAACCTGTTTCCCAAGGTAGGGAAACGCAGTTTACCAAAATCAAAACCCAAAACTACCGAAGAGCTGGAAACATCTATATTTTAAGAAAACGCTGTTGTCTTCTGAACTAAAATTAATGTTATTGCACAGAAAGCTATTAGCTTGCCCGGACGTGGGGTAATTGAACTACTAGATTGTCCTATAAGAATCACAGAATGGCAAGGGTTATAAGGGACCTCAGGAGATCACCCAGTCCAACCCTCCTGCTAAAGCAGGTTCACCTAGAGCAGGGTGCACAGGACATCATCAGTGTTTGGCTCTATTTCATCCACAGTGTACTTGGAAAATGGTATATTAAACTGAAAACGGCAAGCAATGCTGCTTTTTTTTATGTGTGGCGGAATAGAGCAAGATTGGAAGTTGCTTGTATGAACTGTTGCATTAAGACTTTCTAAAAATCTCCTTTCCTCTCCTCCAGGTTGACAACAGATATGACTGACTGGTCACTCTGCTGCTCCTGTGCCCCAGCACTTGCTACCCTGTGATTTCAGATAACAAACATACAAAGTGAGTTATAAAACGTGCAGTGAATATCACGTGCCTTTGATATCCTGGAGCCTCTTAGCATGCAACTCAAATGTTCCTTCCTAAAAAACCCTGAAACAACCATAGATAAAGGAAGACACTACAAAATCCAGTAACTTACAGCCAGGTTATGTGAAATATCTGTCAAGCCTGTGGAGGGACGCTTAGAGACCCCAATGCAGGTTGTTCAATTATTCCTTAATTCCACACGCGCCCCCCCACCCCCCATTTTGTCAGCATTTTTCACCTGAAGTACCATCTCTGGGAACTTGCATCCCTGATCTACTCTCCCTGGCTTTATTTTTAGAACCAATGTGTTGAGCTGAGAAGTAGGTAGCTGCAATGCTGCTTGTCAGTGATTAGTATCTCCAACGAGGAAATCGGGTAGCATTAAAGTCAGAGAGAGTCCAAAGTCTTCCGTGGTGAACTGAAGCTTCTCTAGAAGTGCTTTAACTTTGTTACCAGGAGGAGAGTTTTGGGTTTTATAAGGGTTATAAGGCTTTTTTCCAGTGTGACAAGTAAAATACGGGCTAGGTTGCCTATTCTATTACAAATGACCTATGAAACGAGCAGAAAACTCAAAACTGAAGATGCTGGGAAAATTTTCCTCTCCAGAATGGAGAAATCAAAGGGAATAACATTTGTAGGTGAGTGTTTCACTGACTCCAGTGCAGAGAGATACCTTGGTTTCATGAAATGGGCAATAGTGATGTGAACAAAAAAGGAGGTGTTTTGATTTGATAAAAGTGATGACCTTGAGAGCAGCGCAAGTCTCTGCTTGACAGGAGTGGTTTTGGGTGTACATAATGAGTACTACAGGAGTGAAGCTGGCACTAGATTTCCCTTTCTGGACTTGAAAAAATATATATCTGGTGACAAACACTGTTTCTGTTCAACCATAAGCCAGTGCAGGCTAAGCGATGCTGATCAAGTCATTGGGGCATTTTGTTTAGGGCCATAATTGTGTCTCATCCTTTGGGAATACTGTTTCTACTTTTGGACAAAATGATGTGACAAACAAAATTCTTTCTAGATTGTAATTTCCATTTTGTATGTAGAAAGCTTAATGAGCTCTTGTCTTTTGGTAATTTCAGCTGGGGGGGGCAGGTGGGTGGACAACTGTTTCATACTTTCAGTAGCTTCCAGCCTGCAGGAGAAACCCATTTTCATTTTTGCTTGCTACAGTGTCTCAAATTATTTTGCAATTTCATACCCTAAAACAGATTTATCTTTTTTTGGCGCCAGTAGTAGGAGAGCCGTTAATTGTTTGAGAAGTCTTTAGTGTGAGCAATTCAGACTGGTGCAGTGCAGTGCTTTTAATACCTTCATGTGAGTCCAAGGGAGACTAGTCATCTGACTACGCTTCATGCTATATTGTTTTGTCTTAAAGATAAGCCCCTGAAGCCTAAAGCTTTGTTGCTGTGACGTTGTAGAGGGTTTCTTTTGTGACCAAAGTCACTGGCTTGTTTTTCTTCATCCTACCTGTGAGATGTCTGGGATCTTGGGAATTTTTCTTTGCTATCAGATCAACCTATTGCCGTGGGGTTTTTCACTTGGGCAAAGCTTCTACTCGGCTCACGACATCTAATTTGTTCCCCCCCCTTGCTTTCTGTTCAGCCATTTACACCCGAGGATGTGGATTCTTAGCACAGACTGCTAGGCAGCGTGCATGCTAGATGACACAACAAGGAGACCCATCTTGTGTTTTTTTTAATAGGGTGGAAGTTCATAATGCATTACTGAAATTCTTTATCCATTCCGAGACTGAAAAGTGCTGCTGTCTCAGCCATGGATCTTGCTCCCAAGACGCCTACACTTGTATGCCATTCCTGCCTGCTTTTATCTTTCTGTATATTTAAATTTAATATTTAAAGAAGCTCGGGTTTTCCCATTTCATGATTTCTACTTGCCCGTACTCCTCTCTGAGGCAGCACCCTGACTCACATCATCAATCATTCAAGAAGCATTTGTGTCTTCACTTGGGTGTCCCCTGCCCTGGGATCCCTGGGCAGAGGCGTGCTGACCTAACTTCTTCCCAGCTCCGGTGCAACCAGTGCCAGGTGACTCCGCTCCTGTGTTTGTGCTGCAGAAGCAGGCATTGTCCGTGTGAGTGAGGAGTTGGCTCTCGACTCTGCCTTATTGTCCTCCAGCGTGCCTGGTCAACCATGTCCAGCTTGAAGAATCTGGCTTTAGGATCACTTTTTTTTTTTTCCTGGATGGTATAAATGAACAAGAGCAGCAGTGGCTGCTGGTTAACGGTTAAATTCCCAGCTTAAACAGTTGCTCACGTGGTACATCTCTGCCATGCTCACTAAGTGGTGTGTTGGAGTGGCTTTCTGCGTGGTAGTGGATACAGTACATAGTGATATGGGGTAGACCTGGCCTAGTGGTGGCTTGCACAGGAGAACTCCGTGCTGAGTGATTTGGGCTGACTGCAGAGTGGACTTCTCCAGGTGGTGGAGGAAGCTAGCTGGAATCCAAGTCTCAGAGCCCATCTCAAAAAGAGGGAGACGGCAGCGAAAGCCATAGGTGCCTCTGCTGTTATTTGCGTATTGAGAGTGGTCCTGATGATGTGTGGTAGCTAAAATATCCTTCTGTACGCGGAGCTTTCTCATTGTATTAGTCATCCATCAGACTTCTGGATTATTTAAGTGCTGAAGCTCTCCTCAAAGAAGAGCAATATCTATTTGTAGAAAAGTACATAATGTGAAGTGCAATTCCAGTATATTACAGTTATGCTGCTTGAGATGTTCTCGGGAATGCTGCGTCTCCTGTTGTGGGACTTCATGATCTGTAAAGCCCCTATCAAAAACTTGTGATCTTACAAGGCTTCTAGTTGGTCTTAGGGTCTTGAGTGGTGAAGCCCTTAGAGCTCCGTTTCAACTTTTCCCACAAACTCATGCCCCCTGTTTAGTGCAGTGTATATTCAACTGTTGGGTGTTGGCCTCCAAACACTGGTAAACCGCAAGGAAAAGGGACAGTGACCGTAGTGTTAAGGAAAAATATTCTTCCACTAGGCATGGGGGAGCCCCTAACTCAAATAGTTAACAACCAAACCCATCTTCTATAATGCTTCAACTTGTACTGACTTGATTGAAGTCTGAAAATTGCCCTAGGGCTGAACTGGTCTGGTTTTAAGCTGTAATTCATCTGTCTCTGCTGTTTATGGAAAATCTTTAAGACAGCTGCTAGCTAGAAGGTTAATTACGCTACAGCATGATTATGCTCTCATAAACTTAGAGAAAACTCAAATCTTGGTGGCTTTTGTAGTACATACGGGTTCACTTCATTGTATTCTAACCCCAAAATTAAACATGAGGCTTCATGTAATGTTTGAGATTCATGGACTGGCAAAGCACTTGCTCTTGCTTATGCAGCCTGGCTTTTATGTAACTCATTATTTTTGCTCAAGTGTTGCAGATAGTCTGTTTCCTCTAGCAACAGCCACCAGATGTTTAGCTGAACAAGACTTAATTCTTTAAAATTGACCTGTAAGAAATGCATGAAGGCGAACGCGGGGGTGGAACAATTGTATGTCAGTGTGATTTCCATTTCCTTGCTAAAAACCCAGTGCAAGCCTTGCAGTTTCATTTGAGCAATGATGGATCCTTATCTTTTGTGGTACACTATGAGGCCTTTTCCATGGTTTTAAATGTTTCCATAAACGTACTGTTGGGGGGGTGTATGTGGATATCATGCTGTCTTATGAGAATTAGCATTACTTGAGCAATTAGCACTGTATGGCCTTACAGATATGCCACCGTGCCTATCCTGCTATGGATTCTGGTTGTCAGCCAGGCTTCTTAGCTACCATAGATCTTCTGTGATCAACCCTTGTGCTTTGCTAGACTGACTCTATTTCCTATTTCTATGGGAAACCAACTCCTGTCTCGGTTTTTCAGCTAGGTGAAAAGAGTGCCCCGATGTTTTACTGGGGGATATGGAGTGAGTAGTCCTGATGGTGACTGCTAGGAGGTCCAAGCAGCTCTTCTCTCTGAAACATCCCCATTCTAGGGCTTCAGGTAGCACTGTCCTTCCAAGTCTGCTCTGTGTGGGTGAAGATTGTCTTCTGCTGGCAGTGAATGAGCTGGTGCCTGGATTTTTGGGTCTGTTTTTTCCTCTGGGTCTGCAGAGACTGGATAAATCAAAGCAGAGCTGTGCCATTTCCCTTCCCCACAAGGATATCTCCCTCCAAATCCCATTGTTGTGCAGTTTGGGCATGAAGGTGTGTGTAAAGGACAGCCAAGGTGGCTGTAACAGTGGTTTCCTGGCTGGACCTCCAGTCGGTCTCTGAGCAGCGTGGTTGGTGCAGGTACAATGCAGCTTTTAAGAATCTGAATGCTGCACAGATAATCTTCAAGCATAAATTTATTGGTCTTCAACTGGGGGTACTGGTGACAGGTTCGTACCCAAGAAGTATGGGTTGGGTAGAGAAGTGCAGTTCTGCAAATGGCTTTAAGGTTTCAGAGGTCAAAGTATCTTCTGCTTTAGGTTAGAGATGCTTCTGCTGGAAATAATACTCACCTAGTGCTGGAAATGCTTTACACACAGCGTGGATGCTCTAGCCTTCACAGTTGGGGATTTTGGTACACGTTGGCCTTTGTTTTGGTGCTTTTTCAGAAGCTCTAGATATCTTCCCACAAAAAGTTGACATCGCTTAAGTGGGAGGTAACTTGCATGTCCTTTTTTTCTAATAAGGTGCGAGACGGGTACTCGAAGTAGTACCCCAATGTTTTCCCTTGTGCTGCTTGCATCAGGCTCACATTTTCAATAACTTTCAAAACTAGTACGCGGGGATACTTACAGTGAGGCCTTGCTGAAATGAGCTTAGGGGCCGCCTGCTCGCTGGCGACTACCTGGGTTTTACTGCGGTCACTGGCTGTTGTAGTCCTTGCACAAGTTGCATTTCGTTTTCTCCTTTAAGTACACACGAGACAACTCCTTTTCAAACTGCCACCAAATTATTTTGCTTACTAAATATCTGCCAGTTTTCAAACTCAGTGTTTCCTATCCTCTTTTCTTCTGGTGGCATGGGGGAGGGAGGCTGTGCTGCATCCCAGCATTTCAGAAACACGTGAGGGTAGAAGATGTGGCTGCCGTTTCAGTGAACACTGTTACTGCTGCAGTTAACACAAATGAAAGCCCTTTATGTTCTTGGCATTCTGTTATTGTACAGGATATGAAAAGAGTTACTGAAAATTACCAAACAAGCAGCACTCCTCAAGTACATGCATTTATTTTGAGGTGCTGGAGGAATCATAAATGTACAATTGTCCACAAATTCCTTAGCTGTCCGTTTAATGGAATAACAGCATGTGACAACCTGCTGCTGCTGAAAAGGATGATACCATCTACCTGAACCTTTCCTCAGGCTGTCTCTGAGGCTTTTTTTAACCTCTCAGTAGGGATTCAGCTCAGGAACCTGATGCAAAGCTGTGCAGTTCTGGAATTGGCTCGCTGAGAAGTCAAACGAGTGCCAGAGCTGGAGAAACTTGAGGCTGTTTGATGGATGAAGGAGCGGGAAGATGCCTTTTAGGGTAGCTAGGTTTTAAACAGGATAAGCCACCTGACGTGGATGCACCAGGCATGACTGTTCTAGGAACCTAGGGGCTACTCTGCTCTTCTAACCATAGAGTCATTTAGGTTGGAAAAGACCTTTAAGATAATCAAGCCCAACCGTTCCCCTAACTCAGCCATCCCACCACTAAACCCTGGCCCTAAGCACCTCGTCTGCCTGGCTTTTAAATACCCCCAGGGATGGGGACTCGACCCCTTCCCTGGGCAGCCCCTTCCAGTGCCTGACAGCCCTTTCAGGGAAGGAACTTTTCCCAGTGTCCAACCTAAACCTGCCCTGGCACAACTTGAGGCCATTTCCCCTCGTCCCATCACCCCTTCCCTGGGAGCAGAGCTCGCCCCCCCCGCCCCCCCCCTTGGGGATAAGGTCTCCCCCACCTCTTCTTCTCCAGGCTCAACACCCCCAGGGCCCCCAGCCGCTCCCCATCAGCCTTGGGCTCCAGACCCTTCCCCACCTTCCTTGCCCTTCTCTGGACATGCTCCAGCCCCTCCATGTCCTTCTGGGAGTCAGGGGCCCAACCCTGAACCCAGGATTCGAGGGGCGGCCTCCCCAGTGCTCAGGACAGGGGCACGGTCACTGCCCTGCTCCTGCTGGCCACACCATTCCTGATACAAACCAGGATGCCATTGGGCCTCTTGGCCACCTGGGCACACTGCTGGCTCATGTTCAGCTGCCTGTTAAACAGTCCCCCCCAGCTCGTCTCTGTCTCCTTCAGCCCCCAGGAGACACTGAAAGCCTGGCTTTGACTCCCACTCTGTCATTTCTTGTACCTAGACATGGGCAGAGTAGGAAGGTGGGACCAGGCGAGGTCAGGATGAGGTATGTGGTGGGAAGGCTGTGATACACTCGGGAACAGCTCTGACCCGCCTGGCCCATCTCTGGGGATACAGGGTATAAATCTGCCTCCTACCCAGTGCCAGGCTTGGGAGTAGTTGAACTTGGTGCTTCCCATTGCTTGTATGTCCTGTGCTCCCTGAGTTGTAGTGTGCCGGTGTGCTGCTGGTACCGTGTTTGAGGCTGTCCTTTACCTTACGGGCAGGGTGTTGCCCTGTTGTTGCAGAGCCACAATCATGACCTACAGCTGCTGACTCTGGGAGGCTTCTTTGGACTTGGAGTTGCCTCATTTTTGCTTCATTTTGGCTTTTAGCCTGTTTTGGCATGGCTGCTAAACTACTAAGGCTGCTGTAGTCTAGACTAATTGTGGTCTGTTATGTCCCTGGGGATGGGGTGGAGGAGTCTGAACCACTCTGTGATGTGGGAGCAGCATTTCAGGCTCATGGAGTGCCATAGAGGACTTGCAGAGCCATTTGGGGATTCACCTGAAGGTGGCCACTGGGAAAAGTGAATACAAAATGTTACTGGGATAAACCGATGGCTGTCTGAGAAAGGTTTCCCTGCTGTTCACTTCCTTTGGGCCGTCAGAAATCGGGAGGTAAATGCTTAATTGTTTCACTTCTAAGGTTTTGAAAGTTTTTTTCTCACCACCTTGAACGTTCTTACTGTGCTTCAGCACTTGAAATTGATTGAATATTAAACATGTCACCATGTACTGAGCTACTATCAGACCAAAACCAGAAGCAGAGTACATATGGAGCTTTGACTCACACTCAAACTCTGTGGTTGTGCTGTCGTAAATAGATCTGTGAAAGCTGTTTTTGAGCGGTGCACGGATGCTTAGTCTCACTGATTGCTTTCCTGGAAAAAAAAAACACCACCAGGAAAACTAAAGCTCATTAATTGATATGATATGTATCTGATCACAACACAGGTCAGGTATAAGCTGCTTTCTTATATGTATACATGGATTGGAAAAACTGTCGTACAGTATAACTGACCTTTCCTTAAAACAACCAAGACCCCACTGCTAACATGCACCTACCACAGTAATCCAGGAAATAATTCTGTAAAAGGCTGCAAAATCTTAATCCTTTTATTTTCTCAGCATGCGAGTGTGTAAGAGAAGTCAGAGGATACATAGGCCTTGCCACGTATATTTGCCACCATTTCAGGGGAAGCCCAAAGAATCCAAGCAGTAAGTCCATCTCAATAAGTCCAATTTTTAGCATTTCCTCTAAAAGGCAGCAGATGTCCGATTGTCCTCAGCATCCTCTCTTTAAACTTACTTGTCCAACTGAATGAGAATCAAATTGGTGCAGTTTTGTCACAAAGCAGGATTCTTCCAGTTCCTCTTCTTGTGTATCAATGCAAACGTCGCTTAGTAAAAGGAAAGACCTTTCTGATGTAGATGTCTGAGTTGGCCAAGCTGAACATCTGTCAAGTTTCACTTGTTTTGGGACGCTGTCTTTGGGACTGTAGCTCTGGTACTGTGAACAAGGACGCAGCTTCACCTCAAACGAACTCTGAAGATTGCAGGTGCAAAAAGAAGAGGAGATGATGCCTCACTTGACGTGAGCCACAGAGCACTGTTCTGTGAGCAGTGGGTACCAGAAGGCTATGCAGATTCAGAAAGAAGCATGACAAGTTCGTTCAAGTGGGGAAAATCAGTCTGGCATCGTTGCAGTAGCATCACTGCAGGTTGTGAGACAGTCTTCAAGTCTTTACCTCCAGTATGGATCACTGTGTATTTCCCGTGCTCCCGCGGTCTTGGCTAGGTGTTGCTACTGGCTACCTACAATGGGGTATCGTGCCAAATGCGCCCTTTGTGTGTCTTGGTGTGTTTGCTCATGCTCTGATTGCGCCTGCACTTTCACGGTATGAATTTCTTCTGAAAAAATCTCAGATGTCCTTGTGCCACCTGCCAGCTTCCACAATCTCACTGAGAAGACTAAGAATAAATGGCACGAATTTTCTTTCACATGTGGTGATTTAAAGCAATATTTTGTAGCTGAGTACGGAGCCATTTTCAGGTTTCAAACCACAGAAGATGAGTTTTGGAAAGTGTCTGATGCACAGGCCTTGTCTGTAGATGCTGTCAAGAGGTGCTGTCTTTCCTTGTGGCAGAACTGCCTTGTAGGCTGAAGAACTGGGCTTGTTTTTTTCACTTTCTCGAGTTTGCGTGAAAGGGGAACAGGCGCTTGTAATTAAGTCATTAATCTGGAAAATATGGTTTAAAGGTAGTGCCTAAAGGTGATCTGTAGTTGCAAGAGGTGGGGTTTCAGCAATGAATTCTTAGAGGCTCAGCTGTTTCTTTATTTAACTGAAGGTCTGGTGGTGGGGATGGATTTGGATGGGAGGTTGGTGCCTTTCAGAGGATACACGGACACTTGGTAGCATAAGGACTCTTGACTTTGCCCATGGTTAGGAGGTAAGTCTCTGCATGGGACAAAAAAAACACCCCCACTTGTTTTAGATAATGATACTAGAGCTAACAGGGTGGAATAAGGTGTCGTCTCTGCTCAGCAAGGTTGGCGCTTGTGAAGTAAATGCTGAAGCTCAAAGTGAAGAAAACTGCCAGCCGTAAGCAGTCCAAGGCCATGTGTTGCAGGGCAAAGGAACATTATCGTCAGGATGTGCTTGCCGTGGCAACAAACCTCTGCAAGTACCTGTGTTGCATCTCTACTTCATTTTATAGATAAGATAAGCTGAACTGTTAAGTCTAGATCGGTGTGAAAGGGTAGAACAAATTGCTTTCTCCTCCAACTTCAGGAACCAAGGGCTTCCTCTGATAGCAGCTCCTAGCTTACTGTTTATTTCTTTGCTGGGCGTTGGCTTCAGTTTCTCCCTGTTGCTAATCCAGGGGAAGCTGTAAAGTGTCTTCTAATCTCTGCACCAAACTCATCTGAGTTGCCTTAATCTTACTGCACGGACTGGTTTTGGTTCTTGAGAAAACTTTAGGCTTCTCTCTGCAACGTCGCTGATTTTTAAGTCATTATAGGATGGGAAATACAGCAGCACAGAGTTGCACTTGCTATAGCTGCTTCTGCTTCCCTGTGTCCTTAAACCTTCATTTCAGTACTTGCTAGCCACCTTCAGTTTGAAATATCCACTAAGCGCTCACTCTCGCTTACTTGTTGAACAGCAAGCAAGCTTATATGGTTCCCGGTGTGTTTATTCTATATGTGAGGAACAGCAGCACAGCTAGCAGGTACTGTGTGCTCTGGGAGGAAGGTGGCACCCACCAGGACATCTTAGCTGCAACATAAATACCTGTGCTTTGCCTTGATGTCTCCTGAATGCCAATCCTGTAATGGAGAGAATACATGGCTCTGAGGACAGCTTAGGAAATGTGGTTTCAGTGTTTGGCTAATCCAGTATCTAATAAGACCCAAGTTGTGAAGCTTTTCTTGTGGATGGGGATAAGTGACTCCGCTCCCTAGTGCATTTCCTTGTGTTATACTGCATAACTTGTGCTTGTACTTGAATTTGTACTTCGTTATCTTCCTCGATGAGGGAAGGCGTGTGGGTTGCTCTCCTCTGGCTTTATCATAATAGCTGGAGAAACTGGAGGTCTTTGAATTCTTTGTCAAACAGGATTGAAGCACGAATGGGTTAGAAGCTTGCAAAACAAGGATACTGGCAAGTCTAAGGCCAACGTGTAAATCTAACTCCTTGAGGAATGGAGCAAAATATTTCTTTTTGTTAACTGTGAGACTCTACTCTTGCTCATGTTAGGTGGTACTTACAGTTTTAATGGTATGGGCCTTGCCTTTCCTTCCTAATATATTGCCGGACCGCAAGCGGGTGGAAGATTTGTTTGTTTTGGCAAAATACTCACTTTATGTAGGCATGTCTCAAGTTTACAGCAAACAGAAGAACCAGGCCATGAACTGTGCAAAGTCCTTAACATGAGGGGAAGGGAGAGAGCTAGGATAAGTTGTCATGTAAAATTACCTCTCTGGAACCGAAACATCTCTCTAGCTTACTTCCCCTACGAACTCACATGCCATTTCCTTCAGCTGACATCACTCCATCAAATGCAATGTGAGCTCAAACCCTTGTGTCAGTGCTGCTTGTTGCTGCTGCTCGCAGCTGAACCGAAACGTGCTGTAGATGGGCATCCAGCATCCTCGGTTCGGGGGCTGAATAGCTTTAGCAGTGATCCTCTTTTGGTACTGGGGAGTTCAGATCTGAATGGAAATAACCAAAAATGCAGGATGACCTGGAAAAAAAGGTGGCAGAGGTGTTCACTCATTATCTAAGTACTGTTTCTTGAGCTGAAAAATAAGCATCAGGTGGTGGGAGGGTGCTGAGATGCAGATTAGGGGGTTATCGGTAGTAGGAGCAGAGGTTGGCATGAATGAAATCCACCACCATAACCTTAGCACCATGGCATTGCCGAATACATCTGGCTTTGATAACGAAAATAAATGCACTGCGGAAGCTGGACGTTGCTTTGGAACTATGGTTTGTGGCTGAAAAATGGGGCTGCTTCGTGTGTGCAGGGTCACCAGGTGGCCCTGCTCTGTGGGGCTGGGTGCTCAGTGGGGGCACACCGTCGCTGCCTGCATTCAGACTGCCTGTTTGTGCAGAGGACTATCTATTTTCCTGTGGCATGCAGGATTTTGTGGATTGCCAGATATCCAACCATCTCCTGGGCTGCATCCCCAGCAGAGTGGCCAGCAGGGCGAGGGAGGGGATTCTGCCCCTCAACTCTGCTCTGGTGAGACCTCACCCTGAGCCCTGCATTCAGCTCTGGAGCCCTCAACATAAGAAGGACATGGAACTGTTGGAGCGGGGCCAGAGGAGGACTACTAAAATGATCCAAGGGCTGGAGCCCCTCTCCTAGGAGGACAGGCTGAGAGAGTTGGGGATGTTCAGCCTGGAGAAGAGAAGGCTGCGGGGAGACCTGATTGTGGCCTTTCAGTACCTAAAGGGGGCCTATAGGAAAGATGGGGACACTCTTTTTAGTAGGGCCAGCTGTGACAGGACAAGGGGTAATGGCTTTAAACTAAAACAGGGTAGGTTTAGACTGGATATAAGGAAGAAATTCTTTACAATGAGGGTGGTGAAACACTGGCACGGGTTGCCCAGAGAGGTGGTGGAGGCCCCATCCCTGGACACATTCAAGGCCAGGTTGGATGGGGCTGTGAGCAACCTGATCTGGTTAAAGGTGTCCCTGCTCCCTGCAGGGTGGTTGGACTGGGTGACCTCTAGTGGTCCTTTTCAACCCAAAGCATTCTATGATGATTCTGTGATCCTTGCTGGCCTTAACACCCTCTTGCATCTTGGGCGCGTTCTCCATCACCTGGTGTGAAGGTGAGGAGATGTCTGCCCACCCGTATGTGTGAACCTGCCTTCAGGATAAGAGTGTGAAGGAGGAAGGGATGGTGATGTCTTGTAACCAGGTTGATCCTCAGCAAATTTAAGTTTCTCCAATTACTGTGTACTTAGTAGGGGAAATTTTATGAGCTTGATGGTGTGTGAAGGCAAATGCTGTCAGTTGGATGGGTACAGTCAGAAGAAACCTCCAGAGGCTGTCACCATGAGAAACCGGAGGCTGTGTTGCCATGGCTTATGCTGTTCCTGCCACCCAGATGTGTCCCAGGGTGCTGGACGGTTTTACATGGGGTGCCAATGTGGAGAAGCTGCCTCTCCCGGTGCTCTACCTGCTCCAGCATGTGGACCTCCTTTCGGCAAGTGGTGCTGGTGATTTTTTTCATTTTTTTTTACAAAGAAACTGCAACTTGTGAAGCATGGGTAGAAAAAATGACGGGCATGGGATGGTGCTTGCTAGTAAATCTAGAAGAAGCTAAAACACCCATCTAGCAGGTGAAGACTTTTAAGACACTGTCAACCTGCTACCTTCAGATTTGAGGAAGAAAAAAACCCCAGAAAACCAACCAACAACAGAAACCTTTAAGTATTACAATTTTTTTCAAGCTGTTTAGCTTGTTCTGGAGTATCGATGGCTTCTGCTTGGCTTTCCCCTGCAGGCTGGTGATACAGGCTTCTTCCTGCTGTGTCCAGGAAATAACAAGATGCAAACACCTACTTTCTGTGAACAAATGCCACAGTCTAACTGTGTATCCCGGGATTATCATGCCCAGTCTCTCTGCTGAGGAAGTGCAGGTTTTTATGGAGCTGATGATGATGTTTGGGTGTAGCCTATCTAGCCACTTCCCATCACAGAAAAAAACTGGTAACCGAGCCCATACCTTGCACAGGGAGGAGGCAGCTCATAGCTGCCAGCAAAAGGAGAGACCTTTGCTTTGTTTAGAAATAAACAAAAAATAAATAAAAATAAAAACAAGGCAAGAGACAAGATGAGTTCACAAAACTATCACAGAGCTCCTAAGCATCTTTTGGCCCTCCTGCAAGAGGGCTGCACTTCCCCAGTGGGTGTTTTGCTTGGGCCGCACTTAATTCTCAGCATCTTTCAATCACGGAGGCCATCCCGATCAATCTCGTCTGACAGCTGAGCTGCTTCATAAGGGTACGTGGTTGGGAGGGCTGAAAAAGCGGAATCTTAAATCTCAGAGAGAAAGGAAAAGGTTATTCTTTATATGCCTGTAAGGACACTGTTCTGCTGGATAGGTGGGGGGATTTTCAGCAGCTTGTTTTGGGTCCCGTAGCACAGCTGCAGTGCTGACTGCATGGAGTTTTTATAATCCCCTAATGGGAAGGGAAGACAAATCACTGCAGCAGGTTTCAGGCATTGAGTGTAACAGTGCATCAAATACCATGCTCCATCAGTTTAATGGAAGTGACCTACACCAGGAAAACCTCACCCTACCAAAAAATAGCAGGGTGGGAGGGAACGAGATGATGGCAGGGAATTGGGGTGCTGACAGCTGCTGCCCCTTCTCCATCGTGGCTTTGAGATCTGCTTGCTTAGGCTGAAACAATGTATGTATTAAGCCCAAACAAGCAGGATTTATTATCTAGAAGCCTTGGTTCTTACCTTTTCAGCCACCTTGTGCTCTTTAACCTCTGCATGTGGTTGTGAGCTTGTCACCCCTGCTTGACAGCAGTTTGCCTCCAAATAAACAGCACGTTCAAGGCTGGGGGGGACTTCTCTCTGTCTATAGTTCTTTGGTACGTAGCTTCCTCTTCGAGCCGTAGTTTAGTTGCAAGCAAAATATGTAGGTAATGTCAGCTGAATTCCTGCCAAAGTTCTAATTAGATGAAGTGGCAACCTGGTCTGATCCTCTGTCCCATGACTGCCTGAAAAAGGCAGCGTCTTCAAGTAAGGAGAAGGTGAAGTTTAGGCATTAAAACTGATGAATTTTCTTTTAAATATCAAGTTTTCTTGATTAAGTATCATTAAGTATCAAGTTTTTTCTCGTGTTTCCTCTTAATACGCTACTTGTCTCTCCTTTTGGCATCACCATCACTATTTTATTTTTTTTTTTTAAGAGATGTTGATATTCTGGCTTGCCATCTCTTACATCGCTGTGTTTCTTACATCACAGCTCTTACGAGGAGTTTCTGGTGATGAGCAACCTGGAGGCAGGAGCCAAGTCAAGTCTGTTGGGCAACGGTAAGAGTCTGTGGGATGGAGTCACACGAACTTGGCAGGGGCCTCTGCTCCCCCGTTTTCTGTGGGTCATATTAGCTTTGCTTGCCAAAAGCTTAAAGTCTTAAAAGTTTAGCTACACCAGCTGCATGTTATAGTGGTGACCTTTACCCACCTAAACTGTTGGGTTTGGTCATGTCCTCTTACAGGTTTCTCTCTTCGTCTTCTCGTCATGTGAGGCTGTGTGGTGGTGAAGAACACCTTCTCCAGTCTCTGTGATGCTGAATATTGCCCCACAGTAGGGTGTGAAAGCATGTGATCGCTCTTACAGCCAAATTTGCTTTGACTGCTGGTATTCGTCCCTGGAGGACACACCTCAGCTGGGATGAATCTGGCCTGACTTATGGTGTGTGGTGGCGCTCAGTGCCTAAATCCTTGCAGCTCAGTGCCTAAATCCTTGCACTGAATTTCATACTTGCATAAAGCTCTCTTTGTGAGGACACCTATTTCTCATGCACTTTCATAACATCAATCTCTTTGGATAGAAGTGGTGTTTTTTCCAAGGCTTTGTTGCTTCATGCAGTGGGTGCTTGGACGCTGAGAATACCCTTATACCCCTGTTCAGGTCTTGGGGCTGCGAGAGGCCAGGCGAGCTTGCTTCTGTCTCCTGAGCCATCGGGCACAAATGCTCAGCGGCATCACCGTGTTTTACGCTGTTAAGACACAGCATGTGCAGGCTTTTGATCTTTGCAGCTATGCTTTGGACATAATACCATCTACGTGCTGATTAACACCAAGCAGAGGGTGTGCTGCTGCTTTGGACCACTGGCAAGCATCGTCCCAGGCCTCTACTTAACCCAGTTTCAGGGGCTGAGATCCTGAATCTGACCAGCCATGTCTGAAGCTCTTTTTAGGAGCTGATCTGAGCCTTGGCAGGGGTTTGGTGTCTTTCTGATCTGAGGCAACCAAGAAACTGTTCTGCTTGTTTGTCCTCAGCTTTTTGGGGTATGCTGGGTATTGGTGGGGCAGAGGAGAGGCAACCTGTTCCCATTAGGCAGGCAGAAGCCAAGTTTTGGGGACCTCTCCTCTCAAGTTGGGGTACAGAGAGCCTACAGCTGAATCCCACTCCATTACTGCTTTGTAATGACACTGGTTTGACTGATACTGGGTGGCACTTGACACGAGTGTGTTTTTCCACAGGGGAAACGGGAACCTGAGGGGTGCTTGTGTTCATCTTGACACGTGGCCAAGGGCTTCTCAGCACCTCTTTGAATTAGGCAGGGCTGCCTGTCACCTTGAGCTGGGCTTCACTAAGGCAGCTTCTATCTACCCCTTGCTCTCAAGGGGTCTTCAGTTCTCTTTGGTCCTGTCTGTTCAAGTTCACAAGGACCTTTCTTCTATCGAGAGGCTTTTCCCCTGCCGCACACGCATACACCATGAAAGCAGCGTTGGCTCTGAACTTGATCCTTGCATTCCTTTCTGAAAGCAGAAAAAAAGCACTTCATGGTTTGGATAGTGCAAAGGGGGTTTTTTGTGTTTAGCCGCCAAATTTACCAGTCTTTTCAAGCTCTCTGAGCCTGTCTGCAATTCATCCTCCAGGCTTCTTTTCCTTGCCAGGTGGTGCGCAGATAAAAGTCGTAGACTATTGAGCTGCATCTGTGTTAAATTATGCTATAAATCTGCAAAAGTGATGTTGCTTCCAGTGATCCAAGCCTGCTCCAGACCCCAAGCCGCAGCGGTGGTCTTGTCGAGGACCTTGCTCATTTTTGATACCAGTAACTGCAAACTACATCCATTGACCACCATGGAAGCACCTGAATGTGGGTTATTCCTTAAATGCTCATGTGGCTGTCTAAAGTCATCTTTTCTCTGGATCTTCTTCAGATTGGTTGCCTGACAGGAAGGGGGTGGTGTGGGTATAGCCAAGGCTCTTTTTGCTGTTAAGCAACCCGGTATTTTAAGATGAAAAAAATACGGGTATATGTGATGCCTGGATATCAGAGAAAAGAATATCAGCAGGGTTCTCATTCTGCCCTGGGTCACACAGAATCCCAGAATGGCAGGGGTTGGAAGGGACCTCAGGAGATCACCCAGTCCAACCCCCCTGCTCAAGGGGGCTCACCCAGAGCAGGGTGCACAGGACATTGTCCAGGCGGGCTTTGAACATCTCCAGAGAAGGAGACTCCACACCCTCCTGGGCAGCCTGTTCCGGCGCTCCGTCATCTTCAAAGTAAAGAAGTTCTTCCGCATATTCAACTGGAACCTCTTCTGCTTCAGTTTGTGCCCATTGCCCCTTGTCCTGTTGCTGGGCACCACTGAGAAAAGTCTGGCTCTGTCCTCCTGACATCCACCCTTAAGATATTTGTATGTGTTTGAGATCCCCTCTCAGTCTTCTCTTCTTCAGGCTGAACAAGCCCAGCTCCCTCAGCCTTTCCTTGTAGGAGAGATGCTCCAGTCCCCTCACCATCTCTGTAGCCCTTCTCTAGAACTCTTTCCAGTAACTCCTCATCCTTCTTGAACTGGGGAGCCCAGAAAGGGTCTGATGCAGACCCTTTGCCACTGCCAGGTTTGTCTCATTCCCTCTGTAGCACCGTCATAAATATCTATTTCTACTGGAACCTGACCTGGCATGGCCTTACACAGCCTATTTTTGCAAGCAGAGGTGGCATCCTAAATGCCATGTGTTTTTGCCAGCCTTTGAGAAGCCTTTCAAGTGCTGAATATTAAATCTGGGGTCAGTTACTGTAATATTATCAAGGAGTAGATCTTTAAAACCTTGTCGATGTGACGGTTCCCTCCCAGGGCAGCAGGGGCTGCGGAGGGTGCAGTGTTGGGGCTGGTGGTGTGCAGGCAGCTGTGTGTGGGCCGAGCACCTGCGTTGTTTAGAGATGCTTGCTGCCGACACATGGGGGTTTGGCTTTCTGTCAGGCTTTCACACAGAGGGATGTGTCTGACTTCTTTAGCTAAGTCTCAGAAGATGGAGGGGAGCTGATCTGGCAGTTGCTCTTCAGTCTTTTCTCTTCCCAGCCTGAAAAAAAAAAAAAAAATATATGCCGAGCTCAGATTTCATTAGGGGATTTTTTTCATTTAAGCATTCAGCTGTTCATTTAGCTGTTCCAGCATAACTCAGCTCTTCACAAGGAGTACTAATCTCTTCTGGCAGGTTATGGTCTGTAGCGCTTTGTTGAACGTATAGGAATACGTGTACGTGGCTGCTGGCATATGTTTGGCTTGAACTCGAGCGGGGGAAGAGAAGTCAGTGAATCTAGCTTGCATGGCACAGACCATTTCCCTGGAAAATGGTCTGGTTTTTGTTTTGACTCTCTTTGTGTGGAAGAACTAAATTACTAATTAAATTACTCCTTCCCTCCCTAACATTCCTGGCTTTCATAATGAGCTTGTGTAGAGGGTATCGAGAACAAAGTTCAGGAATGAACTTACAGAATGGGTGCTTGGATCGCTCTTGGTGAAACAATCAACCAAGACTCATTTTGAAAAGTAACTTGCCAACACGTTCAGTTGAGGGCTATACAATTTATGTGTTTTAGCAGGTTTGCAATGTCTACAAGGAAAAGTCTCCATGGAAGTTCACTTCCCTAGGATGGAAAATGGTGTGAGTGCATTTGGGTTCATACTTTTCTGTAAAAACCATGTAATTGTAGGATGTCAACTTGACAGTCCTGTGCATTCAAAAGTAACAAATGAGTGTAGTGATCCGCACTTGTCCATCCTTCTCCCTTCCCAGCACTGTTTGTACGCCTCAACTTGTAAGGCATTTTTTCCGCCTGTGAAGCGCTTAACAAAACTAACTGCACAAGATTGAATTGTTGAGTCAAATGATTCAACAGAAGCAACTCAGAGTGTTTAAAAGGCATTTGTAGTCTTCAAGGTTGGAAAGAACCTCCCAAGTGTGGGACATCTGATGTGACATGTGCCTGCTTGCTGTAGTCTGCAGCCAGCTTTATCGATGCTGTCACCAACTTTAAACTGCAACAGAGATTTTGACCTACTTCTTCAGTTTTTCTGTTGTTTTGCACAACATAGAGGACACTGAAACCAGGTCAGTCTCATGCTGTTTGGGAAAGCGGGGATAAATGCTGATCATCTCTGTGTGGAGGTGCTACTGAGATACAAATACACTCCCATAATAGGAAGCCTGTTGGGGGAGTATCTCTTAGTAGAAGACCCTCTAGGTAACCAGAAAGCTCTTGAGTGGGAGAGAAAAAGGCAAAAAAAAGTGTGTTTCCCATGGTGGAGTGGAGAGAGCATTCAGCCTCTGCATCTTCCCTTCCTACTAGCTTGTGTAGATGGCCAAGCACCAGAGCAGGATCCTCTTCCAGGTCAGACCAAGAGAGAATATTTGGCTATCTGTTGATTTTTTTTTTTTTTTAGCTTTTTTTTTTTCCCTCCTTAGGTACAGGGCAGATTTCATAACACTCTTTTATTTTCTTGTTAGTAGCCATAACTCTTTTATTTTCTCATTAGTAGAACAGCAACTTTACCAGAAGTAAGTAAGGGGGTGGCTTTGGAAAAAGGAATTTTTATTGGGGCCAGTTGGAAAGTAGCATTGGGCAGAAGCAGGGCAAAAAGTGGAACATCATGGAAGGGAAGGCATGATATGGTGGGATGAGAAGTCATGAAGGGACCTGAAGCCAGTGGAGGTCTATGTCCACATAGAAAGGGAGCAAAGCTGTAAGTGAAAGGCTTACTAATTGCGAAAGAGCATTGATGTCTAGGAAGCTGTTAATGTATGCAGTGAGGCAGAAGACACAAAGCCAGCTTGTTCCTCTAAACTGAAGGGTGTAAGTGAAGAAAACGAGGTGGCAGATACTACCAACATGAGTGAACATGTCACATGTCCCGGTTTCAGAAATATTCCTCATTACTTGCATCTTGGCTGTTACACCTTTTCCAGAGGGTAAACTATTTGTCCCAATCTGTAGCAAAGCAAGCCAAGTTTTCAGCTGCTGAAGGCTCTGCTTTTTACACAGAATGAGTGCGGAAGCTGGTGATCTCATATCTGTATACTTAACGTGTCAGTTGAGAGCCCTGGAGGATTTTACAGTCTTTGAAGTCATGTGGGAAGTAGCAGATCTTGTCTGGAAAGCACTCCCCAGATCAAGAGACTTAACCAAAAGCTTTACGTGGGGACCCGGGGTCGATGTTGGAAGATACAGTGAGAAGGCATGTGAGAAGCAACGATCTTGAAGTTCTTTGAGAAATCGAGTTCCTGTTTCTGTAGAAAGTGGATTGAGATCACCCATCTCAAAAGGAAATGGGGCTTTCTTGAAGGTCTGTTCTTGAAAGAAGGAAAAAGGAACTGTAGGGCTGAGCTACTGCAGCTCGTTAGGGTGATGATCCATCTGCCAAGCATTTGCAGTTTGATTTCTAGCATGTTTTGACTCCTTCGTGAATCAGAAACCTGATCAGGACCTGGATCAGGTCTGCTTGATTTGATTTGAAGATGGGGGGGTTCATTTGCAGTTTCAGTTGGGATAGATTTCCTGAAAGTGTGCCACAAAACCAGACTTGGACAGCTCTTGTTCTTATCTTGGAAGGGTCTCCGGAGTTTCTCAGGTAGGTCAAAGACATTTTCAGTGCAAGGGAAGAGAGCTTTTCCTTTGAAGGGTAGGAAGGATTGCTCTGACTTCTTCGCACCAGTCTTTTGTTTGCATTGTCCTTTACGGCTGCTGCTTTCAAACTTAAGGACTCAACTGGGAAAACTGTATGTGGATGTCTGTGAGCAGTGTCCCTGTGCCCTAACAAGTGCTCGGTAGGTGATAAACCTTCCCTCATGCTGGACTGTGCTACGGATCGCGACACGAACAGCCTTCAACACTGCCTACAAGTTGGTTTGCAACTTGAGTGCTGTGGTTTTATTGATGGAGGTGAGTTCATGATTTAGATCTCAGGTCCTAAGTGTTTTGAAGTGTGTACGATACAAGACTGGGTTTTTATTTCACTAACTGTGCTTCAAGTAACTTCCTTTCAAGCCTGTATCTTTCATTAAATAACTGTTCCAGTGTCTCCAACTGTACTGTAGCAAAACGAATACTGGAATTGGACTGAGTCACCATTAGGGAAATATATTCATGCAGCTTTGTTTAAATGCAAGTAACTTTCAAGAGCAATCTTGCTGAGTGGGTGGAAAGGTAGGAAGCAAAATAATTACGAAAAAGTTTGAGTCGTGGCAGGAAATAGTCCTGGTGTTCTTAGTAGCCTTTAAATATTAATGCGGCTGCCTTCAAATTACAGTCTAGTCTTCGTTCTTCTGCCTCTCCTTTTCCAAAGCCAAGCGGTTTGTTAGTCCTCAGAAGCCGTATTTGATGCCATATTTACTATGGTCGGTTTTAGTACGTAGCAACAATGTTGAAAGATCTTTGGGCAATTCGGTGTGCAGACAGCTGGGATCTGCTCAGCAGGGTTGGCCCTAATAAAGAGGCTATCAAACGCTCAGTTCACTCATTCGTTGCTGATCTGAATTGGGGTTTGCAGGAGGCTTTCAGCCGAGAGGGAGGATGTGTAATGTTCACAGACTGTCGGGCATGACCTTTCCATCCTTCTCCCTGGGGAGACCTTATACAGATGGAGATCGGGGGCAGGATGGAAGTGTAGTGGCTTATAAACATGAACATCTTATTTTGCTAGCCAGAAAATGTGTGGTGGAGCTCTGTGCTTGATCTACCTGAGAAGGGTAGAATTGCTTGTCCCATCTGAGATGCACTGTGTAAGCGTCAACCCAAGCAACGTATTTCTGCTGCTGGAACATGGCAGACAGGGCATGAGCGTAATTCAGGCTTTAGTCTGGAGGAGGGGGAAGCTGTATGCAGGCTCAGGAGGGCTTGTGCTTGCAAGAGGCTTGAGCAGCCCTTAGAGGAGAGATGTCCCTGTGTCATCGAGCGCTGGCAGAGCACTGCCTGTTCTGCAGTTGCTGAAGATCAAGGCCAACCCATTTCAACCGTTCGAAACGTGTTAAATTGTGCGCCTTTACCTTTTGGTGGCTTTCAGCCCCATTTTATCATAGCTGGTAAAAGGCCTTTCTGTAACGATGCTGTCTTGTGCCAGCAGGTAGCCAAACGACTTAAAAAAGATCTGCACTGAGGCATCAGGTCCTGCTGCAAAACAGCCTCGCTCTCTGGATCCAGCTGCTCTGCTGGTGGCACTTTGTGGCAGAAGGAAGGTTAAATGGCTGCTGGCACCATTCAGGAAAATGTGGCCATGCATCCTTAAACAGCCTGTCTCTTCCCAGTCCGCCTCGTGTTCATTGGGGTTGTGCAGACACCCTTTCTGGTGGTGTTGGCTTGTACTGGCTTTTCTTATGCTCTCCACTGGCTGTGTAACTGTTAGCTGAGTGAGCAAGGGCGGGGAAATAAATCTGTTTGCAACTTAGTAAAAATTATATCATTCCTCCTTTCTGTGCCATCATCAGTCCCCATCACGCAGATTTTGCCTCCTTCGGGGTTTTTAGTCCGTCTTCCATGTAATCCTTCTCAGCAGCATCTCCTCGGCCTGCAGAGCTGTGCTGACCTTCATGTCTCACACAATGCCGTGCTTTGTGGGGTTTTTCCCAGTGCAAACTGGGCCTGGTTTGTGCTCTTCCTATCTCCAGCAAGATTTCTTCTTTCTGTTACCCTTTTGTGAGGTCTGTAGCTGTTGCCCATGGATTATCCAACCTTGATGAAAATAATGACTTTGGTCTCCAGGGGAAACAAATCCTCCCCTTTGGCTTTGGTGGGTTCAAGTGTGTTTTCCAAAGTGTGACTTTTTTTTAATGCATAGAATTCCTCTGTTCTGCTCATCTGTCTTAGTGATCCAGCCCTAGAAGCACTTTGTCATCATCCTCGCATCTGATTTCTGTTGAGCGATAAACTTTCTTAGTTTCGATGACTGTCCCATATTTTTGTTGCTTGTTTTGAAGCAAGTCTCTCTTCCCAGGACAGGTTGGGGTGGGGTCCAGCCCAATTGCTTTCCTGATCTCTGATAGAGCAGCATTGTTGTTGCTTCTGCAAGCTGGTTTCACAAAGTGCATACAACTCTGCTTGCGTCCACGCCGGCGGCTTTGAGAAGCAGCGCTAGCTCACCCCCCCCCAGCATGAATGCTGCAGCTGGAAGTACATCAGGGTGCTGGTGATGAAAAACCGGTCTATCCTGCTTGCCCGTAATGGATGCTTCCTGCTTATCCATATTCAGTTTTCAGTATTAAATCCTGAATTAATTTGTGATATGAGTAAAGCTTGGTAGTACTAAATGTTGAATTTCTTGTATGTGAGCACAAAATCATAGAATGCTTTGGGTTGAAAAGGACCACTAGAGGTCACCCAGTCCAACCACCCTGCAGGGAGCAGGGACACCTTTAACCAGATCAGGTTGCTCACAGCCCCATCCAACCTGGCCTTGAATGTGTCCAGGGATGGGGCCTCCACCACCTCTCTGGGCAACCCGTGCCAGTGTTTCACCACCCTCATTGTAAAGAATTTCTTCCTTATATCCAGTCTAAACCTACCCTGTTTTAGTTTAAAGCCATTACCCCTTGTCCTGTCACAGCTGGCCCTACTAAAAAGAGTGTCCCCATCTTTCCTATAGGCCCCCTTTAGGTACTGAAAGGCCGCAATCAGGTCTCCCCGCAGCTGCCTTTTCTCCAGGCTGAACATCCCCAACTCTCTCAGCCTGTCCTCCTAGGAGAGGGGCTCCAGCCCTTGGATCATTTTAGTAGTCCTCCTCTGGCCCCGCTCCAACAGTTCCATGTCCTTCTTGTGCTGAGTGCTCCAGAACTGGACACAGGGCTCCATCTCCAGCTCTTCTGTCTCTAGGTAGGCCAGCGGTGCTTAATCACAAATGGTGTCTGGTGCATTACTTAGTACCACGCTGGGAGCTTGACGCTGCAGCTTCTGGGTCGGTACGGCCAAACTGGGAGTACAGACGCGATACGGTGGTTTGCAGGTGACCTGATGATTTTTCAGGCTTCCTGAATTTGGTGCAAACGTGCTGTGTGATGTTTTCTGCAGGGACCCACCTTTGCTCAGGGGGGTGATGAGAATTCATCTGCTTTTCACTGCAGAAAAGAGGGCTGCTGAGTCATGGGCTGGATGAGATAGCCTGTGCAGCCTGAGCTATGTCCTAAGCATTAGTTTTAACTGCTGAAGATGGGTGGTTTTGTGGGATTCTTGTGTTGCATGGAGCATCCATTCATGTGTATGGATGTTTCTTTATGCTATTATTAGTTCCTCAAGGTCTTCCCAATATGCTGCGGAGGTACACTGCATCCTTCCTATGAAGATGGGGTCTGTTTAGAGTCCTGCAAAATCCCTGTCTGATATAGAAGCCTGCAATAATATATGAAAAAAAGCAATGGAAGTAATTGGAAAGTGTCGTTAAAGCTGTCCATTCTCTGTATGTAATATTTGGGGGGGTTGTGGAAGTATTTAGAAAAACAAAAGGTCTAGAGAGGAAGCTCAGGCTAGGGAGTACTCTGCCCTCTTTTGTGCAAACACGCAGAACTGCAAATGGATGGAAAAAGTCAGAGTTGCACTAAAGATGAGTTCAATATTCAGAAACTGGAATTTCCAGCTGGTAGCTACCTGCTTTTTCTGGATGTAGCGTGAATGACTTCTGCCTTGTGATACAGATGGCTTAAATCAAAGCAAAGGTTCCCAGAAATAGAAGTATACCAGGGTTGAAGGCTAGGGAAAGCATGCTCATATTTCAAAAGGGCTGATGCTTTTGTTCTGTGCTGCTGGTTTGTGGATGGGTGATAATTGTTGTCTTTTATTTCTTGATAACTGGAAGTAGATAGGTTAGCTTCTTCATCTCATGAAACAAATGGGAGAAAGCCTTGCAAAATCCCGTAGAAATGGATTGCTACAGGCAGACTGACCCAATTGCCTCAGTACCTTTTTGAACCCTTGTAAATATGGTTGTGTTTCTGGGCATATCCGATAGTGTTCAATTGCTGATGTCCTTCCACTCTGGCTCGTGTTTAGCATTTCTCTGCTGACTTTGGAGGGGTTTGCTAACTTCCATGCCAACACTGAAACTTCAGAGTGGATGCCTACAGCCAAAGTAAGGCATAAACCATATTTCTAAAATTATTCGGGCACTCTTTCATTCACATCTGGAAAATTGTGAATGCAGGTGTCCCCTGAAGGAGCACAGTCCAGTAAGTAGAGGTTCTGAGATGTGGGGGATAACTCCAGGTGTGTTTGTTCTAGTTCTTAAGAGCTGTTCCACAAGCATCTCCAAGAACGTCCACATCTGCTGCCTAATAGTGGCTCCCTATGCAGAGTCTGTATGGACAAAGCATGCTGCAACCTTTCCCTTTGTCCTCCTGGCTGCTAGGGAGATGGGGGGAAGCCCACCACCACCACTACTACCCCTGGACTGTCACATCAGGCCACCATGGTCTGTTGCTGCAGAGGCTTCAGTGTTTCACATCTGAGCAGTAGAAACAACTTCTGACCTCAGTGGGGCTGAGCTGAATCATTTGGCTGCCCTAACGATCCAGTGGGAGTTCACGTCCTAGGAAAGGTCTCAGGGTGAGGTGTTAATCTTCCCTGTGCTCCCTGGGCTGCACTTGTGGAGCAGGACCTCCTGGATCCATACAGTTCCTGCCTGTCTCTTTTTAGGTTGGTCCATAGGCATAGAGGAACCACTTTGCCTGCATGGATTGAGAGGAATCATAGAATCATTTAGGTTGGAACAGACCTTTAAGATCATCAATTCCAATCGTTAAAAGTCTCTCTGGTCCTCTTGACAGAGTTAGCAGACTGATGCTTGTGAGATGCACCAGTGCGCTGTCTGGAGTTAGCCAGAGTTGCCTGCCCTTGGGGTTATGGTGGTGGCAAGTGTGAACACATGGGAGGAAGGTGGACTTCCGTTTCTCTGGGAGAACTGTCAGGCTTTCGTTTGCCAGTCATGAATGCAGGCTGCTGGAGAAGAACTTGAGTCCCTCACCCAATCCCATTAGAATATTTTAATTTTCCAAAACCTCTTTTTTTTTGGCAACTAAATTATGTTAGTGATGTGAACTGTGGTTGGTAGAGCCTTCAGGAAACGTCTAGCTTTTTTAAAATAATAAATCTTGCTTTGGCTGCTAATTTTGGTCATCTCCAAGACAACGGTTTCAATTAGCAAATATATCTGAGGTCAACTTTAAAAGATGTAAAATGAAGGAGAATTTGACTTCTGAAGTGCTTCAATATTTTCTTCTCTTGGCACCTTTCATTTGCTGCCACTTTTTTTTTTCTGTCTGGCTTTTGTGTAATACTTTCTAAATCTATGAAGTGAGAAGAAAACAGACTTTACACTTCACAGTTGCTTTAAAGATGGGTAATGATCGCCTCGCAGTTTCCACCTGACATGCTGGTGTAATTGAAATTGCTTTTGTTAGTACGCGTGGCATCAGTCCTGGTAACTACAGTAGCGAGCGATGGATGGGCAGTGCTTATCTGTTTGTGGCATCAGGGCTTTGTATCAGAAAATTGTTAAGAAAACTGTAAAGTTCCTGCACAGTTGTTAATTTTCTCAAGGCTGGGAAAGTTCTGGATGTTGGTCCTGTTGTGTGTTTCTTGCTTGGTAATGATTTTTATTTCATACAGCCTTATCCTTTTTCTTTTCCCCAGGTAAGAAACCCAAAGCAACCTGCCTTTATTGAGTTCTCCAGAACATAATCGACCCCTTGGTACATTATCAAGATGCATTAGGAAACTGAATATGGTGCCAAAAGAACTCCATGCGTTTCCATGACTCTCTTGGACTCTGAATCGGATACTTTTGGACTTATATTTCTATTCTAAGGAGAAGAGTGTGTACTCCAATTCCTTTCTGCCAGCTTGCTGGCAGAAATATTTCACTAAGATCATGGACCACCCTAATAGGGAAAAGGATGAAAGGCAGCGTACAACGAAAGGAATGCCGGGAAGGAGCGGGCACAGTTCTCGACCAAGTTCATCGGCGTCTTCTGGCGTTCTTATGGTGGGACCCAACTTCAGAGTGGGCAAGAAGATTGGGTGTGGGAACTTTGGAGAACTCAGACTAGGTAAGAATTAACCGTTTTAGTGGCCTGCATTATCCAGATCAGCATTTTACCACTGGAATATTAAATACATAAAAACTTAGCTTGGCTTGAGAAATGCATGTGCTTGTCTCGGTTCCCAAGTGTCGAGCTGCCTTAGCTGGAGATTCTGACTCAGGTGTAATTGTTCACGTTATTTTTATTTGCATAAAGTCAAAGTGAATACACTGGAGAGGCCAAAGATGCAAATTTTGAACAATCCCAACAATGAAGACTGTTCTCAGCACTGAATGTCTTGCCTAAGGTGAAAAAAAAAATCTTCTTAACTGTCTGGATTGCTAAATCTTGCTCTCGTTTTCTTGTTCATAAGTGAGGGTGCCCTATTAAAGTATTGGGCGAGACTCCCTTCCCAGCACTCGGCCGCATCTTCACTAACCTTGGTGCCCTACTTTCAGCCCCATCACCCACTCCCTGATCTGTCCCATGTGTTTGACTCGTTGGCTGGCAAAGAGTGGGGTACGCCGACTGGCCATCTGGCTGCTGCCTCTCAGCCGATGAACCAGCCTGGCAGCCTGTGATTTTTCATAGTCCGTTGGTGTTCTAACCGCATGTCTTGCAGCTGGTCGCCCAAACAGATGGCTACGCTAATGCATCGTTTGTTTAGGATGACTTAGGAGCCCGATGCTCTGCACCACACGGCAGTGCACCGGGCTCTTAAGTCATCCTAAACAAACAATGGTTGTTTCTTAAATGATGTGGGGGAAGGAGCCGGTGTTTTTAATTACATTCCCTGAAGCTCCCAACATGTGATTTTGGTGCAGATGAGAAGCAACACCCTGTGATGGTCTTGATGGTGACTTAAAACCATTGGCATTTCTCCTCTTCTGCTGAATCACAGAATCATAGAATGCTTTGGGTTGGAAGGGACCTTTAGAGGTCACCTAGTCCAACCACCCTGCAGGGAGCAGGGACACCTTTAACCAGATCAGGTTGCTCACAGCCCCATCCAACCTGGCCTTGAATGTGTCCAGGGATGGGGCCTCCACCACCTCTCTGGGCAACCCGTGCCAGTGTTTCACCACCCTCATTGTAAAGAATTTCTTCCTTATATCCAGTCTAAACCTACCCTGTTTTAGTTTAAAGCCATTACCCCTTGTCTTGTCACAGCTGTCCCTACTAAAAAGATTGTCCCCGTCTTTCCTATAGGGTCCCTTTAAGTACTGCAAGGCCGCAATCAGGTCTCCCCGCAGCCTTCTCTTCTCCAGGCTGAACAAGCCCAACTCTCTCAGCCTGTCCTCCTAGGAGAGGGGGCTCCAGCCCTTGGATCATTTTAGTAGTCCTCCTCTGGCCCCGCTCCAACAGTTCCATGTCCTTCTTGTGCTGAGGGCTCCAAAGCTGGAAGCAGGGCTCAGGGTGAGGTCTCACCAGAGCAGAGTCGAGGGGCAGAATCACCTCCCTCGATGCTGGCCACACTGCTGGGGATGCAGCCCAGGAGATGGTTGGATATCTGGGCTGCCAGCGCACATTGCTGGCTCATGTCCAGCTTTTCATCCATCAGTACCCCCAAGTCCCTCTCGGCAGGGCTGCTCTCGATCCTTTTTTCCCCCAGCCTGTGTTGATACCGGGGAATGAAGTGATTTGCTGTGGTAGTGAGCTTGAGGGTGCTCAAGGCAGGTTGGCTGACATAAAGAGCATTTGCCCAAAATTTGCTATGTATTTAGAACCAAAATTAAAATAATTCACACATCAGGCACAAGGGATGATAAATCAATTGGGAAATAGCTTCAGGTAGCCAAAGGGTTATAATGCATAACTACTGATAGTGGCTTTGTAGCCCTGCTCAGAATCCTCGTAATCTTAGAGTAATCTATGTAATCTTCCATTCTAAGGTTTGGTTATTGCATCTGTATGATGTGCCACTTCTCTGCAGTGCGAAGATTAACTGGTTTGTTTATGATCCGTCGCAGTAAACGGATATTTTGGTTTCAGCATTACGTCAGAGCCGTTTTATCGATTTGCGGGAGCAGAGATAACACTCCAAAGGTGGAGAGAAACCAAGGGCTGGGACGAAACCTCCCACCTTCATGAACGTGAGTGCAATTGGCAGCTGAAGTGAAGTTTGGATCCTTATAGTAACATAACATGAGTTGCTGTATTGCATTTTCAGAGCCTACCTGTCCTGCAACAGCAAATGTCACGATAGCAGGATCCCCCCGGAGATGTTGAATTGCTTTGTAATCCAAGCTCTGCTTTGAGATTTGGCAGCTGGGGTGGGTCCCTTCGGGTAGATGGCTCCTGGCACTTATTCTGCTGCTGCCCAAATCCTGACCCGGCTTCCACAGGTGGTTCTTTTTCACATTTCTCAAAAACACTAATGTATTATTTCAAAGCGCCAATGTGACACAAGAGATTTCAATTCCTAAAAAGTCAGTTGACAGAGATTAATTTTTTAACTATGGAAAAAGCAGCGCCTGTTAATGGAGTGGCTCTTTTTTCCATACAACAGTTTTGCTAATACTGATTAATTAAGTAGCATGCAGTAGGCATAGGGACTGGTAACAGTGATTGGGTGTAAGGGCCTTACAGAAGCTGGGTTTTTTTTTTTAACTTCTTTTAACTTCACTTTTGGCCAGTCACTATAGCTTTAAGAACTCCTGTTTGCTCAAATATCAGATACTTCTATTGCACGCAGTGATGCTAATTATCACTGGACTGTGCTGGGGGGGGAGGAGAAGCCTCGCTTCTGAAATAGGAGCAAACAAGTCTCTGATAACAGTTTTGTCCTGCAGAGGTGAGTGGCATGCCTTCTGCTTTTTGGCTTTTTTTTTTTTATGTGGGTGTTGGAGAAGTTAAGCACCTGTGAATGCTTTTAGCAATGCAGGAGGAACGAAGTTGCACACTGATAAACAAGGGGAAGATACATTTTTCCAATTCCCCGAAGAATTTCTTTCAGGTGTTGTGTTTTCATTCTGAGCTGCTCTCATATTGCGCTCCCACACTGGACAGAGGACTGGTTGTTCAGGGAGGAGATGGCATGTACGTACAGAAGCCTTTTTCTACAAATATCAAGCTTGCTGCTTAGGGTTGATCTTTCTTGCTGCAAATGCAGATAGCCTCAGGGATATTCTTTTTTTTTTTTTTTTTTTGAACTATGTGGGAGCAGCACAGTTGGACTCCAGCCCATGGACGAGCTGAAATGGGAAGATGAACGCAAGACTCTGTGTCTGGCCCAGAGTAATAAGACAAATCGGGGTTGACTGGATGCTCTTTTTTGGACAGGCTGCGGATTAGGTGGTCTGTAAGAGCTTTGGTTTCCAAAGCAGCTCAACCTACTAGCCGGGGCCTGGTGCCAACAAAGAGCAGGGGATCTTGCTTGCCCATCCCCAGGCTCTGCGTGCTTACGGGGATTCGTTGCCTTCCATGCAATACTGAGCCCTGTTTTGCAGCTCCCGCTTGTCCGTTGTCTGCCGAGTTAATTCTCCTGCTACCTTGGGAGCTGGAGTGCACCTGAAGTTTTATGGCATGACTTCTGCTGTTACGAGGTCCTGCACCTCCACCCCAAACTGGTAGGAGAACCAGCATTACGTAAAACAGCTCACTGGGTTGTAAAATCACATGATGTCACTAGGAAAAATGGGATTTAACCCATTAAAATCTAGTGCTGTGATAAGCCACAGCTGTAAACTTCACCATAGAAAAGATACATCAATAAAAGATATAACCCTCCTTACATCGACTCACAGACTTACCCGGTGGGTATTTCTTGTATTTGCCTGAAATCCTGAACCATGAGCCACATTAGGGGTAAATAAGCCTCTTCAAATACCTCCTTTTTCCCAGTACTTGGCACCCTTATTTAGTAAAGCCATTAAACAGGTAATAATGTAAAATTCTTCCACTTTTGGTGGGCTGGAGGGTTTTCCTAAAAAAAGCATTAGGTTCTGCATAGACCAGGGGCTTATTTTAATGCAGAGCTGTAGACTGGAGCCCAAATCTTTCTGCTTTAATGCAAACGTTATCTGACACCTTCAAAACAGTGCTTTCAATTATTTACAAATGACAATTAATGGAGCTTTTCTCTCCGTTTGGAGGGGGAAAAATTGTTAGGAGGGTTAGATCTTCTATGGTGCTTGTATCCTCCCTTGACAGGCTACTGCAGCACAGGGAGTTTCAGGGCGGTCTGTGTTTTCGTGTGCTACTCAAATTGTGTCATGTCCAGAAGTCAGATGTCAGCACGATTCACGCAGAGGTCTCAGGGCAATTCAGCGCATCTCAGCAGCAAGCCCCAATCTAGAAGAAAAGCCAGGTCAAAGCAGGTCCATCAGATCAGGGAAGGTGTCCCCCCCTAAAAGCAAGAACTTCCCAGCTGACTCCTAGGCTGCAGTTTGAAGCCAGGAGCTCTGCTTTAAAACAAATAAAACAATAAAACAAATCAGTAAAGATGATAATAGCATCTGATATTGGGGTTGGTTTTGTCTTCCCCCCCCCCCCCCCCCCCCCCCCCCAAATAACAGAATCATCATGTGAATACAGGGCTAGAGTAATGCTAGGTGTGGAGGGCATGGGTTTGAGTAGATCCGGTGTAGGATCCCCACTAGGAGCTGCTACTTGGAGGCACATGTTCTGGAAGGCACAGCAAATCTGGCACTACAAAATCGTTGTGAGCTTATGTTCATGGAGCCTGGTCTGTCCCCAGGATCTGGTCTCTCTGCAGAGGCCATGCCACCTGGGGTGAGCTCTGCTTGGTCTCTAGGATGGCCAGTTGGATGCTTGCTCTGTTACCCAGCCCTGACCTGTTAGCAGAACGTATTGTCATCATAAACACAAATATCTTAAGGGTGGTTGTCACAAGGATGGAGCCAGACTCTTCTCAATTGTGCCTAGCACCAGGACAAGGGGCAGTGGGCACAAACTAAAGCGGAAGAGGTTCCAGTGGAACATGAGGAAGAACTTCTTTACTTTGAGGGGGACTGAGCCCTGGCCCAGGCTGCCCAGGGGGGCTGTGGAGTCTCCTTCTCTGGAGATATTCAACCCCCACCTGGATGCTGTCCTATGCCCCCTGCTCTGGGTGACCCTGCCTGAGCAGGGGGGTTGGACTGGGTAATCTCTGGAGGGCCCTTACAACCCCTGCCATTCTGGGATTATGGGATATAGCGACAAGCTAGAAGGAAGGGTCAAAGCATTTTGATTTGTGTCGTTCATGAGAAGTTTGTATTTGTTGCTCTTTGACCCATGGGAATGGTGTACATGAGATATTCATCCCTTTGGGCTCTTCACCCGGTCTCCAATCTGTCCATATATCCAGCACATCGTACTGCCAGGGCTTGAGAAATTCACTCTGATACGTTTCCCACGTGAATGCTGGTGACTTAACGCATCACTTCTCATTTAGAATATGTAGTTCATAATTGTCAGCGGAACTACCCAAAACTGAGGTATGAACTTAATCGCTGTTCCATCAAAAGCTTTGCCTGAACTTGAAAGGCTTTTGTTAGCAGTTATATCATCTCAGCTGTATTGCAGAGCTTTTGTCTTACTGAGATAAGATGCAGCTTCTATTCACGGCTTCTTTCACTGTGCAGATTCCCTTTCTTCTGTGAGCAGCACTGCCTTTACTCTTCTATTTTAATACCAGTGCTGCCTTGTAGAAGGAGGAAGACAAAGCCGTTACGCCTTGGACAGTGCGATAGAAAACTGAGGGGTAGATCTCAGTCTGGAGCAAGCCAACGGAGATATTTTGGGGATTTGCTTTGCCATCTTAGCTGGCAAAGCAAGCATCTCTTGCTGCAGCTTCAGGAGGGGTTTGGAGTTCAGAAGCTGGACCCATTTGCACCCCCTTATGTTATGTTGGACTAGATGACCTCTAAAGGTCCCTTCCACCCCAAAACATTTTATGATTCTATGTTCAGAGTCTCCCCATAGCGCATGCTCTGAAGGGGATGAACTGGAGAATTAATTAGTTCATTTACCTTTGGCTGCTGACCTGACATCTCAGTTTTGCTAATCCCAGTTTTGTAACAGCAGAATTCCGTTTCCAAAATTATCTTCTGTCTAGTCCTCAGCCTTATGAACCAGACCATAGCAGGCTGTGTTATGGCTCCACACACATGGAGGGTGTTGGCAATTTCCTCCTCTGCCTTGAAACACATGTGGAAGAGCGCTGTTTCCCCGATATCATTACCCTACAGTGGTGGGAGAGCACAAGCGTTGCTAGGAGGGCTGCGGGTCATCTGGGTGGACTTACACCCCTGTGCAAACCACCTTGAAAGGGTGCACCTCCAAGGTTGTGATGGAGGCCGCGGGATCTGTAGGGGATGGCATTCCCATGCCTCCCTCCTTGGGGTTTTTTTGCTGTTTAAAGCATCCTTTCTCACGTATTTGGGTTGGAGCTTCCCTTAGTCTGGCTCGGTGTCCTCAAATTCAGCATCTTGATAGGAGTTCAATCCCTGTCAAGAGAAGGGGAGGAAGAGGTGTCAGTGGGCAAGCTACAGCTGGAGCTGCTGATACGACTCATTTGCTGGTAGCTACTATGGAGCAGATAATTGAGGTGTACTTAGGCTGCCTTCTCTTAACTTCCCTGCGTGTTCTCCCCCGACTGCTGTTGGACAGCATCAGGCAGGAGCCCTTCTCCCTCTCAAAGGGTGAAGCAGTTTATCCTACCACCTGCTTTTCTGCTGATTTGGCCTCCTAGCTCTTTCAGTGCTTTGAAGCCACTTCCCAATGTCTGAGGGTTCCTGATGTGACTGCAAAACCTGCTTTCTAACCATGGTTTCCAGCCTGGGTGTAACAGTTTTTAATAAAAGATCTAAAGAAATAGATTCAAACAGCCCTGTGCTGCAAGGGTTAATGCTGGAGCTCAGCTTACACATCTGCTTGCATAAAACCTCTGAGGGTATTTAACCTCACATTTAAATGCCCGGCCTGTGTTAAGCAGCATTGCCTGTTACTGTAACAGGTTGAAGCTTTCCATAAATTTTTTTTTTTTTTTGGCTTCCTGACAAATGTTAAAGCAATCTGCTCGGTGCGCGACCTGGGCTGGGAGTACCCGATCCCAAATTCAGAGGCCAGAACTACACCGACAATATAGCGGGGATGGTATCAAAAGGAGTTGAATGCAGAAAATAGGAAGCTGTTATAAAGTAAACTAAATAAATGGGGAATTTCCCCTGATAAATATTTCAGGATTGAAAGGTGACTGTTAGTCTTCTCTCATGTTGCTAAGGTCTTTAATTTCATTGAGTCCTCCAACGCTGCTGCTGCATGCAAAGAGTATCCGTATGTACGGGATGACATGGCATGTTTTTTAATGGTGTCACGAGGATATTGCTAGAGCTGCCCAAACCCCTGCCTGCTCTGAGTATGTCACTCCCTGTCCCAGGCTTTCTCAATAGCTGATCTGTTGTAAGCATCAATAGCTGTTACAGGAATTGGAAAATGAATGTGTAACAGAGCTGGGCAAAGCTGATGCTGTAAACAAGCACTGATAACTTCCAGTATAGATTGCTGTTGCATTTTGGAGCTATGTGGTCACTTAATGAAAGTGTGACTCGTGAGGTAGCAGTGCTGGCAAGGATGAGCAAAGAAGGTCAATGCTTCCCTATATGAAACCAGGGGGAGCTTTGTGCGATGGAGACTGCCCTCCTCAAAGGATATGGTAGAACCGGAAGAGGTCAGAAAGGTAGCAGAGATGTCAGCGTGATGGGGCGGGTCAGGTGCAAAGACTGCCTGAGCATCCTTCCCCTGCAATATCTCTTCCAGCAGAGTTTGCCATCAATCCACGAGCATATGGAGAAGGTAAAGGGAGAGCAATTGCTCAAATTACCTAGCAGAGGAACCGGGGGAGGTTGAAGGATACAATAACTGGCAGCTTCAGAACACACAGAGAGATGCTCCTTGACACGTGTAGCTGCATAGCTCTGCCATAGATCGCTACGGAGTCCAAGGGCTTGGTTCAAACAGCAGGCAGGTTCCTGGAGGAAAAAACTCACCCCCAGCTGTAGCACGCATGGGTACCAACCCTCACTCAGAGCCACGGAGCCGCAACATGTCGGCAGCTGGCTGTGTGCTTGCCTGGTTTTACTCCTCCTAGGCTCTTGCCCTTCATGCTTGCCAGAGCTAGTGCCAGACCAGCCACTGCTCCGTGTTTTGGGGTCCTGAGAATGGGTTTTGCTCTTTTAGCGTATTTTTTAACATCATTGGTACCACATTGCAGCTGAGAGCCATTGGCCTTATTAGGTGGCAAGGACTGCCATTGTGCCGCTGGCGTGCAGAAGGTGTTTGTACGCGCTGCCTGCCTGCTCATAGAGGAAGAAATAAAAGCTGTGTGTTGGTACAAAGGTTACTTTCATACGCCTCCTTGCAGCAGTCGCTTTGATGGGTAGCACAATTAAGCTCGCGAAACTCCCTATAGATCATAGGATGGAGTTGTTCTGTGTCCAGCAGATTCAAGACATTTCTGAAAGAAATGATGCTCTGACTCTCCATTTTTTTTGTTGCCCAGCCTTTTTTGGCGTGACGTGGATAATAAAACCTAATGTGTCTGGGATACCTCCTCAAACGCTCACATCAACCGTAAGTGCTACCATAAAATACAATTAGCTGATGCTGAATGGAAGATAGCATTTGCCTGCCCCGGTGAACCGCTGCAACTTATTATTTTGAGGCTTCCGTTTTGTTAAAGGCGTGAACTTGAGACGAGACAGCTCTTTGCCATCAGTGATGCTCTTCTGCGGTGTGTCTCTACCTGCAAGTGTTGAATGTGGAACTAAAAGATCTTTTTTCTTTTTCCTTCGCAGGTAAAAATCTCTACACCAACGAGTACGTAGCGATCAAACTGGTAAGTGGAAGCTTCAGGTGTTCTTAGATGACTCGTTGTTAATGTTAACAATTCAGACAAAAAGCAACTTTCTCCCTGTGGGCTTGAGGCTGCTCTCGCCCTCAGCTAGAGTGACTTATTTAAATGGAGGTAAATTCTTGAGAAGACTAAAAACGGGGAAAGAACCCATCCTGCTGAATGTTTTTGGTACCTAAATGGTCTGAAGCTGTTTTATACCAGTGGGAGCCCTGTCCCTCTTTTGAAGTTGGCTGCCAGGTCCCGGTGAATGCCTGTGGGTTGCTACCTCTTCCCGCTCCCTGGCTTGAGCCTTTCTGCTCAGGACTCCATCGATCCGTCAGACCCTTACCTCTCCCTGGAGGGGCTCTTGTCCAAGTGTTTGGTTCAGAGCGTGGCACTGTGCAGCCCACTGCTCTGTGTTTTTGGAGTCAAGAGGCAATTTCCAAAGGGGGTGTTTCAATGATTAAAATTCCCTTGGGGGGGAACAGTACAACTCAGTCTGCTACGACGCTGAGAGGACTGCAGATGCAAGGGGCAGGACAGGATCCAATTCAGTGAAGGTCAGTCTTTCACCTAGCTAAGTTGGGTGGCTGAGGGTATATAGCCACAGCACCTTCAGTGTGATTTTCTCCTTTTATGTCATCGGATAGTACAAATGAATCAAACTGGCTCACCAAAGCATTGCAGGTGTTGCTTTAAAAAACCCGAGCCCCAACAGTAGCGAGCTTCAGAACTTGTGCAAGCAGTTCCATGGTATTACAAGCCTCAGTGCCGGTTACCAGGTTATTTTCTGCCCTGCGGTCGATGTAGCCCTCCGCAAGTGCATGCAGTGACAGCTTCCGTGTTTCTTATTCCTGGACCGGCGAGTGGTCCAGATAAAAAGTCTTCTGAAGACTGCTTCAGGGCATGAAGGCTCTGTGGGCAATGGTGGTTTGAAGTAGGAGTCTAGGGAATGGGGAAACTCCTAACTCATAACTCTGCCGAATTTATAAAATCATAGCCCGGTAGTTTGTGTTTATGCCTTAACTTTTCTTACCTGTAAACTAAAACTTTCATTAGTCTCTTGGGGTTTTCAAATTTGACTTCTTCATCTGATGTGCTCTTTTCTTATCTGTATCCTCTTTAATCACAGATCCAAACCCTAAAATTTGAAGTTAAAGTTGTAACACTACTTTGATGTTGGCAGCAAACGCCTGTTTGCCCAGCTGATGTTGTCTGGCAAAATGACAGGAGTTGTTCAGTTTACAGAAGACCAGGGTGGACTTGGCTAAATGTTAGGAAAAATTTTTTCCCTGAAAGGGCTGTCAGGCACTGGAAGGAGGTGCCCAGGGAAGGGGTTGAGTCCCCATCCCTGGGGGTATTTAAAAGCTGGGCAGACGCGGTGCTTAGGGCCAGGGTTTAGTGGTGGGATGGCAGGGTTAGGGGAACGGTTGGGCTTGGTGATCTTAAAGGGCTTTTCCAACCTAAATGATTCTATGATTCTATGGTGCATTAATTCTGATCGTGTTCAAGTGCCACAGCTTTTATATCTCTAGTGTTCTCCTTATATGATGCATAGTAGGTGAAAAATAATTAGGGCTTTGCAGGAGGGACTTGTTTTCAAGCCTGTTGGCAAATGTCAGAAGATATTCCCTAAAATAAATAAACACACAGCTGCAGCGGAGCTCAGGATGCCCTTGGTATGAATCCACATCAGGAAGGAGGACCGGTGCTTGGCGAGTAGCTCGCTTCTTAGGCAGATCTGACAATAGAAAATGCTCTGCATACACGGACAAGGTGTTTTACAGACTCAGTAATGGTTCTAATTTGCTTTCAAAGATAACCCCACAAAGTTACGGCATTGGAAAGCATAAGGAAGTAATAATACAGGAAAAAACACAGCTGTGTTAGTCCAAAGGATGCTTTTTTCTCTCAAAACAGTGCCTGCAGTGACACCTCCCAATAACCTGAAACCTCTCAGTAGCTGTATGGCAGATCTGAATGGTGTTACCTTTATTGCTACCTTAATCTTACATGGCTTCTTCGGTAGGATTCTTTCTTCCCCCTGTGGCGCCCCCCCCCCCCCCCCCCCCCCCCCAAATAGCTGAGTGTTGAAGCTGTTACTCTACAACACACTCCAGTTTTATTTGCCCTGTCGTGGTTCATGCTTAAAAACCTCTGGTCCTTCACATCTGAAGGACTGGAATTGCCATCCAGTGGCCATCCAGGCATTCGCATACCTGCTCCATTTTTGAGGAGATCAGCAAGGGGACAGTAGAAGAGAGGGTGTTTTGATCTCCTGATCTTAGAGGGAGTAGAAGAGGGGGTGTTTTGGTCTCCTGATCTTAGACCGTGTTCCCCAGGAGTAAGAATTACTCAGCCTCCTCAGCAGCAAATGCACTGCTCTTACACCTGTACATAACTGTAATTTTCTTTATCCTTTGAATAATTTGCAGACTAGTGGTAGAGTAGCTGCTTTCAGTGTACTTGAAGGCAATGTTTTCCTTAATTTGCATCATTGGACCGAGTCAAAACTCTGCTCCAAATCCTTCTAGTTGTGTGAGATCATCTTCTGTAACTGCAACTCTGCTGTCTCAGCTATTCGTGTCTCCTGTCACGATGTTAAAGCTGGAAAATTAGAGAATTGTGTGATGGATGCCAAAGAGCTGATCAGAAAGTGCTGTGAAATTCAGTGCTAATGGGGACTCGACCCCTTCCCTGGGCAGCCCCTTCCAGTGCTTGACAGCCCTTTCAGGGAAGAAATTTTTCCCAGTGTCCAATCTAAACCTGCCCTGGCACAACTTGAGGCCATTTCCCCTCGTCCCATCACCCATTCCCTGTGAGCAGAGCCCAAGCCCCCCCCAGCTTCCCCCCCCCGTCAGGCAGTTGTAGGGAGCGATAAGGTCTCCCCTCAGCCTCCTCTTCTCCAGGCTCAACACCCCCAGGGCCCCCAGCCACTCCCCATCAGCCTTGGGCTCCAGACCGCTCCCCACCTTCCTTGCCCTTCTCTGGACATGCTCCAGCCCCTCCATGTCCTTCTGGGAGTCAGGGGCCCAACACTGAACCCAGGATTCGAGGGGCAGCCCCCCCAGTGCCCAGGACAGGGGCACGGTCACTGCCCTGCTCCTGCTGGCCACACCACTCCTGATACAAGCCAGGATACCGTTGGGCCTCTTGGCCACCTGGGCACACTGATGGCTCATATTCAGCTGCCTGTTGACCAACACCCCCAGGTCCTTTTCCGCCGGGCAGCTTTCCAGCCCCTCTTCCCCAGGCCTGTAGCGCTGCGTGGGGTTGTTGTGACCCCAGTGCAGGACCTGGTCCTTGGCCTTGTTGAACCTCACCCAGTTGGCCTGGGCCCCTGGATCCAGCCTGGCCAGGTCGCTCTGCAGAGCTCCTCTCCCCCCCAGCAGATCAACGCTCCCACCCAATTTGGTGTCACCTGCAAACTGACTGAGGGTGCCCTTGATCCCCTCATCCAGATCATTGATAAAGATGTTAAATAGAACTGGGCCCAGCACTGAGCCCTGGGGGACACCGCTTGTAACTGGCTGCCAACTGGATTTAATTCTGTTCGCCACAACTCTTTGGGCCCAGCCATCCAGACAGTTTTTTACCCAGTGAAGAGTACACGTCTAAGCCATGAGCCGCCAGCTTCTCCAGGAGAATGATGTGGGAGACGGTGCCAAAGGCTTTCCTGAAGTCCAGGTAGACTTTTTGCTGGTGGCGGCAAATAGTGCCTGTGTTCCGACTTGTGTGGTGTCACTATACAGCTCCTCTTCCTGCTCTTCAGCTGAACCTTGTTTGGTTAAGGGCATCTAGTTCATGGAGGAGTTTATCTTCTGAAAAGCCTTAGCCGTATTTACTGGTTTAATCTTCTGGGGGGTTTTAATGCTGAATTGCACATTCTTCCCTGCATGAAACCAGACCATTAACATACAGATGTAGTCTGAGCACAGGTACAAAGCTGTCCCATCTTGTAGCGGTCGTGATGCTGTTGGTTCGAGTTGCAGATTTTCTACATTAGGCAGTAGCAATTCGGTTATTTTCACTCCAAACGCAACATCTGCCAGCATCCTTAAGCCCTTGGCCTACAGGACAACTATCTGTTATGGTAGGAGCTTCTCAGAAGCTGCCATGACTCTGGTAAGCATCCAGGGCTCAGGCTCCGGCAGCTCCTGATGCAGAAGTGGCTTGGGATTACTTTCCCTGATTTTGGTCATGAGCAGCCTCTTGTCCTGATACATTAATCCTGCTACCTTTATCCAAATAGTTTATTGGGATAAATAAACTATTCACTGAACAGGCTGGGTTCCCGTTGCCCTAAATCCCTTTGCTGCGCAGCTGTCTATAGACTCTCCCTCCAGCCACCATCAACAATTGTATTAATTTAAATGCGACTTAATATAACAAACTTGGTTTTGCGTTGCTTTATATTTGCCATCGGTACAGCTTCACTTTTGCCTTTAGAATATCTTTCACCATCATTTTCTAAGTAATTGGTCATGTTTGACTTCTGAAACGTTTAAGTATGAGAAAGCTGAGCCTTTTTTTCCCCTTGCTGGCAAATGGAGGGAATGACTTGCCTTGGCTGGAAGTCGAATTGCCTGAATTCCTGTGCAAAAAAACGTTCTTCTGAGTTGAAGGGAAGTCTTTAGTGTGGAGTTCACGCCAAGTGCGGACATTAGTCTCATTATACAGCCCACAGGCAAAACAAGGCAAGTGGCTCAGCTAAAGCCCTTGTGCCCTCCCGTGCAGACAGAAGTTATTCCACCGTATCGAAGATGTTGGCTCACTCTTGTCTGTGTTCCACCTGTTTTGGATGCTCTTGCTCTCACTCATAGGTGCTGATGTGAAACACTAAAGAACTATTTTGTGTGTTGGTCTTAGGGGGCTCCTTTATAGGCAAAGTTTAGATTAAGAGTTTGTCTCTTTTCTGAAATGCAAGAAAATAAGCAACATCCAAGCAAAAATTGAAGCTCATGTTAACTTTCATTTCAAAGATGTCTGGGCAGTAGGTGAATCCACATTACTGCCCATCCCCAGCGCATGTTGTGATTGAAAATGTAATTACTCAAGTCTCTGAATCCTCTCCATGCTAACTTTGTATTTTCAGAAGCTTTGTAATCTTGCATATTAATGCTTTTATGGATTGGAGGCATTAAGTTTTGTGCATAAAGCGCAGATGAGTAACAGTTGAGAAATGTCATGTTTTGGGTGCATTGCAGACTTACCCATTTAGGTTTTTTATTCTGTGTATAAAAATAGAATATTCTTGAGTGCTTTGCAATGTTTGACTAACACGTGCTACTGAAGGGGGAGACTTCTTCCCGTGTTTTTACCAGACATCTGGCTGAGCTGTAGTGCTTGCTGCAAGCAAGATTGTAGGTTTGTACAACTCTGTTCTGACTTAAAGCACAGAGATATGACTCAACATTTTTCAAAAATACAGGCTAGGGACCAGTGAAAATACTGTGGGCAACCACAATCCACAGACTGAACTTGGGACTTGATCCTTTGCAGCTTTGATTTTCCTCCTGCCTGATGTCCAGGGTCATTCTTCAAGGACCAGGAGCTTTGCTGAACAATTCTTGAATTTCACCGCCATGAATGAGCTTTGTATTTAAACGAGGAAGTGATTTCTCCTCCAGAGTGCATATTGCAAGGCTTCCTGCCTTTTGTTCTCTGCTTATTTAAATAACATCTAATGGTGAAATCTGTTGTTCGACTTTTGGCCTAGGGTGTTTCATCTTGAAGCTTGAAGCATTATGTACAGTCACAAATCTTCAAGTACGGGGTAGAACTTTTTTCAGTCAAACTGATTTAACCAATTTTTTTTTTTTGTTTTAGGAACCAATAAAGTCACGTGCGCCGCAGCTTCATTTAGAATACAGGTTTTATAAACAACTTGGAAGTGCAGGTAAGTAAACCCACCTTCAGCTCATGGAAAGCTTGTGATTTCTTTATTAACTCAAACATCACCATTATATTTGTTGTGTAACTCTGGCTTGAACTTACTGATCTGGGTGAATTCCTTCAGCCTCACACAAGTTTTGGAAGAGTCTTGGTCAGAATAACGGCGTAATGATAGTGGGTAATTATGCGGACTTAGAAACCCGGGTTAGTGAGGATTGACTGATGTGGGAAATACCCATGTAAGTGTGTCTGTAAAACATAGGAGGGTAAGTTATTTACTTGTGGAGCGACAGATTTCAAAAAGGTGACATAAAGTCTTAAAATTTAGGAAATGGCATAAGAAGCGTAGAGCTTTTCTAATAAAAACCTGAAATACGGTTTTCATTGATATCTATTAAATCATAAGAGTGTCCAAAAGCCCATGAGCTCAGTATCCGCTGGGTGACAGTAGTCTACAAATATGAGAAGAATATCACAGGATAAGGCAAAGGTGGGGTTTATTATTTAAATTATTTTTTTTGGCAAGCTCTCATGATTTCCCTAATATAAGGCTTGAGCTTGTGTCTCATAGCATTTGGATTTTTCTTCCCTGAATTTATGGTTGCTTTTGAAAGCTGCACAGACTTCTAGCACGTGCTGTTTCCCGTGCCAAGTATTTCCACAGCCTCGACTACCCACTGCACAAGGAAGCCTCTCTGAAGCAAAGACCTTCCCTGCTCCTTCTGTGCCTTGCTCATATATTGACCTCAGGTTTTAGCAAGTCTCCTACGTTGCTGTAATTATTTTTACACTTCTGATTTTATTTTTCCTGTTTTCCCTGGATGGACCTAGCTTCCACTTGCAGGGGAGGTGCTCTCACATTATTCCACTTAGTATTTTGGTAGAGTGAAAGATATGTCTGTTCCAAGCTCACACTATGCAGCGCCTCAGCAGTTGTCTTGCATTTTTCCTTTCTGCTTGTTCCAATTAATTTTTTTAATCAGTTTCCTTTAATTTTGTGTAGCACATCCTCTGCCAATCAGGTGCTATCGCATTCTACGTTTTGTGGCTTCTTTGCTCCTTATGGGATGCAAAATCAGGGATGTGGGAACCAAGTAAGTTGTCACGATTGGAAACACTAAAATGTTGTTATTTTTAAACAGGACTTGTCTACTGAAATGAGGTGCTCTTTTCTACGTATTTTGGTGGTAGCATCTGGTACTGTGCCCAAGCTCCTGATAGGTTAATGTTGTCACTTAATTCTGGTTACCTTACCTGTGCTTTTGAGACTTAGGGCATTTCTGCCGAAGTCTGTGTAGTCAACAAATCAAATGTAGGTTCACAGAATAAGTGTTACACTTAATTCGGCTCTTCGCTCCTTCCTTGAGTTCTGTTGATGCTTGCCATCTCTCCAGTACCCCAGTGTCTGTGTCTCAGGACACAGGAATGAATCCCAATGGGCTTTTTTTTACACCTGTTGGCTTTCTACCGCTCTTTAAAGATGTTACTGAGGAATTTTAATACTGATCAAATGGTTGGGGCTTAGCTTTTCTTTGGGTGATTAAGTATTTTTAATAGGTTTTCTCCTGTTCCTATTGAATATGAACTTTTCACCCTACAACACTTACCCACGTAAGGCACTTCTGCCCTATCTGATGTTGTGCACGCTAATGGAAGTATTTCCGAGTATGCAGTCATCAGATGTGGGGATCTTGCCTTCAAGATCTCTCGTCTTTCAAGATCTCTCTTCCCTTCATTCCAGGGCGGGCTGACTGTCATCTCAAGCCTTTTTGCCAGTATTTGTCAGGAAACTCTTGAGAAGCCTCACGGACAACATGAATTTTATTTCTATCTCTGTGTGGTCCCACAGGCATCACAACCCTGGCTCTGATAATCTGTTGAATGCCATTAGAAGCTCTTGTTTTGCTGAAACAACTGGAAATAGGCCAGGAGCTCCGGTGAAGGATGCGAGCCACATCTCTGGTCTCTCCACGAAACCTGGAAGCTGAACAAAATAAATTTTGGTGGAGTCAGACTGCCAGGACCAGGGAGCCTTAGCTTGGTGTCTGCACACCATGCTGAGAATTAGGGAAAGACCCATCTGTCTGTAAAAATAGATTGGTGCTAAATATGCGCCAACTTTGGGGAATTAGATGCGTCTGTTCTCAGCGACATTTTTAATGCCAGGCTCCCCTTAACGGTCCTTGCTTAAAAACTTGAACTGCTCAAATAGACAGCCCTGAACTTCGAGTACGTGGGTTTGATTACTTGGAATTACCATAGGCTCGCCAAATGAAGACTAAAAGTGTCCAAACCCATGATGTGTATGACTTGGAGGAGAACAACAGTAGTGTTACATGTGACATACTGTTCAATAAATTAGCCAATTAATCTTGCCAAATAACGTGGCTGACTGCGAACCTCCCACCGTTAGACTAAAAAGGAAGACTAGTAAAAGCATTGCTGTAATGCTGCAGTAGCAGCGTGGTCCTCTTGTTAGTGCAACTGCTGTGTTTAACTGTGTATTCAACAAGATGGTCTCAGTGAGTGGAGTCTCTATGAGAAGTCAAAAGTGTCATCACCTGCAGCATTTGGAGAAAAATGTTTGGGTTTTTTCCTAATCAAGAAGAATATTAATGGTGATTTCCTTTTTCCAGATGTTCAGAATAAACATTTTCAAAGTATATTAGTCTTAGATGCTAATCAGAAAAACTTAGGTTGGAAGGGACCAACCTACTTGGCCATGGATCAAGTAGGAACCTTCTTGTAGGATGGCTTTGTGTGTGTCAAAAAAAAGATATTTCATCTCTGGTATGCAGCTGGATGTGTCGCTATGATGTTGGGACTAGGCTGGAGGGAAGTGTTTTGTGGCAGTCGGTCTTCCAAGATAATGGTCTTGGATGCTAAAGACTGCAGAAAACTTGGTCATTACTTGCTTGCAACCTATCAGATGGAGAAGCGCAAGCTCCAAACTCAGGAGCTTAAAGGTTTTGTGCATCAAAACCCACGCAGAAGCCCAGCCAGGGTTGTTGAGGAGGCATGAAGTGCTCGATCATGCTGATGTTGGAGCCTGGGCCTGCAGTATATTGCAGAGAATATTTTTGGGGGTCTTTTGCCCCTAAATTTTAGAAAAATTCTACAGTTCAGTGCCTGAAGGATGTGTGCTGGTATCGGTTACCTGCTTCACTTGTTGCCATCATCAAAAACTACTGAAATTAGTCCTTTTTTTGTTGTTTTTTAAGTTATTCAGTCTAGTTTTGCATTTTCCTTGGTGTAGTTAAACAGAGCAGCAAATAGCCCAGTAATTTAGGGCCTTGTCAAAAGGTAATTCCTGGGATGAGCTTCCATGTGAGGTCTTTCCACATGAACAGAGGAAGCAGCGCAGGTGTGCAACAGCTGCCTCTTCCTTTTGCAGTGACTCTCTGGCTTCCTGTGCTGCATTCTCCATCAGCATTGGTGTTTAAAGACATTCTGACAGGGCGCCAAAGTTGCGCAAAATCTGCTACCTCCCATCAGCACCAGCTTCTTCATCTGCCCTGTGACTCGGATGAAGATCACTGGTCACCTCAGATTAGCTGAGGAGAAGACTGGGTTCCTTGTGTCTTGTACATCTTAAGACATATTTCACGCTAGATTATGATATAATGGAGCAGTGAAAAGTTTGATAAAGGGATCCAAACTGTATGAATGTAGCTCTTTTTGGTGCTTCTCAGAATAGCTCAATACTGGTGGATATATCAAATGGATTCAGAAGTACCTAACAGAGATAGTCCTGGGTCCGAAGTAACCAACAGACGTCTCTGATGTGCTTGCTTCTTCAGGTAACTGATGCAATCTCTGATGTTCCGATGCCTCCCTGTAGTAAGAAAAACTAATAGCTCCCGTGCCCCTCTAAATGGAGGGATGTTTGCTTGTAGAAATGGGTTTTCATGATTTTCCTTGAACTTTTCTGCTCACCCCCACCCCCCCCCCACCCCCCCCCCCCCCCCCACCCCCCCCGCAAAAAGAGGAGGTAAGGGTCTGCTGCACAGTGACCATCTGCTGGGTTCTTCTGTCTCACTGTGGAATTAAATATTTAATAACCTAAAATAGTCTATGACTGCTTTACCTTAATGTAAGCAGTGAAACAAAAAAAAAGCAAACCGCAGGCACTGTGTCAAAGACCCGATGGTCGCTCCATAGGGCGTCTCAGGAAAGGACAAGAATTCCTTTAGGTTTTAGGTAGCCTGGGATACAATCTGTTTGCTGGCCAAGATAATTGGGGTAGTTTTAACAATCTCTGTGCAAACTAGTTTTGTTAGTCTGTCATCAGTCCTGTAAGATGCCGATGTCATATGGAACTGTTCCGTGGTTGCTCTTTGTCGTAAAATCGTGTGAGCATGCACAAACATCCTGACGCAGAAGATTCATCCTGGCCTGGGCTATCCCTGGGATCTCATTTTACGGGTGGTGGCAGAGTCAGTCCTGAATTTTTTTCTTGCTGGATAGTACCTACCTGTGTACGAACATGACTAGCACAGCTATCCACAAGAAGCCCAAGTGTGATGGGTATTCCCCCAAATTAGGCTCTTGCTCCATGACCCTCTTTGAGGACTGGCTGTTCCAGGTGTTCCCCTCCTCCTTCTCAAGGCTGCTGGGCTTCCCCTTGCTCTGAGCCTTCGTACAACTCCTTAAATCTGCTGCTTCCATACCTCAGGAACGAGAGGAGCTCCCCCTACAACTTGACTGGATGCTTTTACATCTCCTAGGGCTGCCGGAAGCAGTTCAAGTCTCCAGCATCTTTCCAGTGTTGGATCAGTCACCTGAGCACGTCATTTGTCCTCTGCACTTGAAGTTTGCGGAGTAAAGGCTTGGCTCCCTCTCATTCGTAAAAAATCTTGAATAATCAGGCCCTACAGCTGCAGGATGACTACTGGAGGAGCTCTGTCCCCACCGCTGACTGATGTTTGAGTGTCTGGTTCCCCATAAGGATTGGCATGAGGAAGCTGGTGTTGGCAGCACAAAACTGAGATACTCTGACCATGGTCGAACAGACCCAGCTCCTGGCTCCTGAGACAGCTGCGTTCCTGGGCAGTGTACCAAAAGACAAAGCTTTTGCTTTGCTCGAACTGCCCCCTGCTCACTCAGCAGCACCCTGGGACCTTCCTACTTGTTTTGAGGTGAATAAAGTAGATCACAGCTTGCAGGAGCCCTGCCAGGCCTGTTGGGCCACCTTCAGCAGCTGCTGGTAGCACGCTAAGGTCTTAGCAATTGCCTTGGCTTTATCTTGTGGGCTCTTTTTGCATATTGACTTGGTTGGAGGACCTTCAGCAGGAATGGCCTTTTTGTTTTAAGGCTGATTCTAGATTCTCAGCTTTCCTTCAAGTTGAACATCCTCCAGACTTCACGGGGCAACATCTCTTCCAAAGTTTTTACTGGAAACTCCTGTTTTATCAACAAGCGTTGCTCGTATTTCCCAGTCTTTGTTTCTCGCTCTTCAGCAGTCTTTGGCTTGAGCTGCTCTTCCCCATGTGTAACGTGGACATACAGGAGTACATGGCCATGCTTTTTATCTCTGCCCGTCCCATCATTTGGGTTTTTGGCTGTAATCTGTCGCAGCTCTTACACACCCTTTTGCATACGCTGGTGTTTCCAACCTGTTAGTTTGAGTTGCACATAGAGATCTTGGCCTCTCCTGTTGGCCGCTGCTCTGATCAGGACCTGGGCTGGCAAGCGGGGGTTGTGTGCGCTGCTGCTGGAGCCTGTAGTGTGAAAGGCAGATCCTACTGCTCTCAGCTCCAGGAGAAAACACTTTAAATGGGTTTTAAATTTGTGAAGTCTTTTAAGTTTAAGACGCTGCTATGTTTCGGGCCATAAGAACCTCTGTATCCTTACTCAGTGCCGCAAGCACATCTCTCGTCTGCTGAATGTTTAACATCCCTTTGCCAAAGAGAAGCTGAAGACATTGTTCATGAATACTTCTAGAAAGCTGTTGTGTTCCAGGGAAGAGAAGTGTGACAGAGCCCGTGGAGGCGCCCCACGCCACATAGCAGGGTGGCTGGATGCTGCAGGCATCTGCCGGTACAGATGTAAAGCTGATGTCGCTCCTCAGCCAGCTGCTGTCCTACCCAGTGGAGCTCACCTATCCATGTCTGCAGAGCCTCCCAACGGAAACGGAAGCCAAATGCTGAGACTTTAAGATGAGCTTTGTCCAAAAGCTTTTTCTTTTCTCTCCAGCTATGTTGGTTGGAGGGGAAAAAGAAGACTTCTCTCCTTCCACAAGCCTTGCTTTGCTGAGAAATGGGGGCAAACCGCTCTGCTGCGTTGATGTACTTGCAAAGCTTTAACTTTCTCTTTTCCCCCAAAGGATGTTTGTCCCCTGAACTCTAAGCCTTTTCTCGAGGTCAGGGAGCCCACTGCTGCGTGACCGTATCGCGCTGAGTCCGGTTCCTCTCTCTCAGGACGTGACCATGGCTGAACAACATCTCCACACAATCAAGAAACTGCTCTTTAATCTTGTGCTTCCACACAAATCAATAATTCACTGTGCTCCCGGGAAGTGTTGACTTCCTAGCAGTGTCCAGTAGACATACAGGAAGGATTTTGTGTGTGTGTGTGTTACTACATCTGAAGCATTTCTGCATGTCTCCCCTGTAGTTGGTAACACCATATGTGATGCCTTCCCTGTACGCTTTGCCTCTGGAAGGTAAGATGGAGCACAGCTTATTTTCAGGTTTCTTTTGGCCGCACGGAGCTGGTGATCGAGTTCCCGCATAGTGACAGCTTCTGCCTACGCACATGGTGTGAAGAAGTCATGCATTTTTGATTCAGTAGTAGTTTATTTTTGTATCAGCTGGCAGATGAGTCACGCCTTCCCCCACTCCTTTGCAGTCCCACCTTGGCACATGTGATTCATAGCAGGCCAGTGGCAATGTGCGCTGAGTTTCATGCAATAGCTCTGCAGCCAGCGTTCATCCCCAGGGTAGGTAGGTGACACTGGCGAATGAATGTCAAATGTAGCAAGCCTCTATGGTGTCGTGGTGGCAAGCAGGAGAGGAGCCTGATATGCCGGAGAATCCCAGGAAACTAAGAAGATCTCTGCTCTCCCCAGCCCACGCGATAGATGAGTCACAGCATACGAGCAGAATACACTGAGGCAGGGAGGGGTATGTCCTTACATATAGAATATCCATGGATTCTGGGGTTTTGCTTTAATTCTTGCTCTGTAAACAAGTTCACCTCTAATGAAGGCTGGAGTCTGTGTGTTTACTTTTGGATCTCTTTCTGTTTCACAACTCACTGGAGTGAAGCAGTCTGTTTACTTGTCAGGAAGTAGGACCAAGGAAAATGAAGGTGGTATAAATAACCGAGCCTTTTGCATAGTCTAGTCAATATTTGCATGTATATTTTTCAACATAGCTGAGCTGTCTGCTACTCCATACCGTGTATTGATAGCTTTTCAGGATTGCCCACATTGAGCACGTTTTCCTCATTCTGTGTTGCTCTTGCTTTACTCATGACCTGCTGCACGCTTTGTATGCACCTGTGTCCTTGATGTAAAGAAATTCTCTCCATGCCAGTTGCCCAATGCTGCCATTCACATAGCAATTAGGTAGGGGTCATTTCGGTAAGACTTGTTTTACGGACAGATGTAAACAAGTCACCATGGTGGAACGTGCTGCCCATACCAGCTATTTCACGGGGAACTCCCTGTGTGCAGTGCTTTTCCCCAGAGGAGCTGGAGTAACTCAAGGCCACATAAGTGAGGGTTAACACAAGATGTCTACACCCCTGCTTAATTAAGGAGTGCGAACATACGCATTAGCCCTTGCTGTGGTCGCTTTAATCTTCAGAAATCCCACTCACATTTGCCACCTTGATGGAAATGCTGCCATATCTGGGAGTTGAGCCAGCAGATCACCCCACAGCAAGATGCTGGTTTGGGGGATTGCGCTGGTTTGGGGGATTGCCCATGAGGTGCTGGGTGGGGATTGCCCCTCTGCACCCCAAAGTGGATTCGTGCTGGTGTGGAGCAGCATGTGGCCATCACCCGAAATGCATTTTTATCCTGCTTCATGGCATGGAAAGGTTTGTTCGTAGCTGTCATGCTACAACACTCTGGATGAGCACTGCAGCCTCCTCCTTTGAAATATCTGGAAATATTTTAGAATGTAAGTGGTCAGTTACTATAAGTATTTAACAAGTGACTTATTAATCCGGGCAAGATGATACAAAACTGACATCCCTTTGCACAGAAAGCAACTTGCGCCTTTGGGTCGCATCTCATCTCTAATAATTTCCCTGCTTCAGATCCCTGTGATAGACCCTAGCACTCATTTTAAGCATTTTTTTTTTTTTAAGGGTTGATTTTGTAACAGTGAGGAAAAACTCTTCTGCCTTCCTTCTCAAATCTTGCAAAGAAACATGGCATTGGAGATGGGTTTGGGACGCCCCAGCAAGGAGGCATGGTTTCATTCCTCTGAAAATGGCCTTTTGAAACAAGAAGTCCAACACGTGGCGGTGCCTCGCACTCAGCTGCACCCTTAGAGAACGGTGATCCACAGCTTCGTGATAAAGTCAGGGTAGTCCAGTGAACTTCTGAACCTGAGGGTTGCCTTACTTCAGAGCTTTTGAATTGCAAAAATAAAACGTAGTGGAATGCTGTAACGGTGTTCCAGTTAAAGCCTGCCTGCTTTCCAAGCTGGCTTGCTGTTGATCACTGGGGAACAATATTTTACTCCCTAAAAATATGTGTTGTCTTTTTTCTAACGTGGCAGTTCCCTGGTTAGGAAGAGCTTCCTGAATGTGTGCATTTCAGCATCTCTTTTAACATCAGAAGTTTTTACTTCCTTGGGCTAAATTTAGGCTTTGTCAATTGGAAGTGATCAGATGCTTTTAAAGCAAGGCCATTAATACTCAAATATGAGATTAGGGCAGTTTCCTTTTTATATTCCAAAAAGTCCTTGTGCATCTCTTACTCTTCCGGTATTCATTGCAGTAATCACAAATCAAAATCCATGACACTGGGTAGCGTGTGGGAGGGGAACAGCAGGATGCAGGGAAGCTGAAAAATGCCTTTCCTGCAGACACTTTTCCTTGAAGCCTGACATGCCTGGCTACAGTGGTTGTAAAAATCCATAGCAGTTGGACTCATCTGAGTCATCCCAGATGCCTCGTTGGGTTCTTCCGATGGACATCAATGTCTGCTGCGTGTGGGTTGCCTGATGTGCCACTGGCCCAGCTGCTGTAAGGATCCAGCCTGGGCTTGAGGAGAGGGATGGCCCATTTCATCATGAAGGTCTCTGCTGTATCTGGTGCTTTCTAGCAAACCCCGAGCTGAAATACCTTGTGCTTGCTCGCAGCCCAGGTTGCACCTGGGACTTCAAGTGCCCGAGCCATTTGAGCGAGGAAATTAAAATACTGCATGTTTTAAGGTTCTCTATGCCTTAAAAAGAGAAACGTTTGAGCTGTGCTGGGGAGGTTTGACGCAAGTAAAGTTCTGGTACATAGGGCTGCCTGCCTCCCAGACCGGCTATTTAATGGGTTTGGGATTTGCATTTCTGAGCTGTGCGCTGCCTGCTGTTCAAAAACGTCCTCCCATCTCTAAAAGATAAGCCACAGGCTCTGCCCCAAATCTGTAATGGATCCAGCTGTGCCAGAAGAACTGTTCCGTGAGATCTGCCCTGGCTGGAGTCTTGCAGCTTCATAACAATTTTTCTGTCTGGAAGTGGTACAGTTTTTTCCTTCAGAACTCTGTCCCTACCTGCTTGTGCTCAGCTGTCCTAAGGTGAACCAAAGAGATGACAGCTGAATTTGGTATCTCAGCATCTCTGAACTTCTGTTTTGCAGGAGGCTCTCCTGCAGTAGGGGATGGGAGATTCTCTTCTGTCTGGAAGGGCCGCCTGGGTAATACTGTCCTGCCAGTCTCTCAACTCGTGGAGAGCTTACGCGTGTTTGACTCTCGGTGTCCATCACTTACTACTTTGACGCTATTTGCAGGAGCAAATGTCCATCTCGTGGCTTTTTACTCAGTCCTCCCCTTGGGTCCTGCGCTGATGCCAAAGCAGCTTTGGTGGCAGCATCAAGCATTCCTGCTGTCAAGCTGCCCTCCCGGTAGGACCAGCAGGAGCGCCTGTGGGGCCAACCCCACCCACGGCTTTGCAAGCGGTCTCAGCGCGCTGAGGGCGAGGGCTGTGCTGCCAGGAACACCGCCTGGATTCTCCCACCACAGTCTGGCACATAGAAGCTGGCCAGCTTCAGCTGCCTGAGCGTCATCTCTCTCCTGAGCACCCAAAGCAGGGGCTGCTGCCCTTCTCTCTGATACCATTGTCTGCTTTATCCAGCTAAATTGGACCAGTCTGAGCCGTCATCCAAGACCTAAATGCTGTTGGATCAACAACGAATACTGCCTGTATGTGCCGGTTTTACCTTACGTCGCTGCACCATCCTGGCAAGAGTGATTCCTGGTCACTGCATAGAGACGTGGGTTGCAGCTGAGCTGTAATTCAAACTGTCCGATTCCCTCTGCATTATCATCACGGCAGTTTCACCCCATTTTGCAGCTTAAAGTATCACTTAACTTGCGCTATAGATTTTTGGCATGCGGATGGGGAGGAAGTAGGGAGCCGGTAAGAGCTCTGCCTCTAGCCGACAGTCTCCAATGGAGATGAGCTGGTGAAGGGCAGGGGCCACCTGGGACTTGGTGCGATCAAACGAAAATGTTTTTCTGGACAGCAGAGGAGCAATTCAGCACAAGTCTTTTATTATTGCTGCTTTCTTAGCGTTTTTCATCTGCCAAGAAGTAGCTTCTTCCTTGGCAGTGATTCTGGAGTTAAATTTATATGCTGCTGTGTGCTGTCTTGCAACCGAGAAGTTCTGTTGTCGATTTTTCTTAAGCTTCCTGCAGGTTATATCTGTAATGTGATTAACATTTATAACTTGTTCTCAAAGGAAAAAAAATGCGATCACAGAGCATACCCTTAAGTCATCTCAACTTCTCTTGTTACCTGGTTAAAACGTAGGAGTCAAAACCTGCTACTCAGTTCCCTTGCAGCAGGCAGAGCTGACCCAGTGCAAGAACTGAACAGCCAAGGAAAACTGAACAGGAAAACCATTTCTCTTTGGTATTAATCAGCAGAACTGAGTTGTCCAATGCAGGTGTGATCTAGCTTTGCGCTGACCGGCAAAACTCACCCAGCGCGGTGACCTGCAGCGTAGCAGGAGGTCACGTTTTTCTTGTGAGATCTGTCGCGCAGGAGCTGTGGTCCCAGCTGCGGAGGCTGCTGACAGCGCCCAGCTTGGAGCCAGTGGGTGGAGCAACGTACACCTTCAAACTGCGAAGCCGAACGCGGAGGTCAAAAAGCAGCCTGGGGAGCTGGCTCGGGATGTGGCTGTATTTTAATTACACAGAGCTTTTGGGGCAAATTCCACAGCCTTCAGTAAGCTGCTGTAACCCCTCATTTAACCTTCAAGGAATTAAACTGCAGCACTGCAGCTTCTGACACCTTTCAGCAAAAAGCCGGGCTCCGCCGAGTGCACAAAGAAACCCAGAAAGTAAAGCAGGAATAATTACGTGAAACGAAACCTTTTGATATTTTCTGCCACCCTTGTCCTTGTATTGCAGGTGTATGGGAAAAGGTCAATAATTAAGCTAGAACTTAAGCTTTTTGGGGTGGTTTAATACAACTCTTCTAGAGTTCTATACTGTTTTGGTCCTTCTCTTAAGGCATTGTCTTATGTGCCAGCTGCCATCATCACTGGAACAAGCGATTGTTGCAAAAGGGTATCTTGGTATAAAATCCAGCAGTAACGTGGAGATTTCGGTGCAGTCATTTCCCTTGAGCCCTCAAAATGTGAATTCAGCCTGCCAAAACTTGCCAAAAAAGCTATTTATTCTGTTGTGCTTTGTTCTTCTGTCTTTGTCAAGAATTGAAACAATTTCACTTGACCGTAGTTTACTCGCTACAGCTAAAAAACTGCCTGTGAATGGGTGTTTTGGGGTAAATTTCCCAGATTTTGAAAGCCTTCCTGCAGCTTAAGCCTTTCCAGCTAGGGCTGAGTCTCCTCCCAGTCTTTTCTTATTCTTACGAATACAGACGTGAACGTCCTCTTGGTACCCTCTCTGAAACGGCTTCTTTCTTTGTGTACGTGAAGGGTTGTTTGATAGCGTCAAGCCATGATACCAGGGTTAACAGCTTGTACGACTCCAGGAAAATGAAATGCCACCCCATTTTAATAGTACAAGCATCGTGAAAATTGTTTTTCTGCAACTGAAGTAAAAATCAAATCATTTGGATTTGTACCAGCAGCAAGAACAAATATGTTCTTCCTTCTGTCTTTCCTATGTCTGGTTTTCTTCTGTTCCTTTTCCCCTACCTTTTTTTTTTTTTGTCAATTCAGATACTAACAAGCTACTCAAAACACAGCAGGGATTCAACACATCCTGTATATCCTGAGAAGAGGCACAAGATACGTGGGGTTTCTGGAGTGAAGCTGGAGCCTCAGAGTCTGTGCAGAAGCCATGCTTCTATTGCAGACTCGTTGGAGTTGAGAGTAGCTCTGCCTGCTCACAGCTTGTACACAACTGTTGTGCCGTTGTGTGCCAAGCGTCATCTCTTTCCATTAAAAGCTTGGCCTGCTCTGCAGTCATCAAGGGAGAAGGGATTGATCCAACTTACAACGCTCTCTCTTGCCTTATTTCCAAGTACCTCTTGGGTTCAGAGAGTGTTTGAGCTGTGTCTCTTCCACATCCAAGGGCAGGGGAAGCACCTTGCTCTGCCTCTCCCCCCTCTCAGCAGTGGCTCTTCACCCTTCTCGCCTGCTGACGGGCTTTGAGCAAAAAGTCCTGCTACAGCTACTCCTGCTGGGCAGCGACGCTGGAGCATTTGGCATTTGCTAGAAGGGAGATGATTCACTGCCTAACCAAAGCAGGAAAAAGATGTTGTGAAAAGCTGGCAGGGGAGAGCCAAGTGTCTGGCAGCAGTCGGAGCAAACAGAGCAGGAGGATGTTCAGGGGGACCGTGAGTAAGAGGAGCTTGTAATGACACTGTAAAGGGCTGCTGAGGTGCCATCTGGAATAGGGTGAGCAGTTGTGGAGGAGATATCTAGAATAAATGGGGCTGGGAGCAGGGAAAGCCAGCACAATGGCCAGTTGAGCTCTGAGGAGGTGGCTGCTGCGGCCACCCTCCCTGCTGCTTTCCTCGCTGGGCTCTGGGCAAGGGAGAGGAGCAGCTGGGATAGGTTCTTGCTAAGCAATGCTCTGCTGAGTGCTGCTTTTCCCAGAGGAGCCAAAGCCAACGGTGACCCAGCTGCCTCCCAGCAGCATCATGGGGAAGCAGGCAGGAGGCAGTGGGATGCTGCTGAATGCTCTGGACAGGTCCAGTTGCTCTTCACCCTGTTCAGATGAGTGAGAGAGAACTAGAGGTAAATCGTGGGCTCTGAAAAGCTCAGGAGAGGAAGGAAATTATCCAGGAGCTTTAAGGTCACAAGGTGGGCTGAAAACCCTCATGATTCCCAAGCACATTGATAATCTCTGTGATCCCCATCGGAGCGGTGGGAAGGGAGCTGCTGTGAGTGCATCCATCCTCTGACTGCAGTCACCACTGAGTCCCAGCAGCGCTTGAGCCCCGCTTCTGTATGTTGATGTTTTTGTGTGTGCGTGTTGGCTCAGCTTACTATTTTTAGGTCGTTCCCCTCATCTGATGCCAGTTCAAGGTTTGTAAAGTCTTGGAATGATTGGCAAGATTGCAGCAGACCCTGTGCCATCACCCCCTTTTCCACCCGCAACGCAGCTGCCAGTGAGTTCGTGCTAGAGTCAGAAATTGCATTTTCTGCTCGTTTTCCTTTGCATCTCAACTGCTGGGTGTTTTCTTATAACAAGCAAGAGAAAATATTCTCAATCACCCAAAATCTCTGTCCTTCCCTAAACTCCCCTGCTTACGGTTGAAGGTGAAGGGCTGTACTGAAAAGCTTTTGCAGTAAAAAGCTTTGAAACAAGACAACTCTGAAACATACACCATCAAATATTTGAAGACCTTTAGGGTAACTTTATTCCAAATAACAAGCCTCTCCTAACTTTCCTCCCCTCTTTCTATCTTTGAAACAGATTATTCAGAACTGTGAAGGTCAGAACGAGGCTTTGTAGTTCCAGCTCATAGACGTAACCCGCTGACCAACATGTTCGGGTAGATTTAAACCTACGGTCGCATGTTTTAAGAGGTTAAAAGATGCGATCTTGGCCCGGTCGACGCAGATAGCAAAGCTTCTGTTTCAGCCAGGATTTTATTCCGATTTGAAAATTAAGAGAAGGGTGGATCCTCATTAGTGTAATCAGCTTAAATGGGCTGACTACTCTAAAGCAATTTGTTTAATTTGTTTGGAACATGTTTAATTTTAGCTATAGATGTTCAGCTCTCGCGCAGTTGCTATTTATGCTGTTTATCGTGTCATTTTGTGTTCTGTGATTTGTAAAAGCTCTGAACGAGAATTCTGTGACAATCTACGTCCCATTCATCCGTGCTGCTTTAAAATCATGCAGAACTTTTTGTGCACTAACGCTGCTGTCATGTCTCTGCATCCATTTCTGACAATAACAGTTCTTGCTGTTCACGTAGGGTGTGGTTTTGCATTGAGCCTCAGCCATTCGTTTGGCGTTAGATTGTTCCCCCCCGCCCTCTGTCTTTGGGTGTCTGATTTGGGGTCCCTCAGGAGTGTCTCCCCTTTGCAGTAGAGCTCAGCTTTGAAGCCTGCATGAAGGGATGTTATAAAATTCTTCTGTAATTCTTCTTCTTGAAAATGAAGATACCAACTTCTCTTTCTTTGGCCACACCACATCTAAGGGCAGTGGAAACCAACTACCCATGGGAGCAAAAAAAATTGGTGCTTCAGAATTCACCAGTATCATTCACTTTCCACAAGCTGTGGTTGTCTCCTGGTGATTTGATGTGTGGGGACTTGGCTTTTGCACCTCCACTGATGTCAGTGCCACTTGCTACCTTGTCTCTCCTTGGGTGTATTTTGGGCTGCTTATGCTGTTGTGTGAGGTTTATTCATTGCCTCTCGTGATGCTCTTGTACAGAGCATCAGTACGTATTCTCTGCCACAGCAGATGGTTTCTGCTTTCCATGCCTTCCACGTGGGGCAGATGCTGCAAAATCAGACTTCCCTTGGACATAACCTTTGACTGTCATCTCTCTGCTAGTCACCATTTCATAACCAGTCCTGGAAATAGCTTTGGACTGTCTGTATGACTTGTGCATCTGATGCCTGGGCTAACATGGCTCATTGGAGTATGCTGGATGTCTGACGAGTTGTTAGGGCCGTTAATCATGCTGTAAAGCCTGTGGCAGCAGGACTGCACTCCTTGAATCAGCCAGGACAGTTGATCTTGAGATGGAAATTTGCCGAAAGGTGTAATTCCCTGGTGTTAATCCCAATCAAATGAAGCTCTCTCCTAGAGCAGCAGTCTCGCTGTTTGTTACTGTTTCTGGTCTTGCATTCAAGCTCAAGCAAACAGCCAGCTTTTCTGGGGGTTGATCCAACTTATTCCTCGGCCACATGAGTGCAGGGAGATGTGGAATGGGTGAGGGTGGAGTGAGGATGGGACGGTCCCTTTTGGTGTCAGCCCGCAGGAACATCCTGAGTTTTAGCACCTCGGGAAACCCAAGGCCGGAGTCGTGTGGCTGTGCGAGAGCACGGCAGAAGTAAAGTCTGAGTTTTCAGCTTTGATATCTGCCTTTGCTCTTGATCCAGCCACGATGCTTTAATCTCCAAAATGCTATGTTAGGTTTTCACTGTGCTAAGCTTGAATTTTTTCCAAGACATCACACTGCTGAAATAGAATTTGCCTGTGGATTCCAGTGCAGTGATCAGTCTGTGTTTATTGGGGTGATAAACTTTCCACGAGAGCAAGGGTGGAGCGGGCCGTTTTGCATACAGTCAAGCCAAATCACTCAGCAGCAAGATGGAAGCCGTTACGCAAATTTAGATGATTTCTGCTTTTTCTCCAAAGGAGAACCTGCACGTGTCATGCCTGGATTTTCTTGCTTTAATACATTGGTCGTGTTTAATGCCATGGCGAAATTCCTTTTTTAGATGTTATTTCATACATTAACTGTGTTAAACTGATCATGGTTTGTATTTCAAGTATTGAGTTGTACCTTTGAATCCTCAAGAGGAGACCTCTCCTCTGCCCGTGGCTTTTTGTCTTGCACTCTCTGGATCCAGAACTGTTCATCTGGGACAGACTTTTACAGAACCGTGGCTTTGTTTGACCTTTTCAGTCCTCTGCTGACACAATTGTTCACCATTAGAAACCTCAAGATAATTTTTCCTTAATCAATCTCTTTTGTCGGCAGCGGCCTTCATGATATTTGTGGAGTTCCTGTGGTTCGCCATGGCAATGGACTCGATAGGACCAGGACACATTGCTTGTTGCTGAAATAGCGCTAAGCTGCATCCTGAGTTATGCAGATGGACTGTGATTAAATAAAATTTGATGCAGCTTTTCACAGGCTGTCCCTTTGAAGAAGTAGGGGTCCAGAGATGCCTGTATCTCAAGTTTGCAAAGAAGCACCCTGAAATCATCGAGCCTCATCTGCCCGCTTGGATCCTGCAGGCATCAAGCCTTAATATTTGCATCAAGCTTACAACTCCTCTTCTGAGCTTCGCCCCTTCCTAAAATGATGGTAAACATTGGCTGCGTTTGAGCGAGCTGAGGGTGCATTACCCTGTGTCCCTCATAACTTTATTTCAGTTACCGGTGTGGAGCTGAGGAGCCCTGCCTTGGTCTGGGAGGCTCTGAAGGGCTTGTCAGCAACGCTCCTTTGACTCTAGGATGTGTGAGCGATGCAGCCTGGGTCTGAAAAAGAGATTACAGAATTTTTATTCTAGCAAAGCCAAGAGGTAAGCTCTTGACTGCAGAGCTGGCAGCAGTGCTGCTGAAAGCCCTCAGACAAAAATCAAACCCTAAAAATATGCCTGAAACTAGTAACATCCCCTGTAGGCTGGCACTTAGGATGCTTTTTTTTAATGTTCTTCGCCACAGCTTCACCTTGTGGGAGCTCCCACCTAGAGCAGAGCCTTCCTGAGGTTTGAAGCTGAGAATGGTTCTCCAGGCTCATGGGATACTCTTGGCTCTTAAAGGTTTGAGTGGGTAAAGGTAACTCAAGGGGTTAGGACCCCAAAGAGCGCTAAATAGTTGTGTTGCTTCCTTTCCTACATGAATTCCCCATCTTTAGAGTCTTGCTGCAATTTGTCTTCCTGGTTCTTACGTCCAGTAGGAATTTTATTTTATTTGCAGCGCGCTCTCTTTGCCAAGTAAGGCTGTAAATTGACTCCTTTCCCCCTGCTCTGGGAATGGGATTCTTTGCCTTCCTTAAGAGCCTTTCTGCAATTTTATTCTCCCGTATGCATTAATTAGCACACTCCTAATCTGAGTGGTTTCCTTCCTGATTTGCACTTGTCAAGACTCTTTTCCTGATGTAGAAATTGTGGTAGAAGTACTCACTCTGTGTGTGTGTGTGTGTATATATATATCCTGAATTTATAATGGTCTCGGTTTTAAACTTCCCATAGAATATTCTGTTATTCTCTGTTGTTTTTCTGTTATTCTTTAAAAAGTAGAGATTGTGATCTTGATATTGGAGGTAATGTAGCTAAGTCCTCATTGGGTTTTACTGAAAACTCAACGGCTCACCGTGAGTTACTTCAAGAGCTATTCAAGCCTTCAGCGCTAAGCTGGTGACATTAAATTATAATTCCTATTGGTTTGGGGACATTTGAAAATGTTTCAGAGCTGCCTGGGTCACATCCCGTCATTGTTCGGCTTTCTGAATTGCTTCTGCATCAAACCACCCTATTTTCTTAGAGGACTTAATTGCTCTTTGTGCTTCCTAAGCCAGGAAGCCTCCCCAGACCAGGCTGGGTTAAGTGTTTCACACAGGACATAAAACTCTGGTTAGACTGGGAATTCCTGTGAGACTCTGTAACATCTCATTAATGCCTCCTGATGACTGATACCCAATATGATTCCCCAAGCATGTGAGCTAACGAGATTAAAACCATCCTACAGCAATCTTTGTCAAGCTGTGTTTTGTTCCTTTTCAGTACTACATAGGAGTGTAACTTCTGTAATATTTAAGCTTTACAAATCTCAGCAGCGCATTTCTTGTATTGTTGGCAACTTGATGAGTGCCGTTGGGCAGATTAACGAGGCTTTCCGAAATCTGTAGGACTTAAAGTTATTATGTGGCTGACACGCTTCAGCCTTCGTGTTTCCCTGTGCTGGGCTGGGCTGCCTGAGCATACTGCAGAGCAGATACAAAACCACGTAGTTCCACATACAATTTAATTCTGGTGTCTAACAATTAATGAGGTTTTTTTGCTACCTTTAATACTGATCTCTTCTGTAAATACAAAGACTTAAAACATGCCATAAAATTTATAATCACTGTCCTTTGAGGTCCATTGCTATATAATTTACAGACCTCAGCCTGCGTGTGTAGTAGCGCTCCCAGTGCTGAGCCTTCACACTGAATAGCAGGACATCATGCCTTTGTGTATTTGAGCAGAGATGTTGTTTTGACGTAGGACAAACCCCCGAATTTCAAAACAAAAACCCTGCCATTGTGGTTTGGAACTGCTTATGAGATGTAGACTGAAAATAGATATTTTTTTTCAAAAGTGTTGCACAGCTTGATACTGATGCCAGGATGCCATGCGCCTGTGCTAGACGCCGAGTAGAAAAATTTGCAGTTAGCCCCAAAATTAATTTGCCCTGTATGGGGTGCTCTGATTTTTCTTTTTCACTAAAGGGTGATTCAGGGAGCTCTGTGCAGCTCAGTGAGTGTTCAGACACCAAGGCTGTTTTTTTCCCTTTTCTCCTGGTGCCTTTCAGGAAGCCAATCCACGCAAAAAGCCACTGTCAGCTGGGTATAAATATTGCATGCTCTTGCCAAGAAATCTGTTGCTGAGCTGTTAGGTGGGAAGGGTGGGCTCTGGCTCCTACCAGTTGGGTGTCGAGCGTTTTGTGTGCAACTTACAGCAAAATGGGTGGCACATATGCTTAACGACTACAATTGCTTATTTTTACGTGGTGATGGGTCAACATTTAAGTCTTTGCTCTTTTTTAAAGGAAAACCGGGGGTTTTTTTCCTTTCTCATCAGTATAAGAGCAAACTTTGTGTAAGGTTGTGCTGAAAAACTAGGGCTATGTATTACCATGGTTGGAAAAGCAGCCCTATTTTGGACATGCCTCATTTTCCGCAAGGGCTATCATCTTCCTAATTGCTCAGATGAGTGCCAGCCCACATTTGGGGTTGTAATCTGCCTGGTGCTTACTGCAGCGTAGGGAACTCTGTGTCTTGTTCTTTAAGTCCAAGTGTTTAAGTTGCCAAAGCTAAACACTTTCATGTGGTCATGTTACTGCTTTGAAATCCATTTGTCTATTCAAGGCTGTAGCTGAGCAAAGCCTCCACTGATTTGGCCTTCAGTTCATTCACAGTGTGTGCTGAAACTTATTTGCTTGCTGGGTGAGATCAAACAGAAAGGACACTCAGGAGGTTAAAATAAAGGCTCTGCCCAGCAAAAGATTTGCGCACAGGAGGAGGAAGGGTATTAACGTCGTCTCATTGACTGATTTTGATTCTCTTCATATTCTTCCAGCTGAAGGCCTGCCCCAGGTGTATTACTTTGGACCGTGTGGAAAGTATAACGCCATGGTACTAGAGCTGCTTGGTCCTAGCTTGGAAGATTTATTTGACCTCTGTGATAGGACGTTCACTCTGAAGACGGTATTAATGATAGCCATCCAGCTGGTGAGTAGCAGCAGGCAGGGCTCTGCCCAGCACCTTCGTGATGCCAACTCATGTTTATGTCAGTCCTGGGTTAGCTGAAGGATGGGGTGGGTACAGTACGAGGTTCAGGTGTGTCTGTTGCTTGGATAGAGAATCTCCTTCCATTGAAGAATCATAGAATGGTTTGGGTTGGAAAGGACCTTCAGAGATCATCTAGGTCTAACACCCCTACCATGGGCGGGGACATCTTTCACCAGACCAGGTTGCTCAAAGCTCCGTCCAACCTGACCATGAACACTTCCAGTCATGGGGCATCCACAACTTCTCTGGGCAACCTCTTCCAGTGTTTCACCACCCTCATCATGAAGAATTTCTTCCTTATGTCCAATCTACACCTACCATCTTACAGTTTAAAAACTTTGCCCCTTGTTCTGCCCCTGCAGGCCTTGGTGAAAAGTCTCTCTCCATTTTTCTTATAAAAGAAAGCTTCTCATGTTTGAGAGAAACTCCTCCTTATGAAGGCAAGGTCAAACTATGCTTATGAGCAAACTTGCTCCTTGCATAGCAGAACCAGTGAAACTGGATTCCTATGGACTCGCATTCTGTATCCCCTACACACCCCTGCCCCAGCATCTACCCCAGCTCCTTCCCTCTGACTGGACCTCCCCCAGAACACCTCATTTCTTACCCACTCCCCAGGACACAGGGAGCACAGCAACCTCCCACACTCCTACCAGTTTTACTGGTTTGGTGCCATCAGGCTGCTCGTGGATTGAAACCTCTCAGAGCAACGGGAGCTGAGCTCTCCTTAGCCAAAATACCAGCGTTTAAGGTCTCTGCTTTGGTCAAAATTGGCCAATGGGTTTAAATGACTAACAGCTGGAAAATAATAGGTCTATGGGCAGCATCACAGAGCCCCTAATTTGCCTGAAAGAGAAAGGAAAACAAGCTGGAAGTGGTAGCTTGGATTTGCATTTGCGTTAAAAGTGGACAGCGTGAAAACCGAACATACTAAACACAGTGATTGAACTTCCACAGGTCGGTAGGGCCGATCAGGTACCATTTTAGTGTGGCTTTCTTTTTTTCAACCTGTGGTCTGCAGATACCCAAGTGGCCCAGCAGCATTGGGACTGTATATTCACATTAACAGATCTGTGGATAGAAGTGTTGAAGGAAAGAGAAGAAGTTAGGGTATGAGGAACACAATCTGTTCTAAATAAACTGAAGTTTGCCACAGCAGAATCTCAAGTGGAAAACTGAGGTCACAGATGCAGAAGTTTGAACGGCGCCTGCCTGGTATTGGGTTCATGAAATTGTCCCCCTACGGCTGTGCAGTGTAGTTTTCTTGGCTTTGAGTGTTCCTTCATCAGTGGAAAAGCAATTTATAGTATTGTTTTTGATTAAATCAAGCAGCATCAGATGGCAAAGCCTTGGATATAGCTTGTGTGACCTTTAGGTTGTAAAGATATAAATTTATTCCCATGAGGCTGCTGGGGAAATCAGGATTGTCACAGTGGTGTCCATCTGCCTTTTGCCAAGCCCTAGGGTTGCAGATGAGTTCTGTACTTGGACAGTCTTCACTGGCATCATCTGCTGATCTTGTGACCTCAAACAACACTGGTACCAGTTTGGAAAAACGGTGCTTAAGGTGATGCAGGGGGACACCACAAGCAGTCACGAATGGAGGAGTTGATGTTCTCCAAAAGGAGCAGGCAGTGCTGCTCCTTTTTCCATGGGGAGATGTTTTAGGACCTTTTCAATCTTCTCAGGAAGATTATGTGAGTTACCAGCTTGGAGTGTGTGCATTTAAGGAGACTTACCATCTTCAGGTGTGCCCTGGGAGGTTTCCTGGGAGAAGGGCTCACCTGGCTCTCGGAGAAGTGTTTTTGAAGAGGCTGGCACTTACTGCTCAACTGGAACGAAAACCCTTTGCTCCAGCCACAAGGCTTTGGCGGAAATTGTCTTGGATTCATCTTAGTTCCTACGCTAAATCATTGCCGTCACTGTGTAATGCTCCAGTGTCAGACACGTCAGAGAAGGAAAGCTAGACTGTCAAATTCCGTGGGTTCGCCTCCATAAATTATGTTTTGCTCCTGCTTTTGACCAGCCAGGCCTGCTTAAGCTGATGTAGTTCTGACGGCAGGTGTGAGGAGACATAAGACTGCACTGCCAGAACCCAGTGCGTTGCACGAGCAGAGCTTCTCTCCCCTGATGCTTGACACGCCTGTCAATGAAGCCTAATATCCGTGGAGACTTCCAAAAATGTGAGTGGCCTGGTGCTACCCAGACAGCAGAGAGGAGCACCCTGCCCTGAGTGAGGGACAACTCAGCACTTGCAAAAAACTGTTACTCTCATTTGGTTCTCACCAAAATGCCATCAATTTTTTTTTTTTTTTTTTTTTTTCTTTTTTTTAAGCCCAGGAAGACCACCCAAAGGTGGAGCAGTGCTACTTGTCTGGGAGGCTCCTCTGCATCATGGAGCTGAGACAGCTCCCAGGAGATGACCCCAATGCTGGGAGTCACCTTCGCGTTGCCTCTCCTGCCTTTGGGCTTGCTTGCCTCTGGAGAAGGAGGAAGGAGAGGTCTGCTGGGGATGTTTTTGCACACATTTAAGCAGCAATGCTGGCGGCCCTGAGCTGGTGGGATGTTAAGTGTCCACCCCTTTGTCCCCTAGACCTTTCTCCCCTTATTTGGATGTAACGATCCCCACATCTTTAAGAGCGTCCAGTCCCTTCTCTGCTGTTTGCGTGGTTCCTTGCTCTTGCCCACCACAGGCTCAGCCCGGCAGCAGCCAGATGCTGCTTTCAAGGTCCCATTTAGCTGCCTTCCCCTCTCCTCTCCCTCCTTAATCCTGACCACTGCTGCCATGCATCTTCAACACGTCTACATGTGTGCTGCATGCTAAAACTAGTCAGGAACTTTGAACGCAGTGTGGTGGCACTTGATCTCCTTTTTTTTGTGTCCAGTGGTCAATTTTTAACCAGAGGCATCCCTGAAAAATGTTTTTTAATAAGCGTATGTGCTTGGCTGGTCTTACTTAGCTTGATAGGTAGCAATGTCTCAGGACTGGAGTGGATCCTTTAGCTCTACGGATGTTAGAAGAAAAGCCCTCTGGAGAAACAAATATATCATCATTGTTTTAAGGAGTGTTGCTTGTGATTATGGGAGAATCTAAACGTGGTTTTACATTAGGAAGACTCTCCTGGCTGAGGGAGATAACGACTCAATGATAATGAGCCTTCAAGAAGGATGAGCCTGTTTTGGAGTCTTTTCAGGTGATATGACACAGCAGGAAAGTCTGCCTTGGCAGGGGGATGAGCCACACCGCCCACAGGTTTGTCACTAGGCTTGCATGTTCTTCTGGTAAGCACGCGTTGTGTTCAGAGCTGTGTCAACAGCTTAGCAAACACAGCCTGAGTCGAATCAAAGACTCTCCTGGTCTCATGCACCGTTTCATACCTCTCAGTGAAAACTTGCATTGGAGGAGTCCTCTGGTTTCCTTCCCTGGTGGAAGTTTTCCAGCTCTGTTACTGCTGTAACTTGTGCGTCTCCAATGGTTCAAGTTTCTCTGCTAAGAGCATCAAACTGCAACTGCTTCCTCTGTCCTCCATGTGCAGCTGAATAGATCGAGTGGTTGATGTTCCTGAACGATGCACAGCTTGGGAATTAAAAACGTGTTCACTAAAGCCCATGAATCAGAAGTCATCTTAGGGTTTGACTCGGTGTTTGGGCTGGGGGAAGATGTTTTGTATTCTACCTGCTGTTCTTCACTCTTGTCCAACGTGTGCAATGCTCATTGATAACTCAGTTTTGTCAGGAGTAAATGTTATTTTCACCCTTGCTGTACGTGCTTGCTGTCAGCAATGAGGCCTGTTGTGCCAAGCACTGTGCAAATATTTCGGGCTGTGATCTGGACCAAGTCATGGTGAAGGTTTTTTACTCATGACCATCAAAATTGTCTTCCGTAAGAGACGCCAAAAGAGCCTTTAAAGAGGAGGCATTTTTAATCTCTGCTGATTCAGTCTATATTCAAGCAGGTGATATGTGGAAGAACAGCTCAGATTTATCAGGAGGGCCTAGAGAAGGGATTGCCAGCAAGAGCAGCTCTTCAGGAGTTACCTTTTTGGGCAAAGAGAGTTTGTTACATTTGCTTCCTTGACAGGAGAAAGGAAAATAGGAGCATGGGTGTCTTTGGCACCTGGTTAAATGTCACAAACACCCTCTCATTTCTCAGCCACAGCGCGGGGGTCCTGCTGTGTGCCAGGGGATGCTCTCCTTCCCAGGGGTTTCTCCAACATCTGAAATGGAGATCTATGGCTCCAAAGAGCCTGCCATGGCCATGGAAACCCTGCTTTAACTTGCAAGCAGTCTCCCATCCACGCCTAGGCTTCCTGGGCCCTGTGACAAAATGCCAGAGTTTGTTCTTATTCCTGCTAAAGTAACAGGGCAGATGTTCACACTGCTTTGTGGTCACTCTGCTTTTCCAGTGTAAAAGGAATTCTGACAGTTAGTCCTACCTTCTTGCGGGGTTTCTCTGTCCATAGAAGAATTAATGCACGGACATTAGAGCCTGTAGTTCAGACAGAAAAGGAGTGGGCACCCTGTCTCTGTATCCCGCACATGTATGCAGTGGGAGCTCCACTCCTCCTCTTCTTCAGCTCTGCGATGGTCTGAGTCAGGCCGAGGTCGCGCTGCACCAGCCCTGCTCGTTTCTTCTTGGGCAGCAAGCCTCGAATGGCAATGCAACATGGATAGTCCTCAGCTCCCCGTCACTAGCAGCCACGAGCAGGGTGAATCTCTTGTCGGGGTGGATAAAGCGTGGAGGCTATGCCGGGAAACATCTCTGTGACTTGGAGAGCACTTTTCAGCTGTCGTTGGCTGCACGCAGCTCTCCGGCAGCACATCACAAAGCATCCGGGCAGGTGGAAGTAAAGAAAAAATTACATAAGCCATCTGTGTGTGTGTGGCGGAAGCAAAAAAAGCAGGTAAATAAGTATCTTCAAGTGCTGCTGGAGTGTGTCAGTGCATCTGACATCTCAACTGTCCAGGCTGTTGTCCTGGCCAGCGCAACTTGCTGTGAGGTTTTAAGGAGCAAAACAAACCCCGCTTTTTTTCAGATTGTGTGTAATAGCTGTTGGCCATTTCAACAACTGAGCTGCTCTGGTAGCAGAGACAAATCACATGAGCCAGTCAGGCTCCGTTTGAAAGCTCATTATGTATGGAGAGGCGAGGAAACGCTTTGTTCCAGTTTTAACGGTTGCATCTTAATTTGAATTGCTTCCCGACGTACCTTTTTGTCTTCCAGCCTGCTGCTGTGTCCTGTAGGTGATTCAAAGCGTGAAGAATGGCTGAAGTGCAGAGCATCTGCTCTGTTCTGCATCATCCTATAATTGATTAGAAATAATGGCCGTTAGCCGTGAAACCCATTTCCTCAGCGCGTTGAAATAAATCACTGCTTAGAGGGGAGGGGAATAGCAAACATGTGCTGTTGCCTTCTTTGAAGAGCCTTTGAGCAAGTCCTGTTTTTTAAGACTGATTCACCTGCAGTCAATTTTCTCCTGTCTCCAGCCCTCCCTGGGCAGCATTTTTTATTTTGTAAGGAGCGCTGCCCCCTCCTGCCTGTTACTTCTTTTCGAGTGGTGGAAATGCAGCAGGTTTTCCTTAAAAACAGGGTATCTAATAAACCTCTGGGAGCAGGATGGAGTGATCACATGCGCACGGAGCTTTCAGCCAGGTGCAGATCCAAGATCTGGAAAGAAAAAGAGAGGTTTGGGTTTGCCAGCTGAGGATTTGTCTGGATTCGGAGTGAGAAACCAAAGAGCGATCAGGGTCTGTTGGCCCAGTGGGCCTCGTGGTCAAGTAAGTGGGTTGGTTGGAAGAACCGGCATGGGGTTCCTGCTGCCTGGGCAGCTGCTCAGCTCGGGGATCAGCTGGCTCGGTGATCCCGAGCAGGGGGAGCTCCAGCCTGCCCCATGCAGGAGGTGCGGAGCTGTCCTGCCAGTATCAACCCAGTGCAGGACTGCTCGGGAATCCGTGATTCCCCACAGGGAGCTCCCTGGGGGATGACCAGCTGGTGGATCTCACCTTAAACATTCACCAAGTCCAACAGCATCATGTTGTGAGGTCCACCGCAACAGCGCAGCAGTGACTTCTGCAGACTGACACTCGTTAGTGCAAAATCTGGAGCGTGTGAGAGCTTTGCAGTGGTTTTGTAGTGCATACAGGTAGACAGCCTTTCCAAAGAAGCATCTTGCTTAACAAAGCCACCATGTGTGCAGGGCAGCCATGGACCAAGACAGCCGTTAAGTGGAAGTAAAAAGAAATTCAAAGGTAATAAACTAAAGGAAATTGTGAGTTATTTCCAATTGGAATCATCTGTTAAGTTAGGAACCCAAAGGAGAAGTTCTTGCTGATCTATTTGAACTTCATCTGCCATATATTTAGTTTCCGAAGCAATATTAATGATGAGCATGTGAATAAGGTGTGTTGTCAGAGGGGAAATGGCCCTCCATCACCTTGGAAGCGGGGTTCCTGCCCTTTTACCTTCCTTCCTCAGTCACACTCTCAGAACAAGGTTAGTCAAAAACTGAAAAATATTCCAGCTATTTCTAGTTGAAAACTGGTGAGATTAATTATTATTTTTAGTCAGCATTGAGGATGTAAGGCTTCCACCCGCCCAAAAATCCCCCTCCATGAAGAATCTGGCATGTCTAAGACAACATATGGGTCGAGGGAGGAAGGTGGTAAGACACAGAGCAACAAGAGAAGGCTGTGGGCAGGGGAAGAGTTCCTGGTAACCGGTTTAGTATGTTTTAAATCAATACAAAATGGCTGCTGCAATTCCCCGTGGCATCCTTCCAAGGGCTGCATCCCATTGGTAACGTTTCAGAAACAGACGTTGCAGTTTCTGTTGAGATAAAGTCAAGGGAGCACGGTGCAGTAGCTGCGGAAAGGAGGGGATGACAAATTCCTCTTCCAGCTCTGCATCGGAGGATGCAACCCAGCTTGGATCGTAACTTCTGCCTCAGTTTGCTCCATCTGTTGTGTTTCTCATAGAGTAGCAGAAAGCTGAGATCGCACTGAGCAGAGGCTCGGTGATGGGCTAACAAAACCTTGCTGCCTCATTAGCCGGGAGGGTGTGGTAGGTGGTCTGCTCATGAATAACTTTTGCCTCATTGCTTTGCAGATATCTCGAATGGAGTATGTGCATTCGAAGAACCTCATCTACCGAGATGTCAAGCCAGAAAACTTCCTTATTGGCCGGCAAGGCAATAAGAAAGAGCACGTCATTCACATCATAGACTTTGGATTGGCGAAGGAGTACATTGACCCGGAAACCAAAAAACACATACCTTACAGGGAACACAAGAGCTTAACTGGAACGGCGAGATACATGTCCATCAACACTCATCTCGGCAAAGGTCTGTGTGGTTCGTGGGAGCTTGCGGTGCCAAGTCTTGTAGATCTCTGACGGCAGCTTGGCTTTATGGCTCTCTCGTGCCCTTTTTTGCTATTTGTAAACCTTTTGATGCCGTAATGCTGTTCACAGTTGTGTTTTCCCCCCTTTTGAGGAATTGAGACAGCTGTAATGTTGGAAGCCTTGTAATTATAGTTGTTATTAGGAACTAAATAACTGGTAGCAACCCTGTGCTGGTAAAGGCAAGTAGGCGGGTAATGATTGCTGTAGTAAATGATGACCAAATAGATTTTTATAGTAGAGCTCTGTACCAGTACCTTCTGGTTTCAGGTGTTGGAATTGGATGTTCCCTGACCTAATAATTGGTTGGAGAAAAGTAATGATTTAATGATTTTTAAACCTGACTTTCATCTCCTCTCCTCGCTGCCTTCATTCATACCAGAAGATTATGTTTCTGTGGCTGAAAGGCAAAAAACCTTACTAAACGTTTATATTCACTAAAACTCATAAGAGCAGTGAGATAATGGAATATCACTTGAGTGGCCTCCCAACTGTGAGATCAAGGCGTCATTGGCTTTCGCATCTCATGGAGAGCTCGCTCACTCGCTCGTTCCTGGGGAGTAAGGAGGGATGAGCCCAACTTCTAATTTTGGAAAACTTCAAGAGTCAGGATGGAGGAATGAGAAGCCGCAGTGGGAATGCGCTCAGGAACTGCTGGTGCCGGGGATGTGCTCTGCAGGTGGATGTGGAGAGATCTGCTTGTGTCTGAAGTACACCCTATGCCTTCTTTAGGACCCTTTTTCCTGCAGGTTTTTGCAGCTCACGCCATGGCTCATGCAGGGGAAGAGCCAGTTCTGGGCAGGTGTATTTGAGGAGGGGAAGGTTGGCCACCACCTTTGCAGGGGCCTGTCTCTGCCCAGAGGGGTTTTGTGGGACTGATGCTTTGCTGCTGAGGCCAGCCCAGGTGGAGTTGGTCCCTTCACGCTTCAGGACTGAACAAAATAAAGGACTTTAATAGCCATTTTTTTGAAAGATAAGCGCACTCAACCATCTTCCCAAGAAGTTCATCTGTGTCGTTGCACTAAATTACCCAGGACATCCTCTTTTTTTTTCTTTTTTTTTCCTTTTTACAGCTGTGTCAGGGTAACCTGCAGGAACTGTCATCTCGGTTCCCTTCTGCTGAGCGTTCTCACCCCCAGCATCTTTCAAGGGTTAAATTTGCTGCAGTTTTTTGAAGGAGAGTCAAGCTGGGCAAAGCGCTGCCACCTTCTCCTCTTGAGGACCATGCAGCATCAGGGACAGCTCACGTGCAGTTTGTTGGTTTGTCGTGGCATGTGGCTGCGTGACTACAGCTGCTCTGGGTTGTGGCTTCGGTGCATGTTATCTGCCTGCCAGCAGAGATTTGGAGGAGAGGAGGTTGCATCAAAGGCATCTGCGAGCCCAATGAACCCCAGTCCGCATGGTGCAGCCCAGCACAGTGGCGTTCCCATGCTGTTGCACTCCAGATTTCTTATTCTGTCTTTTAACCTCCCTTGGGGTTTTTTGATACATTTTGGGAGATTATTTTAAAGATGCTTTTTCCTTTGGCTTGAGGCCCCTTTTTTTCGTAACATCTGCATGGCAACAGCAGCAGTGTTTCACAAGGAAAAGCGGTGCTAGAAGGAGCTATTTTCAATCTACTCTGATATGGTGAGCTGCAGAAACAATTGGGAAAGCGTCGGCACCGTGCAACACGATAGTTCCCTGCAGCATGTTGCAAGCATCCCCTGCCTGTTCCCGTGTAGTTCAGAGGAAATAACATAATCCCACACCACATCGCAGTTGCACCATCGGCGCTGGTGGTCCAGAGAAGAGCTGGGCAACAGCTTTATTCCTCTGCAATTAATATCCCCACCTTTTATCCACTCTATCTAAGGCCGCACAGTATGTCTTACAGCTCCTGCATTACCTTATGCCTTCTAGCTAATCTTTTCTTCATGTATTTTACCTTTTTTTGTAACAGGTTTTAGGTATTTGTGCACAAGGTCTGAGCTTCAGACAGCAAGTGAACCTCCCTGGGATAACTTTATCTCAGAAATAACGTGTGGCTACTGATCAGGTCTCAGATCCATTTCTGCAGCTGCAGCAATAATTTGTCATCTCTTCTGTTCTAGAACAAAGTCGTCGAGATGACTTGGAAGCCCTCGGCCATATGTTTATGTATTTCCTCCGAGGCAGTCTGCCCTGGCAAGGATTGAAGGTAGGTTGGAATTTTAGGTTTTGCCCTTTGAAACTTTGGCTGGTCTGTGCCCACATGAGAATCTGGTGGGGAAACATGTGCAAAATCTAGCCAGCAATGCTGTCCTGTCCTTTGTGTCCTTGAAGTCTTAACGACAGGGCATTAGCTTTACTTACAGGAAGGATTTTAAGATAGAAATGTGTTACCTGCCACTTCAGGTTACCATTAGTTTAGCTGCGTTGGTACAACTCTGGAGCAAAGATCCAGCAGAGGCAGATGGGCGGCTGGGACAGGGACGGTGGCAAGAAAACTGCTGAGCTGATGGATCAGCTTTGCTGTAACACGAAGCTGCCCTGAGCTGGAGTGCGACTGGGACACGGTGGTTGTTTATGAAATTCCAGTTAGGGCACTACAGTCCTCCAGCTGCATCTGTGAAACGTATTTATAACGGGAGCAGTTTGATGGGTTTAGACGTGCAGATGGACTTCAGCTTGAAAAACTGGTTTTCTGGCAGAAGTATTGAGCTTGGCCTCCCTCCAGAGACACCGGGTGCTCAGTGCTTAGAGGTTTATGAAAAGTCATGTTCAATGTGGAGGGCTGCAAGCAATCGAGTTACAGCAATGGCTGCTAACATCCCTCAGCTGAATTAATGAGTAGCAAGTTATTTGCTGGCTCTGAAGCCATCAGTAGTTGCATCTTCACCTCTCCATCATTTTCTTGATGATTAAGCTACCATGGTCAGCTTTGGTATTGCAGTGAGTGAAGGGATGGATTTTGATCAGGTGAGGAGAAGATTTATTAATGAAGACAAGAACTCCTGTTAGATCTGTTAGTGCTGTTGGGAAAAGGAGACAAGGTTTTGGGCTCGCAAGCTGCTTGGCAGAGTGCTGCTATGGTCAATGGCAGTGGCTTGCATGATAGACCTTGTTAAGCTGCTTTGTCACCATCTACGCAGGGTTAGTCTCAGCTTAGCCTTACCAGACATGTGCCAGAAACATAAAAGCAAAGGAAGGTTTTTTCAAGCATGAAAGTGATTCTGAAAGAAATCAGAATCTCCCCAACTTTTAAGTTCACACCTCTGTTAAGGGTGTGTTATTCCATTATATATTTTGTTTCTGGCTTAGTTGCACTCATCCGCTTTAAATTAATCCTGTAAATTGTTCAAAAATAATTCCAGGTTTAGGCACGACTCTACAAAATTTCCTCAGTCCTGTGCTGAGCTTGATAAGAATTAGCTGACTGCTTCTTTAAGTCCTGTATTTTTTCAGCTCCAGAACAAACACAGACTCTTCAGCGTCATCTAGAATATGGCATCTTCACTCTGCTACGTTTCCTCAGCTTATGCTTTTGGTCTCTGCTGTTGGAGCTAAAGTCTTGAGAGAACACCTTATGGTGCTAATTATGCTACTGGCAGGTCTAATTGGTGTATTTCGAAATGGAGGCAATTGAACCTGGTCTTAGGGTGCCAGCTGGAGCAGAGTTCTCTGCTTCAAGAGGGATTTCTGTGGGCAATCTAACTGAAATGTGTTTCATTTTCTTGATGACCAGCTGTTCAATATGTGCTGTCTAAGTGATAGACACTTTGGGGGTGAAAGGAGAGGTAGGGTGGGAGTAGCATGGGATTTGGGAGAAGTGTGACTGATGTAAACGAGTTAGTTATATGGTGGCATGCTATTACACACAGTAAAAACCCAACGTACCCAAATTGCTGTTGCAATTTATCTACTTTTATGGTTGTTGATGAAGGTGTTGAGGCTGCCAGCGGCTCTAAGCCTAGGACTGATGTGCATGATAGTATGTGCAGCTTTATTTTCTTGTCCCGTGAAAGGTTCCTCATACAGTCCTCAGGACCAGGCTGGTAAGAAATGAGCCTTGTAAGACACTAACGAGTGTCCTCTCTTACAAGCGATGAAGATCCTTGGATATTCTTTGCCAATAGCACGTAAAATGTAAAGCCAGGATTACAACAGGGTAAGATAGTGTCCTACTAGTGTAGTCTAGGATGCAGTTCAGTTACCAGTAACATCTTCTGATGCCACCCAGAATCGGAATTAAATCCATCATTTTTCTTCCCATACAGCATGTTGTTTATCACATGGTTGAACTCTTTCTCCACAACTGTTTTGTCTTTGTGTGCTACAGGCTGACACCTTAAAAGAGAGGTATCAGAAGATAGGGGACACAAAGAGAAACACTCCGGTTGAAGTTCTCTGTGAGAACTTTCCAGGTAAAGCCCTGATGGGACCATTTGAGTGCGGTTGGAGGTGGTCATACCTTGTTAAATATGACAGTTCTGAGCTCCTCTGGCAGAAAGTATTTGGATGATATGTATCCCTGATGTAGTTACTCAAGCTGGCAGATGACTGGAGCTGCCGCTATAAATTAGCAGGGCCTGAGGGCTTGTGGCTGTGGCTCAAAATGAGCATAACTCTTCTCATCAAGGAGGCTGGACAATGCTCAAGTGCCACATGTTCCTGCTTTTGCTTCTTGGCTTCCTTCCAAAAAAGGGCCTCATTGCTTCCCCTCTCTCAAGTGACTGTTGGACCTACTAAGTTAATTCTTTTCCAAATGGAAGGTTTTACGGGTGTTAAAATTGTAGGTGGCCAGCTTAGAAAATGGGATGATGGGTCTGTCCTTGAATTTCATCTTCTGACAGCAGTTTTAAGGAGAGTATTACTAAAGATGTGCTTCTAGCCAAGCCCAACACCTTTTCTCCAGTTAAACAAAAGTCTGCCTTGGAGGTAGAAAAGCAGAGTACACAGTTAAAGCCCTCCCCAGGTACCCCATGGCCTTCAAAGAGTGGGGTATTTTAGGTGTTTTTTCAAATCTTGGCACCAGGGAGAGCACCCAGTCCCCACGATCAGCCCCATTCTTCTCCCAGCGTGAGGAGCAGCAAGCCTGGAAGGGGGATCATTTTCGCGCTAGTCATGCTAATTCCCCAGATGTATTTGCAGCCAAAATCTACCCAGTTCCAAGCAGAATAGCTTCAGGTTGGCTGTTCTCATAATTTTCCCCAATACTCCATCCTCAGCGCTCAGCCATACCTGCAGGTCTGGGCTGAAGGGAGATGAGAGAACTTCTTTTCCTTGCTCACTTGAAACCTGTTGTCCTCCACCTTTCAGAGATACTATCAGGAAGAGGGGATTACCTTTTTCTCCTCCTTTTTTGCCTCTTTTATGTCCACATGACATGCAAGCTGCAAGCCACAGACAGAATTAAGTATCGATAAGAAATGCTGTTCTTATTTTTGTTAGCTAAAGGCAAAAACCATGTTGGTATATCAGTCGTACTGCAGCACGCCGACTCGCGCCTCGTATGAGCTCTGCACAGAGGTCCTACCTCGGCTTAGGCGTGAGCCAAGGGGCAGGGCATGAGTTACCATGTTCTCTGTACATGCAAAGTACGACCCAGATGCAGGAAAGCAATTAATTAACACCAAACACTGTTCTGTGTGCACCAGGTATATGAACCTTGGAGCCTCCCCTTTGAAGTCTTGTTTTGAATATTGAAGGCTATGGTTAATGTAATGACGTTGGGAGCAGCACAAGCGCTCCAGGCAGCCAGACTGTAGAGCTCCTGTTGCTGGAGCTCGGGGATGCTGCGGGGCGCCTGCCGACATCTCCTGCTTTCCTCCTCCAGATGACATCGCTGTGGCTATGTCAAACATCTGTGTGAGCAGACATACACATGAGCACCCTGTTGGCAGGTCCAGTGTGTTGGCTTTTATCCTACAGCGTGTTGTAGTGTTTGTTTTTATACAAATGTATGGAATAAAACCAGCTGTGGCACTCAGGTTTGAGGGTGAGCAGCAGCTCTCTGGAGCAGAGGTGGAACTTCCATCTTTGCTTGAGAAGTGTTTGAAATTATTTGCATTGCGGACTATTACTACAAAATGCTGCTTTTATAAGAAAAGCCAGAGGTAGTACTGGCAGCCCAGGCAGTTCTCTCACAGCATGATGCTCAGTGCTAAAACACAGACCTTCATTTATACCAACGCATTCAAAAGATTTGGAATAAAAGCAGACTATTAGCAGACTTTGGGCAAGGCAGGAGGGCTCTGGATTCATCGAGCAATAAAAGACTGTAGAGTGGGTCACTGAGGGTGAAAACTTGTTGGATATCCTCAGCTTCTGTCAATCCGCATGGCTCATTTGAACTTAGTGGAGCCTGGACAACTCGCGTCACTGGTGATCTGGCCCTCTGCCCAACTTTAAGCACCAACTTTGAGCCTAGTGCCATGGGAAAGCCTCGGTGGAGTTAATTGAAAAGCTTATTTCCAGTGTGTGTGTCGGTTCTGAGAGGCTTGTAAGAGATGGAGCTCGTGTGTGAACAGAACTGATACTGCTGCTTTTGTCCCCTTTTCCAACAGAGGAGATGGCCACGTATCTCCGTTATGTTCGGCGATTAGACTTCTTTGAGAGACCAGACTACGATTATTTACGAACCATCTTCACAGAGCTGTTTGAAAAGAAAGGCTACACCTTTGACTACGCCTATGACTGGGTCGGCAGGCCAATTGTAAGTTGTCCCTGTAAAATGCAGTGCCTTGCCTTCCAGGTGCTGCTTCCCCACCAGCTGGATCTCTGGCTCTCTGTTCCTGATATTCCCAATTAATGCATGTGAGCGTAGGATCAAATCTTTCACATCTGTTCTCTAGCTGACATGGGCCTAACATAGTGAGATGTCCTGACATTGAGTTCAGAGGGTTCCTGCACTGCATTGAGGTTTCCCTAAGGGGCAGAAGGCCCCTTCCCACCTCTTTGGGCTTGCCCTTGTGGGGCATTCAAGCCTGATTTTCCCACTTCTGGCAATGAACATTACTAGACTTAATTTCTTAATTTCTTCTAGTCTAGCACAGGAGTTGAGACCAGTATCTAAAGACATCCATCTTAAAGCAGGAGACCTCACTTGCTACCTCAGCACTGAATGGTGGAAGACTTCCACCATGGTTGAGTTCTCATCGAGATGTACGGGAGATCTAGGCAGGGCTCTGATGGGATGTTCTAAGCTCAAAAGATCTTGGGGCTTACCCTGCTCCGGAGACTGAACCAGCTCTCTATAGCACGTGGCAAGGAAACGTGGGAGTAACCAAGCTCCATTTAGCAGTTCCATGGCACTAGATGGACCGTAATCATGATATCATTGTGTTGCTGCTATTGTTCAAAAGCCATTTTTGCTCAAGAATACTTTGGCCAAAAGATGTGCCATGGAGAAATCTGATAGAAAAGTCTAAAGCTCTTCCGCTGGCCACCTGTCACTTGTGGTTTGTGTCGTTCTGCCGATAGCCTTCTCGCTAACAGCCAGTCACCGCACTCCAGCAATGGCAAAGGCATCTGTAAATTAATTGTCACTGGTGCCAGATCAAATGCCTTCAGTGATAGACTGGGTACCGCTGCCGGTGATTTACTGTCCCAACTATATTTAGCATTACCGATGCTTACTGGGCCCAAACCAGTTCATCTTCATAAAAAAAACCATTCCCTTTATGAATCATGATTTCTCTCCTCATTTTTGTTTAATTACAAAGGCAATTGATAAAAAGCACCTTGTAAGACAAGCATACTACTGCTGACAACTGCAGTGGTTGCTATGGAGATTTTGATGTTGTGAGCAGGGATTATGACTTTGGTGAGAATAGAGCAGATGAAGCTTTAATTTTAACACGTCCTGTTTCTATGCAAGCCTGATTTTAAAAGTGCCAAGACGATGAGATGAGGAAAACAAGTCTGTGTATTTGCAGCTGTAATAATCCTATGTGAAACATATTAGGTGTGATCTGACACCAAGACACGTACCTAACTATATCTTTTTAATTAATTTTTATACAAGACATTTGTTGCTGGTGTCCGGCATCAAATCACATGCCCATCAAATCACAGGGGTTTTATAGCCCTGGCTGTAATTTTCCCTGGTTATTGTCAGTACCTTTGGGCAGCGTTTTGATGTTTTCCTGCCTCTACCCAATGGTTGTGAGCCTGACAAGTTAGGGTAATGCATGTATGTGTTGAGAGGGTGAGTGAGAGGCATCTTCAGCATTGGCTTCATCCTAATGAGTGCCTTGTTTTCCAGCCTACTCCAGTGGGATCCGTTCACGTAGATTCTGGGACGTCCGCAGTAACAAGAGACAGCCACATCCATAGGGATCGACCATCGCAGCAGGCCCTTCGCAATCAGGTGCGTTGCTCACAAATGTGCCACATTGTTTGGCACCTCTCCGAATTCCTCTTGGAGTGGAGAAGCAGAAACCATATGCCATTAGAGGTGGGGGGGGTTTTCCTTGATCATGGCAAGCACAATTCCTGCTTGATTTAGAGGTTGTGATTTGAACAGAATTTTGCCAAAGCAACAGGTTGCTGAAATGCTGTATTGGCCAGTGGAATTCCTCGGGATTGTGAACCCAGTGGAGTACAATTTGGAATGGGTCATTATTCTGTAGTTTGTGGGTAAGCTGTTTAACTCAACTATCCAGCCCAGTCAAACTATCTGACCTGCCTGGCCAACCATCTTCTTTTGGGTGCTTTTACTCTTGGCACGTGGGCTGTGGAGTAGCCCAGCAGAGTTGTGGCAATGGCAGCCTGCCCCCAGGTGCCCTCCTCCCATGGACTGCGCAGCTGCAGTAGGGATGTGCGCATCCTGCGTACGTGCAGCATGTCCTGCTTGGGGTATCCACTGCACGGCGCAAGTGTTGCGGAGCATAAAGGTCTGCCAGGGTAGGATCCCCCAGGAGAGGCTGGGCATCATGGTCCACATGAAGTGCCATTTTTTTAATTTGAATTTCCACGTGTTTTTTCCTTTCTAGTTGTAATATTTTGTTGGTGTTGAGAGTTTGGATTTTCTGTATTAACAGAACTGATCAGAAGTTCAGTAGATCTCCAACTGCTGGCTCCTAGCTAGAGCTGTTGGTGCTCTTACTTCCCAGTGAGTGGTTCTGGGCTCGCTCTGCTCCTCTAACTGCTGTGTGCCATTCTAGCTCCTTGTCTGCTGGCTCTACTCCCACTCAGCTCATGCAAGCCGGGGTTCGGTGGGTACAGAATCGAGTGTGAGATGTAATAACCTGTCTGGGCTCAGCTTTCCCCGTTCCTTGCAGCTGGGCTCATGAATGGTAGAGGCGCTAACGTAGACTAGAATACATCTAAAACCATCAGCTACAATGAGGATGAATACCCCTTGTTAGCAGCGTTGCTTGTAGGACACTGGATTGTTTGAAGCATGTGTGCAGTACTGCATTTCAGCATGCTGATGAGCATGGACTGGTTTGTGAGTAACATCATCATCTGCTTTAATACGTTGCCTGATTAATGCATTAACCCCAAATTTTTTGGGTGGCTGTTTCTAGTTGTCTGCTTTGACAACAGACCTTTGCGCTGTCTACGTACGAGGCATCTTGTTTCCTTTAACGGACAATGACACCTGGCTTCATTTTCAAGCATGTTAGTTCACAAATTATGGTAGGGAGCTCAAAGAAATCTGTCCTATTCCCAAAATATTACGCGAGCAGCCTTCAGTCCTTGTTCTTCTGAGCCTGTCAAATACTCTTGACACTGTATTGCATGGCAGCTTCGGTCACTTTTTTTTTCACCTAACCATTACTTCGGATGCGGAATAATTTAATATTCCCAATATGCAGGGAAAATCAGTCTCTTCTTGCCAAAACATAAACAACTCTCTTCCAAGGGATGTTCCTTGTAAGTGTTGAGCAAAGGAAAAAGTAGAAAAAATAAACGTCTAGAGCAGCAAATTGGAGGCTTGGGTCAAGTGACTGCCTTGATCTCCAGATTTAACTGCCTTATTTTTGTTCCCAGGTATAATAACTTCAGATTCTCTTTTATAGTATTTGGTTTCCCAGTAAAGACACCAATGAGAGAGTGGTCTCCTTCTGGTAGCCTTTTCCTCTAGGAAATGCAGATACTTTACTGCCTATCAAAGATGGGTGAGCTCTGCCCCCTGTCTTTAGGTGCCAGTCTTGTCTCGCGGTTCAGTAGCTGGTAGGAAGGTGATGACCATTAATGGGAACTCGATGCTCTCAAATTTCACAGGCATCGCTTCCTCCATGTCACTGCTTGGGTTGCCTTTTGGGTGGCTCAGCTCAAATCTACTTCACCACCAGTTTATCACGTACTTGGCTGTAGAGCTAAAAGAGAAGAATCTGGCTGTTGTGCCTTCTAGAGCCTTTCCTAGAAACCACTTCCAGGCTCCTAGGCAGAAGGGTGCTTCTGCTAATGTTGACATAGCATGGCAACTACTTCCACCACCTGGGCTAGCCAAGCGACCTGATGGCAGAGTGCTCTGGAAGAAGCAGCGCTTGAGATCTGTCTTCTACTAGCTTTCAAAACCTGCATTTAAATTCTCCTGTTATTCATAATCTTGTGATTTTCAGCCATTTAAAAAAAAATTCCAGGGGAAGTGCTTCTCCTCTGAATGTCACCAAGTACAAAAAGCACGAGCAGCATCTCGGGCTGACAGGACGAACGCATAATAAGAAGATTTAATAGGACAGGCCTGGACAAGACCACCTCTAGGGAAACAGTACCTATGAACTGGATTTGGTGCCTGCTCGGAAGGAGGAGCAGCACTGTGGGTCACTCCGGGAGGGAGTCGGAGATCACGTGCAAAGGGGAACGATAGCAAATGTTTTATAAAATGCCAGGAGGCTTCCTGTTTTATTCTGCGTCCCTTTGCACATGCTTCTGTTCTAGCTGCGTGACAGTTTGCTACTTAGCGTTAAAGTTTATTCAAAGATTTCTGGAGTCTTTCTCCCATATGGAGCTGCTTGCCATCTTTTTTTCTTTTCTTTTTTGTCTACAGTGGCACTGAGCCCTGTGGCTTCTCTCTTGCGCAGACCAGGGCTCGGGCTGATCATCCATGGCTGCAGGGAGCAACACAAGGTAGTGCTGGGGAAAGGCAGGGCCTGCCCGCGTCCCCTTGGTTAGCTCCTTCAGCTTCACTGCGATAACCTCCTGGTTATTCACTTAAGCCTCTTGTGCTTCAGCTTTGAAACATTTGCTTAAATTTTTTATATGGCACCCAGGGAGGCACTTTTTGTGTCCCATTGGTCACTTCAGGCTTGACTATGTCCTCTGCTGTTGGCCTGAGGCCAGCTCAGATCTACCTGTTCGTCCTACGCTTCCCAGTCTTAGGAAGAGTTCCTCCAGCTGGTTGGTTGGGTTTAGGTGCACTGAGATCCTCCTGGGGCTTAGGCGAATGCTGGATGTGTTGTCATCAAAGCTGGGTGACCCTTGAGGACCTTCACAAGCAAGTGCAAAGCGGTTCTTCTAATAAAACAAATAAAATCCTAATCATTTAATTGCCTAAAGTTTGCATCTGTTGGGGATGAAGAAGAAACTGTTAGCGAAAGTTTCTTATCTACTTTTCTACAGAAAACCAAACCCTCTCTCCAGGCAAGCAGGTCTGGTGGATGTTTCCTTCTGCACCGTACAGGTGAATCAGTGTGTGGAACTGGCTTTTGGTGAAATAAAACGTGGCTTTGTTTTGTATTGCAAATTTGGGTTTAAAAACACATATTTTAGGGAGGTTGAGTTTGTGTATCCAATCTCGCTGCCATGCCGAGTGCTCTGGTGCCTGTGACCTGACAGGCGCAGCTAAGCACGCTGTCAGTGTGTTTATTTCTGTGCTGAAACCCGCGGAAATGAAGCCGTGTAAAGAAATAACTTCCTGGATAGAGCTGAGCTTTCTCTTCATTTAGCAGAAAAAGAGAAGAAATCCACTCCCGCAGTGGATTCCTGCAGACACCACTGAAGTGAAGTATTGAGGTGGAAAAGAGAAATTTTAGCCCAGCTAAAAGTTTAAATGCCTTGCTTTTTGCATAGAAACTAACTCACTAACAAACACCCTTTTATGTCTTCCCCTCGTTCACCTTTTGCCCTCTCTTCTGTTTTATCTTGTGCTTCTGAACTTGTAAGCAGGCATCGTCAGATCGCCGAGGGGAGTGGGAGATCCAGCCCAGCCGGCAGACAAATACCTCATACCTGACATCTCATTTGGCTGCAGATCGGCATGGAGGATCAGTACAGGTACTTCTTCCTCCTGACAGGCACAGCCTTGACATGAGAGTTTGCGTTAAAACCCCTGAATTCTCCTCGAACTGCAGTAACATCGTGGTCAGGAAAGTGATTTCGCAGACCTGTTTGGTCCTGCCCTGTGCATCATGCTCAAGCTGTAGTTTTGGGGGACCCAGGCTGTGATGGCCAACACCGCTGCTGTTACCGCTTCAACGAAGCTTTTCCTCCGAGAGCTATTTTGAACTCAGACTCATCAAACTGCACACGGAAAGCAGTGTCTGTTAGCAGGTTTGGTCCATAAAGCATCTCTCTATCCCCACCTTGGGGATGCTCTTAGGTAGTAAGAAGCAGCTGAAATAGGGTTTGTTGCACGTAAACCCCACAAATGTTAGGAAAATAGTTGAGCTGTTCCCATTCAGGCTTGATTGGTGAGGTTCTGGTCAAATTCCTGCTGCCTGATGGAAATCTAGGGGTGTCAGACTGGAGAAAAGCACAGGGGGGGCTGGTGCGAGGAATCTGTGCAGCCACTTCTCCCTCCGAGTGGAGGGGAGACAGGCTGAACCGTTGCTGCAGTTGCAGGGTGACCCTGTTCTCTTGCTCCCCAGTGTCTGCCTTTTAGTCTTGGATACAGTGGCAGACTACCAGCACAAGTGTAAGGGCAAGGGGGCTGCAAGTTCAATCTCTGGGTGATTGCGCTGTGGATGAGCAGAGGATGCGCAACAGTGCCAGACAGCATGAAAGGTTTTTACATTCCTGAAAAGACTTACAGCTAAGTTTTTAAATTCCTGAAAAGACCGCTTCTGTTTATGAAACCATACCTGCCTCCAGTTGTCACTCGGGCTTGCAAAGGGAGTTCCTTGCACTCGGGCCAGAGTAAGATGGCTGGCCGGGCCAGAGAGAAGATGCAAGAGTCAATCAAGCAAACAAGAGCTGTCTAATATCGCTGGCGAGGCAAAGTCTTTGGCAGAGGTTTGCCTGTGAGAGCTGGCTCTGGTTTCCAGACACAACACTTTGAAAATTGGGTCTGGTGAAATGGGAATTAGTGCCTGGACAGAGCTGAGCTGAGGAGATGGGAAGTGCAGGGTACCCCTCAGTGAAATGCAGATTGGGTTGATATTTTTACTTATTCCTGATACTTGGTTGGATTCAATCAATTTTTGGCTTGGTTAGCCATGTTCCTGTTTTCATTTGAAGATTTTTTTCTGAGGAACAGAAATCGAAAGATAAGGAGGAACTAATGTGTGTATAGCTATGATCTCGGATGCAAGCAGACAGTAAATTGGAGAATTGTTCACAGTCAGGTTGGAGGGGGCTTTGAGCACCCTGATCTAGTGAAAGATGTCCCTGTCCGTGGCAGAGGGGCTGGACCTAGATGATCTGTAAAGGTACTTTCCGACCCAAACCGTTCTGTGATTCGATGAATTCAGCGCTCAGTAGGTACAGAGTAGGTGGTTTAATTTGTATTTTTTTAGGTAAGGGGAATAGTTTCCTTGCACAAAGGCAGCGTGAGCTGCGTCTCACCACAAACAGTGCTCTGCCAGGGTAGCTTCAGCAAGACGGCAGTCCTAGTCTGAATTTGACTGGGAGCATTGCCTACGTGGGCAGCTTACAAGCCTGTGTGTGTCACTATAAGCATTAAAATTCTGCTTATCTGCAGCCAAGAACAGGAAATCTGCAGTGTGTGGCTGCTGGGCTGCAGATGCTTAAATTGCTCCTCAACAGATGCGCCAGTTCATGCTGAACCCTTGGGAGGTCAGCAGCTTCAAGTGGCCGTTGCCTTTAAGGCAAGGGTTGAATTTGCCACATCAAAATGAAGTGGCAGGACATAAAAGGAGGAAAAGCAAAGCCTTTTGTAAAATGAAATGTAACCAGTAACTGGAGAAAGTGTGGGAAGATCACTGGGAATAGCACAACTAAGTGCAAAGCTGTGTGGGAAGGTGTGAGTGTCTGGAGAACCTGGAGCCTACAGTGCAGTGAGTTTGGGAAGGGGGGTGTGAAGAGAACCCAAGGGGTTGTCACTCGAGGAAGAGCCCTGAAAACCACACCAGCAAAGACCTGACCTGTCTTGGCAGAGACTGGCAACGGTACTTGATCTGCAGAAACAGCAGTCACTGATAGAACTTAAGCATTTGAAATGAACCTGGATAGATGTACTTAACCATGAGGGGTCACCTGCTTCAGCAGCTTCCTTCCCTTCACCGCTGGTGGCTGGGCCATCCAGAGCCTCCAGGAATACTGGGTAGCACTGACACCCCCCCATGGGAGATACCTCCTTTTATCTTGTAGAAAGGTGAAGAGGTGGAGCGGGAGGGGAGCCATGCATTGTCACAACTCTGGACCCAGGAGCAGCAACACATATTCACAGCAACGTGCAGGAGCCTGCCCTAATGGAGTGCAGAAGGGCCAGCCAAACTGTGGTCCCTTACAGGCTTCTTTGGTGGTGGTTGTGGCAATAGAGCCTCAAGTTGTGCCAGGGCAGGTTTAGGTTGGACATTGGGAAAAATCCCTTCCCCGCAAGGGCTGTCAAGCACTGGAAAGGGCTGCCCAGGGAAGGGGTCGAGTCCCCATCCCTGGGGATGTTTAAAAGTCGGGTAGATGAGGTGCTTAGGGCCAGGGTTTAGTGGTGGGATGGCAGGGTTAGGGGAACGGTTGGGCTTGATGAGCTTAAAAGGCTTTTTCAACCTCAATGATTCCATAATTCTATGATAAATTATCCAGAAAATTATGTGCTCTCCTGGCAAATGCAGAGCTGCTGGCAGCAGGGGATCTGGATGGTCACCCCTGTGATGGAAATGCTGAAGTAAGCCTTAACGTCAGCTGTGAAGCAAAAAGAGATGAGAGACTGTATCAGTAGCTGTTGTGTGAGGATGTAATTCCAGAAACTGGCTGTGTAAGGAGCGAGACTGATGGCTCTGGAGTGACTTCTTTCCATGGTACTGGCAGGCAACAGGACCAAGTCGCTCGCCTGTAAAAGTGTCAGGAGAAAACAATTGACATAATACAGTCTGTGTGTGTATATAGGGCTGTCAGTCAGTCTTCACTAGTGGCTACGCCTCCCAGAGACACACAACCCATACTGGGCACAGGAGGCTGAATTAGCAACTGCAGAGGCATTCCCCTGCCCACTGTTCTGCTTGGGATGAGCCAGCTCCGAACAAGGGCACGTGGCTCAAAGGCACCCAAGGAATACAACAGCCTGCTTAAGAGGGTGCAAAGAGACAGGAGCGAATGGAAGTTATTCCGCATATTTCCCATTCCCACAGCATCCCTTGTCCAGGCAGGTAGAGATGCATCACATGCAAGGGGGCTTCATTAACGGAGCGTTCGTTTGTGTTTCAGGTGGTTAGTTCGACCAATGGGGAGCTGAACGTGGACGACCCGACGGGGGCACACTCCAATGCGCCGATAACAGCGCAGGCGGAGGTGGAGGTGGTGGAGGAAGCTAAGTACGTTTGCTTTACAGCCAGGCTTTCCACTGGTGTGGTCATTAATCCTCCCCCTGGGAAACAAGTGGGGATGTTTACCCGTGGTGAAGTACTCGATGCTTGCGTCCCATGCCCTTTTCCTTGCTATTGCTGCTTTTGTGCATGGTGCCTTCAGTGCTGCTGCTGCTGCTTCTTTTTTACACTTGTCATGGCTGGAGAACCTAACTCTTACTCAGAGCATGTATTGCAAGATAGGCAGGAGCACAAATACCAAAATAACGTGAATTGATTTCAGGAATCCCGGTGAGCGTTCCCTGTTCCAAAAGAGAATATGCTGTACTCATGTACTGAGAGCATAGGAGTAGCTTGAGCGCAGCTCAGTGAAGAGATGGTTGGTCTGAAAGTTAACACTTTATCTCTGGCTGCAAGAATTGGACACCAGGTATCCAGAACAGTCCCAGAGTAACTCTTGCAGGGATGAGTATCTCTCCCTGTTAATTCTCTTGGTCCAGCCCAACGGAAGCTGAGCGGGAGAACCCAGCAGCAGCCCTCCTGCTTGTGGGGAAGAGCGTGCTCCCTCTGAGCTGACCTCTCCTCTGTAGCCTGCGGTCAGGAGTGAGAACTGAGGTACGAAGTTGCCACTTTGACCCTTTTGGCCTTGTTTGCACATGTGCTGCGGCTGGCACTGTCACATCACCTTTTGCACGATTCTCAACATGAGACTTCTGGCTGCCTCTGAACTAGACCAGGACCCTGGCAGGTCACAGCGTAATCCTGACACTCCCTGTGCGAGGACTAAGCAGGTCCCAGGGCTGCCTTTGAACTCATCAGTGCTGTGATGTTGCCCAGCTGCCTGGTTATATTTTGACTGGATGACACCGGTGTCGCTTGTCCCACGTTGTTTGTCTCAGCCTTTGTGGGAACTTCTGTTAGGAATGGCTTGTGGGAGTGTGAAGAGGAAAACTGGCAGGCATGAGAAAGGCCATGTTGATGGAAAAAGGTCCCTAGGTACACATCAGTCTGAAGGCAGGGCTGGTTGTCCTGAAGGTCTTCTGCTGTCTATTCCTCTGTCCCTCGGGAAATACTTGTGCGTGATCCGGGCAGCAGCGTGCCTGAGCAACAGATACGCTTCCTCCTCCCAGCCAAAGGAGCGAGCCGTGCGTTTGGTGCAGGCTTCTCATCAAGTACAGCGGAGTGGGGGGGAGCTTGGGGTGCACCTTGCAGATTGGGCAATGCTCTTCTTAGGTACAGGTAGTGTGGCCTGCAGATACCACTGGTTTGGCGTCACAGTCTGTCTTGGTCAGACAGAACCGGGTCCCTCCCTGGGCATGTGGCTCAGGGTTGCCCCTAGGAGGGGCAAATTGCTATGTTTAACAGCTCTCGATACGACAACCCAATGCAAGGAGGAGCCAGCTTTTTAAGATGGGACCACCTTTAGCCCATTTCTGCAGCACTTTGTTCAGCAGGTCCAGGCCCTACACCCATCCCTGTTACAGAGGAGATGTCAAGACAGGTGAAAAGGAGCGTGCAAGGGCTGTGCCGCCCAAGCCATGTCCTGCGATGCGTGGAACTGTTCTGTCTCCCTCCAGCCCTGGTTCGCATGGTCCCAAATTCGGAGGTGCTGGGAAAGCAGAGCACGGGCTGTTTTGCACTGACAGGTTTGGGGTATCTTGTAATTCCCCAGGGTAGTCTGCTTCATTCCTTTTGCCACAGGGAGGGCTGGCTTCATCTTCCCTTTGCATCTGTGATCATAAATTCCCTCAGATATATGCGGAGAGCAAAGGGCTTTTGGATTCTGCTCTGCAGTAAAGTGGGCTAGAAGGAGCTGGAGCCGGGGGTGTGTTTCGAGAGAAGATGCAAGAGCAGGAAGGTCTTTCCCTGGCACTCCCAGCAGGCAGAGGAGCTGTGCAAATGCTTCTGCTTTGGGGTACGCTGGAGATAAGCTCCCAATCCCGGCCATGGGTTTTGCTGAAGGGCAGGTCCTGGGCGTAGATCCGTGATTTGGCCCTTCTGCCACTAGAGCTGCAGGGGACAAGAGCAGATTCCTCTCCTGGTGGCCCTGAGCCCCTTTCTGATCCCAGCCTCAGATAAAATCCTCATGGGGGCCGGTGCCTTCATGGAAGATAAGGGGGTGACTGTCAGAGGTCTCGAGACTCTGGTGAACATGACAGTTCCCAGCGGCGCCATGGCAAGGGCAGAGGTAGTATGAGGGCTGGGGGCGGGCGGCGGGCAGGCATGGTGTGTGTCTGCTAGTCTGCACTGCATGTTTGCATGGCTGCAGTGACATGCTTTCATCCCACCTCTGTGAACTAATTGCTCTTTCTTCCTTTCTGTGTTTTTTCTCTACACTCTCTGTAGCTGCCTGAAAATGCTCAACTTGTGGTGAGTCCCTCTCTCCAGTCCACATGCAAGGGGGAGCGGACCAGACTAGACTGGGGTTGGCAAAATCAAACTGACCAAACCCTAAAAAGGCATAAAGTCAAAGCCAACCCAGAGCTGTTTTGATTTTAGGACCGTGCTGAGGACCACACACAATACTGGGGAGGGTGTGGGTTATGTCTGAGTGGCTGCATTAGGCCAAGCAATTCGGCTGATCTCTGAACTGATGGATGCATCAGATGCTTTTCTATTCGGCTTACCACCTCCCCCAAACTGTTAAGTCCGTGAGCAGATGATGTCTAATGGAGTTGGGCAGAGTCGGCACCAGGCTTGCCAAGCGTCTTGCAGGAATTCCTCACACAGAAAGTTAGGAAGGGAAAACCCTGTGCTAGGTATCAAGGGGAGGGGGCCAGCCACTTCCCTGGAGGGTTTCCTCTGAAGAAGCATGGGCCAGGGCCTGCATCATTAGAGAGGATGAAAGGACATGGCCGTGGAGTCCGTGTTAGTGACAAAGCCCCAGCTAGAGCCCCTGCTTGGAGAGGGTGGGTGGGAGGTGGCTCCTTTCCAAAACCCCTGCAGCTACCAGCTGAGCGTTTGGGTGAACTGGCTTCTCCAGGAAAGAAGGGGCGGAGGGGTTGGGATTAGCAGCAGTCTTAAGCCCAGCTCAGGCATATGTACAGTTTTATCAGGCTTTTGAAGCTGCATCTGTAGTGCCCCCCCGGACTCAAGGTGTCCCATGGAGGTGTTCCTTCCCTCCCGTGCCCCTTGGGGAATCCACGTACCCAGTTAAGCAGAGAACCAAGTGGAGACTAAGATCAGGAGTTTGTAGGTCCCAGGGAGGGCTGGTCGGTGGGAATCGCTATGGAGTGAGGTGACAAAGCCCATGTGCGGCAAGGAATGGCCTTGTTGGATGGGAGACCGACCGCCTCTGCCCTGTTCTCCATAGGCATTGCCTCCGATACCTCTGGCATCTCTGGCTTCTCTGTATGTCGTAGTCTGGAGCTGTTCTCTTGGGCATTGTCTGCATGCAGAGAGATCACATTCTGTAATTGTCAGCCTGCCTTATTCTTTTATTTTGGTGTTTTGCCTCTGCCTGTCTGAACTGCCAGGACTTCCTTTCCTGAACCCTTCCCTGGAGGAAAAAACAGCCAGAAGTCAGTCAGCTCCCTTCGTTCGGTGCCCAAGGAAATGAGTGCTGCTCAGCCCTCTTCTTCCCTTACCCGCTGCATGCGAAATCATAACTCATGCATTTTCCATCCTCTCTCCCCATAACGCCCCCCCTTCACTCACCATTGCCCAAGTCATGAAGGAAGGTGGCTGCTGTGGGAGAGAAATACCACAACAGGTTAAGGCAGGAGAGGGTGGCAGACAGCCCAGAACAATAAAATGCAAGACAAGTCCTGGGGTGGGGAGGACAAGAGTGCCAGCCGTGCGCAGGAGCCTGGGTTGGGTGGTACCTCAGGCTGCACACTGCAAATGTCAGGCTAGGCGGGTAGCGATGGAGTTGTCGCAGGTCTCTCCAAGCCCGTGTTCCTGCAAGGATGAGTGCTTTGTGTTTTCTCTCTGCTCACCTCCAGACTGGGCCAGTTTAGGAACCTAAAGACAAATCGTGGGCATTAAACATCCCCTGGCTGTTAGTCAGCGCAGGCCAGAGGAAAGTGTGGTGGGAGGTGGCCCTCCTTGATGTCACTGTTTGAGCTGTCCGTGTTGGGGGGGTTCTGGTCTCCCTGGCAGATCTGTCCTGGCAGGCTTGGCTCATGGATGAGGGGGGTGGCTGCCCATTGCTTTTGCATGCCGTAGTAAGGCTCGTGCATCCAAGGGGCAAGCACCTTCTGGGGGTCGAGTGAGAACATATCTGTTCCTCCAGCTCTGACAGAATAGAAGCATAATGCCGACATTTCAGGACCCACCAAGGACCCAAAGGAAGATAATTTGGAGAAGTTGTTTTGGTGTTTTTGAATGCTTTTTGTCTGGCTGTTGGTAAAAGATAGGAAAAAATGGTCTTTGCATACTCACACCCACTCCTGCTGCTTAGCCAGGCATCCCTTCCACCAGCCTGAAAAAGTAGTCTTTCAGCATCACCCGGGCCTCTCTGGAGGTGGCTGTAATGGCAGAAAGGAGAAAGACACATAGCTCAGGAGCAGAACTCGCACAGAATAAACACGTTCCCTCTGTGCAGAGGATTCCTGGCAATGGGCTGAGGATAGAGAGGTAGATACGCCTTAAACGCCAGCAGGACTAGACAACCTGGGCAACCATTCCCATGAGTGAACCCACTGCTCTTCGCAGCTCAGCTGCGATGGGCGTTTTTCTCCCCACCACAGCCTCCACTATCCATTCTTCTTGCTTCCCCTAATCCCCGGCCGCTGTGCATCTCCCTCGCATCATCTGGGGGAAGAAGCAGAGGTTCTGCATATCGGCACTGAATGATTTATCCAAGGTGGAAGCTCTGGTTATCGTGAAAGGTTCAGTAAAGAAACCTGGTCCCTCAGCCGAGATCTCTTTGGAACTTCTCTTTTTAGTGAACGGTGGTGAAAACCATGTGTCTCGTAGCTGGGAAGAGCAGCCAGGGCTCGCCATCCCAGTCCGCTTCCTCTGGGGTTTGGACAGAGGGAGCGGAGCATCTGGATCCTTGATTTACTGCTTTCCCAGATGGCTCCTTGTGTTGTTGCCCCAGGGAGGGAGACAGCCCGGCTCCCATAGGCCGTAGGGTGGCCAGACCCCACAGCGTGTGGCTACTTGCCCTTGCTGGTTGTACCAGTCTGGGCTGATGGTGTCAAGCGTCCACCAGCATCTGCCAACCTTGCTGTCCATCCAGCGGGATGGCAGGTCTGTCTGGGCCTCGGGCTGGGCGCGCGGAGGTGCTGTTGCATGCAGCCGAGCGGAGGGAAGCCCGGGGTGGCAGGGGAGCTTGCCGGGGGGTTGGGTGCGGGGGTAACTTGCCTTGTCCTTTGTGCCCCAGGTGCTGCTGCTTCTTTAAGAGGAAACGGAAGAAGACAGCTCAGCGTCACAAGTGACCGGTGCCTCCTGGGCCTTGCAGGAACGACTGAGCCTGCAGCTCCTACACTGTCTCACTGGAAGGGGCTTCTCTTTAGGGGGGAGGAGGCATAGGAGGAAGAGAGAGAGAGGAAAGGAAACAAACAAAAAAAAAGTGACATTTTAAACCAAAAAGAGAAGAAAACGTTCCAAAACAAACCACTCTGGGGTGGATCTGCTGACTGGTCTCCCTCATTCACTCCAAGCCTGAAGCTCCTTTTGGGACCAGGACTGTGGCTGGCTCAGGTCTTGGTCGCCCTGGGAGGGGGGCTGGCTGGCTGACCCTCCTTCCCGTTGTTTACGGCAAAGGCATCATTCACGCAAAACCTGAGGACTGTGCTTAAGTTCCTGCTCACTTCTCTCCCCTCCCTCCCCTGTGCTCCCTGCCGCTCCATCCTCCTCCCTCCTTAATTAAGCAAAGAAATACCGTGTAGGCTCGATGGGCTGTCGAGAGGGCAGGAGGATGTGGTGCGGGCAGGGGAGTTGTGTGGGAGAAGGGCCCGACTGCTGCAGCAGTTAAGAGACAGGTTCCCTTTTCGGCTCCTTGGGAACAGTTACACTGTAATGTGCAAGCTGTGAGAAAATTTTGCAATCTACTGTTCCAGTTAGGGTTTTTTTCCAGCTCCCTTGTCACCTCCCTCCTCTGACAGATAACAGAGCAATGTGGATTGTTTTAAAGAAGCTGACGTCATTGCACTTTTTATTATTTTTAGCATTTACAGATGCACATTGTATCTGTGGACCTCTGCGTGGCCATGCAGTGCCAGCACAGACAGACATTCAGCTGGGAAGACAGTGGGGTGTGCAAAGAATGCCCAGGAGTGGGGATGTCAACGACATCGGCACGACTCCTCATGCCAGTCCGGGGTTTCTGACGCCTGCCTTGGCCACACGCTGAGGAGAGCATACTTGAATTTTCAATCACCCTTTCTAGCTGCCGGTGAATGTCCCTACCATGGTTTCCTACACTGTGCCTGACCCAACCGGCCAGGAGGCACTAAGGCCATAGCCCAGAATTGGCAGGAGGGAGCAGTGTCAGCTTTGCTGGGCTGGAGGAGTTTGTGCTGGCTTAAGAGGTAGATCTGGATTAAGGTAACTGGGAGGCAGTTGTTTCCCAAAGCGTTAGGCATTTCTCAGTGTGGGCAACCGGGCGGCCTTCCCAAATTCCTCCGGTAGAGTGGTTGTGACCACGTACCTTCTGTGAGAAATCGTCAGCAGGAGCAAAGCTTCCCCAACAGGGGGGAGGCTACTTTGCTGCCTTAACGCTGATTTCATCTCCAGATGGTCAGGTAGGTTTGACTGGAATAGCCTTCACGTCCTCTCTGTGAGCATGGGTCTGGGGCATGTGGGACGCCGTTCCACCCCACAGGAGAAGCCACACACCGCTTTTGAGCCAAACCAATAGCTAGCAAAGGGCTTGGGATGCTTTGCACACTTGTTTAAAAAAAAAAAAAAAAAAAAAAAATTTAATCTTGCATCCTGCTGCAGCGTTTCCCAAACTCAGAGGAGGCCGAGGCTGCTCGGGGGTTACCATAGACCTCGGCTGCAGAAGAACTCGAGCGGCTTTTGGGGAGGTTGTGAGTAGGTTCCTTGTACTTTGTCTTTCCATGTGTGACACCTGACCAGGCTGGGACTGCTCACTTGAGGGACTTCGCCAGCTCGGGCCTGGCTCACCCCAGAAATCCCAGAGAGCATGAAGGGAGGAGAGGGAGAGATCTCGTTATCTTTTCATTTTTTTAATGACGATCTGTGTAGCTCAGAGTTCGTGGCACGGCACTCCTAGGTAGTTCAGTTCCCCTGGCTGGGCAGAAGCGGGCTTAGAGGGGCAGGAGATCATCCTGGGCAGGGAGCTTTGGGTCTTGCTCTTGGTGCATCCCTAAAGCGGGCAGATGCTGATGCAGTGCCGGGGCAGAAAAGCCTCGCTCCCTTGCCGGGATCCCCATAGGGCATCTCTTTGCTGTTCTCCGCTGCATTCTCTCCATGCCTTACCCTGAGGAACCTGGCTCGGAGGCACAGGGCTCTTTTTGTGTGTGCAGCCCCCTTCTCATCCCACAAAGCGCTCTCCTCCAGCCATACTGTGGGCTGGGGCGGGAAGGGAACCGCTCGCCTCCTGCTGGGCTGCTTCATCCTCTTGTCCCCTCCTGCCAGGGGGAGGACGGGGAGCGTGGCCATGTTCCGCCCTTCTCTTTCCAAACTCCTCTGCTGCCAGCAGCTCCCAGAAGCCCAGTGTCTCTGGCGCAGGCGTTCCCCTCTGCTGCAGGAAACCATGGTTTGGTGTCTTGGGAGGGGGGGAGAAAAGGGGTACAGGTGCTCCCTGGGGAGCGATCCTGCCCACTGCAGAGGGAGCCGGGCCCTGAGATACTTCTGTCGCTGCCCTCCCAAGCCCCACTAAGTGCCTGTCACCAGAACTCGATTCCTTCTGCATCTCCTGCCGTGTTTGGTCATTCCTCGCTGCCTCCCATCATGGAGCAGCTTGTAGTTGCAGCATATGTAAGTGTTTGCAGGGTGAGGGAGGGCGGGGGGGAAAAGGGGCCATCTCAACAGTTTTTGTTCTTAAATGGGGGGGGGTTGTTGTTTTTGGTTTTGGTTTTTTGGGTTTTTTTAAAGTGAATGTATTTGATTGTTTAGAAACTTTTCTGACCTTTTTTTTAAGTGGGTTGGTTTGAAAGGTCTTTCACAGTGACCCACTACCGCTTCTCTCGGGAGATACGATGTTCTTTTAATCCTACGATGATGTGTTTGTAGGGGAGGACTGTCCCCCCACGGCATGCTGGTAATGCTCACTTGTACCAAGCCCTCTTGCACTATAATCGTACGTTGGACTCTTCAAAAGGGCAAAGATATGGGGTGGCTTTTTTAAAAAAAAAACAAAACAAAAAAACAAAACAAAAACCAAAAAGGAAAATAAAAGCAGGTTAAGAGCAAGTCCTGTGCTTGAGGAAACTGCTGTCCCCAGGGAGCTCAGGGGTGACTAGGAGCCAGACTGAGCCAGCCATGCTGTGGTGGGAAGCAGGGCATTAAGCCTACCTGGGCAAACTCTCTCCTCTCCTCGCCACCAGTCATTAGCCGCTGGGAGACCCCAGGGGCGTGAGGGGAGGGCTCTGGGACCCATGTGGGGGGGGGGCAGGGGGCACCCAGCACCGGTGGCCTCCCCAATGTGGCTGTCCCACGGCGTGGCCTGCCAACGTTGCGATGCAGTCTTCTGAGGTATCAAGTGAGACGAATTTTTTTTTTTTTTTCAATAAAACATTGCACTGCTGCATTGTTCTCCAGGAACGGGCGTGTTTATTACCTTTCTTCCTGACAACGCGGCTTGTATTTTCTTTCGCTTTGCTTCAGGCGGGCACTCTTGGTAGCCCTCCTCTTCTGTGAGAAGCTCCTAGCCCTCCCTTGGGGGGACGATGCATGGTGTGGGATCTCACAGGAGCTTCTCAACACTTTGTGCTTCACAGCCAGGGACAGTTCAGCCCCACAGAGCTTGGCCAAGGCGCAGGGGCATCGATTTCTCCCTGTGCCTGCACGTTCCTGCTTCAAGCATCCTGCGGTAGTGGAATGGTTGAACCATTCATTAGTTGGAACACAAAGCTCATTTATTCTCAGTACAGAGAAAAGCAATAAAGGAGCTGCTATTAGCCAAACACAGCATCTTTTAACAGCGGCTTTCGCTGTAGATACAGCATAGACGGGGAGAGCACCTCCAGTGCAACTCCTCTTCAAAACTGCTTCACACTGGGACCTTTGTTGGGTCATTTGTTCTCCTTCTGTTTTCCAAGCCTTAAAACATACTATTTTTAGTATGAACTTTCATTTTCCATTCCCAAAAATTAGTCTTGGGATGCCTGTGCTCTGAGAAGACAAACATCTCTTTCCCTGGCCCTTGAAAACATGCATCTCCAGCAGGCAGTTCCTTTACAGGGTTGTACGCTAGGCCAAGATCTATTCCCACATACTCAATTTGGGTGTTCATGAACGGCCATGCTAAGCTAGACATGGGCACCTGCAAAACCGCAAATGCTCCTGTGCACTTTCAGCCTGGCCACGTCTGGTTTTTAAGAGAAATTTGGGCCTCTTCAATGAGGGCTCTCTCACTCCTTTCCTCAGCTTTGTCACGCAGCCTCGCCCGCTCCTCAGTCTTGCCCAGAGAATAGGAGAGGGAGCTAAGTCGTGGCAGCCCCCCCTCCCCGTTGTGCCCTCGGAGCGGTGCCTCAGGACAAAGCTCCATCTGCGCACCTGGGGGGAAGGGGGCTGCACCGAGGAGCAGCGGAAGACCCCGACTGCGCTGACTTGCCGCGTCCTTTGTCCGTTTAAGGCCCCCGCCGATGCCCGAGGGGGCGCAGCTGGACCCGCCCGCCCCGCTCCAGTCCCCCCACCCCCCTTCCTGCCGGCAGCGCGCGACTCCTCAGCGTCCCAACGGCTGGGGCGCGCGCCCGCCCCTCACAGGGCGCCGGCCCTCCCCCATTGGCCAGTGCCACCCTCACAGCCATGCCCCGTCCCGCCTCCTCTTCTGCGGTGGCCAATCAGCGCGCCTTCCCGCTCCTGATTGGCCGCGCCGTGGCTGCCGCCAAGGGGCAACGTGGCAGCTGCCCGGCGGCTCACGCCAGCACCGCCCCCGTCCGGCCGGAAGGTGCCTCCCCCTCAAGCCCCCCCGCGGCCGTTGGTCGTGCCCGGGCGGCTGGAGCGGGCGGGCGGGGAGCGGGGCGCGGCGCGTACCACTGCGGGCGGGGGGGCGGGGGGGGGATGAAGGTGCTGGTGGCAGCGGCGGCGCTGGGCGCTGCCCTCCTCCTCCTGCTGCCCGCCGCCTCGCGGGCCGACGAGCGCAAGAAGGGACCCAAGGTCACCGCCAAGGTCGGGGGGGAACCGACGAGGAAGGGCGAGGCGGGCCCGGCTGGGGCGGCCGGGCCGGGGTGAAGGCGACATGGGATGAAGGCCCTGGGGTCGGGGGGGGCGGGGTGGGGGGGATGCCTGGGGTGAAGGCTTGGGGTCGGAGGGTCCCAGCTGAGGTTGGGGGGAGCAGCTGGGAGAGCTGACCCTGCGAGGTGAGGCCTGGTCGGACTCGGTGGGTCAGACTTAGGGGGGCTGGATTAGCTCAGCGAGGTGAGGCTGGCTCTACTGATGCCCCCCTAATCTACCTCCACCACCACCCCCCAAGGTCTTCTTCGACCTGCGGATCGGTGAGGAGGATGTGGGCCGCGTCGTCATTGGGCTCTTTGGCAAGACAGTGCCCAAGACAGTGGAGAACTTTGTGGCATTGGCCACTGGAGAGGTGAGGGGCCAGCGGCTGCCTGGCTGGGCCTCCCCCGACCCCTTGGGCTGCTCCCACTTGGGGCAGAGCTGGACAGAGGGACCTCTGCCCCCATCCCTGTGCTTCACTCTGTCTTCTCCCTTCCTACTCTCAGAAAGGATTCGGCTTCAAGGGCAGCAAGTTCCACCGTGTGATCAAAGACTTCATGATCCAGGGAGGAGACTTCACCCGCGGAGATGGCACTGGAGGTAATTTGGCCCACACCAGCCCAAGGACCCAGCCATTGCCTTGAAGCAAGATGGTGGCCACGCTCCCAACCCACTGCGTGGCTGCCCTTGGGGACTGGCGTGGAGCTGGAGCATGGTGCCAGAGTGAGAACACGTGGGCATGAGTGGGCAGAGGTGACAGAGACCTAGCCTCAAAGCAGAGCTTGGTGTGAGGCAGGGGTGGGCGCAGTGCGTCTTGCCTGGCTGGTCCGTGTCACCTGCGTGACTGTGCCCTCTGCCCCAGGAGGACCCGGAGCTCCTCGCTAATAAAACTGCCCTCTGCAGCTGCCGGTGCCTCTGCCAGGCGTCCTGGCTGCCGGGATACATTCAGTCTAGTAGCAGCAGAGTTCAAACCTTCCACCAGCACTTGGCAAACATTGGTAGAGTTGACGATCTCAGCATTTGGGCTCGTAAGTTCTTGCCAGGTCTGGTCTCACACAGCCTCCTGCTCCAGTCCCTCGGGGGCGTGACCCCTCCTGTCCAGCTCGTGGGGCGCTTTTGGCTCCTGCCAGTAGCAGGTAGCTCATGGTTCCCTGCAGCCCCGCAGTGTTGGTGGTTAACCCCCTCTAGGTGTGCTCATTTGCCCCACCCAGCCTGCAGAGAGAGCTGCCAGCATCGCCCCTACCCTGGTGTATGCCCATGAGAGCAACGCAGCCCTTTTTTTTTCCCCCCACCCTCACCTCAGGAAAAAGCATCTATGGGGATCGCTTCCCTGACGAGAACTTCAAGCTGAAGCACTATGGTCCTGGCTGGGTGAGCATGGCCAATGCCGGCAAGGACACGAACGGTTCCCAGTTCTTCATCACCACGGTGAAGACACCGTGGCTGGATGGCAAGCATGTGGTGTTCGGCAAAGTGCTGGAGGGCATGGTAAGGGGGCAAGGGGTGGTGAGGGGAAAGGACTGGAAGAGGGATTTGCGGTGAGCGGGATTACCCCGCTCTCCTGCCTCCACTCTCCCTAGGACGTGGTGAGGAAGGTGGAGAACACGAAGACAGACAGCCGGGACAAACCTCTGAAGGACGTCGCCATCGCTGACTGTGGCACCATCGAGGTAGAGAAGCCATTCGCCATTGCCAAAGAGTAATCCCCTCTCCCAGCCCTGCAACACGGTGTGGGGCCCTGCGCCCTGCAAGGGACACGAGGGCAAGGGGCTGCGGGCCTGGAGCTGCCCGGCTCCCCCTCCTGCGCGTCCCTGTTGGCCCAGGGAGGGTGAGCAGCAGCAGAGCAGCTCTCCAGCCTACCCCTTCACCCAGCCAGCGGGCAGGGCAGGGCACTAGCTCCTCTTCCCATCACTTTTTTAAGAAGCACATGCACCAATAAATGTGACCAATGTGTTTTTTTAAAGAGTCGCCTCTCTTCTGCTTTTGGCAGGGGGAGGGGATTGCTTACGCATCCTCCCCCTCTGCTTTCACCTTTCACCAAGCCGAGCCCTGGTTTCACTGCGCAGAACAACAGAGCGTAGCCATCTGCCAGTCAAGCCTGAGTGATTTATTGATGCTGGGGGGTTTCCTCAGGGATTTTTCCAGCATGGTTCAGGGTCCAAAGGCTCCTACCGCAACCCCAAAACATCCAGGCGGAGGGCAGAACTCCTGTGCGCCCAGCAAAGGGGCTTTGGGGGGGCGCAGGGTGAGCAGTGCTGCCCCAGAGAGCAGCTATGGCTGCAATTGTACCACTGAGCTTCTCCCAGCCAGTTTTCCAGCCCCATCCTGGTAGGGAGGAGTTCTTTTTACCCCAGGGATTCTTCCCGCTGCTTGGCTGCTCACCACTGTAGCTGTGGGTGTGGAGTGGGTGCTTGGGGCAATGCCTGGCTGGAGGTGCAGCTCAGGGGGCTGTAGAGGCCCTGCAGCACCCCGCTGAGCACGGCATTGGGGAGCAGGTCTGCGAGGAAAGGGGGGAGCTGGAGCAGATTTTGTTTCCCTCCCAGGTCCCATTAAAAGGAAAAAAAAACATGTTTTTGGGATGGCCCAAAAGAGTCTTTTTCTTTGGAGGCTTTGGGGACCTGCTTCTTACCTGTGCCCAGGGGCTGCACGTAGGGGTCAGTGCAGAAGCCGATGACGGGCCGCTGGGAGGGCAGGGGGCTGGTGCTGCCATGGGAGAGGGGATGTTGGCACCTGGCAAAGGCTCCCACTTCCACCCCGGATCACCTGGGCGCTTGCGGATCTCCATAGTCCCCAACCCCTTCAAGTGCTTAACATGGGTGAGGGTGAAGATCCCGGCACCATGCAGGGTAACCCAGGTGCCAGCAGAGAAAGCCAATGGCACTATCCACTGCTCGCCTACTCACGGGGGACTGCTGGCCTTGGGGTCCTGCTGGCAGTGCTGTACCTTCAGGAAGTCCAGCACATCCTGGGGCAGCTCCTTGTTGTGGTACAGGACACCCTGCCGTGCACCGAAGAGGGGGTGGTCAGCACCCCAAAAAAAATAAACCACAACCCAAAATTCAGCACCGGCCGGCACCTTACCCGGATGTAAAGCTCCAGGCCCTGCCGGCGCTGCTCCAGCACTTTGGGCATCCAGTTGGGGACATGGCGGGGCGGGAAGTTGGGGACCTTGCAGGTCTTCTTGATCTAGGATAGAGCATGGGTACCATCATGGCCACCACAGTCCCACCCAGGTCCCCAGCCCGCAGTGCCCAGGGGTCTCACCCGCTTGTGCAGCGCCTGGAACTCGCTGTAGCGTTTCGCCATCGTGTGCCGCCGGCCATTGCACAGCACCTCCACCCTGAACACCTGTGCCACGGGGGGTTAACCACTTACATCCTCATCATCCTCATCCTCCCAGGACAGGCAGGGGCTTCCACTGCACCCACCCAGCCAGCCCCCCCGCCTTCCCGGCAAAGACCCCTGGGAGGGGTCAGGAATCTCCACCACCTAGTGTCCAAAACAGACAGAGCACCAACCCCCGAACAGCCAGGGAACTGCAACCACACCACCCCCGGGGGGGGCCCCGGCCCACATACACGCACCCCCCACCCCCACCCCGGGGACACTGGGGGGCATTCAGGGACACCGGGGAGGGGCACGTGGGGCCCTAACACACCCTTCTCCAAGGAAGGGGAGGACCCCCCCTGGGGACAGTCACGCCCTCCAATCCCTCCATAGGGGGGCCCCGGACAGTCAGGGACCCCTGGGGACAGGCCGCACCCCATCACTCCCATTTCCGCGGGGGCGCCCCCCGGGAACAGCGCGCCGCCACCCCCCGTCCCCTGCAAGGGCAGTGGGCGTTCCCCTCCAGCAGGGGCCCAAGGGCAGCTGGGGACGTCCATCCCCCCCCCTCTCCCTCCCCCCCCCCCCCAGGCCCAGAGGTGACCCCCAGGCAGGGAACCAAGGGAGCAGGCAGAGACACACACACACACACCACCCCAACCTCTGGGGGTATTCCTGTGATGACCTCCTGGGCCGTTTTTGGGGACCTCCACCCCAAGGGACAGATGGGCCCCTGGCCAGGGCCCCCCCCCCCCAAAGCAGGGACCCCTTGGGTCATGTGGGGACCCTGGCAGATGCTTGGGCCTCCAAACCCCTGGAGGTAGATGGAAGCCCCTGCATCCCCACTGGGTGAGCGGGGACCTGCTGGGGACATCCACACACACCCCTGGGCAGAGAGGACCCTCCAGCCCCTGCAACAGTTGGGGATGCCTCGGGCAGACGGGGGTGCTGGGGTGGGGGGACATGACACATGGACACACAGGACCCCAGGGTCTGATGGGAACCACCCCAACTGCTGGGAGAGCTAACAGGGATCCCCCAGGCCAGGGACACCTCCCCCCCGAAAGGGTAGAAGGATAGAGTGGCTCCCCCCCTCAGTGACTCCCTGGGGGTCAATCATGGACCTCTGCTCCTGGGACATGCAGGGACCTCCTGGGGGTTGACTTTGGGGCCTCCAGGCCCTGGGGCAGATGGGGACCTTCTCCCCTCCCCTCCCTTGGGGCAGAGGGGACCCCCCTCAAGACAGTGGAGGGGGGCAGGCAGAGCCCCCCCCAAGGGCAGGGCCCCGGGGCATGCAGGTACCCCCAGGACAGGGGCACCCCCTCTGTCAAGGGCAGAGGTTGCCCCTCCAGCAGGGACCCAGGGCAGGCAGAGCCCTCCAACCCCTGGGGCGGTGGGGGGGGCACCCCCAACCCCCGGGGCAGAGGGAGACACACGGACGGACACGGACACAGATACACACAGACACCCGGGGAGGCAGGGACCTCTGGCAGAACCTGGGGACCTCCACCCCCCAGGGCAGGTGGGGACACCCCAGGGCAGACAGGGACCTCCCCACCCACAGGTGTCAGAGGGGACGCCCAGTCCAGGAACCCTTTCAAAGCCCCACCACCACCAGCGGTAGGGACCCCTGGGGACAGGCAGGGACCTCCAAGCCCCAGGGCATGCACAGACACCCCTGGGGACCTCAGGCCCCAACCCCCACCCCCTTGCAGCCCCTCACCGTGTGCGCTTTGTCAGGGCTCCTTGCCGCTGCCTGGGACCCTGCTGTGGGATGGAGACGGCGATCATTGCCTGGGGGGCTGACAGAGGGGACCCCAAAAGCAGCCCAGAGCACCCCAAGGAAGGGACCCACAGGCACCACAGGGTTCCGGAGCCACCGCAGGGCTCCCGCTTGCCCGGGACGAGGGGAAAGGAAAGGGGGAAGTCAGCACCCGCTGCCTTTTCCTTTTTTTAAGGCAGAAGAAGGGGGGAGCGGTTTTGATGAAATCCTCAGCTGGGGTCCCAGGAAGGTCTGAAGGAGCAAGAGCTGCCCCAGGCCATGGGGGAAAGGAGCATCAAAGCCCTCAAAGGCTCCACGCTGGCTTCCTGGGGGCCAGTTCCCCGCCCTCAACCCCCAGGCCAGCCCCTGCTGAGCTCAGATCCTAAAAACAGCCACCCCCAGCTGGTGCTGGCAGCAGGGCAGAGAGCCAGAGCTTAATCAGGAGCCAGGCCAGGTGGCTGGGGCAGCGCCCAAGGTCACCCCCATCCTCGTCACAACAAGGCAGGAGCCTCCACTGCCTCCCACGGTATCCTCCACCACAGCCCACCAACAGCCAGAGCCTGTTTGCCCTGATAGAAGTTTTATTACAGAATTTTAATGGCACTGCAGGAGTAAGATAGTAGAGCCCTAAAACCCAGCCTGAAAAATATACATTTCACAGATATCGTTAACCCCCGGCTGCAGGTCCGGTCTTAAAGCAGGAAACTAGTTTCTCTTCAGTAAGAAAATATATGTGGCTAAATGAAAAATATACAGTTAGAAGAGTTACTGGCTTGCAAGCTGCTTGTCTGGGGGGGGTTAAACTTCTACCAGCTCCAGAGTGTTGAACTGGGGTTCGCTCAGGTGTAGAAGAGGAAGAGGTATAGTGTATAAAAAACAAAAAAAAAACCAAAAAGGCAAAGTTCAGGTACGCTCGTTTGCTCAGTCCAATTAAGAAATGGCCTTGGCTTCAGGTAGGAACGCTTCCCAGTACTTCACCAGCTGCAGAGAGGAGAGAGGGGGAGAGCTCAGGAGCCCGTGGGTGCTTTGCCAGCGGGGTTCGAGCCCAGAAGGAGTAGGGAAGCATTTTGGGGGAGCAGAAGCCCCTCCACAGTGCACAGTCCATGTCCCCCCCCCCCAAAAAAAAGGCATCAAGGGGGATGCAGTGCTTTTATTCTGTCCTGCTCCAGCCCGTAGAGCAGGACACAGCCACGGGGCAGGGGGGTTCACGCTCAAGCGGAGTGCAAACTCGCACGGCTGAGCTTCGAGAGGTAAAACCATGGCGGGGCGGGGGCTGGGGCTGCTCACCTGCTGCTGAGAGTTCAGTAACGTCTCAAGGTATTTAGTGACATGATTTCTGAAGTCCTTGGATTTCTCTTTCTGCAAGAGATGGGTGCGGGAGTGAGCACCAGGCTGAACAAACCACAAAATCCCTCCAACTTTTGGCTGGGGGAAGGACAAACCACCAAGATTTTCCTGTTCCTCCTGGGGCTCTGTTGGATGCTCTCAGCTGCCCACAGGAAGTGACCGGCACAAGATGCCGAAGAGGAAGCTCACCTCTGGCCCCAGTCCTGGCTCCCAGTACCTTTTCCCACCCACTCTCATTTTAACGGACACACTTCTCTGTGTAGAAGCCCCCTCTTAGCCCAAAGACATCAGCTCCGCCTGCAGTAGCGATGCCCCAACTCATCCCTGTAACCAGGTTTACAGATACTGCCAACTGCTGGGGTTAGGAGCCGAGGTGACCCTTGGCTAGCATTCCCAGCCAAGGCACATCAAGGCCAACCAGCTGGAGGCTGCACACTGAGGGCTGGGACAAACATACCTCAAACCGTATCACTTCCTTGCGGATGACTGCAGAAATCCGTTCGAAATCCCTTTCGTACTGTGTCACACGAGACTCCCACTGCAGAGAGAGGAAGCGCGCCATTGCCAGGGGAGGGGAGGGGAGGGGAGGTGAAGCCTTTGCTCCCCTCTCCAAGCAGTTTTGTAGCCATGACTCTTTGTGTGAGAGGCGCTGCTGGAGCAAAGCCCGGCATTTCAGGTCTTTGCCGCCATGGCAAGCTGCATTCCCTGCTTGCTGCAAGCTCAGCAAGGAAGCTGCGGGAGGTGGGACCGCAAAACAGCCGCGTCTGTGCCTTCCTGCAGGGCTTGCTCAAGGCTGGCTTATCCCCCTCTCAAGAGGTCCCCTTCTTGCTGCTCAGGGGCAGAGCGGGGGGGAAGGAGCTGAGCAGAGACCCCAGCGACTCCTCACCCCCTACCTCAGAGATCTCCTCTTTGGCCTGCTGCAGCTTGTCGGGTTTGTTGGCCCAGAGCAGCCTGGCCTCCATCTCCCTCTTCTTCTGCAGCATGGTCTGGGCATCCTGCCACCGCTGCCAGGTCTTCATGCGCTGGTCAAATGCTCCCTGAAAAGGAAGGAGCAGAGCCTGAGCTCTGCCGACAGAGACAGCCACACCTTTGGGAAGGGGGGGCACCAGCCAACAGCACAGCTGCTTCACCAGTCAGGTCCTGAGCCCAGCTCAGCTATAACAAAAGCTGAGCCAGAGCATGGACTTGCTCTACCAGCAAGGGACCCCAGGTGCAACATCAACCACCTCCTGCTTCGGGAGCAGCTTTGAGAGGGTTTGGCAGGAGAGGGGCATTGGAAAAGCCCCAGCTGCACGCACAGTTCAGCACAAGTCTGGGCAGGCCTGAGGCCTCCCCGCTGACCTAGCAGCACCCCAAGCATAACGCCCAGCCTGGCCTGGGCTCTGATCCAGCCCCCTTCAGTCCTGCTGAGAGCAGCCAGTACGAGGAGCAGCCCCACCATGAGCATTTCCTGCAGAGCCAAGCGCTCCCAGCTCCTGCTGACCACACAGCATGCTCCAGCAGCAGCCTGCAGACATCTGCTGGGGTGGCAGATGATTTTAGCAGGCCTGCAAATCACCAGCCCAAGCAAGGAGGACCCATTAGACTTCCGAAAGCGTCCAGCCAGCTCGTGGGAAAGAGCTAAAACCACAGAAAGCAGAGTCAGAAGGACAGAGCAGCCAAGAGACAGAAGTCTGAGGCAACACTGAGGCGCCTTATCAGAACATCCCAGAAAAGTCTTATTGCCTCCAGCACTATCAGAGATCTTGGCCCCGCTCTGGAGCACCCACCACACCTCCCAGTACAGACTGGCAGACCAAGGGGGCTTGTGCCTACTCACTAGGCTGTATTCTGGCCTCTGTAGCCTTCCAGAAACAACTGCTCAGAGACAGGACAAGCCCCCGCGGCTCACTTGGGATGTGGTTTCTTTCAGTCTCCAGCAAGGCCAGTGCACCAGGCAGGCTGGGGGACTTGGAAGGCTCAAGCTCCTCCCCAGTAGGTGCTTGGCAGATCTCTTTTGCAACACCCAGATCACAGGGTTAGTGCTCGCAGACTCTGCGTAGACACAGCCTCCACCCTCTGGAAGGGCTGAGGCCTCCTGCAAGCCATGAGCCTGCTCCACATCCCCCCTGGAGAAGAGCAGCACAGCCAGGCCTCACATACCCTCGTGTTCCAATCCAACCCCTCCAACACGTGCACAACGGGTCAAGCAGCAAGTTCGCCCTCTGCCTGGAGAGGTCAGAGGCAGACCATGCCCTGCGCTTGAATTTAGACCAGCTGCCTCCTGCCACACCGGAGATCAGTGCTAGGACCAAGCACAAATAGCCTAGAGCTTGCCCAAAAGGAGCGCTTACCCTCACAACCGAGAGAAGGCGAATGTAGTCTCCCAGGAGCTCGGCCAGGAGGAAGAAGTCATTGTTAGCCTGTTCCTGGTGTAGCTGTTCAATCTTCTCTTCCACCTCAGCCAGCTGGGACAGCGCCCGGGACAGGGCAGTGTTGTCCTCCGAGCTCCCCAGCATGGCCAGACTCTTTGCAAACTGGGCTGTATTCAACGCTAGCTCTAGTGAACAGAATAAGAGAGTCAAATCGATGGGCCTCGCTCCCACCAGGTGCTCTGCAAAGTAAAGCCCCCAACCTAGAGTTCAGCCCGAGGAGCCGCTTTTCTGTAGCCCCAGGAGATACCAGCTGGAAGAGCCAGCACTGTCTCGGTCAGAGCTGACAACTTCTGCGGCACGGCAGGAGGAGGGCCAGGCAGTTCCAGCCAGGGAGAAGGGAAGCAGCAGCATGGGAGGACAGGCAGAGATTTGCAGAAGTCAGCCAAAGCATGCTGAGGAGGAAAAACCATCCCCGCTCCCTGCCAGAGGACAGCTCAGAATTAACAATATCAGCTCTGCTCAGGTTTGCTACAGCAGCCTCCATCCCGCAGGACACCGGTTCACTTCAAAACCGTTGTCCTAAGCTTGCAGGGCCGGACAGAAGAGGTGGGATTACTGTTTGACTTCTGTCTCCCATGAAGAAGAGACCGAGAGTCCTTTATAGGAAGGAAGCACCACCATATCTTCTCAGGAGTGCCTCCCAGGACACCTGCGCGCTGGTGACCTCCAGTCAGGCACCTCATGAGGCTCAAACTGTCATGGGCCAAGCTACAGAGCAAGCGGTACCAAGCTCGTTACCTTTCCTGTGGTTCACCAGTGTTTCGACGACAGCATGCAACTTCCGTAGCCGCTGGTCCTCGCACTCCACCTCCTGCAGCTTCTCCTCGAACCACTGAAACGGGTAAAGCCAGAGGTGATTCCCACAGACGGCATCGCCGCAGGGCCACGGAGCTCTCCTTCCATCTCGCACCCAAAGCTTGAGCTGGGGAGAGCACGCAGCTCTGGAGCAAGGACCAGGACAGCCCAGAGGTGTCCAAATACTTACTATGTCCGATTCATTCATCTTGATGGTCATTTTACTGACAGCATCTGTAGCTTTGTTGAACATCTTCAGTATTCCGGCTCCACTCAGGGTCTGGGTGCCTACTGCTCTCGGGAGCTATACAGAAACAAAGAAGTTGGCTTTGCCAGGGGGTAAAAGCAGCCTGGCCAGCAGCCACCACAGCAGCATCATTCTCCCACACAGACCCTCGACAGCAGGGTTTCTGGCTCGCAGCTACAGCCAAGGATTAGCCAGACACTGCCCAAGCAGTGGCACAACCTGTACGGTATTTCAAATACTGGGACTGGAATGGTTTCCAAAGAGATGAGGAGTTCCTAAACCTTATGCTGCATCTGGGGTCTGCCTGTTCTGCTTGGTCATGGTAACGTAGATCTTTAAGAACCAGCCACGCTACTGGAATGCCTGAACCGAGGGCTTCCCAAGCTGCCACAGGTCATGCAGGCACACACAAGTGCTTTGGAGCATCGCTCCAGAAGCCAGCAAGTTTGTGGGGAGACACTGGAGCAGAGCGGTGCTTTGGTGCTGGGAAATACTCTACACCAGCCACAACTGTTTTCCAGGCAGAGCTGCGTCCACTCACCAGCAAAGCAAGGTGTTTTCATGACATCTGCTCCTATGTCAGAGCCCTCCAGCAAAGCATTAGTGCTGGAGTCACTCAGGCTAGGGTTTCCACCCCGGACTCAGGCTCTGAATTCTCCACATCAGGCTCACAGTTGGGCACGGTCACACTCTCCTTGGAGGAGCAGGGGCCACATCGGGCAGCTCTCCCTTAACATCTGAGCCTCAGGGCAAGCCAGCATGGGAGACACCCCCACACACCTCCAAAGAGTGGGCTACACTCCTGCCATGGATTTCAGACAACAAAGACTACCCATGCTCTCAGTGTGTGCCCCGCCATGATGTAAGCTGCTAGGCCAGAGCTCGTCGTGAGCATACAGTGCTTGGACAAGCATCGACAGACAGAAGAGTCCTGTCCTCGTCCTCACTGATTAAAAGCTCTTACAGGGTTCTGCTGCTTCTCACTGAGCTCTGAAGCATCATGCCTCGTTAACTGCTGGTGTACTGCTTCCTTCTGCGCTTCCAAGGTAGTTGCAGCTACGTTATTCCATGCTACTGACCTCCTCCTTTTCCAAGAACTCCCTGACATCTGGGTCCTGCAGCATTGTTGGATGGCTGACCACTCTCCGTAGGTACCTGCAGAGAGGAACGCACCACGAGTTATTTTGATTGTAGCAAACCTGGCTCTGAGCCATCACAGTGAGCTGCAACACGCTTGTTATTGCCTCTGAAATGGCAGCTCGGTAGCTGGAAGTCAGGCCCAGCAAGTTGTTGTCATCCACCCACCACAGTCCTACCTCCCTGGGGACTCTAGTGAGACCAGACTGCAAGACCAGACCTTTGATTAACACGTGCTAGAGCAAGAAAGTTACTTGAGACACCAAATGATCTTGAACAATGATGCTTTTCACAGATCTTTCGGAGGCTGGAGCTGGAGGGAGGATCAACATCCCAGTGCTAACTACAGTGGTCAACACAGGTGGCAGAGCAAAGGCCACCGGTGGCTGTGTAGTTTGGGTGCAGGCTGATAGAATTATTTCTCACCTGATCTGCACTGTTTGCACCATTACCATATTTTTGGGCTCCTGAGACAGCGCAGTTCTCTCCCTGCCGTGTCAGGGGAATTTGGGCAGATTTAGACCAAACACCAGCAGGGGCTTTAGAAGCAGGAGTCTGTTTTATAGAGTCAAAGCAACTCTCTGCAGTTGCAACTCTTTGGCAGCCTCCAGGTTCATGGCAAACCTAGAAGCAGATGGCTTTTCTCATGCAGGGAGGAGAGCTCAGCCAGTCTGACCTTTCAGAGGTCCCTTGCTTGGTTCAGGCATGAGGGGAGAGCTGTTGGGGTCTGTACCTCTCTAGAGCAGCCCGTCTTTTTTCTAGGAACTCTGCAGAGGAGGAATCTTCCTTCCCAACTTTCACTTTGGTCATTCCTAGCACAGAAGGAAAACACAATTAATGAGCTGCTTCGAACTCCGCACACAAGGGAGCAGGGTTTGTTACCAAGTACACACTATCAGTGACAGCAGAGGAGAGGCGTTTTAAAAGGAGAATGAGAGCTTGCACCAACAAGAGCTACTTGAAAATTTGAAATCTGCCTATACCGAACGTCTAGCAGAAGTCGACATCCAGAGAAGAGGGAAAGCGATGCCAGGCAAGAGTGGAAGGGCTGGACTCAGGTGTCTAGGCAAGACTACAGGTCTGGACTCAAGTCAACAGCAATTCAAGTGATAGTGCAGAGGATAAGGTTTTACTCTATGTTAAGCAGATACAGCAGCATCTACAAACTTGAACAACGCTTTGAGCCCAGAGCTCCAAGTATTGAGCCAGCAGAATTTTGTCTGTGCCACAGAACCCAGATTATTTTCCACACCTGCTTCCCACAGCTGCCCTGCAGCTTCCCCCTCACTTTGAGCCTGCAGGCAGGCCTGTCCCTCGGGCACAAAGCTCATTTTAGGACCAGCTCTAGTGCTCTGCACCTCCACCACTCACCTATGAGACTCTTCTCAGGCGGTGGAGGAACGATGAACCCATTTTGGGCATGCTTCTCCGACAGCTTCTCATAGAGACCCAGAAAGTCACTGAACCTCCTTTTCACTGAGAACTGCTTGCTCCTGAACATTGGCATGCTTGTCTGGGGGGGAAAAGAGACAAGATTCGGATCAGACTTGCCCAGGGAAGCTCACCCTTGCACGCACAGCCTTGCTAGCTCTATCTGCCATCACTTCTGGGGATGAAGTAGGACAGCTTGGGCTCTGCAAGATATGAGGAATGAATAGAGCAAGCTTCGGCCTAGGTTTTCAGCAGCTTGCCTCCTAACAGTTCTCCTTGGAGAACTCCCAAGCAGCAGTATTAATGCCACTAAATAACAGAGCAGCTGGTCCTGCGGCCACAGGCTGCGTGGTAAGCCCTGCCCATTGCCTAATCCCATCATCCCTGCTCCCTGCAGGAACAGGGACTGCTGTCAGGTCAGACTTTATCACAAAATAGAGGGGCCATCAGTGGCTTTTGACCGTGCTCGCAGAGTCCCCTTCACACACCATCAGCTTCAGACCACAGGATGCCTGTAGTCCAGCAGCCACCATACAGACAGCTAGGAACAGCTTTTTGCAGAGCTCAGAGAAGCACCCCACAGCTCCCAGCTGCAGAAGGCTTGATTTCTTGCAACTAGCCCAGGAGAGCAGGTCCTGACACAAAACTAGCTACAGCAGCAGCTCTTCAGCGAGAGCAGAGTTCAGGTCAGCTTCATCCGATGCAACCATCGGCATGGAACCATTAGCAACAGCCCCAGCATCTGGGGCTCTTCCTAACAGATGTCCTTCCTGCTGCTCGCTCCAACGCCGAGCACCACTATCAGCCAGGACTGCAAAGAGATAACTGGCTGGAAAAAAAAAAAAAAAAAAAAAAAAAAAAAACCAAACCAAAAAAAAACCCACCAAAAAACCCAAAAAACAGCCTTCTTCCAAACAGGTTCAAAACCTACTTCTCAGCTAGGCTCATCCTTTGATCTGTAGGAGTGGATTATAACTCCCGAATCCATGTAACAAGGTATTCAGACCTCCTGTCTATTTAGGTCACCACTGGCTTGGCCAAGAAAGGACAGTCCAGCCATCTTCAAGCATGGAAAAATAATGACACCCCATCGCAGGAGCAACGAGTTAGACATACCTGCGTCGACACTTTGTAGGCTACATACGCATTCATGCCATCCCCTGTGGAAAACAGAAGCAAGGCATTAGCATCACAAGATGAGCAGTGTCACCTGAATGCAAAGCACAAGGCTCCTGCAATCTTTCAGCCTTTGCCTGCTTCAGCAATTCCAGTCTTTGATCTGATGGGGCCCCAAAGTCTTTGCACAGGACCGCAGGCAGCACCTCGCTGCAGGACCCTGGACCCCTGCCCACTAGGCATTTCCCCAACCCAACTGCTTAGCCCTCCTTTTACTTCCTAAGGCAGCCAACACCGACAATCAGGCACTTGTTACCCCAACAGCATTTGGGCCAACTCCACGCATCTGCTCAGCATGCAACAATTTGGCAGCTGTGCAGCACATGAAGCAGTCTATTCAGTGGATGCAGGTCAGACAGCCCCTGGCTGCATGCGGTTTGATTCCAAAACATCACAGGCAGCTTTCTCCAGCTAACACAGAAATCTCCTTGTTTGGCAAAGGGAGGGTTTACCTGGTAGTTCAACTGAAAGGCATCTGAAGACGTGTGATGCCATCCCTGATATGCCTCTGATTTACAAGTCAGTGCACCTCTCAGCTCCAGAAATGATGAAGCACAGAGTGAGAACAAGCTGCCAGACATAAGGCTGCTCCACTGGCTGGGATCAGGCGTTACTTGGGGTTCTCTGCACCCCAAGGACTGCCACGTAGCTGACCAAGTTCCTCTGACCCCCACTTTCAACAGAGAAGCCCCCCTCTTGCTTCTCAGTTTGAAACCAGAGCTGCTTCCCTGGCGAGCATGGATGCTAGGGAAGGTGGCAGAGCATGGAATAATACACTTCGTTTTAGGCTGAGACAGTTTTGCCTCCCCCCTGCCACCTGCACACAGGACAGCGCTGCCTGGAGGCCAAGTCGAGTTGGCCACCACAGTTCCAGACACTGAGCTCTGCTACTGCAAGCATCAGGTTTCACCCTCCCAAAAAACCTGCTCCTGGCTCCCTGCCTTTGAGGTCCCCAGCTTTCCAGAACCTGCTTCTGCCTCGCTCGTTTGTGACCTTGGCATTTTGCTTTGTGGAGCTTCATTTCTTCTAGATGTTAGAAGAAGCCTTGGAGAAGTTACTCCAGGACCAAGCTTGCACTTGCAGAGAGCTGGAAAGCTGGAGCTGTGGCACGTGGAAGAGACAGCTGCGTTGGGTCTTACTGCCAAGCCTAGCTTGTCTAACTGTGCTTCACCACACAGCAGGACGCTGTTAACTCACCAACTTTCTCCGGGTCGCTCACTCCTACCATCAGCTCAAATTTGTCCTCCTGTTCCTCCTCTTCCAGCTGTTTGGAGCAAGCACACAAGGATGGTGAGTTAGAACTAGAAAGCCAGGCTTCAATCCACCCCAGACCACGAAATCCCATACATTACGGGGAGCTTGTCACACTGCCAAGGCATCTTTGACACTTCAGCATGGCCAAGGCCATTCTGCAAAGCCCTCGAGCTTCTCACTTGTGTCCAGGCTACGTGTTTCAAGGATCCCAAACTGGATTTGTCATTACAACACTGCTACTGGCACAGAGCAATGTACAAACTGCTCAGCTCCGAGGTGAAACTCTGCGGCATTGAGCTTCAGCTCTGTGCAAGACAGTTCCCTTTGGGCACTTTTACATCGTGATTTCAGTTCTCATCTGAAACAGTGCAAGGTACTGAACCTACGCAGAAAGTGAAGTTGTACTGCGTAGGTACGCGGGGATCAAGAGCCAGGACAGCGACTGGCAGACCCAGTCTGAGCAGGTCTTTCCACCGCACCCTGCTCTGCTAAAGGCCAGCGGGCGGCTACACCAGCACTCCTGCCCCTGACAGGCCAGAGGCTTCAGGCTTGCTTAGAGCACGTTGCAGTGCCTTGTTAGTGGAATGGGCAGAATGTTAGAAGGACTGGGCAAAGCAGAACCAAGACTGGCCTCAGACACCCTTTGGTCTCTGAAAGTGACAGCTTATCAGCGTGCTGATCAGCTCAGCATCCTGGCCTAGTTTTGGATTGCTCCTTCACTTAAGCCAGTCTGAAGCCAACCTGAGACACCACTCCTGACGGCACCGCAGAGCCAGTCCTCATGAGCTCAGGGGTGCTTGGGGCAGAAAAGGAGCACTTCCCTTGTCCCCAAAATAGTTTCAGTCTCTCTACAGGAAAAAAAAACAGATTTAGGCCAAGTACCACCTGATTAACTGGGCTTGGCAACCAGACTCCCAAGTTCCACTTCAAGACCCAGGAGACTGTTTCTTTTAAAAACATGGACAAGAGCAGCTACACCACCTGCCCCATCTGTGGCAACGCAACGTGCTAGAGCCCTGAGTCAGAGCTCAGACCCTCAGGACCAGATCAGCCACTTGCAATTTCAGCTTCGGAAGCAGTCCACACCACCATAGGAGCAAGAATGGTGTCAGGCTGACCCGAACCCCACTTCAGCAGCATCAGTCCCAGACCAATGGCCTGAGATACCAGCCAGGGCATCCAATATGGCAATTACATTAATTGCGTCATTTAAGATGCATGTTTACAACTAAGTAAACAAACAGATTCCTGCTGATTACAGTCTGAAAGCAGCAGGTCAAGTTGGAAAGCTCAGAGTGATTCTCACCTCCTCATAGCTCTTTGGAGGGTTTCTAGAAGAAGAGCTTGCAGCTACTTCTAATGAGGGGGCAGGATTGGATGCTTTGGCCACTTCCTTCTTCTGTTTGTTTTGCGAGCTGTCTAGAGACAACTCTACTGTGGCATCTGTCAAGAGAAGTTTGCAAGGGTCAGCCTCTCTGCTTTGGGTTTCTAGAAAGGTAATTTCAATATTCTTGGAGAGGTTCACGGGATCTAGGAAGTAACAATAGTCTTAATCAGCAAAAAAAATCCATAGGGAGGACACCTGTAAGCAGTGGGAAGAGCATGACTTAACACATCTTTACTGCAGTTAAGAGCATTGGATCAATCCTGCTGGCGACCACAAAGTTAATCCAATGAACTTCTTATGCTAGGAGGAGCCAGACATCACCTCCTTGCCATGTGCTAGAGGAGCTGCAGGCCAGAACAGCTAAAGCCGAGCTGGATTTTTACAGGGCACGCAGGCCAGCCTGGAAGGTGGGATCCTTCCCACTACGCTTCTCGACAGAGAGGAAGACAAAATTTTCATCTGTTAGCAGCTGCCTCCAGAACTGACTCGGATGCCTCTGCCAGTGGCATCCTACCACACCAGGGCTGGGGAAGGTCTCACCCTCCTCGTTTTCCCCTGCTGAGGGGCACTGTGGTTCCTGTTCCCTGGGAACAGCCACATCTTGACTGGATATGCTTCCTCCACCTGCACGGAGGGAGGAGAAGGTAAAGAACAAAAGCCTTTTAACTTGGGGAAGACACTCACCACCTTACAGTTTAAGGCAACAGAACTAAAGCAAACCCCACTTTAATCCTCTTCAGCTTCCAAACAGTTAATCCTGCCACATGATTACGCTAGAGACCTGGAGGAGGCTACTCCCATCTTCCCAAAAACACCACCAGACCTTAGCACTTCCAGAGCGGACAGGAACACGAGTTTGAGATAAGGACCTGTGATACTCCAGAAATATCCGTGATCTGCATGTCACGCTTAAAAGCAGATGACTCCAGGCTCAGAGAGCTCCAGCAAACACCCAGTAGATACAGACTCACCTGCAAATAAGTCCTGATCATCTTGCTCTACAGGAACCCCATTCTCTTTGGAGGCGCTGCTCACAGGGAGAAGAGTTTCCCTTTTTGGTGCCGTGGGCTTGCTCTGTAAGAGAATTAAATGCACATAAACAGGAGGTTATTTACACTGAGGAATGGAGGCTGGAGGACCAAACAGATCACCTTCCGCAGCCGCGCAGAGTCACTACTATGAGTCTCATGTGAGCACAGCGGCCAGAGGACATCAGACTGCTTCTCTTCCACCCACCCTTGAACGTTACGATCTCTGCCAGAAAGCTGCTGAGCCATTAAGTTAAGGACACTGTGTGTCACATGAAGCTTCAGAGCCAGATTTGACTCTGATTTTTTAGCAGAATGGGAGGAGGTAGCAGGTCACTGGGTTGTGCCAGCCCACAGGCCAAGTGTCAAAGCCCCAGTCCTTCAGCTGCGGGTATCAGGAGCAGTATGCAGTCAAGCGCTCCTGTTCACAACACCCAAAACACACCCGGCCGCACCATTTCCAGGTAGCAACTTGCACACCGGCACCAACACCACGTCAAGGCAGGTGGGCAGCACTAGGGAGATTCCTGAGCTCAACTACAATGAGCCGAGCATGCTGCCCACAGGAGATCCCTTGGGAAAGCCAAGATGTCACCACCGGTGGCGGAGACCCTTGGCAATTTGCTTGCCTGAAGGCAAAACGCCAGGAACCACGGGAGCCTCATCAAGCTGCTTAACTTGTGCTAGTAGTTAAACCGCCACCACGAGCCAAGCTGCCCTTCCCTAGAGGGCTGGTTAGGGCCCAAGCGAAGGCAGACGGGCCGCTCTTTAACGCCGCAGCTTGCTTCTACTTCCAAGCGGTCCCAGAGGAGCTCACGGACTTCGCTGGACTAAAGCTGAGCACAGCTCTTGATGTTTTGCAGAGCGATGCTGGCAAAGACTCGCACACCATGCTCTCCGACCCAAGCTCGGCCAGGACGAGCCAGCTCCAGGGCTGGGACTTACAACATGGCTAATCGTGCCACAGCAAACTGCCCCTTTGGCATGCAGCTTCGCCGGGGGGGCCATCCCAGCTACTGGGAGCAGGCTGGGGGACAAGGTGAAAGCAGACCCAAGAGCTTGTACACCAACCAGTTCACCGCAGCAGAAGGCAGGGCTATTTCTGCATTCCTGCTGCAAACTAGCGCTACGGACGCCAGCCTCACAAATCATCCCTCATTTTGCAGGCAGGCAAGCAAGTACAAGTTATTCCAAGCAAGAATCGGACAGCAAGCGCTATTCTTCAATGTCTTAGCAGAGAACAAAACAGGTCTTTGATGGTCAGTAAATGGAGCAACTCTGAACTGACAGGCTCCTTCAGTGCTTTCTTCAGCGAGGAAACATCGCTGGTTCCCACTGCTCCTGAAGGAGTAAAGCGGTGCTAAAGCAGCTCCTGTTTGAGGTGGGCCCAAGTCTTTAGGTACATAAAACATCAGTGTCGTCTGATGGTGAGTCCTCCCGCATCTTAGGATGTTTTCCTGGAGGAGAAAGCTGGAACCGCTCCCAGCTTGGATCAGAACTGTTACAGGCAGGAATTACATTCGCTAGTGATGGAGAGCGGGGAGCAGAGACCCACGCCAAACATCACACCCAGACCTCCCCAGGGGCCTCCAGACAAACCTCCAGCTGGTGACCACACCAACAAGAGGGCTACCACCGCAGTGATCTCCTCCAGCCAACAAGAGGGCTGCTAACACCACAGTGACCCACAGTGGGGACATTTGTAGCAGGTCTCCTTTAGATCCTCTGCTTCTGCAGGAGCTCTTCAAGCTGGTAAAGATAACCCCCACTCTATGTGGGCAGGGTAAGGCAGGCTCTGGAATTTACCTAACAAGTCCTTTTCTGCATTTCAGAGCTGGGAGATTATTTACTTTTCTACTATGACCAGGTTCTCAGTTTGCCTTAAATTTAGTTTCTAAGACTACAAAAATACCATGCCCTGTTCCTACTTCTCCATCTGCTACTACAGAAAAGCCGTGACCTCTTTTAGATCAGCCCATGACACAACACCCGCCATCTCGGAGGCCTGATTTCACACACCCTCACTATAAGAGGCATGCAGGCAGAAGCTCCCTACGTCCCCCACGGCAAACCTGACGCCTACCATGGGGAAGGGTTGGAAAACCCGGCACTTGAGGGCATCCCGAGAGAGGACTGCAATCACACAGCGATCCAACCCTCATCAACAGATGGATGAGGTCCAGCTCTGGTTATATTTGTGTATAAGCAAATGCTTCTTTACTGGCTACTGTAAGACAGCACCGAGCCACCTGAAGGCCAGCAGCCGGGTGGATCTGCCTCACAGCCCAACTCCCCTGCTTCACAGAAAGTGTTTTGCTACCACTCAAGGGCAGACAGACAAGCAAAGCCATCAGGTCGCACGGAAGAGCCAAGTATTAGTTATGACAGTTCCTTCAACAACAACACTAAGCACCTGATAAGCTGCTTTAGCTTAACAGACTCCAGTTTCAGCAAAAGGATGCTTTATTTGCATGAAAACCCACAGCAGTTGGCGCTTGTCCGTTCTGGTAGGCTGCCTTTACCACAAAGCAAGAAGCCTGCATCTTCCAGTTCTTCAGTGAAGAAAGGTCCTGAGAAGTTCGAGACCATCTCCATACCCTGGTACCGGGCAGAGGTACCAACGTCCTCTTGCAAGGCCAGGGTTGCACTTTCCCACTCCGTTATGCCCAGACCAATGTGAGAGTTTCATCTCCACAAGCTTACACAGGGTGGAATCTACCCACATCTCCCCAGCTCTGCCTCGTTCTCTGCTGCTAAGCCACCAGCAGAAGGCAGACTGCTGCTGAGCGAGCACGGCTCGAGGATGCCAGGGCAGCACCAGGTCAGGAGCTTCATCAGAAGCCAGACAGAGGCAGCTCTGGCTTTGTGCCCCGTGATAGCAGAAGCTTGGCCAGGCCACCTCTGTCCCCAGCAGCGGACAGGTCCACATGTTCACAGCCGGGGTCTCCTGCTTGAGGCCTCCCTGTGCCCGGCCCAGGGAAAACATCAGGGCTGGGAAACTGCAGACAGGAGAAGGTTCCTGGAGAGCTTTCTGCCAGAGACACCAACTCCTCCTGCCCTGCCAGCAGGAGCAGGCAGGCTGGAAAAAGCCTGGATGAGGCAGGCAGAGGCCAGGGTGTCAGCCCTCACAGGGGACAACTTTTGGAAAAACCTTGGCCTGCAGCGTTTGAGCAAGAGCCTGCGGAGGAGCCGGCTCCTGCAGCCCCTCTAGCAGAGATCCTCGCTCAGTGCAGATGTCAAACCCAAGAACCAGAGGCCAGCAGCTGGCCAGGAAAGGATTCAGGCTGGGAAAACACCAGACAGTGTTTTAACTCCCCTCTTGTCTGCTGGTCACTGTCCGGAGCAAACATGGGCACAGCTGGCCAAAGCTGGCATGAGTTAATGCAACAGCCTCCAACAATCAGGGAATCATGCACTCAAAAAAAAAAAGGAAACCCTTTTCCCCCCTTCAGCAGGGAGATCATGCACAAACCAGGTTGCTGTGGCGTGGCACAAGTACCACCAAACCTTTCTAGACCCTCCTGCAGGCCAGCTGCGCTGGTACAAGGCAAAGGAGGTCACCAAGGTGTTGGTGACCCTCCTCACCATCAGCAGGGGACACTGGCTGCCTCCTGTCACCTCAGCCCTGCTGCACGGAGGGGTTTGTCCCACACTAAAGGCAGCAGGCACCACGCCAGCCACCTCAGCACCCTCTAGATGTTGAGGGGACAAGAGCTGAGGCTAGAAGAAGGGAGACAGGGCTTTTCCCCATGACGTCTCACAAGCTGTGTAGCAATGACACTGAGCAACGGCCACCAGCGGCAGGTTTCAAACCGGCAACGCCGCCCACTCACAAGTTACTCCAACCCTGATCTGAGGAGGGGAACATCAAGCAGCAGGCAGCTGCCCCCAGCGCCATGCCCAAACCGCAGGCAGGGACATCTTCACACTGACAGGCTCCTTTGAGACACTCGGGTTCTGCAAGAATTGACAGGTTATAACCCTGGGGAAGCAGAGACCAGCCCAGCACGAGCCGTTCCATAGTCCTGCAGCCAAGGGAGCTGCCTGCTCCCCCAGGGCCCGCTCCCTGGGCCCCTCCACAGCCACCCAAGGCACCCGAGGTGCTCTCAGGGAGGTAGGAGACGCCGGGCTCCCTGCATGGACGAGCACCCTGGGACGTCACCCCGCTCCCCTTTCATTTTGGTGGGATTTGGGGGTTCCCCCCCTTTTCTTTAACCACACCGGGAGGGTGCCACGCCGTTGCCTGCGGGCACCGGGCTGCCATTCAGAGACGGGCCCCCCTCACAGGCATGGCCGGGCCCCGCCCCACAGCTCCCCCCTAGCAGCCGCCGCGGGCCGGGCCTAACCCCGGGGCGCTCGCTCCGCCCCTCACTCACGGTGCCGGTGAAGATGTCCTCGCCCTCCGTGTCGCTGTCGGCCGCCCCCGGCGCGTCGCTGTCGCCGCCGTAGGGCTCGGGGAAGGGCGGAGGGAGGCGCTCGGCGGGGGAGGGAGAGCGGGAGCCGCAGGCGCCGCCCGACGCCATGTCCGCGCCGCCGCCGCTTCCGCCTGCCACAGCCGCGGCGGAAACCGCCGCCGTCGCCTTAACCCGCAGGGGCGGAGCCACAGGGGCGGCCGGCCTTCTGATTGGGCGGTGTCTCCGCCCGCCCCGCCCTCCCCCGCCAGGGGGAGCCAATGAGTGGCACCACTTTTCCTCCGCGGGCAGGCGTCTCTGCGTTCTCATGGAAACGGCCGCGCGCCCGGCGGGGCGGGGGGAAAAAGGCCTGCTGGGACGTACCATTGCGCCGACCGAGGGGGAGCGCCCCGCCCCCCCCCCCCCCGGGGCAGTGGGCGAGCCCAGGCTTGAGGGGACGGTGCGGGTCCCCCCGCGGGCGGCAACCCCTTAGCCCCCAGCAGCGGTGGCCGCGGTCCCTCAGTACCCCCCGGCCAGCCGTGGTCCCCTCAGTGACCCAACCAGCCCTGCTCCCCTCAACACCCCAACCCAGGGCCAGGTCTGCGCAAGCCTCAACCAAGTGGCCATGGTCCCCTCCACTCCCAACCCCCGCCCAACCTGCGGTGCCTAGGCCCAATCAGGAAGGCCACAGACCTTCCATGCCCCAGCCAAGCTTGCGGTAGTCCCTTCCAACTTTCCTACCAGGACAGCCAACATCCCTTGAGTACCTGAACAGAGGTGTCCATGGTCCCCCTCATGCCCTGACCTGGCTGCAGTCCCCTCAACAGCTCAACCTGGGACAGCTGCCATCCCCTCCACGCCCTGACTGGGATGGCTGCCTGTTCAGCTTGAGGGGTTTGGGGAGAAGCCCAAGAGAGGCAACACTACTGTAAACCACCTTGATCCTTCCTTTTCCCCACCTTTGATTCCTCCTCTAAAGAGCCCATAGGTCTCATGCAAGCTCAAAATGCTCTTCCCTGCATCCCAAGATTAGCTCCACCCCTCAAGACATCCCAGGATGAGCCCCATATCCCTAAGACAGTGACTCCTTTTGGTCCAGCTGCTCACTCCTGGTGATGGGTCACCACCACCCCACAGGGCTGGTGGCTCCTTCGGGACAGTGCCAGGAAGAGCCAGGCAGGGAAGTAGGTAAAGCAGAGCTGGGTAAGACGCCCTAGATTTCCATCAGCTTTGGGGCTAAGGGAGAAGATCCCGACGCAAATGGGGTCCCTGAGCTGCTGGACACCCCTCAGCTGAATTAATTCAACGAGTGGTGCCCCAGGGAGGGGGATCTCTTTCTCCCAGCAGGAAGCGTTGAGGGGGCTGCTGGGTGGTGTGGGTCCCTCAGTTGTGGGAGAGTGACCAAGAGAGACAAATTTCCCTTCTTTTGCCTCAGCCGTTCCCTGCAACGAAGTAGCAGAGTTCAGTGAAGACCTCCAGCCCTTCTGCGTTGGAGCATTTGGTTTCATACCTGATTGCAGCAGTGTTGCACTCTCCTCCTCTGTCCTCGCTGGCTCTCGAGGCGAGGAGCGCTCTCCCAAGGTCTGCACTCTGCTCCATTGCAAACCAAAAACATCACACAGCTTATCCTTATCTTGAAGGACTTGCAGGTGTCCTCCTCTCTTCCTCCAGATCAGCAAGCAGCTGCTGGTTCCCTTCTGTCTGAAATTGTCTCCAGGGTTTGTAGTGGCAAGGTCCAGCCTTCTGCCTACAGGTGGGTCCCAGATCACCTCAGTGGGTTAACACTACAGGTTTCACCCCAGTGACAACCTGCCAGCCTCACTCTTTTGAAGCAACGTAGCAGTGGATGGCTAGGGACACACAGGGATGAACATTGCTCTCCCAAAAAAAAAAAAAAGAACTTTCCAGCAATAAAGTGTGAGGAGCAAGTGGAGAAGGCTTTGAACCTGCTTTGGTCAAACCTGATTGAGGGCAAAGGCTGAAGCTGTAGGACACCAAGATGAGCAGGAGAGGCATCACGATGACAAAAGGAGCTGCCAGAATGATCTGGAACTCCTTCCAGCTGGACCTTGCACCCTTTTAGATGATTGATGGCCTGCACCTCACCTCTAGCATCACACCTGCAGCATCTCTTATCTTTGTACAGCTGTATCCAGGCACCTCAGTTGCTCCTCTGAAGCATGTTTCAGAAGCCAGAACCCAAGCTGTCTTGATAAGCCATGGAGATAATAAATCCCACCCAACCGCTCAGCCGGTCACACCCTTATTTTCTGCAAATTCTCCACATGCATTAGTTTGACCTCTGGAGAACATCAGTTAAAGAGTTTCTTCACCTATGCGGGGTTGGAGCTCAGGCACATACGAAAACTACCAGGCTGAGGAGGAGACAACTTTCTGGTGCAAACCTCTTTGAGATGCTTTATCATGACCATGCCTGCAAGCCTTTAGACTAATTAGCCCTTGAGAGCTCAGCAAAGAGAGGAGGTGCCTTATTACCCACCCACATATGTCAAAGAGCTCCCATATCCTCCCCGCATGCACCCAGATGCATCCTCCTACACTCACAGACCTTTCCTTTCCCCTCTGGGGAAGCTCTGCCCCCGCCTTTTCCCTGCCTCATCCCATTTTCTTCCACCCCTCCTCCCCTGGGGGCCCTTCCTGCCTCCTTCCCCTTTAGTGATGGATCCCCATGCCCCTGTCCACGGTCTCCCGCCCACCGATGCCCCCAGGCCCACTGTGCTTACAGCTGAAGCTGTCCCCAGAAGCTGGAGGAGCTCATTAAATCACCTTTTTATTTTATTTCAAGTGCTGTACACAAAGTCACTCACCCCCAGGTGCTCCCAGCACCCCTGTGCAGACCCTGCCTCGACACCCACCATGATCCAGCACTCACTGCTCCTGGGTGCGAGGCCAAAAATAAGCTACCTGCCTCCCTGTGTCCCAGGCACCAGGGCAGGTCAGCATCAGCCCTCTCGAGCGCCAGCCCTGCCAGTGCCCAGCTTCACCCAGAGTGCCCCGCACCAGGGTAAGTGTTCACTTTGAAACATTAAAGGTGCAGCATTGGGCCCTGCCCATTCCTGGCACTGCTGGCCCCCGGGGCTCAGCACAGCATGGCAGCCTCCGATGGCAGCGGGGAGCATCTGCGGGGAAAGGAAGAGGTCAGAGCGTCAGGCTGTCATACTCATGCTGCCAGCAGCTGCCTGGTGCCCACCTGCCCAACCGCCCCAGGGTGCCCTACAGCTTCTGGCAAAATTGCTGGCAGGGGATCCCCCCCCCCCGTTTTTTTGCCCCCCACTTCAATTCATCCCACAGGGATGTGCCATCGAGGTGCAGTGAACCCGATGCAAAACACAAAACCCAGCACCAGCCAGCACAGTCCCAGGATCACTAAAACCAGGAGCAAAGCCCAGCAGAGGTTTGGGGACTTGTGTCCAACAGGGTCCCCAAGGGGGCAGAAGCAGCAAGGCCCCAATGCAGTCTGCTGCATCTGAGGGACCCCTGGCAGGAGCCATGAGCCGTGCCAGGCAGCACTCACTCCATCTTGGCTTCCAGGTGGTGGACGGTCTGCTTGTCCAGATAGCGGCAGAAGAGCGAGAGGAGGTTGCTGGGCAAGAAGAGAGGCTCCACCAGTGAGGGCTTGGGCACTTGTGACAGCTCCCGGGCAACCAGGAACACCGTATCTGTCCTGGAGGCATTGACACAGGGGGTTGAGTGTCCCACTGGCTGGCAAACCCCAACCCCGGCATTTGCACGGGCCCCTCACCATGTCTCGAAGTCCCCACTGTGTGGCTCCAGCGGCGCATCAGAGGACAGCAGCCTCTCCCCATGGCTCAGCATGGAGTAGAGCAAGGAGATCCCAAACTGAAGGGAAGCAGCAGGAGGAACGTCACAGCCAGCAGCAGTGGCAACCTGGGGATGCCACACACCTCTGCCCTGCTTGGGGCCACCTACCTGGTTCTTCAAGGCCATGGCAAGGGGGAGATCAGGGGACTTGGGCAGAGGCCGGGTCATCTCCTGCAGGACCTTGATGGAGAGGGGAGGCGAAGCAGGGGTCTGAGACCGTTTGACCCATCATGGCCACAGCCCCATTCCCAAGCCCCAACCCAACACCTGGGAGAGACACTGCACCCCACACCGCCAGGAGGCGACCACCACCAGGGCTGCTTTAACCCCTCCTGGAGACCTTTCTCCTCCTCCTCAGGGAAGGAGAGAGGCTCCTGCCTCATTTCAACCCTACCAGCTGCCTGGCCAGACTGGGACCCAGCAAGATGGACAACCCCCCCCCATAGCCCAGGGTGCCCCCCCCTTCCCAGCAAGAGCAGCAGGGGAAGGAGGCAGCTCAGGGTGCCCCTGCTCTGGCTGGACATGCTCACCTCGTCCTTCTTCATGAGGAAGGGCAGGTGGTGGGTGACGGTCAACAGGATCTTCTCTGCTTGCTCCCGGGACAGGTGGGGCAGCAGCCGGGCCATGAGCTTCTTGCCCTTCTGTACACACAGGATTTGCAGGAATTCATCCTCTGCCTCCCTGGGGACGAAGGCTCCCATTGGCACAGATCCCAAGGGACCTGTAGCACCCCTGTCCATCCAGCAGGACCAGCAGCAGCTCCAGTGGAGGATGAGGCTGGTGGGCAGGGTCAGCACAGGCCATGGTGGCACATGGAGAACAGGATCCAACCCATGCTGCCCCCCAGAACCACTTGTCTGTGACCATCTGAGCCCAGCAAGGGCCAGGACATGCTGCCCACTCCCCTCTTCCCATGGCACAAACTCACTCTTCACTGCTGCAAGCCCTGATTTTCAAGGCTTGGTAGATACGCTCCACTTCTTGGTTCTTCTGCTCCTGACAGCAGGGCTGCTGCTCCTTTGGGGCCAGAGACATCTTCCGCTGCATCTCCTCCACTTCCAGCAGCTGCAGAAAGAGCTGGAGAAACCACATGGGGTAAGGATGCAGCTTGGAGCATCCCCTGCCTGCCCATTACCCAGGAGCTCTGCCCAGGCAGACATCCCCTCACAGAGCTCCTTGGATGAAAACCCAGCGCCTCACTCACCTTCTCAATCCTGTGCAGTGCCCGAAGCCGGTGGCTCCCCGCAGCCTTCAGGAGGGGAGAAAGGAAGGCACAACAGTTACAGCTAGCACCAGACACCACTGCTGGCAGAGAGGTGGGCCAGCTGCTCCCTGGGGATCAGAGGTGGCTTCAGGATACAGAGCAATGCCACAGGGAAGCCACGGCCAGTTCCAACCTCCCCGAGCCTCATCCCACCCCTCAGTAGGGAACAAGCTGCCATTGCAGAGGCGGCACCCGCTCCAACCACACACCCTGTCCCACAGGGCTTGGGGCAGTGCCCATGCTTGGTTGCAGCAATTCCTAAAGCTCCTGCTAAAGGTGCTCCAGGGCCTGGGGGAAAGCTTGGAGCAGCGTCCCTGGGCATCTGGGGCACCAACCAGCCTGACTCCCCCTCACCTACCTCCTCCACCAGGGCATGGTGCACAGCATCGATGGCCCGGCGAGGGCTGTAGCAGGTGGACACCGCGACCTGACCCAGCGAGCCTGCGATGCGCACCACTGGAAGAGAGATGGGACGTGGTGAGACTACGTCCTACAACCCGTGGCCCAGCCCCCACCCCAGGCCCTCACCAGAGTCATATGTCTCCACTTTCTGGATGAACGGTGTGACCAGCTTGGGGGGCTCCTGCTTGTTGCGCCGGCCAAGCAGCTCCTCCTCCACCTGTTTGTGCTCCAGCCGCTGGTAGTATGTCTGTAATGACAGGCATAGCCAGGAGGGAAGCTACCATGAGCCCAAGCACCCCTCTGGCTCCCAAAGGGATGAAGCTCCAGCCCCAAGGAGCAGGGTGAAGCACTGGTGCTGCCAGCAGGAGCTCACCTGGTAGTAGTAGTCATCATCCATGTTCTCGCTCTGCAGCTGGATCATCTCCACCTTGATGACCCAGTCCTTCTCCTTGGAGGTCATCAGCCCAGCATACAGATCCACTTTAGGAGACCACAGCTTCTTGGGGGACATGCTGGCAGGGAAAGAGATCACTGTTGTGACTGCCCAGTGCCCCACCACCACCCTGCAGCTGCCTGGAACAGCCCTTTACCTCTGCGCCTGCCTGCCTTGCTGCTGCCGCTGGGTCAGGATCCGCTGGTGCTGGGGGTGCAGCTGGGTCATATGGCTGGGCACACTGCAAGGGAGACCGAATGGGGCCTGGGGACTCAGCACCCACACTAGAGCCATCCCCTGAGCAGGGACACCCCCCCAGCTGCTCTGCAGGGCTCTTCTGGTCCCACCTGGGCACCCCACTCCCTGTCCTGCTACCTGAGGTTCAGCTGGCTGCTGGCCGATGGACTGAAGAAGACCATGGGGTCCAAAGAGGGAGACGTAGGGCCGAAGTGCATGGCAAGAGACCGTGGTGGGCTGCTGATGTTCGGCGACAGGGGCTGGAATGGGGTGGGAGCTGCATACCCTGTGGTCTGGTGAGGAAGAGAGAAGCATTCAGGTGTCTGAGACTTCCCCTCCGAGGGGCCTGGAGGGATCTGCCAGCTCTGTGCTGGCTTCTGGCTCCCACCCTTGCAGGGGCCACCCTCTCCCTGTGTGGAGGGGACACGTGGGGCACCACGGCAAGGGGATACCCTCCAGGATCCTGCTGCTAAGGCCGGGCAAGGCAAGGGGACCCTGGCGTCACCAGGGATTGCACACCCCAGGTCCATCACCACCGTCCCAGCGTGACACCAAGCACACCACCATGCCTGGTGCAGGTCCCCTGTGGACATCAGGACAAACAGATTTACAAAGCAATGGCTACACCAGTGGCTCCACCTTCCCCATCGGCAAGACACCAGAGACACGCTCTCATGATTAGATGGAGCTGCAAAATCTGCCCTGGACATCAGAGCTTTGGGAAGGCACCATCCCTGTCCCCTGCCACTCCAGGGCCACCTCAGAGGGGCACAGTGGTGGCTCACAGCCCAACACGTTACCTGGTTGGAAGCAAAGAGCAGAGAGGGTCTGCGAGACGGCGTGAAGGGCCGAGGAGAGCACTGGGAGGGAGGCATCAGAGATGACTGCTGCGGGGCAAGAGACGGGAGGTGTCACTGGGACAAGCCTGTCCTCAAGGCTGCACCTCTGGGGAGAGAAGGGCAGAGGAAGAGGAGATGCAAGAGCCCCCCCAAACCCCATTACCTGCTGGAGAAAGCGCTGGGGGAAGGATTTGGGGGACATCACTCTGAAGTCAGGGCGCTTGAGCCGGGGAGAGCCCCCGTAGCCCCTCTGTACGGGAGAGCTGAGGAAGTCGAGAGCCATGCTGGTGGATGGCGGGGGCCTCTCCAGGACCTGGAGGATGGCTTTATCCTAGGGGGAGGAGGCAGCAAGAGATGGGAAAGGGGCCCAGCTGGGATCAGTTTAGCTCTCACAGCATCAGGCAGCTCACCAAAGCCTTTGGTTGTTGCTCAGCCAAGGGCACCAGGCCCCCATCCAGTGTGCAACAACAGGGGACCCACAGGGACACCCGGCATTGGGGTCCCAGTCCCCCCAAAACTGAACAGCTTTACTTTCAAAACCAGGCTCTACTTGGGGTGGACACCTCCACCCTCAGCCTTGGCACCCAAGAGACACATCCTTGTACCTCCAGACCCATGATGAGGCTTTGCAGGTGCCCCAGTTGCCCCAAATCGCCCACGGGGCCCTTGGCCATTCCCTGAGGGCCTGGCTGGGGGTACCCACCTCCAGCATGTGGTGGGGCAGTACACTGCCAGGGCAGGAGCCCCATACCATGGGATCCATTGCCAGCTGTAAGGCAGGGAGATGCAGCACAGGGAAGACAGACGGAGAAGAGGGGCAGGGAACATGGCAGGGGCCACTCAGCCTCGTCACTGGACGGGAGGAGACATTTTTACCACGTCCTCTTTCCCGAACTCTGCCCAGCAAGCACCAATCCTGCTGTCCAGCACTGCCGAGTCCAGGCTCTACAAGGAAAGAAAAGGTTACAGGCACAGAAGGACTTCCTCCCTCGGGCAGGGACCAAACCGGTGCCCTCCATGGGGCAGGACCCATGGGTGCAGGGATGGAGGGGGGAACAGCAGGGTCCCTGCCATCCCCTCCACCTGCCAGCCAGCCGTGCATCCCCTCCCTCTCCGCTCACACGTCACCTCCAGCGTGGGTTTGCTCTGCACAGCTCTCATCACTGCTGGGTCTCCCAGGTCATAGGGCTCCTCGCAGGACTCCTGGTCTTCCTCCTGTTCCTCAGTCCCCAGCTCCTCCTCCTCTTCCTCCAACTCAGAGCCAACCTGCTCGACCTCTGGCCATCCCCCCCGGGGCCCCCCCCCGGGCCCCAGTTCTTCCCGGCCCCATCTCTTCCACCACTGCTTTGGCCAGCTCAGGGCTCATCTCTGGAGGCGTCAGGGGTTTTGTGGCCTCCTCCTCAGTGGAGTCTCGGTCTTGGGGGGGGAGGGGGGGGGCATGAAGCAGAACACACTGAGGTGGGTGAGAGCCTGGGCAGTGCCCGCCAGCATCCCTGCTCCCAACCCAGCCCCTCACCAGGCAGGAGGACACCTTTCTCCCCTCCCCACCTCCATCCTCTTCACCCCACTGGGTACTGACTGATCTCCCCAACCCTGAGGCTCCCCCAAGATCTTACCTAACCCAAAAGTCATCTCGTTGTACAGGTCAAGCTCTTCATCCTCCTCAGCCATCTCCTCCAGCAGAGGTGCATCTTCCACCAGCAGGTAGTCCTCGAGGATCTGCAGGCAAAAGCAGCAGGGTCCCTGCTCAGGGAGGCAGACAGGGATGGGGTAACCCTAACCTGCTCTAAGTGGGGGGCACCCAACCTCCCCCCCACCCCGCTAGTCAGACCCCAGGGCTCACAGACCCTCCGCAGCTAGAAAGGGAAGAGCAGGACCCACTGGCTCAGTGGGGTAGGAGCCCACTGAAGCCTGCTGGGACCAGGGCTGCGGCCACCCAGAGGCGACAGTAGCCCCTAGCAGCATGGGGGACGCCAGCATGGAACAGCACCCGTGTGGGTAGTGCTGGGGGACACCATTAGGCTTCAGAGTGAACGCCCCGTTACCAGGGCACAAACAGCACCGAAGCACAAGGCAGGGAAGAGCATCCCGCTAGCACCTCCGGGATGGCGTCTTCTCTAGTACCAACTGCTCCCGGGAGAGCCAGCACCGGGAAGGGTGGCCCCGGGGCAGCCGGTACCGAGGAGGGGCGGTGGGCGTGACCCGGGGCAGCGGGAAAGGAGGCAGCCGCAGGGACAGGCCAGCACGGCGGGACGGACACTCACAACCGGCTCGCCGCCCTCCGCCATGCCGAGGCTGGCTGGCTGGCTGGCTGACACCCGCCCGCGTCCCTCTACGGGGCCGACCTGCCCCCGCCGCCGCCTTTTACCGACCGCCGCCGCGCATGCGCTTGCAGTACAGCATGGCAGCGCCCACCGGCTCGCCGCGCCTGTACCTGCCGTACAGCATGGCGGCACTCGCTGGCAGCCCGCGCATGCGCCGTCTCCTCGCCCCGCCCCTCGTTCAAGCCCCGCCTCCACCACACAGGCCCCGCCCCCGAGGGCAGGGACACCCGGGGCAGGGACGGGGATGGAGCCGGGGGGCGAGGAAGATGAGGGTGAGGTTTCACGGCTCCACCCGTCAAGGGGGTGTAAAACCGCGCGCACCTTGCGCCTTTCTGGGTAGAGAAACCCCCAGCCCGGCTTTCTCCCCGGCTCTCCTGGCTCCCTGTGAGCCAGGCCGGTTTTTTTCTGAACTGCGACCCTCTCCGAGGGGTGGTGGAAAGCTGGCAGGACCTGGTGGCCCCGGCTGGAAGCACCCCTCGGGAGTCTGCAGCGGCAGGGCTGAAAGCACAGGGGAGGAAAGCTAAGGTGCTGGCGCCATAAATTGCTGCGTCCCTCGAAGCACAGCGGGCTGCCCTCTGTGTCCCCCCCCCCCAAATGCCAGGAGTGCCTGTGCCAGACCTCACCTGCTCCTTAAATCTGCTAATAAAAGTGGAAGCGCCCTGAAAAAAGGGAAGATTTGGGTGTTTGAATCAAACCAGCATGGCCTTTTAGAAATACCACGTGGAAGAAACCCATGGTTTGACTTCTCTTTACTGGGGAAGTCAGCTGGGCATTGCTGGTTACAGCAGAGTCAACTCCAGAGATTCCCATCCCAACGGGAGAGAGCCCGGGTGCCAGTGCAGGCAAAGGATCTGTATCTTACAATCAGCTGTTTGTGTAATTAATCCTAATTAAGCTAAGGGGATCACTCACCTGGGCAGAGCTGGACCAAGCCCACGGGTGAGGCTCCCAGGTAGTGACCCTCAGTGCTGGCTCAACTGCTGACATGTTTTTCCAAGAGCCCCAAGATCCCTGATAAGGCTCTGGCTGCAGCTGTGTTCCCTTATCTCCCAGCACTCGACAGCAGCTGATGCTCACGAGGCAGCCAGTGAAACCCAGCAAGAGCTGTGGGGGTTGATAACGGGTATTTACAGACTTATCCTCTGCTCCGTTTCTGCTGAAATACTGGGTTTTGGGTGGGGGATGTTCCCTGTACGCGCTTTATTGATTTAAAGAGGTCTTTAAATTAGGATGGCAAGTCTTTAAGGGGCTCAGCGTTACAAGGAGCTCTGTGATGCTGCTGTTTTCCTCCTGCTAGGAGGGACTTTCCTGTCTTTTATCTTTTTTTTTTTTTCCCTCAACTTTTCACTCCTTACGCAGCTAGATGGAGGACAATATACATCTCCTTCCTGGTCAGAAACAGCAACTCCAAAGATAAGCAGTACACATATAAAATATCTACACATTCTTCCATACTGGTTCATTTTACTCTTTTAACCTCAATTTTTGTAACGCCGCTATTCCACGCTGCTGTACTTCCTTTAAGCAGTGCCCGTACTGTTAGGGAGCCACCGGTAGGTGTACCGAGCCCAGCTGGGCTACGGCGCTCGTAGTTTTTCCGGAGGAGGCACCAGGAAACCTGGCTCTTTGACCTTTGGGTTCTCTCATTTGACATCGGGGAGCCTATGCTGCACTCAAATGGCAGAGTCAATCCATCCCACAGCTGCCAGACTGACACGCTGATGCATGGGCTTCCAAAGAAAACAAGCCGTGGTTCAGAAAGGAAGGTGGCCAGGCTGCGCCAGCACCCGCTGTTGGTGTTAATACCTGGCTGCAGAATCCTCTGCAAGAGGTGGGTTTTACCTCCCTTTTGGTGAGGAGCGGGAGCCAGGTGAGCACCTTGCAGCCGCTGCTCTGCAGCCTGCTCCCGCCGGGGGTTCCTAACCAGCTCAAGGCCCAGGGAAGCAGCGGCTGGGGCCGGGGGTGGCCTCACACCCTCGACCCCAGCCCTGAGGCGAAGGCCAAGGGTGGGAAAGGCCCCGGGGGGTCAAGCCTGGCCTGGGTCGCAGCAGCAGCCCCATGCATGGCTGGGCGCCGGGGGCAGGGCGGCTCCGGGCCGGCCGGGCGCCGGGGAGGGCACCGGGGGTGGTAGTGGGGAGCAGCGGGGCGGCTCCGGCCCCGCCGAGCCCCGAGCGCCACCTCAGACCTGAAGCGAAAGCGAAAGCGACGGACGGCGCGGCTTGCACAACCTCTCGGCTGTCTCTCTGCCTGGAGACCGATGACGCGCCAGGCCCCGCCGCGCCGCGATTGGCCGCGCGCGGCAGAGACTATAAAGGGCGGCCGTGGAGCGGGGCGGTCAGTCGCTGTAGAGAGCCGCTGGCTGCCATGTTGCTGCTGCTGCGAGCGGGGCTCCTGGTGCTGACCGCGCTGGTCTGCCTGGGGCAGGCGGATGGTGAGTGCCCGGTACCGGCGTGAGCCGGCGGCGAGGTGCTGCGAGGGTACCGGTCACCATGCCCGGGTGGGTGGATGGGCGCTGGCTCCTCTGAGGCGGTGCCCACTGCAGCCCCGCTTCTCACAACCCCCTTATTCCCCAGAGGCGCCGAAGGTGGAGGTGTACTCCCGCAAACGCGTTGTGCCCGGAGAGGAGAACACCCTCAACTGCTTCGTCAGCGGCTTCCACCCGCCACAGATTGAGATCACCCTCCTCAAGAACGGGGAGCCCATGAGCGGTGTGAAGTACGCAGACATGTCCTTCAACGACAAGTGGTATTTCCAGCGCCTGGTGTACGTGCCCTTCACCCCCCAGAAGGGTGACATCTACATTTGCAGGGTGGCCCATTCCACCTTCAGAGAGCCACAGTTGTTCCGATGGGGTATGGTGCGCTTTCCTCTTCAAGCTTTGCCGCTGTTCACATGCAGGAGCCAGAGCTTGTTAATTTATAGCCTAGTGTCCCTGTTTACCTTCTTGGGAAACACAGTGCTTATAGAATGGGGTGGATTTTGAAGGTATTGTGCTATAGATGGAAAATGGGTTTTCGCTGGGCTGTGTTATGTAGCCATGAAAGAGTTTGTTAGTAGCAGGCAGGGAAGGTGTGCCATGGTGCTACTATCTGCAGGTATTTGGTTATGCTGCATCTGATGACTCTTAGCGGAGCGCTCTGATCTCTTCCTAGGTGAACCCATCTAGAAAGAGATGGGTCATGCAGTGCTTTTTTTTTTTTTTTTTTTTTTTTTTTGGGACCCAGCCTGCTGCAGCAAGGAGGCAGCCAAGCCGGGGCAGCTCTTGGGTCACTGCACCAGGGCTTTTGCCAGCAGGGGTGGGCTTGTGGCAGTGGGTGAGGGGTGATGCTGTTTGCCCAAAGCCTAACACTCTCCCCTTTTTTCTTGCAGATGAAGACTTCTAAGTCGTGTCTGGAATAATCATGGTGAGTTATGCTGATATTCCATGCTGTGCTGCTAAGGGGAACGTGGACTAATTCCTGTGGGGGGAAGTCTGTAGCTTGCAGAGTTGAGGAACAAAAGCAACCACCAAAAAGAAAAACAAAACCCAAAACTGTATCTATAGTGTTGCTGCTGGTTGGGAGCGGGGCTGTTCCCACACCCCTTCTACCTACCATTTTGGCCAGTTCTTGGCCATGCCTTGCCTACAAGAGTCTCCTTTGCTCACAAGAAAGGAGCCCTTTGGAGCAAAAGTTCCTTGCCTGTCTGCTGGGTACCGTTCAGCGTTGTTCACGTGTCCTGTAGTGCTCCTCCAGACCCTGTGGTGCTGTCCTCTGCTGGTGAGGAGGAAGCTGCACTACCTGGAAATCCTGGTGACTCAGTGGGGAAGCAGGCTGGTTAATCCTGCAGCAGGCAGCGTGCTGGCTGGGCAGAGTGTGGGGTTTATGGGGCGTAGATCACTGCCTTGCTGCCAGACCAGAAGCAGCCTTGGTTCACCGGTGTCTCAGAGCCTGAGTGCTCTGGATTCTTCAAACTATCTGGGCATAACTGCTCTGGATTTTGCAGTCAGGTAAATGCTAGCTTAACCCTTGAAAGGGAAAAGAAAACTAAAGATGTGCGGCACAGCTGACAGAGCTGCAATGCTGGCTGGAACGCCTCAGTAGAGGCTGGATAATTACTAACTGTGCCCAGGACAAGCCTTGGCAAGACCTTGCTTGAAATGCCCTCTGCAAGTTGAAAAAACTTTGTAAATCAGAAAAACTGCCTTGGGCGTTTCCTGTTGGGAAGATGCAATGGGCCTGAGTCCTTGTCACTGTCTAATGCTGCTCTCCCTTCAAAGATTCTCCCTTCTTTGCTGTGGAGCAGCAAAGGCTGGGGGGGGTGTTAGGCCTCCAGGGCCAAGAGAAGATGGAGGTCAGTTGACCGTGCAGAAGATAGGCTCTGAATTTGTAGCAGAAAAGCTGATGTGTGATGTTTGGGGGCTGGGGAAAGGTTTGAGATTCCCCCAGAGACAAAAATGCTTGGATTGGAAGGATATTTAGGGGAGATGCTGCAAGTGCTTGAGTGTTTGCTTCTAACTGCTGCTCGAGGTGTTACACAGCCGCTCCTTTGGTTTGTCACTTGCTTCTGGGCAGCGGGGATGAAAACATGGCCCCAGGGCATGGTCTGGAGTGTGCTGTGCCCGCGCAGCAGCGTGGCGTGCAGGGGCTTTGGTGGGACGTTGGCGTGAAGGTCACCGATGGTTGGAGGTGGGACATTGGTGACTTGGCTGAAGTCTGGAGTCTCTGACTGCAGCTGGGACTTCCCTTGTGGAAAACACTTTTTTTTTTTTTTTTTCCTTAAAATAATGACAGTTGAAGGCGCAAACAGAGTGACTGATGTCAATCTCCTTTATCCCGTGCAGGTCTGAAGAATTCTGACTCGCAAGTGAAAATCATCTTGAGCTTCTGTCCTCTCTCCAAATCTCGCTTGTGGATATGATGGTGAAGAGAATTCCTTCTTTATTAAAGACTATCGCTAAAATACTGTTTAACCAAAGCAGTAGGCAAGCTGGGCTTCTCTCTGAGCACGTAGCTCTAAGTGTTTGCATTCCTGCTTAAACACAATTATAGCTCTTCAACGCTCTGAATTGTACAAGAGGGTTTTCCTAAATAAAACTGGAAGACTTCAGTGGAGTCCTCAAAGTGTTTCTTTAGAGTCGTGTGACAACCCAAGATGGTTTCATGGGTTCCAATGGCTGCTGGGTTCTTGGGTGGATCTGGAGGGGGGAGTGGCACCATGCGCTCGGGTGTACTTTTTTTTTATCCTCTTGAAAAGGTGTGAGAGTGCTTTTCCATCAAAAAAACCCCAAAACCCAAGAATTAAAGGTTTACCTGGTTTAGGTGGGATCTGCCCGGCCACAGGTTCCTGAGTTAATCTGAAGGGCTGGCACATGGTTTAAAAAAAGGGAACAAAGTGACCTTGGGGACATGGCCTAATCCACTGGGCAAGAAGAAAGGGAGTGGTGAGCAGGATGTGGCATCTGCTTCAAGGGGGGAGAACTCTGTCTGATGCTTCTCAGGGGTGCACGGTGCAAAGCTGAGCCCCCCAATTTTTAACTTCTCTTCCACAAGCGGCTGATCCCACAGAGAAGCCCTGCTGGGGGCCCATCTGCTGCACCTTAGGTGGGTTTGATGGCACTATCCAAAACTGGTGCAACTCTGCAGAATCCAGCAGCCTGCTTTTTCTTTTACGAAGGAGTCAGTATGATCGCTTGGATGGAAGAGAAGCTCATGGGTGCAGGTCTCATGTATGTGATTCCTGGCAGCCCAGGGGGTGTGACCTATTGTGTGTCCCTACTTGGGCGTATTAAGATCTGCTGTGACTTGAGGTTTTGAGGGATCTTGACTTGTTTCATAGCTTTTTTCCATTAAAACCACCATTTTCTGTGAGGTGCAAGAATAATAATCATAACTGTCCTGTGCAAACCTCTGGGTTTGCTTGAAAAGACATTTACCTCAAAGACTAATCCATTACTACAAGCGAAGGGAGCAGTTACGGGGACTTTGCACTCACCAGAGGAGCATTCAAACCAGGAGAGGTGGGGATGTCGCGGCTGTGTGGTCACGTGAGGCGCTCACCGCCCAGTTTATGACCTGGCATGGGATGGCAGGCCTCACTGGAGCCACTGTGCAGCTCGCCCTACAATGCCAGCCATGCTCTGGAGACCAGCCAGGGCTGCACCAGCCCCAGCCGTGGTCCTTCTGTGGTAGAAGATGGTCTGGGAGGGAGGAAAAGGTTTGGACTTCTCCTCCAGAGACCCCAGTGGAGCAGCACAGCCTGCTGTGAGAGCCTGAGGTGTCTCGAGCCATGGACCACATCCTGGCTTCCTCCTCTGGATCACAAAGAGCCACCAAAATGCTTGCCACCACCTCGGCTTCAGCTTTACTATTGTCAAGAGCATCATCACCAGTAACGGCCGAATGCATCACAGTAACAGGACAAAACCCATCCTAATTAGGACACAAATGGAGTCGACTGCAGAAGCTGAAGATGCTGTGGCACAGGCAACATGAGACAACCACATCTCCAAACAAAACTTAGATCAACATCTTCCCACACCAGGGAAGTCTGTGCCCTGATTGCATCTGTGGGCTTTTTGTGGTCTTACTTAGGAAATATTTTGACGACTTACTCAAAAATCCCCCCTCTGGGGAAGACTGCTGCATGTCAATCCCAGATACCGGCTGATTTTGATTAAGATCTGAACTGTAGGACCATATCTAGGACAACCTTCTCTGTTTTACCCTTGGGGTCCAGCCTGGGGAGGGTCCAAATGTACTGCACTGCTGCTGCTGCCTCTTCAGCACAAATTCCCAGGGGATGGAGTTGTTGAGGGATATCTCGGCACGTTTGAGGTGTGAAACAAGCCTCATTGGTGCATTACAAATTACAAGTGATTTTGCTGCCAGCAAACCATTTCCTGAGTCAACCAAGTATGAGTGTTTTTGGGCGAACAACTTCTAGGAGAACTTCTGTGAAGACCAAATTCTTCAATGTCACATCTCCCTGGAATTGTTAAAGCTTCACCAGTTCCTGCATGGTAGGGAGAAAAGCTGAAGGAATGGGGTGTAAGAGGAGGGGAAAATCATTCAAGACACACAGCTGAATACAGACATCCTCTGAGAAAAGCAGAACCAAGCAAAAGAGATGCTGCTGCACAGCCAGTCCCAGCTCTTGCCACTGCAGCTCTGGCTCTGTGGGAATGAGTTTGCCATCCACTCCTCTCCAGCAAGGAAACCACAGCAGGCTGGGTAGAGGTGAACATCCACAGCATGGTTTTGCCAAAATGTTCATGCGCTGTCTGCAAGAGGAAGGCTGTACAGCCGCAGGCCAGCCCTGGCTGCTTGACACAGGCTGGCCCATTTCAGCTCAGCTAAACTGGGCTTACCTGCACCACACAGCAGTTACAGGGTGGCCTAAGACCTCTCCTTACCTTCTTCTCCTTTGCCCTTCACAGAAAGGTGAGTGCAAGCACAAGTAATTCTTCAGCTTGATGAAAAATGAGCAAGAATCAAAGGCTGGGGTTTCCGCGTCACTTTTCAGTGCTGCTGACACCTAACTTGGCCATTTGGAGCATATTCAGCTTTGCTTAGGTATGACATCTGTCTCCTGGGCCGTGCAGATAATCTGAGCATGGAGTAGACTGGGTTGAGCCCTCGCATGGCTGTGTCTTGCCCGTGTGTCCTGCTGGGCTGGACTTGCCCCGTTTGGTGAGCACAAACTGCCTGGCAGGATGGTTTGTTCCCTCTGTGGCACAAAGCACACACTGAAGGGGATGGGGTCTGGCAGGCAGCTCTGGGCTCCAATCCAGCAGATGGCATGGGAGGACACGAAATCCGGGCAAGGAGGCACCGCCTTCTCCTCACCACCTCCTCTTTTGCCACCACTGACAGAGAACATGAATACAGAGCATCTCTGGACCAGGCAGTGAAGGAGGCCATGGTGCGAAGGCTTTTGCCTCACCTTCCCGCAGAAGCTGGAACAGATTCAGAAGATGGTGTGGGGTGACAGCAGGAGGGGAGCAGACTGAGGCTGTCGGACACTGCTTGGCGCTGCCTTCTCCTGGGCAAGTCAGCCACAGGCGCCATCTCCCCTGTGCCCTCAGCTCGTCCCATCCCCTTTCTAGGGGTAACAGAAGTTGGTCAAATCCATGGAGGGTTTCCAGAGGCCACGCTTGGCCACCAGTGTTCAAATCCTGGGGTGTGCAGGGCAGCCCCACTACCGGCCCCACTGCGCATCACTGTGGGTCACAGAATCCCAGCATGGCAGGGGCTGGAAGGGCCCTCCGGAGATCACCCAGCCCAACCCCCTGCTCAAGCAGGCTCACCCAGAGCAGAGTGCACAGGACAGCGTCTAGGTGGGCTTTGAGTATCTCCAAAGAATGGGACTCCACAGCCTCCCTGGGCAGCCTGGTCCAGGGCTCGGTCACCCTCAAGGTAAAGGGAGTTCTTCCTCACGTTCAACTGGAACCTCTTCTGCTTCAGTTTGTGCCCACTGCCCCTTGTCCTGGCGCTGGGCATCACTGAGAAGAGTCTGGCTCCGTCCTCGTGACACCCACCCATAAGATGGGTATGTGTTGATGAGATCCCCTCTCAGCCTTCTCTTCTCCAGGCTAAATAAGCCCAGCTCCCTCAGCCTTTCCTCGTAGGGGAGATGCTCCAGTCCCCTCATCATTGTACCCGGGGTCACCAGCAGCCATTTTGGGGCGCTCTGCAGAACGCAGGCAGGCGCGGGGAGGCGGCAGTGGGGCCGGGATCCCTCCTGAGGGCAGCTTGAAACCTGTACGGGGGGCGGACAGACCTGGAAACGGCCACCGCCCCTCAGGTTCCCACCGCCCCGCCGCGCCCTCCAGTCACCGCCCGTCAGGTTCCCGCCGCGCCCCCTCAGGGCTCCTCCTCCCGCCGCCATGTTCCGGGGCCACAGCGCCTGGTTCTCGCGGAGCGTGAGCCGCGGCCCGCGGGAGCTGTGGGGTGAGGGGTCCCGGCGGCGCCCCGGGGCCGAACAGTGGGGCAGGGAGCTGACACAGTCCTCGTTGGGGCCGAGCAGTGGGACCGCGGTCCTCTCAACCCTCGGAGGGGCAGAGCGATGGCGGCACGGCCCCGTCCCCCCTCGGCGGGGCAGAGCAGGGCTGACACCCCCCAGCAGGGCAGAGCATGGGTTTGGCGGGTACCCGCAGTGCCAGGGCAGGCCATGGTGCCCCCACACTGGGGACAATTCCAGAGGAGCCCTCAATGGGCCACCCCGAGGTGGGGACACATTGGGGCGTCCACCTTCCTCCTCACCCCGTCTTCCCCCCGCAGCGGCCGGCGGCGGGGCACTTGCCCACCAGCAGGACGCCGACTACCTCTTCAGCAGCAACGCTGCCCACCCGGACACCCGCAGGTGGGCTGTGTCCCCCAGCTGTCCCCTCCCCGTGTCACCCCCATGCCGGCAGCACCCTCCTTGCTGGGGAGGTGCCTGCGGGCCCCATTTCACCTTCACGTTGAGCCCTCTCCATGTAGTGTCCATCACGTGCTCGCAGCATGCTGGAGGGTTGTAGTTGCACCTGTGGTTAGATATAGAAAGATAAAGCAGAGATAACGGTTTTAATGTATTTAAAGTACTTAAGGGATGCTGACATCCTTTTAAAAGCCAGGGTGCTGTTTCTAAGTCCCCAGTAATGGTCTGCCGGGCTTTTACTGCTTCATCTGAAAACTCACCCCCACGCTAAACCGTACCTAGGCAAACGAGAAAACGGCTGTAAAAACCACCACGCATTAGGCTGGCTTAACTCTGATGTGAATTAAACTAATCGTGCTGGTTTCCTTGCTACCTTTGAATTGATCCGCTGGAAAACTCGGGGTCTAAAATAGAGGTGACACTGTCCCTGAGGAAGGAACCAGGTGCAAAAAAAGCAGCTTGAGTTAACTCTGTGAAAGCAAACATGGGGGTAAAAATGGCTGGAAAAGGGCTGAATTGCTACTTTCCTTCTGTTTGCTTAATATAAAAAAATTGGAGCACTCAACAATGTTTGTAGAAATATAAGGAAAGGCCATGGCGCATCTTCCTCCACCCAGCAAATATTTATATATATTCAATATCACATAAATGTATTTACCTGAAAGGGAACCACAATGTTTTCTCGCAGTGCTCTGCAGCAGGCTTTGCTAGGCTGGACTAAGCAGCTTCCTTTAACACAACTGCTTAAAACTGGTTTAGGTTTTTGTAATACTTCAGCCACCCATGCCAGCGTTGGGAGGAGAAACCCAGACAACCTCCCTTCTCGACAGGGTTGTTCCCCCAAGGGGATTTACATATAATACATATTTTTTTTTTCAGATTATTTCTTGGAAAAATGTAATCCTTACCCTTAAACCTGACAATATTTAATTCCCCTCTAAGAAGGGCAGTGAGTGCTTGAGCATCCTCCGCCCACCCTTCCTCACTCAGCTGGGGTGCTGCTGCTGTTTGGGGACTGTGCCGTGAACCTGAGCAGGGACCAGTGGGGTTAAGAATAAATAAAAAAAAATCACATTTCCCACTCCTCGAAGAACTGGTCTGGTCTGGAGAGCAGGTCGTGGGGTGGTGCCACTTAGTCCCTAAAAATAGGCGATTACCTGGTCCCCCACGTCCTTCCTCCAGGCTGCTCTCAGGAGGGGCTGGCAGCCGGGACTGTAATGGGACCTTGCTGGCAGAGTCTCATAGTTAGAAAATTACAGAAAACTGGGTGCTTTTGGCAAAAGAATCAGAGCAGGTCAGTGTTAACGACCAAAACTCCTTCAGGTGTTTTTGTTTTGGATTTCTTTCAGGCTTACCTTTGGAAACCAGCTGCCTCTTTCTCTTCTAGGATACATGAGAGCCTCAATTACTTGGAGGGCAGAGCTACAGTCTTTCACTCCTGTTACCTCTCTGCGTGGGCAAGTGCCGGCGCGGGAGCAAAGCCATTGGTGATTCTGGGCCACTTCATCCTGCCACCTGCCTGCCTGCAAGAAGGTGGTGGCAGTGGGGGAAAAAAACATCAGGGTTTGGCTCCCTTGGGGGTTCCCCTGTGAGTGCAGCCTTTTGGGGGTGCAAACAAGAACCTCCAGGTTCTTCTCCTGTGGGTGGAGGAACTTCCCTCTGCTGGGAGTGATCCTTTCTTCCCGGGGAGAGAGGAATCACAGAATCGTTGAGGTTGGAAAAGCCCTTCAAGATCCCCAAGCCCAACCATTCCCCTAACCCTGCCATCCCACCACTAAACCCTGGCCTAAGCACCTCGTCTGCCCGGCTTTTAAATACCCCCAGGGATGGGGACTTGACCCCTTCCCTGGGCAGCCCCTTCCAATGCTTCACAGCCCTTTCGGGGAAGGAATTTTTCCTGATGCTCCATCTTTTATATTGCATCAGCGAGCAGCACCGTGCAGCAAGCTCCTGCCAGGGCTCCCAGCCGCGCTCGCTATAGCCCCTGTGAGAGGCAGGGATTGGCACGTCTCATTATGTGATGCTCTCAGTGTCATTTATTTTTTTTGTTTGTGGCAGAAATCAGAAGGAAAATTGGTCATTTTATCTGGGAGCAGGCTGATGATTCGCTTGCAGGGCAGGTAAGATGAGAAATTGATACTACAGGAGACGTAGCTTAAAAAAAAAATAAATACATGGGTTGTGTGACCTTCAGAGAGCCTGGTTTTCATCCCAGACCCTCAGCCCAAACATGGGATCAAATCTTCTTGTGCTTGCTGTGCTGTGCGCATCCCTCCCTGCGTGACCTCCCTGAGGGGTCAGCACCGGACTGAGCAGGGGACTCGTGGGAGGGGTTTTCTCCCTCACCCAGACAGACATCCAGTCCTCCGGCACCTCCTTCCAGGGATGCCCATTGCCAAGGTCCAAGCTCAGCTGCTCTGCACAGCATTTTCCTTCCCCCTTTTCTTCTCAAAGCAACTTCTCAGTAATTTTGAAGCGAAAACATGATTAGATTTAAAATTGTATTGTAAATCATGCTTGAAGTTGCAAGTCCTAAAGCCACCACACTCTCAGACCATGTTTCTAGCATTCTGCAGGGTACCCAGGGCAGAATGTTAACTCAACTCTGTGTTGATTCTTGCAGCCCAATGAAAACCTGACAGACAAACTGGAGATGGCAAGAAAAGGCTGTGAGGAAGAGGAGGAGGATGCACTAGACCTGGCCAAAAGGTATTTTCCTGCCCTGGGTTGTAGGATTTGAATGCGCCCCCAAATTTCAAGAGATGCCCAACGCGTAGGAAATAACGCACAGATTTCCCCCTGCTTCTCCCTGATCCAGCAGTGAAGAAGAAACAGGATCCAGAGCACCCGCCAAGGGGGAATTTCCATACCGCACCCTCCAGGAATACCCGATGAGTAACATGGTAACAGGTAACCCTGGGCTCAGTAGATTTTTAAGGAGTGGAAAATATACCTGAAAGCGACCATTGATGAAGCAGGGACCCCCCCTGCTCCGCATGCTCCTTGCTTCCTCCCAGTACTTAGAGCAGCGGAAGGTCTGGGGGTGTGACTGGGATCGCTCCCTTCTCTTCTGCGCTTCATGTTTTCCATCGTCCTCGTTTCGTGGGAGAAGAGGGCAGCTCCTCTGGTGAGACCCATGCTTTCCCTTCGTAGGCTATGCCTCTGCTCACAACATGAAGAAATACGTCGGAGAGCTCCGCGATTTCATTCCTGGCACCTCGGGCTACACGGTGTATTGGATTCAGAACGAAATTAACATTTACTCGGATGTGAAGACTAAAATGAAGAGAAAATTCTAAGGAACAGGCAGCTGTTCGCTTCGAAAACTTCACTGCCAGAGTACTGCTGGTTGCCTTTGGGAATTCAGTCCCATAGTTGGGTGCTGGGATTCCTCCTTGCTTGCGTTCTTCTGTGGATCGATGTTATTTTGATGTTACTTTACCCGTTGGTCTGTGTTCTGTGTTTTAGTTGAATAGCCAAGAGATTGGTGGCATCGAGCTGCAAATTCTGAGTTAAATCTCTGCAGCACTCAGGATTTAGAAATGATCCCTGCTCGGTTTATCCCGACTGCAGCTCCACATGTTAAATCTATGTTTAAATACCTGGCTACCTTTCCTGTAAACGTTTTCTTCTTTAAATAACTATTGAAAACAAATTCCACAGCAAACTTAAATACAGACATTCCTCCCCCAAACACAAACACTTTGGTTTTTTTATTCGTACCGGGGGATTCCAGATGCGGCTGTGAAGTTTTCCTTGGAGGGCCAAGCTGCCCACTCGGAAGAGGCAAAAGCACACCTGAAGGCACCGAGGAGCTCCAGCATACTCCAAGGAGCCACCACGGTTGTCTAGAACCTGTAAAGTAACAGCTTTGCGCCTCACACCCCAAACAAGCAGGAAAGAACCCAAAAAGAGGCCAGCAAACATGACCTCTGAAGCCTTGGACCCCCGTATCTGGGATGCGAAACTCCAAGGAACCAGCCCTCCCCCTCCTCATCCCCAGGGATGCGAGCTTCCAAAGACCAGGCAGGCTAAGATGGTTTCCCCACGTTTATTGGAAATGTGACACACAGCAACTGACTCAGAGAGCTCCTCGGGGTGTTTTGAAGTTCATCCCTACTGTGGGCTGCGTCACCTGCAGGTTGGACAGGCTGCCGAAATCCTGGAAAACAGCACGGGATTGGGATGGGTCAGACTGCCCTGCCCGCCATCTGAGGGAAGAGGCAGATTCCTCCCAGGAGGAGTGGGGAGAAGGTGCTGTGGTAGCAGGAGGGGTGGATTCACGTCCCCAGAAAGAAGGGGAGATGACCACTCTGCTCCGGGAATCAGCTCATCAGTGAGGGGGAATCAGGTCTTTTTATGGGCAAACCCCACATTCACCTCCACCCAGCGAGAGCTGACGAGGTTCTTGGGTCAGCACCCCAGGGTGCTGTGGCAGAAGGGGAGGGCAAGGAGCATGCCCACCCTGCCCCTCCCTTCCCCAGAGCGTATGGGAACCATCCCAGAGCGGAGGGACCCCTGCTGCTTGCCCAGGGCATTGAAGCCTTCGCCATCAAGCCCCTCTGGGCAGCGAGATGGCTGCTGTGGCCATGCCACCAGGGTTGCCCCTGGGGCCACTCACCAGGAGCTTCAGCATTTCCTTGGTGTCTGGGTCCACTTCGATGATCTCCTGGTCGAGGGCAGAGACCTGGGAATGGAGGGAAAATGGATGCAGTTTGAACGAGGCCCCATGGCCGTATCCCTGCTGCCACCAAGGTGGCCCCCCACGCCCAATCCAGTCCCACTGCAAACAAGATCTTGCTGCCTATGGCAGGGATGGGCTCCAGCAACAGAACAAGCCAGGAGGACCCCGATGGGAGTCCAACTCTGTCAGAACACTGTGAGAGGCCACCCGGAGCCTCTTTCATGGCAAGTCTTCAGAAACCCGAGGCCCAACCAGCA